>CM014273.1:36455977-36512075 GCA_004135705.1 Alloteropsis semialata
CTCCGTCCTCGCTGTTCCCCTGGCGCTCCTGGTGACGGAGAAGCTGACCAGAACCAACTTCAATCTGTGGAAAGCACAGATCATGCCAGCAATCCGCGTTGGCCAGCTTGAAGGTCTCCTGGATGGATCGGACGCCGCTTCACCTAAGGAAGTCACCGTCAAGATCAACGGCAAGCCTGTCAAGAAACCCAATGAGGAATATGGCAGGTGGATCTCCCGTGATCAGCAGGTAGTAAGCTATCTGCTTTCACCAATTTCAAAAGATATTCTCACCCATGTCACCGACAAGGTCACGGCGGCGGACATCTGGAAGGGCATCCAAGAGATGCTCTCGTCCTAGATGCGTGCGCAAGCAGTCAACACGTGCATTGCCCTCTCAACATTTAAGAAGGGCACCATGCCCATGTCGGAGTACTTCACCAAGATGAAGGCTCTCGCTGACGACATGGCAGCCGCTGGCAAACCACTTGATGAAGATGAGTCGGTCAGCAACATCCTCACGGGACTCGACATCGACTACAACCCGGTGGTCTCGGCAGTGCTTGCACGTGTCGAGCCTATCACGATGAGAGAGTTGTATTCACAGCTTCTCTCCTTCGAGCAGCGCGTCGATCTCCTTCAAGGAGGCTCGCAATCCTCGGTGAACTCGGCCTCCCGTGACAATGGTCGCAAACTCAGAAACAACAGCTTCAACACGTTCAGCAATGTTAACGACCAGAATGTGATTCATCAATAAGCCTAAGCCCAATGACTCTCTTCTCCAACTCCCAATCAGCAGACACAAAATGAATAACAACACTAAGATAGTCTTCCTTAGCATTGCCAGACCAAATGTCAAATGTTATGCTCACAGATGAAACAGATTTCAAGCATTCAATCAGAGAATATCGACGCTCAAGAAAAACCTTCTCTAGATCTCTAGTAGTGGTTTGCCTAGAGACTCTAGCAAAACGAGGATTGTGAGCACGCTGAATGTACTCCTCAAATGCATCTTCGAAACCAAAACCGAGAGGTAAATCAAGTCTAGCAATTAAATGGCACAACTCTCTACGAGCAACATCAGGCTTATACTCCCATGTAAGGACAGAACCATCACTACTGTACTATAAACGAGACTGAACAAGAGCAGCATGCTTAGTTTTAGCAACACAAACCTTCTGGTGCCGGAGCAAATGCCCAGTACCAGCAGAAGAACGCCCAGAAAGCATATGAGAACAATGCTTGCACTTAGCAGCAATTCTCACCTTCTTGCCAGAGGGCGAAGTCTCAAAGATCTCGTCGAAGTCGTTCCAGGCAGGAGACCGGACACGCTTCAAGTTGATGCTCTTCTCGGTATTGACAGATGGGGTAGAGGAAGGCATCGTCGACGGCTCACCAGCACCTCCCGCACCGGCACCCCCAGCACCACCAGCACCTCCCGCACCACCAGCACCACCAGCACCTCCCGCACCACCAGCACCACCTGCACCTCCCGCACCACCAGCACCATCACCGCCATCAACATTTATCGGAGCAGCAACGCTACCGAAGAGGTAATCGCCGCCGGACGCCAGGTCGTCCTCGTCGTTGATGGTGTACTCCTCCATTGAGTCCATCACGATGACCTCCTGCTGCAGGCTGCAGCCCTCCTCCGCGACTCCGTTCCTCAACGACGCGCGGCCCCACGCAACATCAGCACGAGACCTGCAGGCAAGAATCAAGAAGGGGAAGGGATTCAAGAACACGAACTCGAACTCAAGATTCAAGAACAGGAACTCCAGATCTAGATCTAGGGATTAGGGTTAGTAGGTTACCTGCGCAGCCGGAGCCCGGAGCCGGAGAGACACGCGACGGCCGACGGCGAGATGGCGGAGACGATGACCAACGGCGACGAGATGCGGTGGACTGCTTGGCGGTTGGCGGAGGAGGAGAGGACGAGGACAGAGGAAGGGGAGGCGACGACCGGCGAGGCGGCGAGGCCTCCGATATGTACAGCTACTCACCGAGGCACCGGAGATGGAAGGGAAGGGGGAAGGAACGGCCGAACGGGGAAGAGCAGGCGAGTCACCGGCGGGAGGAGGAGGAGATCAGGAGAGGCGAACGAGGAGTCGAGGACGGAGAACGCGAGGAGGCGGCGGGCGGCTGCGGGTTGTGGGATTAGGGTTGGGGGAGGCGAACCCGGGGGGAGGGGGGTTATATATGCCTCCCCTCCCTTCCGACCGTTGGGGGATGGGGGCCGTTGGGCCGGTGGCCTGCTGGGCCGCATCCTGCCGACCGTTGGAGGGAGCGGGCCTCCAGCGGGCCACCCCCCTTTTTCCGTGCCGGGCCGGGCCGCCCGGCGTGCTGGGGTGGCGGCCCACGCCCGGGCACGGGGGTCGGGCCGGGCCAGCACGAGCCCGTTGACCGCCGGGCCGGGCCGTGCTCGGACCGGGCCAAAATCTGCGGGCTTCAGGCGGGCTAACGGGCTGCGGGCTGCATGGACATCTATACCCTCGACGAACGCATCATCATCGAGCTCCGACGGATGGTGGACGTAGTCGTCATCGCTGTCCTCCTGCGGGGCTTTGGAGGACGACGGCGGCAACTCTGTGCGTGCTGGCTGCGGCGGCGGCAACTCCGGGTGTGCCGGCTGCGTCGGACGGCAATGCCGAGCCTGACAACTACTGGACCGGGTCGGCTGCATCACCCTAAGCTCGCTTGGGAGATGGCCAACGCGTGGTGGGAGATGGTGGCGGCGAGGCGGGAGAGCGGCCACGGCGGCGCGCCCCCGATTACCCGCCAGCAGCACCCTGGAAGCGTTGAGAACGGTACAAAAAAAACCCTAATGAACAGTGGGCTGCCAGGCACAGCACGTAGCACCATTCTTACCGAAGACGTATGGACTTATCGAAGCGCGGGTGGGATCCATGCTCTTGACGGAGCGAGAAGGCGGAGCACGGCGAGGAAAGAAGGCGGAGCGCTGCGAGGAGGAGAGAAGGCGGAGCGCGGTGAGAAGGCGTGTGTGGAAGGAATAAGGATGAATGCGCCCTGCGCACCTCTTTATAGCCTCCTACTAACCGGGAATAAAGATTAATCCAACAGACTCTCGTCCATCCCAAACTCATTGACAGCCGGGCCCTCTTGGCATTGGGGCCCATCCGTCATGGACTAATGCTGACAGGACGTTGGGACGAGCGTGGGAGCCGACGGGACGGGACCTTGGGAACCGACAAGCGTGAGGCAGAGACGACGGGACGTGGGGGTCAGAGAGTTTTGACTTTTGGTGCAACGGTTCTTCGGTTCACAGTGACACACTGACGGCCGGGCCCTATTGGCATTGGGGCCCATCCTCATACACTCACCCACCAGTGAAACTGGTGTCTGGGTATCTCACCCCTTCCATCTTTGGAGCAAACAGTAAATGGGTCTCTCACCCTCCTATCTTTGGAGCAAACAGTAAATGGGTCTCTCCCCCTCCCATCTTTTGTCTCTTTTGTCTCTTGGAGTAAACAGGAAACAACAAACAGCAAACCGCAAACAGCAACATTCATCCAGCAAACAAATCGTGCACAGTCAGGTCCTAGCCAGAAAACATGATAGAACCAAGCCGGACTGCTCGAGTTATACATCAGACCACATCAAATGCAGTTTCATACACAGAACATAGAATCACAAGAACCAAGCAAAGCAGCAACATCATAGATCATCATCATCATCGCATGTGTTGTCATTTATAGAGAAATACCCATTGTCACTATCACTATAATACTGCTCCATGGTTTCATCGTCCTCAACATCTTCAGGCATGTGCATTGGGCTCTTGCTTCTTATAAGGTCTTCCAAATTAGCTTCAATGACAGTCTCATCTCCACTCTGATGGTGCATCACCTCAACATGATCCTCAAGTAGATGCACAACATGCTCTGAATCAGAAGAGTACTCATCTTGTTGCACACCAACTTCATTTTCAGACACATTATATGTGGACCTATGCTCAAATTTTTGGACAACTCGCCATCCTTTGTCTACTTTGCCATTATAATTGTCATGCAAGTAAAATATCTTCACTGACTGGCAATGTTATCCTAAACGCTAAACGGTAAGCAGTCGGTCACCCTTTGTTTATTGTTTAAACTGTTTAGACAGCGTTTAGATGGAATTAAACGGTCTAAACGAATTTGTTTATTATCACCCAAAAAACATTTTTGTGCATGTAAAAATCCAAGTAATGGGACATGAGACATGAATACATGACTAGAGGGCCTGTTTAGATCGGTGAGAAACTTTGCGAAATTTACTGTGGCAATTTTAAGCCGAAGATTAGGAGGACTAAATATGATCTAATTATAAAACTAATTACATGGATGGACGGGAAATCGTGAGATGAATCTATTAAGCCTAATTAATCCATCATTAGAGATTATTTATTGTAGCACGACATTGCGTAATCATGACCTAATTAGGTTAATAGATTCATCTCACAATTTTACCCGGGATTATCAAATGAGTTTTGTCAGTTATCTACATTTAATACTTCTAATTAGTATCCGAACATTCAAATTTACTGTAGCGATGAAAAGAATTGCCGAACTAAACAGGGCCAGAATATCGCAGCATGAGAAATGTTGTGGACTGCAGGATGCAACCATTTAGTCAAGTACTGAGTGGTTTGTCATTGCATTATATATTGTTTCTGCTAGTCATGCAATGAAGGCAACATCCAGTATCTACAGTATATAACTATATATTCACTACAAAATTCAGATGCACTCATGCACCGAAAGCAACATCCAGTAGCTTGTGGGCACAAAAAAAAATCGGTGACTCAATGCAATGTACACGCTAGAAAAGATGCGTAACCATTCAGATTCAGAACTATAGACCTGCAGTCATGGAGTGTAGCGATGAGTGAGGGACTGAACGAGTACTGCTCCAGTGGTCAGCTAGGAGTAATACCTGGAGCTAGCCTAGAGGCTAGTGCAGTCGAACACTTGAGCTAGAGAAGGGGTCACCGCAGCAGGCAACGGCGTCGGCACCGCGCTGGGCTCGTGCGGTGACAACGGCACACGGAGTCCAGGCCTTGCTGTTGCCTTCCTGTTCTTGAGAGCAGGGGTACAGGCGCACAGCTTCACAGAGCGGAGGCGCGATGGAGGAGTGGACGCGGGCGACGGAGGCGCAGGGCGAGCATGGCCACGGCGACGGCTGTAGTAAACAGGAAAAGGAAAGGGAAATCTAAACGCAGCAGTGAAATATGGGCCTTTCCTATACATATACGTTTTACAAATTGGGCCAAGATGGCGGCAATGTTGGCGCGTTGGTGCCGGCCGAAAATTTCACTCGCGCGCAACAGCCTTTATCACCTGAACGGTCCGTTTAACCCGCCAAGCTCCGTCTAGAGCCGTTCTGTCTCGCCCGTGTAACCCCTTTTTCAACGTCTATGACCGTTTAAACGCCCCTACCGTTTAGAGGACCGTTTATACGCTAAACTACACTGGGAGGTGCTGTTTCCGTTTTCTATACCGTTTAAACGGCCGTTTAAGCCGTTTAGGCGAACACTGAACTGGTCGGCTAGGATGTAAAGATGGGACTTGTACCAATATTAATGAATGTTGATGGACTTGAAATAGGGATCACTTCTAATGCCGACAGTCTTGCCGACTTGATTGTACCAATCACATTTGAAAATAACCACTGTCCGGTTGAAGTTGAGGCTTGAGGCATATTGCAACTGGATGACCTCCCTAAGCACACCGTAGTAATTAATCTCTTGTTTTTCGTGCATGCCCTGTGTCATGACTCCACTATTCTGTGTCCTAAGATGTTTCTCACGATCAAGGGTGTTATAGCGGACTCCATTGACCTTGCAAGCTGCACACCGCTTCACTTGAGTATCAGGACCACATGATAGTGCATACAATCTTTCACTGGCTTCATTTGGATTGATTTTACGCTGCTTCGCAATCTACACCGACATATAAGACGATGATGAGTATTAATCAAAGATGTTGTTCAAGTTATTTTCAATTGGGGAATGAAACAGCAGGTCACTTACATATGTCTGAAACCATTTTGCAAATCCTTCTGCAAGCCTTTTGTCCATATCATCAGCATGTACCCCTTCTTTCGTTAACTCCACTTTGTATAAGCTACAAAGAAATAAAGTACAAAGATGATAAACACATCATGTGTAATGCATTAAGTAGACATTCAGCAGGTACAATTGATACTTACTCGACATATGGTTCAACTTCCTCATAATTATTTAGGACATACCAAACTATCTTCTAAAATACTTGGTGATCGATGGTTTCAACCTTTGCCTTGCCTTGTAGCTCAACCTCATGCTTGAAAACAGAGATTTCATCATCTTCTGGCCCATTGTTTTCATGAACCGTGCCGTCCGGGTTGAAATCATCAATATACCTAGAACAGAATGCTAAAGTTTCACTTGCTATGTAAGCCTCAGCAATCGATCCTTCAGGCCTAGCCCTGTTGGTTACAAAGTTTTTCAATGTGCCTAGTCGCCGCTTTATTGGGTACATCCACCCATACTGCACAGGACCTCTAAGCAAAGCCTCATCAGGAAGATGGACAGCTAAGTGAACCATAACAGTGAAAAAGGCCGGAGGGAATATTTTCTCAAGGTTGCATAGGATGAGTGGGATCTGGCTTTTCAGGCGTTGGACAATATCTTTCCTAAGAGTTTTGCTACACAACTCCCTAAAAAAATGCCAAGTTGGGCAACTGTGTTGTATACATCTGAGTGTGCAATTTTTCTTAGCCCAACAGGAAGAAGTCTTTGCAAAAGGACATGGCAAGAGTGAGTTTTAAGCTGGCCTAAGAACTTGGAACCATCTGCGGTTACACATCCTGGTAGGTTGGCTGCGAATCCATTTGGAAACTTGACACTCTTGAGGAACTTACAAAACTTTGTTCTGTGCTCTGGTGTCAAGACATACCAAGCTGGCGGAGCTTTAACCTTGGTTCCATCCTGCTGGCAGTGCAATTCATGCCTTCTGCCCATATCATACAAATTCAGCCTAGCATTGACTGTGTCCTTTGTCTTTCCTTCCAACTTCAAGATAGTGGAAACAAGGTTGTCACATATGTTTTTCTCTATATGTATGACATCAAGGTTGTGTGGCAGCAACAAGTCACCCCAATAGGGCAGCTGCCACCACGCAGATTTCCGGCTATAAATCACTCGCTCATCATCCTCTCCACGCTTTCTTTTCCTACTGTCAACATTCTTGCCCGGCCTGATATGTTCCACCTTCTGTAGTTCCCTCAGAACCTCCTCTTTAGTGAACTTCCCTGGCGCCTCCTTCTCTTCACGGCGCCCATCAAAAGCCAGGCTCCGCCGCAAATGATGATCCCTTTCAAGGAAACGGCGATGCCCAATGTATCCTAACTTATTCCGTAGTGGCCGTGACAAAGGATTTTTGTCGCAATGAGCACAAGCATAATAGCCCTTCAACGTTCAGCTTGACATTGTGCTTAAAGCTGGAAAGTCATGAATGCACCAAAGAACTGCTGCACGGAGGTTGAACTTTGCACGGCTGGCTATGTTGTAGGTACTGACACCCCTCCATAGTTCCAACAGCTCATCGATGAGCGGCTGCAAGAAAACATCAAAATCCTTTCCTGGAGATGCTGGACCGGGTATCAGCAGAGACATGAAACAATGCACTGGGTTCACAAATTCCCATGGTGGAAGGTTCAATGGTGTCACAAGCACCGGCCACATGCTATAGGTTGTGTTCAAGTTGCCAAAAGGATTAAACCCATCTGAAGCAACCGCAAGTCTCAAGTTCCTTGCCTCACCTGCAAATCCTGGATACACTATCAAAGTGCTTCCAGGCCTCTCCATCTAATGGATGGCACATCACACTGTCCACTGGCTTGTAGACCTTCTTGTGCCATTGGGTGTCTGCAGATGTTCGGCTTGAAGCAAACATCCTCTTCAACCTGGTTATAAGTGGGAAGTTCCTCAAAACCTTATGAGAAACATGTCTGCCACTATCGTTGTCTTGCCATATTGATTCTTTGCATATGTGGCACTCCTCATCGTTAGCATGGACTCCCCAAAATAACATACAGTTATTCTTGTACACATAGATGGTGTCATACCCAAGACCTAAGTCACGAAGATATTTCTTTGCTTCAGTGTATGATTTGGGTAACTTGCTCTTAGGGAATGATGAACACAACAGACCCAGTATTGCATCAAATTCTGTAGTACTGATTTTATGGTGGGACTTGATCCGGAGCAACCTCACAATAAATGAAAATCTGCTATATCTAGATCCTAGGGATAGAGATGTTGTCAAGTCATTCACCAATTTATGGAACTGCATTGGTGTTGGCGCCTGTTAAGTCATGATTATCCTGTAACGCCAACATGGTAAAATAAAACAAACCAACAATAATCAGTAGGATTTGGTTTCAAATAATGTAGTTCTACTTGTACATGGAGATTATTTGGTTGCAGGAGATATGGGCCAAAAGACGAAGCAAACCAGGGCTAAGCCCAGGTTGCCCGACCTGCCGTGGTCGGCCGACCTGGCCTGGCGCCCAAATTAGCCCAAGTTTGGCCATGCAGAAGAAGCACAAATCCATGTCATCTAGAACGTTGAATCTATGACGATTACATCCAAGGGATGACAAGGAGGATAAGGAGAAGCACATGGATTGATGGGCCCACATGAGAACCAAGAGTTACTCAAAGATCTCATACCCAGACTCCACGACTATCAGGGCCCACATTCCGATCACACAGAAGAAGACTGAGGCGGTGCGAACCTGGACCAGGTCGGCCGACCTAGCCAGGTCGGCCGACGCAATCTAGAGGCCGTTGCGGCCGTTCCTTCTCCAGCGCATCTAAACCGACTTCAGGACCAGATCTTCGCCGTGGATGAGCTCAGTCGGTGCATCAGACGATCGGGCGACGCCAGGACGTCGGCCGACTCGGGGGTGGGCCCACTCATCCTCAACCGCCTTGTACCGGCCCTGAACCGCCTCCCAGTACTATAAATAGATGACCAACGCCTCCTGTACAACACACACCAGAAGGAAGAGGTCCAATTGCTACATGTCATAGTCTTAGTTAGTAGAGAAGTAGTTCTAGGAGTTGAGCTTCTACGGGTTTTCGAAGGAGTCTTGGTAAGCCTAGAGCTCAGTTATCTTGTATCCTTTGCTTATTTGTAAGACTTAGAGCCTTAATGGATATGCTACCTTACTTATGTTACTTGACTTATAGTCTTATGTGTTCATCATATGAGTTGTATGTCTTGCACCTTTGTGTAGATGATACATGTTATGGCAATGGCCCAATGAATCTTTATGATTGTTCTTTACCTTTCCATATGATTGGTAAAGATGTATTTCATATTACAAACGTGGTGTTTGGGTTATGGAATACCGTTGGGGATACCCTACTCCACGTATTCAGAGGTAGGCGACAGGTGGTGACAGCCCTGTCCGTCCTTTGTAATCCTCACCGTTCGGGTTTGGGCATTTGCAGGCCTTTGTGATAAACATCGTGACAGTACCCTTAGATGAGGGGATCCCACGACTCCTCGATTTGCCCTCTAACATGTATCTCTTGCTGAGCTTGTATAGGATACACTTGTAAGAGTGTAACCCGTAAGTAAGAAGTACATAGAATCACTAGTTCTTTCTTAGGATCTTCATATTAACTAGATTTACATAATGAGCAATGAAATCTTCTGTGTGTCAACATACCCAACTTTTCATATCATGTTATCCCTTGTTCTAGTCTTGGTATATTAATCGTGATATAGTTGATGCATTGGAGAACATATTACTTTGCCATACGCTTTCCCTGAGGAAATAAATACGATACTCTGGAATACTCCTGGGTGAAATGCTACAATGTACTTATGTGCGCTTGCAGAACTTATGTAACGCTAAGATTTATATTAAGGCATCTCTAGTGCCATCACTCATGTAGTGATGACGCTAAGAAATACCAACAAGCATTTCTGGCGCCGTTGCCGGGGAAAGCATTGGCCAAAGAATGTGTTAACCTCTGTATTAACTTTGTGTCACAATTAAAATAGCAGCGTCTAGACAGGTTTACCCTTGTTCTGTTTCTCTTTGTGTGAAACAGAAGATCACATCATCGGTTCGCCGAAGAACTCCTTTACCTAGAAGAGAGCACTCAAGTGTTCTTTCAACTTTGCCGGTCGAAATCGAAGTACTCTTGCGCCAAGATGGCAACTGAAACTCTCATGATTGACTCAACGTACATCGCAATGGTGCAAGCTAAGCCATTCAGTGGGAAGGCTACAGCAAACGCAGCGGAACATCTCCGACGTTTCTCAGCAATATGTAGTCGGTTAGCAGGAAGGGCAATGCAATGGTTATTCCCATTCTCACTTGCAGGTAGGGCACTGCAATGGTACAACAACCACCAGACAGAGATGGATTCTTGGCAGAAGTGCAGGGATTTATTCCTAGCACATAACTGGAACCTATCCCAGCAAGGAGGAAGTTCGTACACCATACCCGCCAAGAGAGAGGTGAATGATCTAAGCTCTAAATTCCATGCCTTATCCGTCACTGTGAAGAACCAGCTGCGCTTAAGTAAAATTCTAGAGGCCCAGTCAGCTCAATTAGCTGCTATGGTGAAAGAAACCAGTCGGGAGAATTTGGCTAACCATGCAGGAAACAAGAAAGAATCAAGCCAAAAACATGACGGACCTGAAATCAAGGTCATTTATGGATGGAAGCCACAAAAACCACCAGTCACTAACAGTGAGCCGCTCCTACCCCTGCCCAAAGAATTCACACAAGGAGTTAAAACTCTGAAGGCAACAACACCAACATCACCTTGCGTTGAAAAGACAGAACTGGAGTGGCATTGCAAAGCTTCCGCGTCATCTTCAAATGCGGAAGACAAGCCATCAATGTAAATCATATCTTGGAGACGTCCGCACTCGACGGACGAAAAACAACGAGTCCTCACCGGTAGGTACATCGGTACGTATCTCATATTTACTTCACAATGCATATTTGTTCCTCAAGCATGTTTGAATTTTCACAAATCATTGCATTTGAATTCTTAAACTTTAGAGCCATCTACTTGAATTTCCCTTGGATACCTGGCCACCAACATTCATTACACCCAGCATTCATCGCATCGTTGAACCATGTGCCACTCTGCAAAAGCAAAGCCCGAACCTAGCTACGGCTCGATCGGCCGACCGAGGAACATCGACCGACCCCAACCTTTGGCCTTTGCAGAGCATTCAAACACCATCATGCACTACCATAAGCACCCATCACATCTTGCAAAGAAGGCATTCAACGGTGTCGTTCACCGGTCGGCCGACCAGCTCATGTCGCCCGATGCATGACTCCCTCTTTTGCAAAGTTTTCAACCATAGTGCAGCTGCCAGGGTATCCAACGCGCTCATGATTAAAGGCTGGCCAAAACATGCCTGCGGGAGGGTCGGCCGACCCCATCTGGTCGGCCGATCAGGGGTGAGCTCCGGCTATAAAATGCCTTGGCCTGGTGCTTGATCACTTCGCCCCAACCAGAGCTGTGTTTTGCCCTTGGAGTTTCTCTTCTCCCCCTGTTAAGTTCTCAAGTTTTTAGCTCCTTAGTTTGAGAATTAATAAAAAAAAGTAAAAATGGACTTCATTTCTGCATAATGGTGCTGTTCTTCTTGTGCTCAAGTGCTTGAACAAGTTGTGGAGGTCCTCAACCCCGCAAGAACATTTGTTTGTGGAGTGTCATAACCCACAAGAACATTGTTGTGGAGGCAACCACGCCCCACAAGAACGATTAACCCTTGGATGACTAACCCACTAACGCTAATCCTTTTGTCTTTTGTTCTTGTTGTTCCTCCTTGTGCAGGCATCATGAACCTCGTCCACGAAGTTGTGAAGCAAGCAAAAAGGTTGAAGGGGTCAAGTTCGAGGCGGAGCTGACATTCCGGGAGCACTGAGTTGGTCTCCTCCAGCACGGAGATCATGGACTCGGCCGGTGGCTCCGAAGAAAGGATGGGCAGCCAACATTCCAAGGAGATCTCCAAAGACCAGTACTACTACATCGGGGCTGGCGCCACATCGAGGGGGCGGCAGCGGCAATGGAGAAGGTAACGGAGACAGCTCCAGCAGCAACCACAACGAAGATGACCCTCGCCCGGCGTTCATCTCCGATGACCAACTCGACATCGACGAAGGCTACGAAACAGAAGCATATCAAATTCTCCTGGGTCGCGCTTTTGATCACACATGTGTGTTCACAAGCGAACTCATGGAGAAATCAGGTATGGCCACTGACTTCGAAAGCGTTTGGGGTGCTGTGGGTTGGTCGGATTTTGCGCGCATTCATGAGGGTGGGTGTCGCTTGTTAACAATTTAATTTCTTGCTACTTTGAGAAAATCTAAGGAGGGGATTACTTTTCGCTTTCTAAGGGAAGAGTACTTTGTTTCCTGGAGGCATCTTAGTAGCCATTTGGGTTTTAGCAAGCGTTGTAGCTTGGAGATTGATAAAGTTTTGAGGCTTTTTGTGAGAGAATCTTTCTTGCGGGACATCTCGGGTATCACAGATGGGACTCCCCCAAGAACAAGCCACATTCATAACCCCACTCTTCATTTTATGCACCGCTGGATTGCCATGACTCTTTTCCCTCGAAATGATCTTCGGACCATTCGCATTGATGAATTGAAATTATTATATGCGATGGTTAAGAAGATAAAAATTTCCCCAGTTGTTTTTATAATCGATCAATGGATGGGTGTTTTTAGAAGGCAAGGTCCCATTGAGTGTACTTCTTTGGTCACTCGCATCTTTGAGTCAATGGGCCTTTTGGATAATTATCGAGTCGAGTTCCTTTCGCAGCCTCGCCCAACTCTGGATGAATCTCATTTTGTTCAGAGTCACCTTGTTACTCATGCCATAGACCAAAAGCTTGTTATGGTCTATCATAACAGTACAACCAGAATTCCGTTGCCAGCACCGGAATACTGGTTGTACAAGTGTAAATCACTTTTGTTGGAGTTACAGCAGGAAGGCAGGCGGAGCGTGACAGGAAGGGTGACAAGAAGCATGTCCCGACGGGAAGAAGCCGCGATGCCACAAACCCAAGGAGCATGGGAACCTCCAACTCCGCCATACATACCAGCAGGATCAAACAGGGAGCAGCCACAGCCGCCCCCATCATATATGGCAGGAGGTTTGGGATGGCATGAAGCCCCGCAAGCACAATGGAATCCCCAAGACCCGCGCTATCATCAGTCATCCAGCTCAAGTGGCGGCCCTCCTCCATTCGATGCCCGACGGTCCTTTTCAGCAAGGGACTGGCGCAGCAGCATGGATGGGTTATCCAACCGCATGGGAACCCTTGAGGTAACCACCCACAGCATTGATGATACTTTGACCCATCATGTGCAGCAGTCGCAGGCTTGGTGGGACCAGTCAATGCAAAATTACAACACACTACAGGACAGCATCCACCAAGGCAATCAGAACATGAATGCCTACTTCCGGTACCAAGGGTTTGACCCGAACGACCCTCGATATCGCCAGCAGTAAGAAGTCCAGCTTGGGGGAGGACCCCCGCACAGGTAAGTTCATCCAACCGTGTCTTTTATTTTCTGATTTTCATTTAGAGTAATTTGCTAAAAAAAACTTGTCCTTGTATGAAAATGATGAATTTTTGCTATGATCTTCCCCTTTTATTCAAGTCTCGATAAGGCAGTCTTTTATGTCTTGGATTTGTTGCTTAAATCAATGACTTCCTTGGAAACTTAAAACTTGTGGGTAGCAAATGCTAAATCTGATTCTAGGTTGTTGGGAGCTATGATATAATAAGCCAGAGTTGCTTTATCCTTACCCAAGTGAAACTTGATCCCAGAGTCTTTATTTTAAAAAGAACAAAATTCTAGGCTCCTCAGTGAAGAGTGAAAATCCTACCACAGCCTCACATTCCAACCACTTACAAAAAGCATGTGCAGTTGTTTTGAGTTTTGTCAAGTTCATTGTGATCTTTGTAAGATTTATTTCATGCTCTTAAAATCGGAGTCACGTACACGCCACCATATTTGCCATACTTCTACTCTGGAAGTAAAGCACAACATGCCTATCATTTGCCTACCAAAATAAAATACTCCAAAGCAAAGGGATTTCTCTCCAAAAATATTCCTAGGCATAAGGCTTAGGCCCCTTATGTTACTTAAAAAAAAGGAGAGAGGAAAGAGAAAGCAAAAGAAATGGACACATCGGCCGTGGATGAGCTCAGTCGGTGCATCAGACGATCGGGCGACGCCAGGACGTCGGCCGACTCAGGGGTGGGCCCACTCATCCTCAACCGCCTTGTACCGGCCCTGAATAGCCTCCCAGTACTATAAATAGATGACCAACGCCTCCTGTACAACACACACCAGAAGGAAGAGGTCCAATTGCTACAAGTCATAGTCTTAGTTAGTAGAGAAGTAGTTCTAGGAGTTGAGCTTCTACGGGTTTCCGAAGGAGTCTTGGTAAGCCTAGAGCTCAGTTATCTTGTATCCTTTGCTTATTTGTAAGACTTAGAGTCTTAATGGATATGCTATCTTACTTATGTTACTTGACTTATAGTTTTGTGTGTTCATCATATGAGTTGTATGTCTTGCACCTTTGTGTAGATGATACATGTTACGGCAATGGCCCAATGAATCTTTATGATTGTTCTTTACCTTTCCGTACAATTGGTAAAGATGTATTTCATATTACAAACGTGGTGTTTGGGTTATGGAATACCGTTGGGGATACCCTACTCCACGTATTCAGAGGTAGGCAGCAGGTGGTGACAGCCGTGTCCGTCCTTTGTAATCCTCGCCGTTTGGGTTTGGGCGTTTGCAGGCCTTCATGATAAACATCGTGACAGTACCCTTGGATGAGGGGATCCCACGATTTCTCGATTTGCCCTCTAACATGTGTCTCTTGCTGAGCTTGTATAGGATACACTTGTAGGAGTGTAACCCGTAAGTAAGAAGTACATAGAATCCCTAGTTCTTTCTTAGGATCTTCATATTAACTAGACTTACATAATGAGCAATGAAATCTTCTGTGTGTCAACATACCCAACTTTTCATATCATGTTATCCCCTGTTCTAGTCTTGGTATATTAATCGTGATATAGTTGATGCATTGGAGAACATATTACTTTGCCATACGCTTTCCCTGAGGAAATAAATACGATACTCTGGAATACTCCCGGGTGAAATGCTACAATGTACTTCTGTGCGCTTGCAGAACTTATGTAACGCTAAGATTTATATTAAGGCATCTCTAGTGCCATCACTCATGTAGCAATGATGCTAAGAAATACCAACAATTGGCTATGTTTCATCGTCCTCCTTTGCGACTGTGTCTGAGTAGCAGATGAACGCCTGAAGGAAGGCCAGGTCGTCGACGATGCGCTGCGCCGGGTGAGGGGTAGTGGCTCAGGCCAACGGAGTCGACGGTGATCCCTCCTCCGCTGCCGTCGGGTGGGGGGAGTGGCTCAGGCCAACGGATCGACGGTGATCCCTCCTTCGCCGTCGCCGGGTGGAGGGACAGGGTCAGGCCAACAGAATGCAGCTCAACCATCTTTCCAAAATTTGTTTCGCTTTGTCCCAGTGAAGACGTCTTTCCGAACTACGTTATTGCTTTGTCCTGGTGAAGCCGTGCCAATGGAATTCGCTTTGTCTTGGAGAAGGCGCCTTTAGATAATACGTTTTTCTGCTTCCTAATTATGAATTATTTTCAATCTCAAAGAATATGTCGATTCATGCAGTACAATTTCGTGAGCATGTGCACTATGTACTCCTCCATGTTCAGTAAAGTTTTTGGATTTTTTGAAAAATTTCATCTAATGTGGGTGTTTTGAATTTGTATTCATGTGATGAGTATTATATGAAGTTTCCATGGACATATATATCCTAAAAATTTCTAGAACATTTTTGTAGCTTGGCGTACACAATGTGCACCTCTACATCAAGTTATAGCTATAGACTCATTTTTTTTGCAACATACAAAAAAATGGATGATTTTCTAATATTTTTCACATTTTTATCTCCCAAAGTATAATGAACTGTGGGTTTAAATTTGGCACAGGTCTTTTCCATGACCACATAATCATGTACAAATTTTGTTACATTTTTTGGAAACTTTTAACATGGTATGTATTTTCAAACCTAAGAGTGATCGTCATGTGATATGGAGTGTGGAAGTAACTTCGCACTAAACTGAACACATGTAAGTTTGAATTAATGTAAACATCTCAGCAAGATTCTAACATGTTCAGGTGCACAAGATGTGCATGTTCACAAAAATTTGGTTACCAAAATCATTTTGGTGTGATCTATGCAAATTTTTACAAAATTTAGAAGATGTGCATAAGATATTAATGTTAACTAGTTTACAGATTTTAACTACCTTATCATAATGAAAAAGATAAATGATGATTTTAGAAAAATTTAGAAACAAAAATCAACTCTTTTGGACCTTATATGACCAATCTATACGTATTTGAGTTGTTAATTGCGAATCAAAAACAGAAATGTAGTGTCTATCAAGAACTAGAGATGAACTCGGACACTGCATGACATGTGGGTCCAACAAACGTCGGGCGCCAAATCGGGTGTCCAAACATCGCGTGGCACTGAGTATCCAAGGGCATTTTTGCGCGCCTCAGTCCAATATATTGCCTCCTGTCCCGCTCCCAAAAAATCAACTCATTTCTCCCCGCCGTCGCCCCGTACCTCCTCCACGCCATCACCCCGGATCTCCCCCATGCCATCGTCCCGCACCGGATCTCCTCCTCCTCCTCCTCGGCCTCGTCCACGCCGTCGCCCAGGACCTCCTTCATGCCGTCGCCCCGCACCACATCTCCTCTTCCTCATCGGCGTTCTCCATGGCGTCGCCCCGGATCTTCTCCATGCCATCGCCCCGTATTGGATCTCCTCCTCCTCCTCCTCCTCCGCCTCGTCAACGCCGTCGCCTCGCACTGTATCTCATCATCATCGTCCTCGACCACGTCCACCCCGTTGCCCGCACCGGTTCCGCACCTCAACTCCTACCTCGCCTCACCGGATGGGAAGACGCAGACACGGACGCCGAGGAGGCCACGGACTTAGCGTAGGCCAAGGTACGATGAGTAGGGCTAAGGATATTCTTGGGTTACAGATTGTTGCATTATTACTCATTGTAGTGTCAGCAGTTTAGTCTAGTACAATCTAACACATAAAATTTGTTCCAAACTTTAAGAACCTCCAATAACTGATTATGAGTGGAAGCGTGAGGCCACTGTGAAGGATAATCTTAGAAGAATGACTGAATTGGGGGTTCGTGATATAGTAGCATATCTTAGATCAGCCTCAAATCCATTACTGGATCATGGCAGCCATACTAGTCCTATCGAAGGATCCGATTCATCAGATTATCTCTCTGAAGCTGAAGAAAATGTTCAGGGGGATGCTGACACAGACTTAGAGGAGGAGGAGCCCCAAACCCTTGTAATTGAGGTAGATGTTTTGCTTATTCTTGTGGTGGCGGGAAAAGTAGATTATTTCAATGTCATTAGCATGCATTACTGTTGTATGATACACTTGTATTCCATTGTAACAAATATACTTTTCCTACAACAGGCTCCTCCTGCACAAACTAGGCGTCACAAGGTTCGTGCAACACGGTCGAGAGGCAACACCGACATGGCTGGTCCTAGAGAAACTCGAACCAAAAGAGTGAGGCTGTATGGACCATTAGAAGCCGTTGGTGCTGTCAGAACAGGGTCATCCAAAAGGCTGCATACTGAAGAGCTGCCTACAGTAACAGAGAAGCCTAGCGCTGAAGGCGTAGAGACTCAACAATCTCGTGGACACGATGATGAGCCAAGTCCTGGTAGCCCTTTTCATGACTGGACACCTCGAGAGCATCATGATGTTGTTGGTGAAGAGCAGAACCCTAATTTAGCAATTCAAGGTTGGTAAATGTCATCATTATTCTCAATTGATTTCTGTAAGCAGAAATATAACAATTGAATGTAAACCTCATAGCTTCAAGGAATCCTAAACGGCGTAGGGGCCCAACCATGGGACTACTGCTGGACAACATGACCAGTTCTATGGGGAGAAGACTACGTATCTCTGTACCTGAGGGCATGCCAAGTCCCCTTCAACCTACACAAGATGCCAAGTTTGCATCGGAGGATGGAGTTATTGTTAGGAGTCAAGTTCCTATCTTGCCCCATTTGAAAGATTACAAGAATACTGAGCACTTTGATGGTTTTGGCATGAGGCTTTCTGTAAGTGCCTATACTACACCCTGTAGTTTTAAATTCAACTATGGTACCAATGGGTGTAACTCACAAACAATTTTAATTGACATGACTAGGGGAGGTTGGTGATCAACAAGGACAGGGCAACAGATAATGCCTGTTCTAGTGTGTTCAAATCTGGGATACGTCAGACGCGCTACAAGTTGAAGCAGATGTACCTCAACAACGTCCCTGCTGATCAGATTAAAACCACCTCTCCTGTTGATTCTATGACTGATACACAGTGGTCTAAGCTTGTTGAGAAGTGGTCCAGTGTGAAGAACAAGGTATTGTTGTTCTTCGTAATGTCTCTTTTTATATTGTATTCCATTTTCAACTGGTGGCGTGGTCTCTCTTGCCATTTTGTCTTAGTTAACTGCTGAAAAGAACAAGATAAACCGTTCCAAAGTGAAGTATCATCAGGCTACTGGATCTCGCTGTTATGTTGCACAAATTCACGAATATGTAAGTCTTACTTTGGGCCCGTGTCTTAGGCATAAGTCAGTGCTTCGTTTGCTGTCAGTCTAACAAGCACTTTTGTACAGATTCAGCAGAAGGATGCACAGGCAGCACGGCAGCGCGAAGAAGGTCAGGAAGGACAACATGAAGGAGGAAGAGAAGAAGAAGAAGCTGATCATGAAGAGGGGCTCAATGCGGTCGAACTGTTTAAGGTCTGCCATACCAGCAAGAAAAAGGGCATTAGTGAGGCGGCAAGAGAAGCAGTGGTAAGGCTCATTACAACCATATCTGCTTCTCTATGTGCGTTATCAAAAATGTCCATTGCAATTGTCCCTCTGCTCATTTGATTTTCAGTCTTTCACACTGTCGGTAAACTATTTTCCGCTCCAATATGCAGTCTTCTATGGAGACTATGCAGGCAGAGGCTGCTACTGATGGGGAGCCAGCACTGCATAGTGCTGAGGTTGTTTCGAAGGTTCTGTCCCAGAGCAGCTGCACCATCACTTTTCTGAAGAATGCTGGTATACCACTGAACCATCAAGAGATAGAGGCTGAGCAGGTACTTCGCGAACAACTTGCCGCTGAAAAAGATGGTGCAGCTGCCCTCGCTGTGGAGGTGAATGCCCTGAAGAAGAAGGCCGAAGCTGCTGATGAAAAGCTGGAGAAGGCTCAACAGGAGTTCGAGGAGTA
Organism: Alloteropsis semialata; assembly: GCA_004135705.1. Taxonomy (NCBI): domain Eukaryota; kingdom Viridiplantae; phylum Streptophyta; class Magnoliopsida; order Poales; family Poaceae; genus Alloteropsis; species Alloteropsis semialata. The sequence continues at coordinate 36,475,393 of CM014273.1, forward strand.
CAAGAAGAGGGCGGAAGAGAACAATGTCTTCTTCCGCCTACTTGAATGCTGCTGGTAACTCCTCTCAACCTACTGTTGCTCCGTGATCATGTCTTCTGCCGCCTACTGATGCTGTTGGTACCAAAAACTTGTGTTCTATGGTGATCTCTGATTACTGAACTCTGATGCATCAAATGTGTATGTGATTCATGTGATGGGTAAAGTCTGATGCACTCTGATGTGTATGTGATTCTGTTGATCGGTGAACTATGATTCTGTGATGTGTAAGTGATTGATTGGTGAACTATGATTCTGTGACTCTGTGATGCATCAAATGGTGCTGATGTGATTCTGTTGATGTTTCTTTCTGTGATTCTGTTGATGCATCAAATGGTGCTGTTTCTGTCAATTTGAGAGCTAAAACGTGGCCCTCTGGAAAACGCACACGAGGTCCAATCGAATCTGGACACATGGCGGCTTCACGGTGTAACACGCGGCAAAATCAGAATACAAACACGCGGTGCATTCACCGCAAAACACATGGAGCAACCAAAAAGAGACACATGGCACGACGTAAAAGTGACACATGTCGCAATCACGAGCTGACACATGGCTCTTTTCGAACACGACACGTGTCCCAACCACGAGACGACAGGTGGACAAACCAGAGCGCAACACGTGTCGCAATTAAAAACTGATATGTGGTACTTCAAGGATGCGACACGTGTCACAGCCACGTGATGACACCTGGTTACACCAGAGCGCACCACGTGGCACAATTAAAAATGACACGTGGCACTATGAGGACGGGACACGTGTCAGAGCTGGTGATGCCACGTGGCAGTTTGTGGACGTGACACGTGTCACAGCCTGGTGATGACATGTGGCTTAGCCTGAGCGCAGCACATGGCCCAATAAGAAATGGACACATGGCAGTTTTGCGACGCGGCACGTGTCACAAACCCGTGATGACACGTGGCTGCGCCTAAGCGCAATGCGTGGCGGCCCACAGAGTAGACAAGTGGCGCACTGGCAAGATGACACGTGCACGGATACAATCTCAACATGTGTGCAGCCACGTGGACAAGCCACGTCATCTGACAGCGTGGCCAGTGCGACATAGACTTGCCATGTCATCGCCATGGTGGCGTGCAGCATCATCAATGACGTTTTTCAGCAGTGTCATAAATACAAATCAGTTCTATGACACAAAAACATTTCGTCATAAATGAGAGGTCTTCTATGTCGAACATGACGATTCGTCACCTTACATCTTTAGCGACGCGTATACTTTGACGAATCCTATTTCGTCATAAATTCGTCACAGAAAACCTTCTGTGATGAATTTTTGCTCTGCTGTGATGAAACTGAAACGTCATTGGTCTGTGCATTTCTACTAGTGCAAGTTTATACATTGTACAAGCTCAGTAAAAGGATACATATTAGAGGGCATATCGAGGTGTCAGGTGGTTCCCTCATCAAGGGACGACACAAGACTTCTTATCATAAAGGCCTAACATCATCTCCCGAACATGGAGGATTACAAAGGACGGACAGGGCCGTCACCACCTGCCGCCTACCTCTACTAATCTGTGGGGTAGTGATACTCCCAATGATATTCCATATTCCAAACACCTTGTTTGCAATACGAAATACAACTCTATCTATCGTACACATAAGTAGAGCAACCTTGCGCCACATTGGGCCAATGCCATAACATGTGTCAGCTGAACTAAGGTGTAAGACATATATCTCATATACTAAACAAGTAAGACAAAACTGAGGCTCATAACATAAGACAGAAGGTATTTCCATTGAAGCTCAAAGTCTTAGAAGTGAGATAAGAACTGCAAAGCTGAACTCTAAGCTTACCGAGACTTCACCGGAAACCCTTCAGAAGCTCTACTACTAGAACTACTTCACTACTAGACTAAGACTAACACTTGTAACAAACAGAGCTCTTCTTCTTGTGTGTGTTGAGCTGAGGGTGCTCTCATCTATTTATATCATCTTAGGATGATGGAGAGGCGACTTGTGGCAGTTGAGGCCGTTTGGCAGTGGGACCAGGTCGGCCGACACTAGGATCCACCGACTTGAGTGATGCACGGCCGGGATGGACTCCTAGAGGCGGTTAGAAACACACCGTCAAAGTTGAGCGCATTGGGTGGGAATACCAAGTCAGGCGATGCCACGGCCTCGGCCGACCCTGTCACTACCTCCTCTCGGGCCCATCTTTGTCTGGGTGACTGTAGAGTGGGTCCTCATGGCGGTTCCAAGTGATATAGCCCAATTTGAGTACGTTTAGTTCGTGTGGTGGGCCCTCTGATCCATGTGCATGATATGTGGCTCATCCCTCCACCTTGGTGTAAAGCGACGTTGTATCAGCACTTCTTTGTTGTGGCCAAAGATGGGCATCTGTAACACCCTAAAAATTAGGCCTAAATAAAAGTTAGGATTTAATATATTTAATTATGAATTGTTCATGTCATATAGGAATTAATTAGAATTATGCTAGTAGTTTAAAAGCAAAGGTAAGCGTAGGAAAAACATGTATGTGCATTCATGCCGGAGCATATTTTTGTTTGCAAGCAATTCATTTGGTGGGTTTTGAATTTTTATTTGAAATCCCCACTGAATTTGCTCTTGAATGAGTGTTTATTTGTTTTTCTCGCTTTAAGTCTGATTTTAGCCCCTGAGCTTTTGGCCCGGATCGCTTTTGCCCCCTGGACTCTCCAACCCGGCCCACCTAACCTCCCTCTCTTTTACCCCCGCTCGGCCCATCCGGCCAGCTCGGCCTAGCCCGGCTCACTGCTTGCGCCTCGCCCCCGCTTCCGTTTCCCCCACGCGAAGGCGCCCGGCGCCTGGGGCGTTTTCGCCCGGGCCGCCGACAGACGGGCCCCGCCTGTCATCCTTCTCCCCGCGTCGCCGACTCGGACTCGAGTCCGAGTCCGGCCGCTGCCGGACCTCCGCAACCGCCGCGCGCGCGTCCCGCGGAGGGGTTGCTGCCGTGCCCGCCACGGATTCCTCCCCGAGCTTATCCGCGTCCCCTCCCTCTATAAAAGGAGCCCTAGGCCCCCCTACACCCCGTATCCCGAGCTCCCGAAAGCCGCCGCCCGCCATAGCCGAGGTAAGCGCCGCCGCCGCCGTGCTTGCCACCCGAAGCCCCGCGCTCGCCCTGACCTCTCTCTCGCGCACGTAGGTACCCCCAGGAGACACCCCGAAGACGCACGCCGCAAGCCCGAGCCCGGAGCACCGCCGCACCGTGACCCCGTCGAGCCGGCCGCCGTCCAACGTCGCGCGCCCGCTCCGCCGCCCAAACCCCGTTTTTGACCCTCTGGTAAGCACCCCCGCGTTCCCATCTACCCCCCGGTCCAATCCGTGGGTGAAATAGTGCACCGTAGCCCCGGCGCCGCTCCACTCCGGCGAGCCCGTCGCGCGCCGCCGTCACCCCCCTGCGCCGGTGACTTAAAACCCGACCGGAGGATCTCAACCGCCCGATCCAAAACCCACGGCCCAGATCAGATCCAACATACCCCTTCGCAACTTTTAATTAAGAGCCCCCTGGTTTTCGAATTTTTAACCCGTAGTCCTAAAGCTTTAGAAAATAATTACGATTATGTCCTGTTTTCTTTCAGTTTGAACCCTAAGCTTTCGGATAATAGAACCCGCCGTCCAGAGCCTGTTTTTCGCCTTTTAGACCCCGAGTTTGACCTTTATTTATGTTTATACCCTCAGTTTCTTACTGTTTAGCCCTTAGGAAGTTCTGTTAATTGCAGTTAAGCCCTTAGACCTTGTTTTAGCCCTAGAATATGCGTTTTAACTCCGATTTCAGTGATTCTTGCGCTCATGTGTTCGTAGTGATGCGTAGAATAATTTTATTAGCTTTTTAGCCACTGTTTGTATTGTTTGGAGTACTGTTCTAATTTATTTCACTTGATATGCATGTACTGGCTTGTCTGGATTGCGTGTTGGTGATTGTTGATCGTGTCTAGTCGGTGAGCCGTTCGAGCCGTTCTTCGAGCAACACTTTGAAGAGCAAGAGCAACAGCTGCAGTACCAAGAGGAAGGAAAGTATAACACGAGAATTCCATGATACCTATACACATTATTAATCACATACATTCATGCATGAGTTAATCTGTTTTAGGATATCCCTAGTATCTTTGAGACTTACTTCCTTGTTCAACCGGGTTATACATCTTTTGGGTAGAAAATGCTAGGCTAAACAACATGAGCTTACCGTCTTTGGATGTTGGAACTTGGATACTTATGATCATTTGCGAATGATTAAAACATGCTTTTTAGCAACATGGTTAGGTAGCTGGAACATGTGCTGTGTGCTTTGTTCTCAGCAAACTCTTGTTCTAGAATATGTGCTGTGTGCTTTATTCTAGGCAATTCATGATCTAGAACATGTGTTGTGTGTTTTGTTCTAGGCAACCCTTAATTTGGACATGTGCTGTGTGCTTTGCTCCATCCAACCTAAATCGGAACATGTGCTGTGTGCTTTGTTCTTAATCAACCTTTAAACTGGAACAATTGTTGTGTGCTTTGTTCTGGGCATCACTAGTTATGGTCTATCTTAAAGTGGCAACCCGGGAGAACAGTGCAACCACGGGAATCAAATGGGCTCTGGTCTTGACTAAGTAAATTTTGAAAGGTCTCGTAGCGTCCCTATGCAGTCACACCAAAGGTAGTGTGATGAATGTGCCTAGCTAGCACTGCGTGGTTGTGTTATAAAGTTCTTCTGAACTTTTACGCGACCAGTGGGGAAAGTGTACAACCTCTACAGAGTGTAAAACTGTTATAACAGCCGTACTCACGGTTACGAGTGGCCTGGATCCTTTCTGACAGTGACTTTTACCCCGGTGATGTTTAAAAATGGAATGAAATTGGAATGCTGGTGGACTATGATACTTCTCTACTACTTAATTTGGGTTACAACTAGGTTATTCCTATTACATTGTAGTAACTTGGTTAACGCTAAAATTGAACAATTAAAAGTGCTTACCGCAGTTAAACCGTGTCTAGCCTTTTAAGCCTTCATCTCTCGTGTTATATTTGTTAAGTAAGATGGTTTACTTACACTTGTATTATTCAACAAAATCCCGGATGGGTAATCAGATGAACTTGAAGTTGTTGTGGAGTTTCCTGAAGATGTTCCGGATTTCTAGGCAGCTGTCAACCAGTGGGTGTCCTTGTGGAGTTTGTGGAGCCACGAGAGTTTATCTTTTCGTATGCGTAAACTTTGATTAAAGACTTGAGTCTTATTTGTAATAATTTCTGAGATGCTACTCTTTTGTATTCAAGCACTTGGTTTACTTTGATATTCTGTTATCCTAAAGCTATATGTGTGTGTTGGACTTCCTGGGTACACATATAGTAGCATTCGGGTTTATTCGTAAATCCGGGTGTGACAGATTGGTATCAAAGCAGTGCTGACTGTAGGACACGCAGCCTAGTTAGAATGGTCGTTTAGAGTCTTCTTTTATTTTTGTCCTTATTCCATTTAAGTTTTAATCTTGATTATTTCACTTATCCTTATTATTATTCCTTATTTCTAATTTACTTTAATCTCTTGTTTCACTTTGAGTTATTTTATACAAATCTTTATTCTTATTAATCTATCTTATTCTATTACAAAATTTTAATTCATTCCTTGTTCTCTTTCTTCTATAGATGGCTCGCGCTAAGGTCACTCCGCGCAAGTGTGTTGGAGAGTTCTTGCCTCCCAGAGTTGCTGAGCATGCCTTGCTATTCTTCAACCCTGATCCAGTTGGAGAAATAGAGCTGCCGCCTGTTCAGAAGCCACCAGTGGAGGATGCTGAAGAAGAACCCGAGGAGGTCGAGATCTATGATGAGGAAGAAGACCAGTTCATGCCTGTTGTTCCACCACCGACGCCACCAGCTCCAGTCAAGCAAGAAGGCGCCACTGCCGGAGGAGGCCCAGAGGACCCTGAAGGCGATAATGACGATTCAGATGGAGAGGACTCCGACTATGATGGCTCTGATGACTCTGATGATGATGAGGAAGACCACCCACCTCCAGCTACAGGATGGAAGGTGGTGGAGACTACATGTGATGGAGGAGACTGCTACTTCCATCGACGTCTGCTTCGTCTACTTCAGCGCCACTATGGACATGGCCATGTCAGTGTGGACTACCACAGTGAGTGGTGGACTCATCACCGCTACACTGACTTCTGGAAGACCACGGCTTGTGTTCGAGTGTCTGCTCGACTGTTAGGCGCCGCCAGGACTGAGTCAGAGCACCCCGCGCTGGCTCCCAGGGAGACACAGGGGGCTGGCATCACTGATGCTGCTTGCCGGGCACTCTACGCCTATCGTGGACTCTACTTCAGCCTTGTCCGCGATGGAGCAGAGCGCTACATTCCACGTGTGCCCTGTGGGAGGAGGACTAGCAGGATTGCCAACCCAGCTGGAGAGAGTGCCAGACTCGTGGAGACCGTGGGTTTTGCTGCAACCATCAACACGGAGTTCGATTCACTGCTGGATGAGCACTCCAGGATGTGGGAAGAGCTTCAAGCAGCAAGGCTTAGGATCGCCGAGTTGGAGCATCTCGGCGCTGAACCACCTATGGAGGAGCCGGAGTACCTTGCAGAAGCACCGCCACGCAAGAGGACTCGCTACGGGACTTTTGCTAGCCGCACCACCATAGATGAGCATTAGATGGTCTTGAGTTGTAATAAAAACGCTAGTCATGCGAGTTGAGTCGTTTGAGTCGTGTGAGTCGTCTGAGTTTTAGTGTTTGAACCGTGTTAATGAGTGCTTGCTTTATTATTCTTGTGAACTTGTGTGATTTGGATCTTTGTAATGAGTGTGGTGCATGTGAACCTATTGTTCACATACATCTAGAACATTGGTTTAGCTCGTTAATGAATAAATAGTTGGGATTCTATAATCTATCTGTCTCTTTACTTTGCTTCCATATCCTTTATCTGTTCTCTGTCTACTGAATTCTCCCAAATCTGTTTCTATCTTGTGCCTATGATCAGTCAGAATGGATTCATATTATGGACTGAAATGTAACCGTGACATGTGTCTGTAACAGATGGCCAACCGGAGGAATGCTCGTGGAGGTCGTGCCAACCCAAACCCGCCACCGCCGCCACCTCCAGTGCCGCTCGAACAGCTACTGGCCAATCAGAATCAGATGCTGCAGCAGATGGCCAACGCATTTGCAGCTGTACAGCAGAATCTGCAGAACCAGCCACCACCTCAGCATCAGCCACAAGTCAGAGATCGGCGTGGGGAGTTCATGAAGGGACGCCCGCCTGTCTTCACCCACGCCAGTGAACCACTGCAAGCCGAAGACTGGCTCAAGGCGATGAATCATCAGCTGGATATAGCTTAGTGCACCGACAGGGAGAAGGTGCTTTATGGGTCTGGACAGTTACAAGGAGCTGCCCAAGAATGGTGGGACTCATATCTATACTCTCACTAGGACCCTGACCATATCACGTGGGCAGAGTTCAGTGAGCGTTTCCATGCTCACCACATTCCAGAGGGTCTCATGACCCTGAAGCAGGAGGAGTTCCTGGCCTTGAGGTAGGGATCAATGACTGTCACTGCCTATAGTGACAAGTTCATCGAGCTCTCTCGCTACGCTCCGGAGAACATGGTGGATGACAAGAAGAAGCAGAGACAGTTCCTTCGGGGACTGAATGATGGCCTTCAGTCCAGCTGCTCACTCACACCTTTGACAACTTTCACGAGTTGGTCGACAACGCCCTGATGCTGGAGCACAAGCGTCGAGAGATGGAGGACAAGAAAAGAAAGTTCTCTCAACCAAACGGGTGGGAATAGCTCGCGCCCCTCCTTCAACCCGTAGTCCGGTGGCCAGCTCCGCATTCAAGGCCCACCGAACTCTGGGAATCAGCAGCAGCGCCAACAGTACCAGCAGCGCCCGCCTTATCAACAGCAGCAGCAACAGCAACAGCGCCAGCAACAACCTTACCAACAGAGGTACCAGCAGCAGCAGCCGCAGAACTAGGCGCCACACCTCACTCAGAGTAATTCTGTGCCTGTAGCCCCCATGGCAAGCAGAGTTTGTTACAACTGTGGTGACCCCGGGCACTATGCTAACAACTGCCCTAAGAGAGGCCAGAATGCTAATGGGCAGAACAACGCCCCAAGGAATAACGGTCAGAACCCCCAGCAGCCCCGCAACAATGGAGGACAGCAGAACGCTGTACGTGGCAAGGTGAACCACCTGAGCGAGGAGGCAGCTCAAGGAGCAATCGATGTGGTGTTCGGTACGTTTCTAGTCAACTCACACCCTGCATCTGTTCTATTTGATTCTGGTACTACACATGCTTTCATATCTGCTCAGTTTGTGAAAAAGTATAGAATGACTATGCAACCCATGCCACATACGTTGATAGTTAATTCACCTGGAGGGGAATTAAGGGCAACATTAGCATGTCCAGATGTAAGTGTACAAATAAGGGGGTAGAGTTCCGTGCCACACCAGTGGTCCTGAAATTCCATGGGAATTGATCTCATCTTGGGAATGACCTGGCTGCACGAACATAATGCCGTAATCAAGTGTGCTCAAAGGGCAGTGGAACTGACAACCAAGACTGGAGAAAAGATTGAGTTTCAAGTAGATCCGTCTACACTGGGAACTTGTCAGATCAATCAGATGAAAGGAGCAGCCATGGAAGATATCAGAGTTGTGGGAGAATTTCCGGATGTCTTTCCAAAGGAGTTGCCAGGTATGCCACCAGAACGCGACACTGAGTTTCTTATTGAGCTTAAACCTGGAACTGCACCTATAGCTAAAAGACCATATAGGATGGGAGTAAATGAACTAGAGGAACTAAAGAAGCAATTAAAAGAATTATTAGACAAGGGTTACATCCATCCTAGCTCTTCACCTTGGGGAGCACCAGTGCTGTTCGTAGAGAAGAAGGATGGCACCCAGAGGATGTGTGTAGACTACCGAGCTCTAAATGAGGTTATCATCAAGAACAAGTATCCCTTGCCTAGAATTGATGACCTGTTTGATCAGTTGAGAGGAGCTTGTGTGTTTTCTAAGATCGATCTATGATCGGGATATCACCAATTGAGGATTCGTCCGTCTGACATACCTAAGACAGCCTTCACTACCCGGTATGGGTTATATGAATTCACTGTGATGTCTTTTGGGCTAACCAATGCACCTGCATCCTTCATGTACTTGATGAATAAGGTGTTCATGGATTATCTGGACAAATTCGTAGTGGTGTTCATTGACGACATCCTGGTTTTCTCAAAGAATGAAGAGGAGCATGAGGAGCACCTGAGATTGGTACTACAGAGATTAAGGGAACAACAATTGTATGCCAAGTTCAGCAAGTGTGATTTTTGGCTAAAGGAAGTGTCGTTCCTTGGACATGTTATCTCTAACAGAGGAGTGGCAGTTGATCCTAAGAAGGTGAAAGATGTTCTTAGCTGGAACCCACCAAAGGATGTTAGCGAGATTCAGAGTTTCTTGGGAATGGCGGGCTACTATCGGAGGTTCATTGAAGGATTCTCTAAGATTGCCAAACCCTTGACCGCATTGCTAGAGAAGAATGCAAAGTTTGTGTGGTCCGAGCAGTGTCAGAAAGGCTTTGAAGAACTCAAGAAGAGGTTGACTACCGTGCCAGTATTGATTCTGCCAGATCTGAACAAGAGTTTCTTGATCTACTATGATGCCTCTAGACAGGGATTGGGATGTGTGCTGATGCAAGAAGGCAGAGTGGTTTCATATGCTTCTCGACAACTCAGGAAACATGAGGTCAACTACCCGACTCATGATCTGGAGTTGGCAGCTGTAGTACATGCCTTGAAGATTTGGAGACACTATCTGATTGGCCACAAATGTGATATATACACGGATCACAAAAGTCTGAAGTACGTGTTTACTCAGGCCGACCTGAACTTGAGGCAGAGAAGGTGGCTAGAGTTGATCAAGGACTATGACCTAGAGATTCATTATCATCCAGGGAAGGCAAATCTTGTTGCCGACGCCCTGAGCAGAAGAAGCTACGCCAATATGATAGAAGTGGCACAGATGCCAGATGAGTTAGCCAAGGAGTTTGAACGTTTGAACCTGGGAATGGTAGCTAACTTGGTAGAACTTGAGGTTGAACCTACTCTGGAACAAGAAATTCGTAAGGCACAATTAGAGGATAAGAAGCTGCAGGAAATCGCAGAACAGATTCCGCTTGGTCACGCACCGGGTTTTAGAGTCGACGAACAAGGAACGTTGTGGTATGGTAAAAGGCTATGCGTACCAGAAGTGAAGCACATCAGAGAAGCCATATTGAGGGAAGCTCATGACTCGGCCTATTCGATTCATCCAGGCAGTACTAAGATGTATCTAGATATCAAAGAGAGATACTGGTGGTATGGACTGAAAAGAGGAGTTGCAGAGTATGTTGCTTTGTGTGATACATATCAGAGAGTCAAGGCAGAACATCAGAGACCTGCCGGTTTACTGCAACCACTCCAGATACCAGAATGGAAGTGGAAAGAAGTTGGTATGGACTTCATCATCGGTCTGCCGCGCACGCAGAGAGGTTATGACTCTGTGTGGGTGATCGTCGATCGTCTAACCAAGGTGGCCCATTTTCTCCCAGTAAAGACCACCTATACAGGTGCCAAGCTAGCAGAGCTGTACATGGAAAGAATAGTGTGTCTGCATGGAGTACCCAAGAGGATTGTGTCTGATAGGGGGACGCAGTTCACTTCACATTTTTGGCAGAAGCTTCATGAGGCTATGGATACCGAGTTGAAGTTCAGCTCAGCGTATCACCCGCAAACCGATGGACAAACAGAGAGAACTAATCAGATACTTGAGGATATGTTGAGAGCCTGCGCTCTACAGTATGGAACTAGTTGGGATAAGAGTTTACCTTATGCAGAGTTCTTTTACAATAACAGTTACCAGCAGAGTATCAAGATGGCACCGTTTGAGGCGTTATATGGCAGAAAGTGCAGAATGCCGTTATTCTGGAACCAGACAGGGGAGAGTCAAGTGTTTGGACCTGAGGTTCTCAGAGTAGCAGAACAGCAAGTGCAGACCATCAGGCAGAACTTAAAGGCAGCCCAGTCTAGACAGAAAAGTTATGCAGATGTGCATAGAAGGGAGCTTAGTTTTGAGATTGGAGACTACGCGTATCTTAAGGTGTCACCCATGAAAGGAGTTCGCCGGTTCAACATGAAGGGTAAACTAGCACCTCGATACATCGGACCTTTCAAGGTGCTAGAAAGAAGGGGTGAAGTGGCGTATCAGCTAGAGTTACCAGAAAGACTCTCGGGAGTTCATGATGTGTTCCATGTGTCACAGCTGAAGAAGTGTTTGAGAGTGCCAGAGGAACAGTTACCTATGGAGGAATTGAATGTGCAAGAGGATCTTACTTATACCGAGTACCCGATCAGAATATTGGAGGAAGCAGAGAGAGTTACTCGAAACAAGGTGACGAGAATGTGTAAGGTACAGTGGAGTCAACACTCAGAGGATGAGGCAACCTGGGAAAGAGAAGAGGATTTGAGGGCAGAGTTTCCCAATCTTTTCCAATCTGCATCCGAATCTCGGGGACGAGATTCATCTTAAGGGGGGTAGGTCTGTAACACCCTAAAAATTAGGCCTAAATAAAAGTTAGGATTTAATATATTTAATTATGAATTGTTCATGTCATATAGGCATTAATTAGAATTATGCTAGTAGTTTAAAAGCAAAGGTAAGCGTAGGAAAACATGTATGTGCATTCATGCCAGAGCATATTTTTGTTTGCAAGCAATTCATTTGGTGGGTTTTGAATTTTTATTTGAAATTCCCACTGAATTTGCTCTTGAATGAGTGTTTATTTGTTTTTCTCGCTTTAAGTCTGATTTTAGCCCCTGAGCTTTTGGCCCGGATCGCTTTTGCCCCCTGGACTCTCCAACCCGGCCCACCTAACCTCCCTCTCTTTTCCCCCCGCTCGGCCCATCCGGCCAGCTCGGCCCAGCCCGGCTCACTGCTTGCGCCTCGCCCCCGCTTCCGTTTCCCACACGCGAAGGCGCCCGGCGCCTGGGGCGTTTTTGCCCGGGCCGCCGATAGGCGGGCCCCGCCTGTCATCCTTCTCCCCGCGTCGCCGACTCGGACTCGAGTCCGAGTCCGGCCGCTGCCGGACCTCCGCAACCGCCGCGCGCGCGTTCCGCGGAGGGGTTGCTGCCGTGCCCGCCACGGATTCCTCCCCGAGCGTATCCGCGTCTCCCCCCCATCTNGATTGGTACTACAGAGATTAAGGGAACAACAATTGTATGCCAAGTTCAGCAAGTGTGATTTTTGGCTAAAGGAAGTGTCGTTCCTTGGACATGTTATCTCTAACAGAGGAGTGGCAGTTGATCCTAAGAAGGTGAAAGATGTTCTTAGCTGGAACCCACCAAAGGATGTTAGCGAGATTCAGAGTTTCTTGGGAATGGCGGGCTACTATCGGAGGTTCATTGAAGGATTCTATAAGATTGCCAAACCCTTGACCGCATTGCTAGAGAAGAATGCAAAGTTTGTGTGGTCCGAGCAGTGTCAGAAAGGCTTTGAAGAACTCAAGAAGAGGTTGACTACCGTGCCAGTATTGATTCTGCCAGATCTGAACAAGAGTTTCTTGATCTACTATGATGCCTCTAAACAGGGATTGGGATGTGTGCTGATGCAAGAAGGCAGAGTGGTTTCATATGCTTCTCGACAACTCAGGAAACATGAGGTCAACTACCCGACTCATGATCTGGAGTTGGCAGCTGTAGTACATGCCTTGAAGATTTGGAGACACTATCTGATTGGCCACAAATGTGATATATACACGGATCACAAAAGTCTGAAGTACGTGTTTACTCAGGCCGACCTGAACTTGAGGCAGAGAAGGTGGCTAGAGTTGATCAAGGACTATGACCTAGAGATTCATTATCATCCAGGGAAGGCAAATCTTGTTGCCGACGCCCTGAGCAGAAGAAGCTACGCCAATATGATAGAAGTGGCTCAGATGCCAGATGAGTTAGCCAAGGAGTTTGAACGTTTGAACCTGGGAATGGTAGCTAACTTGGTAGAACTTGAGGTTGAACCTACTCTGGAACAAGAAATTCGTAAGGCACAATTAGAGGATAAGAAGCTGCAGGAAATCGCAGAACAGATTCCGCTTGGTCACGCACCGGGTTTTAGAGTCGACGAACAAGGAACGTTGTGGTATGGTAAAAGGCTATGCGTACCAGAAGTGAAGCACATCAGAGAAGCCATATTGAGGGAAGCTCATGACTCGGCCTATTCGATTCATCCAGGCAGTACTAAGATGTATCTAGATATCAAAGAGAGATACTGGTGGTATGGACTGAAAAGAGGAGTTGCAGAGTATGTTGCTTTGTGTGATACATATCAGAGAGTCAAGGCAGAACATCAGAGACCTGCCGGTTTACTGCAACCACTCCAGATACCAGAATGGAAGTGGAAAGAAGTTGGTATGGACTTCATCATCGGTCTGCCGCGCACGCAGAGAGGTTATGACTCTGTGTGGGTGATCGTCGATCGTCTAACCAAGGTGGCCCATTTTCTCCCAGTAAAGACCACCTATACAGGTGCCAAGCTAGCAGAGCTGTACATGGAAAGAATAGTGTGTCTGCATGGAGTACCCAAGAGGATTGTGTCTGATAGGGGGACGCAGTTCACTTCACATTTTTGGCAGAAGCTTCATGAGGCTATGGATACCGAGTTGAAGTTCAGCTCAGCGTATCACCCGCAAACCGATGGACAAACAGAGAGAACTAATCAGATACTTGAGGATATGTTGAGAGCCTGCGCTCTACAGTATGGAACTAGTTGGGATAAGAGTTTACCTTATGCAGAGTTCTCTTACAATAACAGTTACCAGCAGAGTATCAAGATGGCACCGTTTGAGGCGTTATATGGCAGAAAGTGCAGAATGCCGTTATTCTGGAACCAGACAGGGGAGAGTCAAGTGTTTGGACCTGAGGTTCTCAGAGTAGCAGAACAGCAAGTGCAGACCATCAGGCAGAACTTAAAGGCAGCCCAGTCTAGACAGAAAAGTTATGCAGATGTGCATAGAAGGGAGCTTAGTTTTGAGATTGGAGACTACGCGTATCTTAAGGTGTCACCCATGAAAGGAGTTCGCCGGTTCAACATGAAGGGTAAACTAGCACCTCGATACATCGGACCTTTCAAGGTGCTAGAAAGAAGGGGTGAAGTGGCGTATCAGCTAGAGTTACCAGAAAGACTCTCGGGAGTTCATGATGTGTTCCATGTGTCACAGCTGAAGAAGTGTTTGAGAGTGCCAGAGGAACAGTTACCTATGGAGGAATTGAATGTGCAAGAGGATCTTACTTATACCGAGTACCCGATCAGAATATTGGAGGAAGCAGAGAGAGTTACTCGAAACAAGGTGACGAGAATGTGTAAGGTACAGTGGAGTCAACACTCAGAGGATGAGGCAACCTGGGAAAGAGAAGAGGATTTGAGGGCAGAGTTTCCCAATCTTTTCCAATCTGCATCCGAATCTCGGGGACGAGATTCATCTTAAGGGGGGTAGGTCTGTAACACCCTAAAAATTAGGCCTAAATAAAAGTTAGGATTTAATATATTTAATTATGAATTGTTCATGTCATATAGGCATTAATTAGAATTATGCTAGTAGTTTAAAAGCAAAGGTAAGCGTAGGAAAACATGTATGTGCATTCATGCCAGAGCATATTTTTGTTTGCAAGCAATTCATTTGGTGGGTTTTGAATTTTTATTTGAAATTCCCACTGAATTTGCTCTTGAATGAGTGTTTATTTGTTTTTCTCGCTTTAAGTCTGATTTTAGCCCCTGAGCTTTTGGCCCGGATCGCTTTTGCACCCTGGACTCTCCAACCCGGCCCACCTAACCTCCCTCTCTTTTCCCCCCGCTCGGCCCATCCGGCCAGCTCGGCCCAGCCCGGCTCACTGCTTGCGCCTCGCCCCCGCTTCCGTTTCCCACACGCGAAGGCGCCCGGCGCCTGGGGCGTTTTCGCCCGGGCCGCCGATAGGCGGGCCCCGCCTATCATCCTTCTCCCCGCGTCGCCGACTCGGACTCGAGTCCGAGTCCGGCCGCTGTCGGACCTCCGCAACCGCCGCGCGCGCGTCCCGCGGAGGGGTTGCTGCCGTGCCCACCACGGATTCCTCCCCGAGCTTATCCGCGTCCCCTCCCTCTATAAAAGGAGCCCTAGGCCCCCCTACACCCCGTATCCCGAGCTCCCGAAAGCCGCCGCCCGCCATAGCCGAGGTAAGCGCCGCCGCCGCCGTGCTTGCCACCCGAAGCCCCGCGCTCGCCCTGACCTCTCTCTCGCGCACGTAGGTACCCCCAGGAGACACCCCGAAGACGCACGCCGCAAGCCCGAGCCCGGAGCACCGCCGCACCGTGACCCCGTCGAGCCGGCCGCCGTCCAACGTCGCGCGCCCGCTCCGCCGCCCAAACCCCGTTTTCGACCCTCTGGTAAGCACCCCCGCGTTCCCCTCTACCCCCCGGTCCAATCCGTGGGTGAAATAGTGCACCGTAGCCCCGGCGCCGCTCCACTCCGGCGAGCCCGTCGCGCGCCGCCGTCACCCCCCTGCGCCGGTGACTTAAAACCCGACCGGAGGATCTCAACCGCCCGATCCAAAACCCACGGCCCAGATCAGATCCAACATACCCCTTCGCCACTTTTAATTAAGAGCCCCTGGTTTTCGAATTTTTAACCCGCAGTCCTAAAGCTTTAGAAATAATTACGATTAGGTCCTATTTTCTTTCAGTTTGAACCCTAAGCTTTCGGATAATAGAACCCGCCGTCCAGAGCTTGTTTTTCGCCTTTTAGACCCCGAGTTTGACCTTTATTTATGTTTATACCCTCGGTTTCTTACTGTTTAGCCCTTAGGAAGTTCTGTTAATTGCAGTTAAGCCCCTAGACCTTGTTTTAGCCCTAGAATATGCGTTTTAACTCCGATTTCAGTGATTCTTGCGCTCATGTGTTCGTAGTGATGCGTAGAATAATTTTATTAGCTTTTTAGCCACTGTTTGTATTTTTTGGAGTACTGTTCTAATTTATTTCACTTGATATGCATGTACTGGCTTGTCTGGATTGTGTGTTGGTGATTGTTGATCGTGTCTAGTCAGTGAGCCGTTCGAGCCGTTCTTCGAGCAACACTTTGAAGAGCAAGAGCAGCAGCTGCAGTACCAAGAGGAAGGCAAGTATAACACGAGAATTCCTTGATACCTATACACATTATTAATCACATACATTCATGCATGAGTTAATCTGTTTTAGGATATCCCTAGTATCTTTGAGACTTACTTCCTTGTTCAACCGGGTTATACATCTTTTGGGTAGAAAATGCTAGGATAAACAACATGAGCTTACCGTCTTTGGATGTTGGAACTTGGATACTTATGATCATTTGCGAATGATTAAAACTTGCTTTTTAGCAACATGGTTAGGTAGCTGGAACATGTGCTGTGTGCTTTGTTCTCAGCAAACTCTTGTTCTAGAATATGTGCTGTGTGCTTTATTCTAGGCAATTCACGATCTAGAACATGTGCTGTGTGCTTTGTTCTAGGCAACCCTTAATTTGGACATGTGCTGTGTGCTTTGCTCCATCCAACCTAAATCGGAACATGTGTTGTGTGCTTTGTTCTTAATCAACCTTTAAACTGGAACAATTGTTGTGTGCTTTGTTCTGGGCATCACTAGTTATGGTCTATCTTAAAGTGGCAACCCGGGAGAACAGTGCAACCACGGGAATCAAATGGGCTCTGGTCTTGACTAAGTAAATTTTGAAAGGTCTCGTAGCGTCCCTATACACTCGCACCAAAGGTAGTGTGATGAATGTGCCTAGCTAGCACTGCGTGGTCGGGTTATAAAGTTCTTCTGAACTTTTACGCGACCAGTGGGGAAAGTGTACAACCTCTGCAGAGTGTAAACTGTTATAACAGCCGTACTCACGGTTACGAGTGGCCTGGATCCTTTCTGACAGTGACTTTTACCCCGGTGATGTTTAAAAATGGAATGAAATTGGAATGATGGTGGACTATGATACTTCTCTACTTATACTTAATTTGGGTTACAACTGGGTTATTCCTATTACATTGGAGTAACTTGGTTAACGCTAAAATTGAACAATTAAAAGTGCTTACCGCAGTTAAACCGTGTCTAGCCTTTTAAGCCTTCATCTCTCGTGTTATATTTGTTAAGTAAGATGGTTTACTTACACTTGTATTATTCAACAAAATCTCGGATGGGTAATCAGATGAACTTGAAGGTGTTGTGGAGTTTCCTGAAGATGTTCCGGATTTCTAGGCAGCTGTCAACCAGTCGGTGTCCTTGTGGAGTTTGTGGAGCCACGAGAGTTTATCTTTTCGTATGCGTAAACTTTGATTAAAGACTTGAGTCTTATTTGTAATAATTTCTGAGATGCTACTCTTTTGTATTTGAGCAATTGGTTTACTTTGATATTCTGTTATCCTAAAGCTATATGTGTGTGTTGGACTTCCTGGGTACACATATAGTAGCATTTGGGTTTATTCGTAAATCCGGGTGTGACAGCATCATCGGGCTCTGGGCCAGGGTCTGCCGACTGTTGGTATTTCTTAGCGTCATCACTACATGAGTGATGGCACTAGAGATGTCTTAATATAAATTTTAGCATTACATAAGTTCTGCAAGTGCACAGAAGTACATCGTAGCATTTCACCCGGGAGTATTCCAGAGTATCGTATTTATTTCCTCAGGGAAAGCGTATGGCAAAGTAATATGTTCTCCAATGCATCAACTATATCACGATTTATATTCCAAGACTAGAACTGGGGATAACATGATATGAAAAGTTGGGTATGTTGACACACAGAAGATTTCATTGCTAATTATGTAACTCTAGTTAATATGAAGATCCTAAGAAAGAACTAGGGATTCTATGTACTTCAAATCGTGCCACCCACCTGGAACCGTCATAAGGACCCACTCTACAGTCACCCAAGTGAAAATGGGCCCGAGAGGAGTCGGTGCCAGGTCGGCCGACCTGGTTACGTCGACCGAACCCCCAGGGCGACGGAATCGGTCCCCCTTCGACGACCAGCTCCATACCGACTCCAGGGACGCATCTGGACCGTGCAAGATGCAAGGCGGCGCATCTGAGGGTCGGCCGACCTAGGGGGATCGGCCGACCTGGTCCTGGAGCCAAACGACCTCAACCGCCTCGAGGTGCCTCTCCACTGTCCTACCAAGCTATAAATAGATGGCCTCGGCTCCAGTTCAATACACACCAGAAGGAAGAGCTCCATTTGCTACAAGTTATAGTCTTAGTTAGTAGTGAAGTAGTCTTAGGAGTCGAGCTTCTATGGGATTCCGAAGGAGTCTTGGTAAGCCTAGAGCTTAGTTATCTTGTATCTTATGTTTACTTATAAGACTTTGAGCTTTTAATGGAATTACTATCTTGCTTATGTTATTTGGTTTGTTGCCTTATTTGTTCATCATATAAGTTGTATGTCTTGCACCTTAGTTTTGCTGATGCATGTTATGGCAATGGACCAATGCGCTGCAAGGTTGCTCTGTTTATTTGGATAATAAATAGAGTAGTATTTCGTATTCCAAACATGATATTTGGTATATGGAATACCATTGGGGATACCCTACACCACGTATTCAGAGGTAGCCTTCGGGTGGTGACAGCCCCATGGGGTCCTTGTAATCCTCACCGTTCAGGTTTGGGCGTTTGCAGGCCTTCGTGATAAACATCGTGACAGTACCCTTGGATGAGGAGATCCCACGACTCCTCGATTTGCCCTCTAACATGTGTTCCTTGCTGAGCTTGTATAGTGTACACTTATAATGTATGTAATTCATAAGTGAGAAGTATATAGAATCCCTGGCTCTCTCTTATTATCTTCATATTAACTGGACTTACATATTTGAGCAATGAAACCTTCTGTGCGTCACACTACCATCTATCAATGTTTACCCCTTGCTAGACTTTGGTATATTAATAGTGTTATGATTGAATACAATGGATAACTACTCTATTCAACCACTACCTTCCCCGTGGATTCGATACCCTGAATACTTTCGGGTGAAAGCTACAACGGTATCCGTGCGCTTGCGGATTTATGTGCGACCGTAAGAAATACCAACAAGCTTTCTAGCGCCGTTGCCGGGGAACGGCATTGGATGAAGAGTGTTGTTAACCCATGTACTCAATCAATAGCATGATTAATTACCACTGCCCCGGCAGGGTTACCTTTGCTCTATTTCTCTTTGATGTGGAATAGGGTAGTGTATCACTGGTCTTGAACTGCCAATGAACTTCATCGACAACCCAAGACTATCGGGAAATACGATCTTGCATCGTACCTTCCTAGATAGTCTGATCGGCAGCAACTCCAGTCAATCCTACACCATCAATGATGAGTGCTACTACCGAAAGAATGATTCACGAGTTCTCGATTCTCTCTGGTTCGCAAACCGACCCAGAGCTGAACATGAGAGACGCCGCATTCGATCTTAGGCTAGTATCTGTCAAATTGGTACACGCTAGCCCATTACATGGGAAGACCAACGCGAACGGACCCAAGGCCAAGGCTCAACACCAAGGCCTACATGATCTTGTTCGAAGAAGACAAATAGGTAGGGCAATACAAACCATCTCCAACTGTTACATAAAGTCAAAATTCATGATGGAGACGTCCTCACACGACAGACATAAACCGACGAGTCCTCACCGACAGGCAAATCGGTATGTATCTCATATTTATTTACATTGCATTTTTCTAAATTCTAATCTTTGCATGTTTAAATTCCAAACCAATTTTGTGCATTGAAATTTAAACTTGGAGTCTTTTATCTTGAAATCCCTTTGGATTTCCCGCTCCTGCATGCGCATACATAATCTTAATGAGCCAGGACCACATAGGATAGCAGAGCCAGCTGGGCCGGAGAGGTACCAATAGGCCATCGGCCGACCCCAAAGGTCGCCCCACCTGTGACTACCTTTCCTGCGACACACTCATATTCAGAACAGCATTTGCATCTGGTATGCCGCTGTGAAGACTCAGCAGAATGGGCCCTATGCCAGAGTCTCCCGACCCCATCCGTCGGCTGACCTAGCCCTAGCCCTTTAGCAGCGAATTCAATTGCCATCAGTTCATACCAGTGAATCTAGTGCAAACCTTGAAGCTTGGCTGAAACGGAGCCGTGCTAGGGTCGGCCGACCCTAGGCCTCCTCTGTTCAATGAAAGTCGGTGTCCTCCATCGTCATTTCGCACCCCCAGCTAAGCTGCCAAGAGCCCTCAGCCTTTCTCCTATCCTTCCTTAGGATTTTCAAGTGATTGGCTCCCAAGTTTATAAAAAATAAATATACAAATAAAAGCAAGAACATGTTCTAGGATAAGCTCCCCTCGGGTATTTTTGGTAGCTAACTATTTCAGGTTGCAACTAAAAAGACCAACTGGTGTATGATGCCTAAGAACATGGAGCTACATCAGCAATACCAACAATGGTAAGTTTTGGTGATGGAACAAATTCAAAGGAGGCCTACACACTTGATTTTTGGGTGTCCTGCGATACACAAAAATCCAAGTGTGGCGGAGGTCGGTAAGTGTTACACGACAAGATCCATTGGTACAAAATTTTATCTTGGTTTTTAGGTGATGCTAGTTCTTGCGTTTCTTGCTTAACAAAACTCACAAAAAAACACAAAAAATAAAAATATATATATAATAAAGCCGGCGAGGCTCAATGGGATTACAACAACTGGGTGTACATGCCATTGTGGCGTTGCACCTCGGTAGTCCACATATGGCTCCTGGCTCCGCCTTGCCTTGCATCCTTGGTTCTTATGCTTGCTTTCATGAGAAAAGGCGTCTGCTTGTGTTTTGCCGCCTTGCCAACTACTTGCTTGGGAAATCTCAACATTTATTGAGCACAAGCTATCCACGTGCGAGTATTAATAATATAAGCAAGAGCCAAGGAATTACCGTGACGACAATTTTGAACTCGTCATCAACTAATCGCCAACGGTAAGTACGCTAAGGTAAGTATCATGTCTTGCTTTTGACTTTAAACAAAGCCCTTCCGGTAGGTAACCCGAAGTTCACCACTCATATACTCATGATATCTCCATTTAAAAAATGCTCTGTCGGTTATCATGCTTCCTTTATGTATCCTCATATGCTCTGATTTGAATGTATTCTCGAGGTACCTCGAAGTACATTCATAGACCTTTTAAATTAAGCATGGTGCTTAGGTTAAAATGGTCTTCTTTAATCAAATTAAACATGGTGTCAAGTTTGATTAATGAACCTTTGAGTAAATGTATGAATAGATATCGGTTATATGCATGGACTAACCCCTGCAAGAAAGATTTCAAACTTGAGCGGATAAGTCTTCGAACTTGATTCGAATTGGAGACAAACCAAAGCATTGGATGCGCTGCAACACATTTTGCATAACATACGAGGAGGTACATAACCTTCCGATGGTTCAATGTGAGTATATTGCAAAACCCTCTTTGATCATGTTGATGCGATTTAAATCCAGCCATGTTTGAGTTATGCTTAAAGGAAAGTGGTGAAAATAAAATTTGAAAAAAAAGAACATTTGAAAAAAAATATAAAAAATTGGCCAACAGGATCTACGCTTAACAATGTTAAAAATCAATCTGTTTTTAAGCATGGACATGAACAACTAACCCGATGGCAACAGTGGTTTATTCTTTATAGTCGTTCGGGTATTCGTTGTCCCCTAACTTTTTGTAGGGATGAATTAATGACAAAAGGATGGCGAGCATAACATCAACATTCAACATCTTTAGTCACATGGAAGAAATTTGCACAATGAAGCAAAGATGAACAGTGGACAAATCTTTTGGCACTCTTAAGCTCAAATCTTGCATTCGCTTGCAAGACTAGAGTTTGGGGGAATTCGTCAGGGAAGTATCCAAAATACTCTGTGCACTTATTTTCCTTTGATCTCCTGCTTAGTTACCTTGAAAGATTTGTTTGCCATGGAAATTTTTTTTTGCATAACTCAAAAACACCAAAAATATTTGAAGTCCAATAAAGGCTCATGGTTCTTAAAACCATGGAGCTATTGTTTTGTTTCCACTGTGTGAGAATAAATGCAGGCAAAAGATCAAGTGTGGGGGTCTCTCGAGCTTTCTGACGCGCATATGATTGAGACCACCCACAACTACGCTGCACAACATCGCACAAGGCTACACAAGAAAGATCAAGGAGGAAGAGGCCCAGAAGGGGTCAGTCGACCTGCCCAGATCGGCCGACGTCCCTTTGGTACCTCTCACCTCCATTTTCATCTAAAGCAATGGTTTGCGCATCCTCTCTAATTCATGAGTTTAAATAATTCCAAGTTTAAGATGATCACTAAAAATTAAACTCAATGAATCCTGGTGCTCTTTTGATATACTTGATTATCCTTGATTGGCTTGCATATTCTTTATTCCTTGCACATACACCTGTTGTTTGTGAACATATATCTTTAGGAAAACATGTTTATCTAAGTGGTTGACGAATGAGATATGGTATGATAAGAGGAATCTTTCTCTTTCTGTATAAAGTACTTAGGAGGTTTTTATTGCAAAAGTTTAAAATCAATAGCCTTGCAAAGCTCCTCAATGATATTCCATTCCTACCAAAGCCAAATGTTGCTCAAGTTGAAAACCTTATACATATGCTGCTTGTTATTGCATTGAGCTTTGTCAAATTGTTGTGACCCTTATAAGATGCTCTTCATGCTTTCTTGATCAAGACCACATACACTCCACATACATATGCCAAACTTCTACACTGGAAGTTAGCAATATCCATTCATCCACCAAATAAATGCTCCATATGTCTTATGAATCTCTCTCCAAATATCTTTTGCAAAAAGAGACATGGGCTATAGAAAAACATTTTGGACACATGAAGGTCCAAGAAGATAAAAAAAGAAAAAAATACATGCTCATAAAAGCATTGAGCAAGAAAAAAAAGAAGAAGAAAAAACAAAGAAGAAAAAGAGAGAGACAGCCATGTTCTCAAAATAAATTTAAAAGGAGAGAGATCATACAAAAAGGAGTTATCATACACCTTCCATTTTTGTTCCACACACGTACACATCTTGATCAGATTGTATGAATGGTTTTCTTCTTGGATCCGCTCTTTGATTTTGCAATATATATGATGCAAGTATGCTTTATCCTTACCCCTACCATGAGCTCCACATAAGCCTTTTAAGAAGTAGGGTGAAAGGTGGCAAATTAATGCCTTGGTGAGGAATCATACACATTGAGCGATCTGAGATAATCAATTGAGGAGCTAAGTGAGGTTATGTTTTTGACAATTTATCGAAAACCCAAGTTACTTAATAGAAGAGTTGAGATTATTTGAATCAAGGCCGTTCCATTCCTCAACCACCCAAGAGTACATGATAGACACTTCAAAATTCACAAGTGCAAGTATGTCTTGGAATAACTTATATGCTTGCATCATATCAATTGGAGTCATGTTTTCCACCTCAGTCTTTAAGCCTCACTCGAGGACGAGTAAATGCTAAGTGTGGGGGAGCTTGTTGACGGTCCATAAATGCCAATTTTGATCGTCAACTCCTGCAAAGAATATGTCAAATATAATCACCAAACATAGTGATAGGGTTTATATCTAATCAATTCCACAAGTTTTGATGAATATGTGAATGCAGGGACTAATTGGTAAAAGAGGAGGATATTTGAGCTTAGGGCCAGGTTGGCCGACCTGGGCCCAAGCCCAATGGAGCCCATATTTGGCTGCAGCAAAGAAACACACTCCAGGACCATCATAGCCGTTGATTCCATGACGGTTGGATCCAAGAGATGGGAATGGTCCAAGGGGAGGTCACACAGATTGAGGGGCCCACCAATATATCTAAACATACTCAAATCAGGCCACCCACCTGAAACCGTCATAAGGACCCACTCTATAGTCACCCAGGCGAAAATGGGCCCGAGAGGAGTCGGTGCTAGGTCGGCCAACCTGGTTACGTGGGCCGACCCCCAGGTCAAAGGAATCGGTCCCCCTTTGACGACCAGCTCCATACCGACTCCAGGGACGCATCTGGACCGTGCACGATGCAAGGCGGCGCATCTGAGGGTCGGCCGACCTAGGGGGATCGGCCGACCTGGTCCCGGGGCCAAACGGCGTCAACCACCTCGAGGTGCCTCTCCACTGTCCTACCAAGCTATAAATAGATGGCCTCGGCTCTAGTTCAATACACACCAGAAGGAAGAGCTCCATTTGCTACAAGTTATAGTCTTAGTTAGTAGTGAAGTAGTCTTAGGAGTCGAGCTTCTACGGGATTCCGAAGGAGTCTTGGTAAGTCTAGAGCTTAGTTATCTTGTATCTTTTGTTTACTTATAAGACTTTGAGCTTTTAATGGAATTACTATCTTGCTTATGTTATTTGGCTTATTGCCTTATTTGTTCATCATATAAGTTGTATGTCTTGCACCTTAGTTTAGCTGATGCATGTTATGGCAATGGCCCAATGCGCCGCAAGGTTGCTCTGTTTATCTGGACAATAAATAGAGTAGTATTTCGTATTGTAAACATGGTGTTTGGTATATGGAATACCATTGGGGATACCCTACCCCACGTATTCAAAGGTAGCCTTCGGGTGGTGACAGCCCCGTGAGGTCCTTGTAATCCTCGCCGTTCGGGTTTGGCCGTTTGTAGGCCTTCGTGATAAACAACGTGACAGTACCCTTGGATGAGGGGATCCCACGACTCCTCGATTTGCCCTCTAACATGTGTCCCTTGCTGAGCTTGTATAGTGTACACTTATAATGTATGTAACTCATAAGTGAGAAGTATATAGAATCCCTGGTTCTCTCTTAGGATCTTCATATTAACTAGACTTACATATTTGAGCAATAAAACCTTCTGTGTGTCACACTACCATCTATCAATGTTTACCCCTTGCTAGACTTTGGTATATTAATAGTGTTATGATTGAATACAATGGATAACTACTCTATTCAACCACTGCCTTCCCTGTGGATTCGATACCCTGAATACTTTCGGGTGAAAGCTACAACGGTATCTGTGCGCTTGCGGATTTATCTGCGACTGTAAGAAATACTAAAAGTTATTTGCTTTATTGACTAAAACAGGGTACATTTTTTACCCCTTCTTGCGCTTTGTGAATGGACATGTTATGCTGCTCAGGTGATATGGTTCCACTAATGAAACTGGAAGCTTATCTTTTGCAAAAAAATATTAGTGATTAGGTTTAGTGGATTCCCACCACAGCTACTAAAATTATGAGTTTTTTCTTCTATTGGATAGAAAAAAGTTTCTCAAACCCTTACCCTTTTTTAGCCGGTTCACATGTAGTCACTACCGATTTTTTAATTTATCTTTAACAGTTCGACTCAAATTTCAATGAATGAATTTTGTTTATCCCATATCTTGATGAGGTGGATGAGGAAATGGATTCAAACATAAAAGAATACATACTTTTGTTAGCTAGACGCTCCTTCCTAAGAAAACTGAGGCAACCCAAATTCAACGGTTTAGACCAATTTGTCTGTTGAATGTTAGTTTTAAAATCTTCACAAAGGTTGTAGTTAATAGATTGACAAGAAATGTAGACAAGATTATCAGTCCTACTCAGTTTTCTTTTATTCTTGGAAGATATAATTTGGAAGGAGTGGTCATTTTTGCATGAGACTCTACATGAGTTATACAAAAAAAAGGTTGAATGGGGTTATACTGAAACTTGATTTTGAAAAGGTATATGACAAGGTCAAATGTACTTTTCTCCAACAGACATTAGGAATGAAAGGATTTCCAGAGAAATGGTGTAGTTGGATTGAATCATTTGTTTCAAAAGGTAGTGTAGGCATCAAAGTCAATGATGATGTTGGAAAAAAATTTCCAAACCAAAACGGGATTGAGGCAAGGAGATCCACTCTCCCGTTGCTTTTCAATGTTGTTGTCAACAATGATAGCAAGGGAAAAAGAGTATGGTCAAATCTCAGGCTTAATCACCCACTTAGTTGATGACGGCCTATCTATCCTCCAATATGCAGATGATACAATTCTTTTTATGGAACAAAATCTTGAAGAAGCTAAGAATTTGAAGCTCGTACTTACGAGTTCGAGCAACTATCTGGCCTTAAGATAAACTTCCATAAGAGTGAGCTGTTCTGTTATGGGGAAGCAGAAGGGGCACAACAAGAATATATGGATGTTTTTGGTTGTCCAGTTCGAAAGGCACCATTTCTCTATTTGGGTATGCCAATTTATCATACATGATTACGTAATAAAGATTGGCAAGTGATAGAAGATAGATTCGAAAAGAAATTGAGTACTTGGAAAAGTAAGATGCTCTCCTATGGTGGAAGGCTAACGCTTATCAACTCAGTCCTAAGTAATTTGTCTATGTACATGATCGCATTTTTTGAAATCCCTAAAGAAGTTCTTAAACGGCTGGATTACTTTCAGTCAAGATTCTTTTGGCAAGGGGATGGACATAAACAGAAATATAGGCTTACAAAGTGGAACATTTTACGTAGACCAAAAGAACAAGGAGGTCTTGGAATCATGGATTTAGAGATCTAGAACTAATGCCTTCTAAGCAAATAGGTTTACAAATTAATCGATGGGATGGTATTTGGCAAAAAAAATCTTAGAAACAAATGTTTGGGTTGCAAAACCATTTCACAAGTAGAGGAAAACCAAAAGACTCACTTCTGGTCAGGATTAGTGTAGGTCAAAAATGAATTTTTTCACTATGGCACTTTTAAACTCCAAAATGGAGAACAAATAAGATTTTGGAAGGATAAATGGCTAATAAACACTAGTTTTAGTATCAATTACCCAAATCTATAAAATTTGGTAACTAGGAAGTATGATACAGTTAAAAAGTCATGCCTTCAATTCCATTGAATATCTCTTTTAGGAGAGCTTTAAGGGGGGAACAATCTCAAGGGATTGGCATGTTTTGGTGACTAAAATAGTAAATGTAAAGCTTGCAGATCACCCTAACATGTTTATATGGTCTCTACAAAGAAGTGGACAATTTTCTGTCGAAACAATGTACAGAGCAGTTTTAGGCGCAAAAGTCCTGCCCATAAACAAACCATTATGGAAATTGAAACTCCCTCTAAAGAATAAAGTCTTCATTTGGCTCATTCACAGTGGGGGTTATTCTAATAAAAGATAACTTAGCTCAAGAAGAAATTGGCATGGAAGTATGAAATGTTGCTATTGCAGTAATGATGAAACTATTCAACATATCTTCTTAGAATGACACATTGCTCGGTTGATTTTGAGAATAACTCATACTACCTTGGGTCTATGCAAACTGTTCGCGACCAAAATTGGCAAGAAAGACAAGGATTAGGAAAATCCGGGCCCTGACCGGTCCGGGGAACCGGTCGGACCGGTGTGCCCCTGTAATTCGATTAGGACTCTTAGTTTTAGTTAATTACGAGTTGTAAAACCTATTCCTTGCGGGGAAAGTCCTACCCTCCCTATAAATATAAAGGATTCGGCCGATTGAGTTAGATCCAATCGAATTTATCAAATCTACTATTTTTACCTTTACTTTTCTGTACCTTCTAAACCCTAGCTTTTCTAACCCCCATTGCTGTTCTTCCTTCGTCTCGACGACGTTTGAAGGCGCCCTAGCTGGCCTGACCGAGCCTAGGGCAACCCAAGGTGCGCACATCCTGACGGGGTCCCTCCCGGACGAGCGCTCGTTGGTTTCTCGCCGAGCTCCCAGCTGCCCGGCGAGCACCGGTCTGACCGGTCATCATAACCGGTCTGACCGGTCAGATCAGAGAAGCTGCAAAGAGCTTCTCTGCTCGTGCTAGTATTTCACACGGCGCGTTTTCGCGTCAACATACTTTTTGGCGACTCCGCTGGGGAAAAAGAAAAAAAGGATCTACTGTCATGGCTAATCTATCAAAGCCAAGTGAAGTTGATACTGAAAATATTCAAAGGCCGACTGCTAATGAGCTATTGGCTGAGGATCGTCATCTATTCGAGCAACTCCTGCTGCAAGAAAAGGAGGAGATGGAACGGGCCAAGAAGAAACTTGAAGACAAGGCGCAATGGTTCCTCTCACACTTCTCCAAGGATCGCAAGGGTGCTATCTCCAAGGACAAGGAGGTGGTCGTTCTTTCAGAAGGAGAAGAAGAAAAGAAAAAAGATGAGGTAATACCCACTGTGAGTACTGCACCAGAGCCTGTTACTCTTGATCAAATTAATAGATTGCTAGTTTCTGGTCAAGAAAAAGTTCTTTCTCTTGTTCAAGGCACGATTGATAAATCTATAGGAAAGCAACCTTCGGCCGTAACTAGTAATGCTATTAGATCTGATATGGTTGGTACTTCACAACAAATTATACCTCATAATTCATCGGCAGCAATTCCACCCAAAGATCCACAATATGGGATGCCGTTGAATTATTCTGCAGGATTGAATCATCCAACGCAGTTTGGTCCGGCCACACCGGTCAGACCGGTTCCAGTAACCGGTCCAACCGGTTACGCGCAGCACGGCCAGATACCGGTCAGACCGGTTACGGGCACCGGTCCGACCGGTGTGGGTGATTTGGCTGCGTATCAGACGATGTCTGAGCCTATAACTAGTGCATCACATGTTCAGGCTAATTCTGGCCGAACTAATGGTGTTTCTGGTTATGCTACATGTGCTCCAATGACATATACTACCAATCCTATGTCTTCCCAAAGTTCAGGCTATTTACAGCAATCATTACATGGACAGCCGAACCATACGCCTCAATATGTGCCAAATACTAATGATCAACAAGGCTCAAATGACCTTTATATTCAAAGCTTGCTTGAAGAATACAAAAAGGATTTGGCCATTATGATTAAAGATACTTTTGGCGTTGAGGTTAAAGATAAAACTTTGGCATGTCAAAAACCTTATCCTGCAAATTTTGATGCTATACCCTATCCTCAAGGTTTTAAAGTGCCAGAGTTTGTTAAATTTACTGGGGAAGACAATAGGACTACATGGGAGCATGTTAGCCAGTTTAATGCACAATTGGGTATTCATGGTAGTATTGATCACTTGAAAATCAGATTATTCCCTTTGTCATTATCTGGTATTGCTTTCTCATGGTTTTCGGCATTATCTCCTAATTCTATTCATACTTGGTCTCAATTAGAGCATAAATTCCATGAACACTTTTATAATGGTGATAATGAATTGAGACTATCTCACTTAACATCAGTTAGGCAGAAGAATGATGAATCTGTCGTTGAATATATTAGAAGGTTTAGAGATACAAAAAACCGATGTTATAGTTTGAGTATTTCTGAAAAGGATCTTGCCGAATTATCTTTTAATGGTTTGAAGTCTCATATCAAAGAAAAATTGAAAAGTCATGAGTTTCTTACCATTAATCAAGTATTACAAAAAGCTCTGGCTCAAGAAAGCCGAGGTAAAGATGCTCGCTCAAAGTTCGATCGTCCCAACATGCATATGTTGAACAATGATTCATTGGACGATGAGAACGAAGAGATATATGCTGCTGAATTTACATGGCCGAGCAATTCTCAATCATATAGTTGCCCTTCTCTTAGGCCGATTCACAAAAATCGACAAGAAGAAGTGAAATTTACTTTTGATGTTTCCAAGTGCGATAGAATATTTGATGAGTTACATAAAAATGGATACATCAAGACCACGTATACCATACCATCGCTTGATGAGTTGAAGCGTCGTGCGTATTGTAAATTTCATAATTCTTTTTCACATGCAACTAATGATTGTAATGTGTTCCGTAGACGAATTCAATCGGCCCTTAATGAAGGCCATTTGACTTTGGTTGGAATGCAAGTTGATTCTGATCCTTTTCCAAAGAATTTCTCTGTCAACACCATTGAATTACAGAATCCTGCAGTGTTGATCAGGCCAAGTCAAGCCGATACAACAAAAGGGAAAAATGTAATCATTGGTGAAGCACGACCAGAACAGAAAAGGAGCAAGAAAATGTGGCTGAAAAAAGACCCTCAAGATGCAAAAAAGAATTCGACGCTCGGGGGGCAAGCCAAAAGCAAAGGAGCTGGTCCTGACAGGACCGGTCAGACCGGTGCTGGCAACCGATCAGACCGGTTGATATCGGGAGAAACCGATAAATCAAAGAAAAAATCAAGGCCGACGTTTGAGGAACATCTGGAGAAATACAATAAGCTTGGTGTTACTCAGAAACTTAGAAATCGGCCAGAAAAAATAAAAGGCTCATCAAAACACCGGGGATTTTTCCTCAACTCAAGGCAATAGTAGTTCTACATTATATCCATCTTTTAGACCGACTACATCATGGTCCTGGTCATATCCTTACTACTATTTGCCTTGGATTACAGTAGTATGAATATGCAGCCATATTTTGTTCCATATCCTGTTTCATACTACAATCAGTCATTACAAAGACCGATTGTTTCTAGTAACAATCTGGTTGAGGAAGTTGCATCCACTGATTTTGAGGCAAGAGAGAAGGACGACAAGCAAGACTCAGTATACATGCAACCAAGGTGGTGTCCTCCAGGATTGTCCCGTACTCAAAAGAGGAAATTGCAGCGGATGCGCAAGAAGTCAATAGGACAACAAGTTGAAGAGAAGCCAGTAGCAGCAATGAAGACAAAGATGGTGTGGAGACCGAAGAACGTTGCTTCAACTTCAGCTTGAACAAGACATCAAGACATGGCCAATGTATGAGCATT
This sequence comes from Alloteropsis semialata, assembly GCA_004135705.1. Taxonomy (NCBI): domain Eukaryota; kingdom Viridiplantae; phylum Streptophyta; class Magnoliopsida; order Poales; family Poaceae; genus Alloteropsis; species Alloteropsis semialata. Next base: position 36,506,121 of record CM014273.1, read on the forward strand.
GTCCTTAGAACAATTTTGGTTGCTGAATGTTTTCTGATTCGCAAGCTTCACCAGAAAACAGGGGGCATATGTTCGCGACCAAAATTGGCAAGAAGGACAAGGATTAGGAAAATCCGGGCCCTGACCGGACCGGTCAGACCGGTGTGCCCCTGTAATTCGATTAGGACTCTTAGTTTTAGTTAATTACGAGTTGTAAAACATATTCCTTGCGGGAAAAGTCCTACCCTCCCTATAAATATAAAGGGATTCGACCGATTGAGTTAGATCCAATCGAATTTATCAAATCTACTATTTTTACCTTTACTTTTCTGTACCTTCTAAACCCTAGCTTTTCCAACCCCCATTGCTGTTCTTCCTTCGTCTCGACGACGTTTGAAGGCGCCCTAGCTGGCCTGACCGAGCCTAGGGCAACCCAAGGTGCGCACATCCTGACGGGGTCCCTCCCGGACGAGCGCTCGTTGGTTTCTCGCCGAGCTCCCAGCTGCCCGGCGAGCACCGGTCTGACCGGTCATCATAACCGGTCTGACCGGTCAGATCAGAGAAGCTGCAAAGAGCTTCTCTGCTCGTGCTAGTATTTGACGCGGTGAGTTTTCGCGTCAATACAAACCTAATGATATCACACCTATGTTTGGGTCTTGGCTACAAGGTTCGGGATATGAACTATTGCTTAAACTAGAAAGAAACTTGAAACGAGCCCAGAAAACATTTTTCATTTGTTTGGTTGAAACAAAGAGTGAGCTAAAAAAAGAAAAGAACTCTATGGATTTACCATCGAGATCATTTTTCAGCCCAGAAGAAATTATTTGCAGGCCACAGGATCTAGTTTGGGCCCAAAACAAGAGGTGTCCACAAAGCCCGTCGAGGCCACGAGCACCACACAACCCCGCCGCCCTGTCCTTCCTCTTCTGCTCTCAGACGGCAAAGACGATGCTGCCGATGAGGGCCGCCGCCGCGCCGGCAGCGCTGCTGCTCCGCCGCCTCTCCTCCTACTCGTCATCTCCTGTCTATTCGGTCCGCCGCCACGCCTCCTCTGCCTTCTCCTCCCGGGCCGCCGCCTCCTCCACCACTGCCTGGTTCATTCCCCTTTGCAGCGCCCCCAGGACCAGGGGATTCTCGGCCTGGGCCTCGGCGTCAGGGCCAGCGGGGTCCGCCGAATCCCCCGCCACGAAGGCGCTAGAGGCCAAGGTATCTGCCTTGTCAGGCGGTTTCGTTTGCTATTTCTAATATTTTTGTTGCAAGTTCCACAAATGGCTGGGTGAGCGTTCGCACGCTCTCGTTTGCCATTGTGACCGAGGTTTGTTGCTGTTTTTTCATGGCAGATCAAGGAGCAGCTTGAGGCTGACGCAGTCACGGTCGTCGACACCTCCGGGGACGGCCGCCACGTCTGGTAAGTACCCACTTCGTCCCCTATAATATTATGCATTTTCCTACTTGGGATGGAAAGAGATGAGCGTGCAATTCGTTGGGTGGATTTTGTGAGCTCAGACAGAGATAAACAATATAGAATGCACTCTCTGTGAGTCAGTTGACGAGACCTGGGTGGATTGGTAGATGGATTAATTTCTTGCACCTTGTTCTAAGCATTGCTGCTGAATGGTGTGGAAACAATTGTCATGCTCAATATGAATCTAGGAGATATAAGATTTCGGGAGTGCAGTGGCTGTCCTCACAAAACAAAATATGATGCACCGGCTCTGCATCTCAGCAATGCTTTGAAGTTGCTTGCGGAATGCAGCTTACATGACTTTGGAGCATGCCCTCCATAAATGGTGGGAGCTGTTTTCTTCACGAAACTATACAGAATTGTAAGGGCTACTGGCTGTCACGAAACTATACAGAATTGTAAGGGCTACTGGCTGGCCAGCCGCACGAGTCTGTGAGCCAACAGAAACACGTGCACTCACGATCAAGTTAGTTGCATCGCTTGTTCAGATTGGATTAGGCTTGTTTAGTCTTAGAGATTAAGTTTGAGATAAGATCAATTAGAGATAATGTTGTTAGGATAGGTTGTTAGCATCTTGTTCTACAGCTGGCTGTAAATCATGGTTTTTAAAGCGTTAAGGCGAGGCATGGCGATCCACCACCGCCTGCCTAGGCGACGCCTTAAAAACACTGCTGTAAATATGGCCAGTCCATCCTTTATTAAATCAAGAAAGAATTAGAGGGAAAACCCTTCCACTTGCTCGCCCCCGGCCGGCGATCCCTCTCAGCCCTCTGTTCTCTCTCTCAGCCCTCTGTTCTCCCTCAACAACAATCTTCACCATAACAGAATGCACTGGCTCTGCATCTTTTTGTGCTTTGATTTGAGTTTGCTTGTGGAATGCAGTTTACATCAGTTTGGAGAATGTCTAGATTGTTTCTTGTCCATAAATTGGGGTTGGGTACTGTTAGGTTCAACCTGGGTGGAGGTTAACATGCGTCCACCCAACACAAACCTGACAGGCCGGCCTGTAAACATATCAAAGACCTAGAACAATTTGCACTGCACCTCAGTTGGTGGCCCATATGCTTGTCTGAGTCCCACCATGTGCCCATCACTAACAGACCATTGTAACTTTAAAAACAAATGCCTAGCTAGTTTCTATTATTATATCTACGATGCTCTATTAGTTTCTTGAAATTGTTCTACTACTATTTAATTTTTTTTCTTTTAGTTCATGTATGATGTCCCATGTAATTTATTTTCTTTTTTATGCTTGTAAGAAAAAAGTCAGTTTTATAAAAAATCACTTTTAAATTTAAAAATCAGCAGTAAGACAGTCAAATTAGAAAAGACTGATGATTCAAAGAAAAAACATGACTACCTCCACTTGTCAAAGTTCGCCACAAAAGTTCAGCCCCCCGTTTAGATTCCTTCCTCAACTTGCCGCACGTTCGGCAAGCCATGCGTTTTCCCTCAGGTTTCGGCAGCATCTGACGTCAAATGTCTGGCGAACAAATTGACCGCTGCAGTTCTGGTGTGCCGTACCTGTGGCTTGGTGAGCTGTGGGACTGTGGGAGGCGTCCAGACTGAACCAAACAATTGAAATACGCTATCGAAACAACTGATTACTATCAGAACAGTTGACAGACACTATCCAAATAATTGAGAACATTAGGGGAATAATTAAGGTGTAGTGTCTGAACATTTGAAGTACACTATTGGAACAATTGAACTACACTATTGGAACAACTGAGATGCACTGTTGGAATAACAGAGGTGCGCTAATGGAACAATTGAGATTTACTGTCCGGAAAGTCGAAAAACACAACTAGATCAATTGATATATACTAACAGAACAATTTAGGCTGCAAAATGAGATGGCAATGGCTGAAAAAAACCCAAGCAGACCGGCCCTGGGTGGATCTGGAACTGCCGTGTCATGCTAACACATTGGCATTATTCTCCATTGCAGTAACAACCCAAGTTGGAAATGGCAATAACACTCTGTTTTGGACCGATAGATGGCTGCATGGCTGTTCTATTGCGGATTTAGCACCTGCATTGACTGCCTGTGTCAGAAATCGAATTAAAGCCAAAAGATCAGTGGCAGAGGCACTGGAAAATGATGTTTGGGTAGGTGATATTCAGGGGGGTACTGACCATGACTGTACTTTCGGAGTACTTACGCCTAGCTGTCTGTCTTAGAGACATTGTGCTCTCCCAAAATGAGAACCAACATATTTGGAGATTTGAGGCCACTGGAACATACTCGGCTAAGTCCACATACTGAGCTTATTTCAACGGTTCGGTGACCTTTGAACCTTGGCATCGCTTGTGGAAGTCCTGGGCCCTTGGAAAATGCAAGTTGTTTATTTGGCTAGCCATTAGAAATCGATGTTGGACGGCTGACCGGCTTGCTCGCCGAGGAATGCCACACCCAGAGAGATGCCCCTTACTTGACCAAGAGGATGAGACAATCCAACATCTGCTGTCTAATTGTGTCTTTTCAAGGCAAATCTGGTTCAACATTCTTGCACCACTAGAACATAATGTGCGCTTTGCTCGCCCTGTCATCAGTTTGAATATGAATATATGATAAAATACAGGGAGTAGCAAAATGAATGCTTAGAATTAATGATAGCATCTCACGCAAATTTGTTCAGCATTTATGTTGCTAACTGAGGCATCTGCACAGCCATAGGTTTTGTCAAACCATAATGTCATATAGTACATTTGTCGATATATTACATTTGTCATCAACATTAATAGCTACCAAACATTTGAGCTTGGAATATTGATCCAAATAAGAGTGGAGATTACTAACAGTCTTGAGTGATTCTAAATCTGGAGGTAGTAGATCAGACAATTTGTAGCTATGAGGCAACCAAAAGAGAGAAGTGATGGTGAGAGCATCAGGTTTTACAAGTGCATATGAAGCATCAAGCATCATACAGTCAGATTTAGCTCAATGTGTGGCTGCAACCGTGTAAACAAAAAATGAGCATCGGCATTGAACTGTAAATGTAATAATTGAGAAATTGTTCTTCTTTATGTTGTTATCAGCATGACAAGGTATTGTAATAAAGCTACCATTGGTCAGAAGACAGCCATGTTTTCAAGGGGATATTAATTTTGTAAGCAGGAGATAATTAGATTAATACGGAAGATGGTTTACACTCGGAAGACAGAATAAACCAAATAACAAATATATCTATTTAATTGCAGTTTGTCCCTTTATATAACTTTATAATTGTAATAAATTTACAGCTAATGGTTAGTGGTACATGAATTTGTTATTGTATATCACAAGCTGTTCATTAGGTGCTAGCAAGACACAAGATAAAAGGCTAGTAGGATCCAAAATAACAAAGGACAATGTGTATTCTACTCTTTTTTGGGAAAGCGAAGTCTATTAGATTGTTTGGCCAAATAAAATCTTATTGTAGCTCATCAGTAAAGTCAACAGGTATGACATGACAACTTGAAAGAGAAATTTCATAATACTGACATCCAATATTCAATGAACACCAAGCAGTAAAACTTATTATGGGCTTCATTAGGTGTAGTTTTTATTTCAAACCAATTTTATTTGGTAGAACTGTAGAAGATCATGCATTCACTAATTGAATTAAACTCTTAACTCATACATGGCTTTGGAGAGACCAGGATCAATACAACATCACTGATTTTGCAACCCAAACAAGAATGAGGTATGATCATCTGGAGGATCACACATGTATGTCCAAAGGAGTTTAATGTAGTGAAGGAAAGCATCCCAATACCAAACACAAGCAAGCTTCCTGTATCTAAAACTAAGGTACAAAGGAGATGTAAAATCCAGCTCCTGATATTTACATAGAAATTTACCTGAACAATCAAACACAAACAGAGGAAAGAAAAAATGAATTTTATTCAGTGAGGACTGCATCTCAAGACAATGGAAGCAAATCTCATGTAAGCTAAGGCACAAAGGAGGGAAAAAAAATTCCAAGGTGACAAATTAAATATAGGCAGAACAACAGATATGCATGGTAGAAAAAACATGAATCTGCATCCCAAACTATGCAACCCAATAGATCAGTGATAAGAGTTGACTTAAAGTTATACTCAAATGCTACCTTTTCATATTTTGCATCATATCAAACTGCAAGAACGGACCATCCATCCTAGGTGTGGATGTAAACAATAACCATAGAAAAAGTAGAAGAAAAAAAGCATCCACGTGTAGGCTATAACTCAACTAAAAAATTCAGGAGACATGGATCCATTTTCTGCAGTTAACAATGTTAAATGTTATGTACAGATGAAAAACCGAGATGCTAAATCATGGCAGATGAATCTAAACAAACATGACTAAGCTGAAGGTCACAGCACCTGAATGGCATAAAAATAAAGTAGAAGGCACAAATCCACCTACAAATCCCTATGACCAACTCACGACCTTCCCTGCAGGAAGAGGAGTAGTTGTACTCAACAAAGCAATACTGCAAAAAAATAAATGCAACAATCACCCATATCGATGGCCACTCTCC
>CM014273.1:36513075-36545833 GCA_004135705.1 Alloteropsis semialata
GGAGGGGATTAGGGGAAACAGCCAAAGGAGAAGGAGATGAAATCATTGATTTTGCTAGGGTTTGGACAAGAGGGGGAGGGGGGAGTCACCTATCTCGGCGACAACAGGAGGGGCAGGGTGAGGGCTAGGAGCTCACACCCTCCCTATCTCGACGGGGCAGCACGACCTCCCCAAACCGCTTGAAAGCCTCAACATCGGCGCAGTGGGAGGGAGGGGGTGCACGGGCGTGCAGGAGGAGCGGCGAGCAGAGAGAGGGAGAGGCTTCGGGGGCGCACGGGAGGAGCGGCGAGCAGGGAGAGAGGGAGGGGGCGCAAGCTCGTATGGGAGGGGCGCGAACAGAGAGAGAGGGAGAGGAGCGGCGCCGCTGCGTACCACTGTTGCGATGGGATGGGAGGCTTCGCTGAGGTGGGCAGATGAATTGATGCGTCAATTTTTTTACGCTTCTTTGCCGCTTTCTCCGCTCCTCCTTTTTCTTCAGCCTGTAGCTGCTGCCTAGCGCTGCCTGTAGGCCCAGATTGACCCAAGGCCCACCGATCAGGGGTTCAGATGCAACAGATGACCAAGTTGTATCTTTTTTTTCGTACAGAGAGGAAGGTCCCGAGCCCCACGGATGAGATAGCGAGCGAATCCCGCGGCTGCTTTTTCGGCATGGCTGCCTTGTTGACCTGCTGTGCAACCTGCAACGCGGCACGACATGAATGGAGAAAGGACCCTTGGAACCCTCCGGTGCGAGCAGAGGACGCGCCAAATCCTCTCGTGCCATGGGGAGCGAGCCCTGTTTAAGAAAGCCGATTGGATTTGGGTGGATCAGCACCACAACAGAATGAGTTTTCATTTGCTGATTGGTGGGCTAAGTGCATCCGAAGGGTCAAGAAGGAATATAAAAAAGGAGTCAACTCGCTGATCATCCTGACGGCTTGGATAATTTGGAAACATCGAAACTCCTGTGTCTTTGATGGAGCTTCCCCATCGGTTAATGAGGTCATGAGACAGTTTAGAGATGAATATAAACTGTGGTGCTTGGCTGGAGCTGTGAAGCTTCAGGCACTACGGTTGGATGGTGTAGGGACCTCTGTTTAGGTAGTCTTGGGGTGGTGGTCGTCTATTGTTCGCCCAGGTGATAGTAGTGTGTCCCTCCCTTCTCATGTATGGTTCCGGCATGAGTTGGACTTGTAAAAGGGCCATTTTTTCCTCTCTATAATACAAAGATACGCAGCTCTCCTGCGTATTCGAGAAAAAAATATGGGAGGGATGCGTGGAGGAAGGTTTCGTTTCACCTGGGTAGAAGGGAAGATTACCGCCATAAATGGGAGCCTTCTTCACAACTATCATGAAGTTTATATGACCAGTCACTGAAAAGTAAACAGATTCTAGTTTCATTTGGTTCTTGAAACTTCAAACATAAATCTAACCAAGGAAAAGCTGGGACCTTTTACAAATGGTGGCATTTATATACTAGAATAGAGGGTACCAATTTCACTCACCCATTATAAGCCAATTTAGTATAGCATGGGATTCGTTATTGATTTTGTAGAAATTTTTGTGAAGTTCCCAACCAGAATTGTTCGCAGTTGATAACTAAACAATCTTTCAAAAATAAAAATGAAATAACAGAAACAATCTATCATGAGATCTGATGTTATCATGGATCAACAACTAAGAAAATTCATACTGTGAGCTGAAGAAAGATCAGTGGTAATGACAGTTCGATCCATGCAAAGGAAAGTAAACAATTCCACAGAAATTGTGAGTTCCTGAAGAAATACCAGCGTCCTTGACTTGGTGTTTGATGTATAATGTAAGATAATTGCAAGATTTTCTACATTTCAGAAAATTGCTGCATGTTCTATAAACTATTAAGCACACAAGTTTCAAGCGATCATACATTCATTTGTTCATTTAAAAGCACCGTGACCTAGACGCATGATACCCTGTGAGTTATAATTCAGTCAGAGCTACAAATGCATGCAATGAATGGAAATTATGCATGCTCACTTTGATCACAAAGCATGACTAATTAACAGTAAGAAAGTCAGGCGCCGTTCCTTTAAAACACTGCAAAGGGTTTATAGCTTTGACCTTGAGAGCTGAAGGCTCATATCGCACTGTAGTAGCTATCATTCAGAACAGTAATCCTAGGGTTCGTCAACCATTTATAATTCAGTGTGATTCCATCAATTTTGTAATCATTTTGCTCTGCCATTTAACTTATGGATGTTGTGCTGAATGTTCATACATAGAAGCTGCTTTTTTCTTCAAAGTAACTCTGTAACACACTTCTATAAGTTGAATCCAAGCATTTAAATCATCCTCTCAACTACATAACACAGTCCCCCTTTTGTGAAATCATCACTATTGTTTTACATTCATGATTACTGAATAAGTAGTTAGTAGCAGAAAGCCAGCGTAATGTTTATGCTAGTAATATGTATATTTCATGTTCTTTCCATTCAACCACTGCACAGCTTCTTGTTTGTTGTTTTATCTCACGTTCTTTGGTGTTCAATTTTTTCCCATCACATGTTAGTATGTTACTGACTGTACTAGTCCATGAACTTGGATGAAATAAGTTATAACAGAGAGGTTGAAGCCGTAGAAAATCCTTAAATTGTCCAGCAAAGCTTCTTCTCAATGTCTACCTATATTAAGCTCAAACATCATAAGATCCACATGTAGATCTGTTTATGTGCCCTAAGTTTACTGGACTATATTGTTAACTACCTCCACTAGATTTTTGAACAAACAAGTGGAAATTAACAAATGATGAGAATTGTTACAAGAAACATAGATATTTTCAAATAAAATATTTAATATTTACTATAAGCATGTAACAAAAATGCAACATGAAAAATAAATAGGAAAACATATAAGGATAATTTTCAGCGCAAGAGCCCTTGTGAAGGGGAAAAAACTATAAGATGTGGAAAAGATTGAAGAACGGTTGTACAAAATAATTCTCGAAAACTGCTATTGTTCAATTGCTTCAGAGATGTAACTCCCAGGGGACTCAATTGTACTCTTATCATATATGCGATGATGATTGCCAGCTCTTTGCCCCTTTTATTGCATTTCAAATGATTGTTTTGGACATTATGCTGATTATACTTACACATAGGTTGACAACATTATGTTTGTTTTGGATACGTGGGATGTTTATGCAGTTTTTTGTGGCATTGTTTATCATTGATGCAGTTTTTTGTGGCATTGTTTATCATTGATGTATTGCTGATTTTTTCCCTGAAGAAACGAAAATATATTTATGCAGTTGAATTAGCCCCTATCTTTTCTGTTGTCAGCATAGATGTGATTTCCAAGGCATTCGAGGGAAAATCTGCAGTAAATAGGCAGAGAATGGTATACAAGGCTATATGGGAGGAGCTTCAGAGCACCGTGCATGCCGTGGATCAAATGACTACCAAGACGCCAGATGAAGCTGCTGCGAACAAGTAATTCAATATCATACATGTGGACACAGTTAAGCTCCCCTTAAAAGATGAGGCTGTTGCCTCGACAAAGATTCTGTTTTTTCTTGATACTATTAATGTACACTTCAAAAGAATGATCAATAATTCGTGGTATGCATGATTAGTGTTCCTTCAAAAAGAAATATATTTTTTCCATAAGGGAAATTTATTATTTTTCAAGGTTTTACATCGAGATGATCTAAGACCATGGAAAAAGATTCCTGGTTTCTGCATAACCAGAATGCACACAGCAAAAAAAAGAAAAAGAAAAGAAGTATATGCCATTTGATTTGTATTTACCTTTTCTGGGACAGCTCCTCAGGAGTCGAACAAAATGTGACACTTATCTGCAAGCGTTTGTTACTCCTAATTTGTGTGCAAGACCTCTATTTCTGGGTCTGCTAGGGGGACTGTGATCTGCATGACCTGGGATTCACAGGTCTTCCATGGACGTACAATAATGACCAAGGAGGGAGACAAAATGTTCGTGTACGATTGGATCATGGTGTTGCAAATACTGAGTGGACTGATCGGTTCCCAGATGCTAGTATTCGCCATCTTACCTCTTCTCAATTCGTCGATCATAAAGTATTGTTACTTGATGTGAAAACAGAAGACCCTTTTATGTCTAAGTAGAATGTTCAGATATGAAATAATGTGGGAAAGGGATGGGAATTTGGGTTTGGTCATCGAGAAAGCTTGGCAAAAAAGGAATCCAGGAAGTGACATGGGAGCTGTAGCTGAGGCCCTTAAGGGTGTTACAAAGGAACTAAAGTTCTGGAGCCAAAATAATTTTGGTCATGTTACAAAGCAGTTGCAGGAATTACAAAGAGTGCTTGAGGACTTGGAGAGAGATGATTGTTGGCAATTCTTAGCATCACCACTACTGTAGTGATGGCACTAGAGATGCCTTAATATAAATCTTAGCGTTACATAAGTTCTGCAAGCGCACAGAAGTACATTGTAGCATTTCACCCGGGAGTATTCCAGAGTATCGTATTTATTTCCTCAGGGAAAGCGTTTGGCAAAGTAATATATTATCCAATGTATCAACTATATCATAATCAATATACCAGAACTAGGACAGGGAATAGAATGATATGAAAGATTGGGTAGGTTGACACACAGAAGGTTTCACTGCTCAGAATGTAAGTCTAGTTAATATGAAGGTCCTAAGAGAGAACTAGGGATTCTATGTACTTCTCACAAATGGGTTACATTTCTATAAGTATATACTATACAAGCTTAATAAGGGATACATGATAGAGGACAAATCGAGGAGTCGTGGGATCCCCTCATCCAACGGTACTGTCACGATGTTTATCACTACGGCCTGCAAACGCCCAAACCCGAACGGCGAGGATTACAAGGGACGGACAGGGCTGTCACCACCTGCCGCCTACCTCTGAATACGTGGAGTAGGGTATCCCCAACGGTATTCCATAACCCAAACACCATGTTTGTAATATGAAATACATCTTTACCAATTGTACGGAAAGGTAAAGAACAATCATAGAGATTCATTGGGCCATTGCCATAACATGCATCCACTATACTAAGGTGTAAGACATACAACTCATATGATGAACACACAAGACTAGAAGTCAAGTAACATAAGCAAGATAATATTTCCATTAAGGCTCAAAGTCTTACAAATAAGCAAAGGATACAAGATAACTGAGCTCTAGGCTTACCAAGACTCCTTCGGAAACCCGTAGAAGCTCAACTCCTAGAACTACTTCTCTACTAACTAAGACTATAACTTGTAGCAATTGGAGCTCTTCCTTCTGGTGTGTGTTGTACAGGAGGCGTGGGCACCTATTTATAGCACTTGGAGGCGGTTTAGGGTCGGTACAAGGCGGTTGAGGGCAATTGGGTCCACCCCCGGATCGGCCGATCCCTTGACGTCGCCCGACCATCAGATGCACCGACGGTACTCATCCACGGCGTAGATTTGGTCCTGAAGTCGGTGTGGATGCGCACGAGAAGGGAGGACAGCAACGGCCACAGGACGGAGTCGGCCGACCTGGCCAGGTCGGCCGACCTGGTCCAGGCGCGGTTCGCCACGTTCTTCTTCTGGGTCGCTGGAATGTGGGCCCTTGTACTCGTGGAAGATGGGTATGGATCCTCGGAGTAACTGTTAGTTCTCATGTGGGCCCGTTAATCCATGTACACCTCCTTATCCTTCTTGTCATCCCTTGGATTTAACCGTCATTGATTCAACGTTCTGGATGACAAGAACTTGTGCTTCTTCTGCATGGCCAAAGCTGGGCTTGGATGGTCATTAGGCCAGGTCGGCCGACCTGGTGGGGTCGGGCGACCTGGGCCTGGCCCTGTTTTGCTTCATATTTTGGCCCATATCTCCTGCAATCAAATAAACTCCATGTACAAGTGGAACTACATTATTTGAAATCAAATCCTACTGATTACTGCTAATTTATTTCATTTTATCATGTTGGCGTTACAAGATATTCATGACTTAACAAGCGCCAACAAACTCCCCCAAGCTAAGACCTTTGCTCGTCCCTGAGCAAAGCTTGGAGAGTTAGGGACTTAGGATCAGAGTTTTGCTTCCTTCCCAAAAGATATTTTCAACAAGAACGCAATTCATGACTTGATTAAGTTGGCAAAGATCAAATCACTCCTTTTTACCTTATCACCAACGGGGCTTTTTAGCTTTTTCTTCCTCTTGGGCGGTTGGAAACTAGAACAACTTAGCAAGAACGCTCCCCACATCTTAGATCCACCTTTTCTCCGGAGGTTTTTAAAGAAACTTTTGTCAAAGAAAACAAGGCTCCTCAAGTGACTCTCAAGTCGCTCATTTGTGTTTATCTCCTTACCATCACTCCTCTCACTTTCCCTCAATAGCATAGACAAGTGGGGTTCATAAATGGAAAACTTTTATTTCACACATGCATTGCTTCTTTTGTTGAGTCAAATCCAGGATCAATGAAGAATTAAATCATACACTCAAATCGAAGTGTGCAAGTGTGGATATGTGGTAGTGGAAAATAAACTCCTTTAAGAAATCTCTCTCCTTTAGGAAATTTTGCTATAAAGCTTGGCTCCCTTTTTTTCATGGACTACACATGTGTCCATTTCTCTTTTCTCTCTTTTTTTTTCCTTTTTTCATGGACTAGACTTATGTCCATATCTTTTATTCTCATTTTTCTTTTATAGAGAGCCTAAGCCTTATGACTAGAAAGGTTTTTGGAGAGAAATCCCTTTGTTCTGGAGTACTTTATTCTAGTGAACAATTGCTAGGCATGTTGTGCGTACTCCCAGAGTAGAAATATCACACATATGGTGGCGTGTACGTGACTCCGATTTTAAGAGCATGAAATAAATCTTACAAAGATCACAATGAACTTGACAAAACTCAAAGTAATTGCACATGCTTTTTGTAAGTGGTTGGAATAAGAGGCTGTGGTAGGATTTCACTCTTCACTGAGGAGCCTAGAATTTTGTCCTTTTTGAAACAAATCCTCCAAGATCAAGTTTCACTTAGATAAGTAAAGCAATTTTAGCTTATTATATCATAGCTCCCAACAACCTAGAATCAAAATTAGCATTTGCTACCCACAAGTTTTAAGTTTCCAAGGAAATCATTAATTTAAGCCAACAAATTCAAGACATAAATGACTGCCTTATTGAGACTTGTATAAAAGAGGAAGGTCATAGCAAATGTTCATCACTTCCAAACAAAGCTTCATTTTTCATTCATTTTCATTTTCATCATTTTTTTTAACATAAGCAAAAGGAAAACAAAGAGAAAGGTTTAGACAACTTACCTGTACGGGGGTCCTCCCCCAAGCTAGACTTTTCACTGCTGGCGGTAACGAGGGTCGTTCGGGTCAAAACCTTGGAACCGAAGATAGGCATTTAGGTTCTGGTTGCCCGCCTGGATGCTGTTCTGGAGGGTGTTGAAGTTCTGTGCTGACTGGTCCCACCAAGCTTGCGACTGCTGCACATGATGGGTTAACGTATCATCAATACGGTGAGTGGTTACCTCAAGGGTTCCCATGCGATTGGATAACCCATCCATGCTGCTGCGCAAGTCTCTTGCCGAAAATGATCGTCGGGCGTCGAATGGAGGAGGACCGCCACTTGAGCTGGACGACTGATAATAGCGCGGGTCTTGGGGGTTCCATTGTGCGTGCGGCGCTTCTTGCCATCCCGAACCTCCTGCCATGTATGGTGGAGGCGGCTGCGGCTGCTCCCAGTTCGATCCTTCAGGTATGTACGGCGGAGTTGGAGGCTCCCATGTTGACTGTACCTGCGGCACTCCGGCTTCTCCCCGTCGGGACATGCTTCTTGCCACCCTCCCTGTCACGCTTTGCCTGCCTTCCTGTTGCAACTCCAACAACAATGTTTTGCATCTGTACAACCAGTATTCCGGTGCTGGCAACGGAATTCTAGTTGTACTATTATTATAGACCATAATAAGCTTTTGGTCTATGGCATGTGTAACAAGATGACTCTGGATAAAATGGGCCTCATCCAGAGTTGGACGAGGCTGCGGAAGGAACTCAACTCGGTAACTATCTAGCAGGCCCATTGACTCAAAAATGCGGGTAACCAAAGATGTACATTCAATGGGACCTTGCCTCTTAAAAACACCCATCCATTGATCAATCATGAAAACCACAGGTGAAACTTTTATCTTTTTAACCATTGCATATAATAACTTCAATTCATCAACGCGAACAATTCGTAGATCATTCCGAGGAAACAAAGTCATAGCAATCCAACGGTGCATGAAACAGAGAGTGGGATTATGGATGTGGCTTGTTCTAGGGGGAGTGCCATCTGTGATACCCGAGATATCCCGCCAAAAGGATTCTCTAACAAAAAGCCTCAACACTTTATCAACTTCCAAACTACAACGCTTGCTAAAACCCAAATGGATACTATGCTGTTTCCAAGAAAGGAAATACTTCTCTCTTAAAAAGCAAAAAGTAATCCCTTCCTCAGATTTTCTCAAAGTGGTAAGGAATTGGATTGTTAACAAACGGCAACCATCCTCATTAATGCGCGCAAAATCTGACCAACCTACCGCATTCCAAACGGTTTCAAAGTCAGTGGCCATACCTGATTTCTCCATGAGTTCACTTGTGAACACACGTGTGTGATCAAAAGTGCGACCTAGAAGAATGTGATATACCTCCAGTTCGAGACCCCCTTCAATGTCGAGTTGGTCGTCGGAGATGAACGCCGGCCGAGGATCGTCTTCGTTGTGGTTGCTGCTGGAGCTGTCCCCGTTCCCATCTCCATTGCCACCGCCGCCTGCAGATGTGGCGCCAGCACCGGTGTAGTAGTACTGATCTTCGGAAATCTCCATTGAGTGCTGGCTGCTTCTCCTTTCCTCGGAACCACCGGCTGATTCCATGATCTCCGTACTGGAGGAAATCAGCTCAGTGCTTTCGGAATGGCGGCTCCGCCTTGAGCTTGATCCCTTGATCTTCTTTGCTTTCTTCACCACTCCTCGGACGAAGTTCATGATTTCTGCACAGAGAACAACAAGCAACAAAAACGACACTTGGAAGACAAAAGGATTAGCGTCAGCAAGTTAGCCGTCCAAGAATTAGTCGTTCTTGTGGGGCGTGGTTGCCTCCACAAAAGTCGTTCTTGTGGGTTTTGACACACCACAAACAAGCGTTCTTATGGGATTTTGGTTACCTCCACAATACGTTCAAGAATTTTAGCATAATAACGACACCGTTATGCAGGAATGAAGTCCATTTTTAATTGGGTTTTCAAATTTTTATTGATTTTTCAAACTTAGGAGCTAAATACTTAATAATCTAACAAAGGGAGAGGAGAAACTCCGAGGGCGAAACGCAGCTCGGGTTGGGGCGAAGTGATCAAGCTGCTGGCCAAGGGTTTTTATAGTCGGAGCTCACCCCCGATCGGCCGACCAGGTGGGGTCGGCCGACCCTCCCGCAAAGGCAATTTGGCCAAGCACTTGATCAGGATTGCGTTGGATACCTGGCGTCTACAGTGACAGTTGAAAACTTTGCAAAAGACGACGTAGTGAGTCGGGCGACGTGAGCTGGTCGGCCGACCAGCTAATGCCACCGTTGAATGCCTCCTTTGGAAATTATGATGGGCAGCTATGGTAGTCTATGATGGGAATTGAGTGCTCTGCAAAGGCCAAAGATAGAAGTCGGCCGACGTGCCCTGGTCGGCCGATCGGTGCTCAAGTTCGTTCAGGCCTAGCCTTTGTAGAGTGGCACATGGTTCAATGGTGTGATGATTTCTGGGTGTATGGGCAGTGGTGGCCAGGTATCCGAGGAGAAATGAAGTGAATGGCTCCAAAGTTTTAAATTTCACATGCAAAATTTTGTGGAAAAAAATAAACATGCTTTGAGAAATAAATATGCTTTGTGAAATAAACATGAGATACATACCGATGTACCTACCGGTGAGGACTCGTTGTTTTTCGTCCGTCGAGTGCAGACGTCTCCAAGAAATGATTTAACCTGATGATCTGGCCTCCGCATTTGAAGATGATGCGAAAACTTTGCAACGCCAATCCTGTTCTGTGTTCTTCACACAAGATGTTGATGATGTTATTGTCTTCAGAGCCTTAACACTTTGTGTGAATTCCTTGGGTAGGGGCAGGAGTGGCTCGCTGTTGGTGACTGGTGGTTTTTGTGGCTTCCATCCATAAATCACCTTGATTTCGGGTCCGTCAAACTTTTTGTTTAGTTCTTTCTTGTTTCCTGCATGGTTAGCCAAAATCTCCCGACTGGTCTCTTGTACCACTACAGCTAACTCGGCTGACTGGGCCTCTAGAATTTTGCTTAAGCGCAGTTGGTTTTTCACAGCTACTGACAAGGCATGGAATCTAGAGCTTAGATCATTCACCTTTCTCTTAGCAGGTATAGTGTATACGCTTCCTCCTTGCTGGGATGGACCCCAGTTGTGTGCTAGGAATAAATCCCTGCACTGTTGCCAAGACTCCATCTTTGCCTGGTGGTTGTAGTACCACTGCAATGCTCTACCTGTTAAAGAGAATGGAAATAACCATTGCTTTGCCCTTCCTGCTAGTTGACTGCATATTGCTGAGAAATGTCGGAGATGTTCTGCTGCATCTGTTATGGCCTTTCCGTTGAATGGCTTGGCTTGCACCATGGTGAAGTACGTTGAGTCGATCATGAGTTTCAGTTGCCATCTTGGTGCAAAAGTACTTCGAATTCAACCGACAGAATTTGGGGGATCAATTGGGTGCTCTCTTCTAGGTAGAAGAGTTCTTCGGTGAATCGATGATGTACCTTCTGTTTCACACAGAGAGAAACAGAACAAGGGTAAACCTGTCTAGAGATGGTAATTAATTGTGACATAGGTAAATACAGAGTTAACATATTCTTTGTCCAATGCTTTCCCCGGCAACGGCGCCAGAAATGCTTGTTGGCATTTCTTAGCATCACCACTACTGGAGTGATGGCACTAGAGATGCCTTAATATAAATCTTAGCGTTACACAAGTTCTGCAAGCGCACAGAAGTACATTGTAGCATTTCACCCGGGAGTATTCCAGAGTATCGTATTTATTTCCTCAGAGAAAGCGTTTGGCAAAGTAATATATTATCCAATGTATCAACTATATCATAATCAATATACCAGAACTAGGACAGGGAATAGAATGATATGAAAGATTGGGTAGGTTGACACACAGAAGGTTTCACTGCTCAGAATGTAAGTCTAGTTAATATGAAGGTCCTAAGAGAGAACTAGGGATTCTATGTACTTCTCACAAATGGGTTACATTCCTACAAGTATATACTATACAAGCTTAATAAGGGATACATGATAGAGGACAAATCGAGGAGTCGTGGGATCCCCTCATCCAAGGGTACTGTCACGATGTTTATCACTAAGGCCTGCAAACGCCCAAACCCGAACGGCGAGGATTACAAAGGACGGACAGGGCTGTCACCACCTGCCGCCTACCTCTGAATACGTGGAGTAGGGTATCCCAACGGTATTCCATAACCCAAACACCATGTTTGTAATATGAAATACATCTTTACCAATTGTACGGAAAGGTAAAGAACAATCATAGAGATTCATTGGGCCATTGCCATAACATGCATCCGCTATACTAAGGTGTAAGACATACAACTCATATGATGAACACACAAGACTAGAAGTCAAGTAACATAAGCAAGATAATATTTCCATTAAGGCTCAAAGTCTTACAAATAAGCAAAGGATACAAGATAACTGAGCTCTAGGCTTACCAAGACTCCTTCGGAAACCCGTAGAAGCTCAACTCCTAGAACTACTTCTCTACTAACTAAGACTATAACTTGTAGCAATTGGAGCTCTTCCTTCTGGTGTGTGTTGTACAGGAGGCGTGGGCACCTATTTATAGCACTTGGAGGCGGTTTAGGGTCGGTACAAGGCGGTTGAGGGCAATTGGGTCCACCCCCGGATCAGCCGATCCCTTGACGTCGCCCGACCATCAGATGCACCGACGGTACTCATCCACGGCGTAGATTTGGTCCTGAAGTCGGTGTGGATGCGCACGAGAAGGGAGGACAGCAACGGCCACAGGACGGAGTCGGCCGACCTGGCCAGGTCGGCCGACCTGGTCCAGGCGCGGTTCGCCACGTTCTTCTTCTGGGTCGCTGGAATGTGGGCCCTTGTACTCGTGGAAGATGGGTATGGATCCTCGGAGTAACTGTTGGTTCTCATGTGGGCCCGTCAATCCATGTACACCTCCTTATCCTTCTTGTCATCCCTTGGATTTAACCGTCATTGATTCAACGTTCTGGATGACAAGAACTTGTGCTTCTTCTGCATGGCCAAAGCTGGGCTTGGATGGTCATTAGGCCAGGTCGGCCGACCTGGTGGGGTCGGGCGACCTGGGCCTGGCCCTGTTTTGCTTCATATTTTGGCCCATATCTCCTGCAATCAAATAAACTCCATGTACAAGTGGAACTACATTATTTGAAATCAAATCCTACTGATTACTGCTAATTTATTTCATTTTATCATGTTGGCGTTACGAGATATTCATGACTTAACAAGCGCCAACAATGATCCAATACATAATCGCGAAGCTATTTTGAATACGAAGAGACAGCTAGATGAACTTCTATGTAGAGAGGAGATGATGTGGCTTCAGCGATCTCGAGTGTCATGACTGAAGGAAGGCAACTGAAGGGACTATGACACCCAAAGAGAGGGGGTGAATTAGGTATCCTAAAATTAAAGCTACAAGCACATATAAAAACATATTTCAATTTCTATCTAGATGTACACTAGGTTTTTCTACGTATTGCTATCTCTACCTAAAAGAGTTTTGCACTCTAGGTTCCAATCCTATCAACTACACAAGCCAATTCCAGGAATGGTAAGCGCGAATATAAAGGGCATAAAGTAAATGCGGAAGTGTAAATGGTAGAAAATGCAAACTCTCGGCATGACATTTTTTCTCAAGGTATCAGGAAGTTAGATAACTTCCCCCTAGTCTTGTTGGAGCCTCTTCTTGGAAAATGCCCCTTCCTTAGGGCAAGGCTCTGGTGGCGGTAACCTGCATGATAGCCAATGGGACTACCCACAACACGAGTGGGTCTCCGTTTGGCCTCTCGCTGGTGACCTCCGCCGTCTTCACTATGGTAGAGCTTTGGCAAACCGCCAAGGGCCTCTCCTCCCTTCCACAACTACCGGTGGCCTCCCTACAAAGCTTTGTTGAAGGGTCTCGCAAGACTACAATGCCCCAGATTTACAACACTTGGTGCGTGCAAGCACCGATAGCAAAAAGGTATGCAACCTCACTAAACTCTAGACTAAAGCCTAAAGCGAAGTGCTAAGCGGCCTAAACTAGCACTTATCAAAGCCTAAGCCTTGTTGCTAATTGCCTAATCTTCTTCTAAGCACTTTGGTGGATAGAGCACATGAAATGCTGAATTTCAGTACCCTATAGCTTTCCCAAGCTCTAACACATATCAAATGGCCGGGTGGAGGGGTATTTATAGTCTCAACATGAAGAACTAGTTGTTAGCTAGCCGTTGGCCACTTTCTGCGTAGTACCGACTATTGCGGTGCCCAAATAGGTGCACCACCGTAATAGTCTGTCATTCCAGAGTCGAATCTTCAACTTCTTTAGCACCACCGGCTATTGCTCCGACCCACCGCAACAATCGGTTAGTGTAGCACCGCAACTTACTGTCTGTGTAGTAAGGTATTGGCATTTTTATTGAAGGACCACAACTTGCTCCACTCAGCATTGATAGGACCGCAACATCTTGTCCTCACAGTAGAATTGTTTGTCAGCAAGACCGCAACAATCAACCGACTATTACTATGCTCATGACTGGGTAGCATAGCAATAGTCTGTGCTCTTGTTTTTTTACTTCATTTTCTTCGTGGTTTCTTCTTTGGGCTTGTCATGTATGATGTCTTGGGTTTCTTTTAAGATCTTCTAACGACTTGATAATGTATTCTTGACCTTGTTTAAGGTGTTTGATCACCCAAGTCCATCACCTTGCATTCATGCGACTATGTCCTTGTATACTAGCAAACTTGTTAGTCCACATAGGTTGTGTTGCATGCAATCATCAAAATCACAAATGACCTATTAGTAGGTCCATTTTCCTAACAGCGACTGAAATACAAAATACTTTCATAGGAAGGCAAGATGGAATGCAAAAAAGAACCTAATAAAGAAGCTGAAGCGAGAAGATGGGAGTTGGTGTTCAGATAAGGGTGAAATGCAGAATATGGCTACGAGCTATTCTACTGATCTATTTGCAAAGGTTCCTGGAATTAACCCGCAAGAGGTAACTGATCAGTTTAATCCTATAATTTCTGATGAAATAAATCATGTTCTTTGTAAACCATATAGCGTAGAGGAAATTGGAGACACTCTCTTCCAGATTGGGCCATTGAAGGCTCCTAGTC
This sequence comes from Alloteropsis semialata, assembly GCA_004135705.1. Classification (NCBI taxonomy): domain Eukaryota; kingdom Viridiplantae; phylum Streptophyta; class Magnoliopsida; order Poales; family Poaceae; genus Alloteropsis; species Alloteropsis semialata. The sequence goes on from CM014273.1 coordinate 36,527,453, forward strand.
CTGATGGCTTCCGGCACTTTTTTTCAACATAATTGGTTGTTCATGAAAGAAGATGTGACACGTGCAGTACAAGAATGTTTTGAGACAGGAACATGCCAGATGGGGTTAATGAGACTTGCATTGTCTTTATACCAAGGGTGCCGCATCCAGAAACAATGAAAGACTTTTGTCCAATCAGCTTGTGCAATGTGATCTATAAGGTGGTGTCAAAGTGTATTGTCAACTAGCTGAGACCAATATTGTAGGATGTGATAACCCCAAACCATAGCGCTTTTATTCTAGAAAGATTGATTATGGATAATGCGTTTATTGCTTTCGAGTGCTTTCATGACGTCAACTCAAATGCCAATGAGAGAAGTCAATTTGGTGCATATAAGTTGGACCTCTCGAAGGCGTATGACAGAGTCGATTGGAGCTTTTTCAAAAATGTTTTGCTGAAGCTGGGCTTTCAGAGTCCGTGGGTGGATCGAGTCATGACTTGTGTGACTTCGGTTCACTACTCAGTTCGCTTCAATGGTGCCTTATCGGCACCATTTACTCCAACCCTATTTATTTCTTTTTGTGCTGATGGGTTGGCGGCTTTAATTAATAAGGAAATAAGAGAGAGAGCTCTGCAAGAATTAAAGATGTGCAGGAATGCACTGAGAGTGTCACACCTCCTCTTTGCAAACGACATGTTATTGTTCTTTAAGATGAATCCCCAACAAGCTATAGAGATTAAAGGGGTGGTGAACACATACTCTAATTGTACCGGTCAACTGATCAATCTAGTGAAGTGCTCCCTTATGTGTAGTGATAAGGTAGCACCTTACATCCAAGAGGAAGTTCAGAACATTCTGGAGGTGGATAGATTGGTGTCTGATGCTAGGTACTTGGTTCTCCCGACCGTTGGTATTTCTTACGTTACGAATAAATCCGCAAGCATACGAAGTACTGTTGTAGCTTTCACCCGTGAGTATTCAAGGGTATCGTATCCACAGGGAACATGTGTACCAGTCTTCTAGCTGGTCCATCCAAGGACAACAAGTGGATGATAAACGAGGTGGAGAGGATCTTTATGGCTTAAAAGTTTCTTGATAAGAAAGGTCCAGCCTCTATCTACTAACTTCGGGTAATCGGTTTTCAGGGATATATCCCCGGGTACCCTCAGAACCCATACTGGCCCCATAAGTAGGGGTAGCCCAGGACGGAGCTTACCAGGAGACGGTTGGGCCCATCCAGCAGGAGGCGGCCTGGCCCAAGTACTTTTAGGCTGGCCTGGTGTTGGCGGTCCTTACACGCCAAATTCGATCGCCAATATACACATTTTATAAAGATAAACTAGCATATATCTTTACAAATTACCTAGTTCCACTTGTGGTAAATCTGGTCCAGGTGGGGTTAGCCGAGGCCCAATAAATTAAGGTTGCCCGGACCCCAACAGTTCTTAGGCCCACCCACTCGGGAAAAGGCCTAATCTCCCTAAAAGACTAGTCCGATAGGGAAGGGTGGCTCTCCCTTTTAAGTGGCTTCCTCCTCCCAAGCTAAGCAAGGTAGGATTATTCAGAGGCTCACACGGTCGCCGCCCGACTACAACTAGACCACTTGGCCCCTTGTTGCGTCTTTGCCAGCGGTTAATAGTGGAGGATGTCCTCATCATTCCCACCACCTTAAACAAGGGCCCAGCTCTGGTACCAAATGATAAATCCGGCCCAGGTAGGGTTGGCCGAGGCCCAATAAATTAAGGTTGCCCGGACTCCAACAGTTCTTAGGCCCACCCACTCGGGAAAAGGCCCAATCTCCCTAAAAGACTAGTCCAATAGGGTAAGGGTTGCTCTCCCTTTTAAGGTGGCTTCCTCCTCCAAAGCTAAGCAAGGTGGGATTATTCAGAGGCTCACACGGTCGCCGCCCGACTACAACTGGACCACTTGGCCCCTTGTTGCGTCTTTGCCAGCAGTTAATAGTGGAGGATGTCCTCATCAACTTGTATTGTAGCAATAAGTGTTTTTCAAGGCACAAGTCTGCAAAGAGGGGAAAACATGCTCGAACGATGGAGAAAACATAATGCAAACCTAACTCCGCGAGCACAAGGACAAAGAGGGCCCACCTACTAGTCATACATGGGCCAACCCACGGGGAAACCGACCTCAGAGGGAACCTGGACCCACATGTCAACCACTGGAGATGGATAACTAGGGAATATTCCCCCCAGGGTTCAGCCGACCCCCAAGTTTGGCCGAACCTGGACGGGTTCGGTTGGCGCCAATGCTTCCCGCGTCTCACCCTTCACGCCAAAAAGGTTTCCATCTGAGGAGCGTGGGGAACCGTCCTCCCCTATTGTAAATAGGGGGGTAGAGAGACCTCACAAGACACACTTATTCATCAAGAGCCTCTCTCCCCCCTCTAAGCTAGTCTTGCAGTCCTTAGGCTTGTGGAGCTCAGGCTAATGCTTTTCTTAGTAGTATTCCAAGTTGCCCTTTGGGACATTGTGGGACGTATATACGATGTTGTTGGCATTTTATGCAACCACAGATTAATCCGCAAGCGTACAGATACCAATGTAGCTTTTATCCGAGAGTATTTTAGGGTATTGAATCCATAGGGAATGTGTGTGCATTAGTGAAGAGTTAAGAACAACCAAGGACAAGAGAAGAAATACAAGTGCAGAGGATAGAGAGGGCAGCTCGGGATTTTGGATTGCAACATGATAGATTAGACTTGTATTGTAGTGCTTTCTTCAGGACACTCAACCGTCCTAGCCTCAAAAAAGGACGAGAAGGGGACTAGGCAAGCCAAGCAAGGGTCCTACTGTACTCTAGTGCTACTCACGTGGTGGACTACGTAGGTCGTCAGGCTGTCACTACCTGGGGCTACCACTTCAAATTCGTGACACTAGGCGCACTCCAAGGTATTCGCAAGACTGGATACCATGTCTATTCTATTGAATACTATACTAGCTTCATGAGTAGGATACTTATCACAGCGAGGAGCCCACAAGCAAATATAATAAAGCTGAACTTTATTGAATAAGAATTCCATAATTACCTGAGCAGACCCGGATGTCACTCGCGGAGAGCCGCATCCGCCGAGGTATAAGATGAAGAGAGGAAGCTGACATCCCCGGCTTGTCCCAGACTCTCGCCTCACCCCTCAACTATCTATTCTAAGCACTACATTGGATCTAGCCTTTGAGCTCCACTTCTCTATGTGTTGAACTAGTGCGGGGCACAGTTATTTATAGCATGGTAGGACGGTGGAGAGGCAGCTCGAGGCGGTTGAGGCCGTTTGGCTGTGCAGCCAGGTCGGCTGATCCGGGAGGTCGGCCGACCCTTAGATTCATCGACTCTAGTGATGCATGACGCAGATGGACTCCTGGAAGCGGTAGGAAGCACCCCGTCAAAGCTGAGCGCTTTTGGCGCGAATACCAGGTCGGGCGATGTGGTAGGTTGGCTGACCTGGCACCGACTCCTTTCGGGCCCATCTTTGCCTGGGTGACTGTAGAGTGGGTCCTCATGACAGTTCCAGGTGGTTTAGCTGAACTTGTGTATGTTTAGTTCGAGAGGTGGGCCCTTTGATCCATGAGGCCTCCACTTGGACCATTCCCTTCTGTTGGATCCAACCGCCATAGAATCAGTGGCTACGATGATCCTAGAGTGTGCTTCTTTGCCGTGGCCAAAATTGAGCCTCATTGGCCTTTGGCCTAGGTCGGCCGACCTAGGGGGCCTAGCGACCAGGCCCTAAGCCCAAATGCTCCCCTCGTTTGCCATTTAGTCCCTGCACTCATATATTCACCAAAACTTGTGGAACTGATTAGATATAAGCCCTATAGCTATGGTGATGTTTATACTTGTTTAGTTTTCTGCAGGAATTGACGGTCAAAGTGGTACTTAAGGACCGTCAACAAGCTCTCCCACACTTAGCCTTTACTTGCCCTTGAGTAAAGTTTAATGACTAAGGTGGAACAACATGAATCCTTTTGAATTCTGAAGTGTCTATCATGTCATCCTGGACAGTTGAAGAACAGAATGGCCTTGATTCAAGTCATCTCCACTCCTTTGTTAAGTAACTTGGGTTTTTGAAGAGTTTTCAAAAACATAACCTTACCTAGCTCATCAATTGATTCTCCCGAATCGCTCAATGTGTATGATACTATGATCCCTCACCAAAGAATGAGTTTGCTTCCCTTCACCTTACTTCTAATAGGCTTATGTGGAGCTCATGGTAGGGGTAAAGATAGGGCATACTCGTATCACATATATTGTAAAGTCAAAAACTGGATCCAAGAAAAAAAACTATTCACACAATCTAATCAAGATGAGCACGTGTACGGAAAACTGGGGGTATATGAGAACTCCTTTTTGTATGATCTCTCTCCTTAGAATTTATTTTGAGAATATGGCTATCTCTCTATTTTTTTCCTTTTTTTCTCATGCTCAATGCTTTTTTTTGAGCATGTATTTTTTCTTTCTTCTTTCTCTTTTTTTCATAGCCCATGCCTATGAAAAAAAAGCATGATGAATAGTTGCTCTACTTCATTTCCTTTGCATACCCATTTTCAACCGAGCATTCTCCTAAGCTTTGAGTTTGTTGGTTAAGATCTATCCTTTGAGCTTGAAACTTGTGGGTTGCAAGTGCTAGACTTTGCTATAATCTTGCTCTAAGTGAAAGTTGATCTCCGGAGTTTGTTTTCAAAATGCTAAAACTCTAAAAGTTCCTCAATGATGATATGTTCTACCAAAGACATATGGCATACCCTTTATGAAAAACTTTACTCATATGCTACTTAATATCTCACTAAGATTTGTCAAATTGTCGAGACCCTTGTGTGATACTCATCATGCTCCATTGGTCAAGATCACGTACACCCACATATAAACATGCTGACTCGCACACTGGAAGTCACGCAAAACATGCCTTCCACCACAAAATATTTTATACTCCATCCACCTGAACATGAAGCTCCTCTCTCTCTCACCAACCATATGAAAAAATATGGGGCTATAAAAAGAAAAAGAAAGGAGGAAATAAAAAATCCATGCTAAATCAAGCATGTTGGAAAAAATGAGAAAAGAATTCCATGCACAAAATGCATGAGAGAAAAAAAGAGAGAAAAGATAGCCCCTATCCAGAAGAAACAAAATAAAGAAAGAGGGACTCATGCGAAAAGGGGTCAAATAAAGTTCCACCAAAAATTCCACACACTTGCACATTTTGATCAAAGTGTATGACTTGCATCTTCTCGGATCCGGTCTTTGACTTAGCAACATGATGAGGTGCAAGTATGCCTCACTCATACCTTACCCATAAAAACCTTTAGTGGTAGGTTGAGGCAACTCATGCCTTGGTGAGGAATATACACAATGAGCGATTGAGAGCATCATATGAGGAACTCATTTTCTTTTGAAAAACATTGCAAAACCTCCGGAATGAAAGTGGAACAAAGAGGCGAGTAAAAAGCAGGTTTATATAACAAATCTGACTTGCAACCGCCCAAGACAAGGAGAAGCCAAAAGCCCCATAGGGACTAAGGCAAAAATAGGGTAACAATGCCAACTTATTCAATTCAAGAAAGAGTACTTAGTTGCACGCATGGTACTCTTAAGAAGTACAACATTGTAGCAACTCCTGATCAACAACCTGCTTTTTGCTCAGGACGAGCAAAGGGCAAGCTTGGGAGAGTTGTTGACATTCCTTAAACGCTAAATCCGACATCAATATACTCACTTTATAAGGATGTACTACACACTTACTAGCATATATCTTTATGAATAACCTAGTTCCACCTGTATCATGGCTTTATGTCTTAACAGGACACAAGGATTACAATAGAGGAGAAAACTTGCTCAAACAACGGAGAACACGTCACGCAGACACAACTCTGCGAGCACACGGTCAAGAAGGCCCACAAACCAGTCACATCAGGGCAGGACCGCGGGGGAATCAACTGGGAATATACCATGGACCCACATGCCAGTAACCCAGAGGAAGATTGGCGGGAAAGGAGCCCACCAGGGTTTGACCGACCCCAGGTTCGGCCGAACCTGGACGGTATCCGTTCCCGCCAAGTCTCGGCGGCAAGCATTCCCATGCATCCACCTTGGCGCCAAAGGGGTGTTTCCATTATGGGAGCGCCGGGAACCGTCCTCCCTTAGTATAAATAGGGGGTACGAGGCCTTCCTCAACACACACTCATCCTCAAGAGCCTCTCTCTCTCTCTTTCTCTAAGTAGTACTTTGTAATCCTTAGGCTAGTGGAGCTCAGGCCTGGCTTAGCACAGTAGTATTCGGAGTCATCCTTGGGCAGTTGTGGGACGTAACCTTTGGTCTTTGGTACAATCTTTGTATACTTTGTCGGTATTTATATAAGTATGGAATTTGATCTAAATGCTATCCTTCTAGTGTTTATTTCATATTCATGCCTTATCATGAGTTATACATTGTTTCTGCATAGGCTAGTCGATCTAAGCTACGGTATCAGTTTGTTGTTCCTTTGGGATTGCTCTAGTTCCATGTTTACTGAGAGGACTACGGTAGTTCTCTCATGCACGAGCGTGGTGCTCGAGCATGATGAGAGCCTACGAATATGACTATGCCCCAAGGTATGAAGGGGTAGGCGGCAGGTGGTGACAGCCATGTTCGTCCCTTGTATTCCACCACGTTCAGGTACAATGTAGGAGGTACATAAAGCCTTGCTGCTTACTGGCAAACCAGTGCGGTTTGGTCTCTCTATTGTGTGCCTGGATGCTTAGAACTAAGTCCTTTACATGACTTGTATAACATGTGCTGTCTTATATAATTCCATAGTATTCTTTTGCCTTGCTCCATCTAACCTTAGGACTTATTCTTTATTCTTTATTCTTGAGATTGGCTTCTTAGATGATGCGTCACATTACCTCGTTATTATCATTTACCCATGTACGAGCTTTGTCCAGAACTTATATCATAATGCCTTAAGTATGATTTTCTTGTAAACACTTTATCACCTAATGCCATCCTTTGGGAAAATATAAATAACGATACCCATGAATACTCATGGGTCAAATGCTACAATGGTATATCTGTGCATTTGCGGAAACGTAACGTAATGAGATACCCGAGTAATTTCTAAGTGGCGTTGTCGGGCTTAACAAACCCGGTGGCGACGTTAAAAAATGCCAACATTAACCAGGTCCCTAAACTCCCAAAACGCACTTCTAGGTCCTTGAACTTGCTAATCAGGTCATGAGAGCTCCAAATCACCGTAAACTAAGTGTTTGGACTTGATTGCAAAGAGTGTAACATTTCAGGGGATTTATAGCAAGACTATCATGACAAGGAGGCCATGACGCTCGGTCTTCGGTGAACGGCGAGTGGCGCTACGACAGTGGTGGCTTGGGGATGGGTTCGTAGCTCTCAGCTTGATGTGCGCTCGCAATCCGATTATGCTGACTTTGACAACCTAGATTGCCTACCGCAGGGCCACCACCAGGAACCGTCCTCGGGCATGTCCTCGAGTGCAGCGAGAAGCCAGTGGTCAGCCATCTCAAGGTATTTGGTTGTGTTTGCTACGTATTTGTGCCCGATCACCTAAGGAGCAAGTTTGAGAAAATGGCGATCCGGTGCATCTTCGTTGGATATGATGATGCACGGAAAGGATGGAGGTGTTATGACCCAACCACAGGAAAGTGCCACACCTCAAGAAACGTGGTGTTTGATGAAGCTTCTGCTTGGTGGTCACCTGAAAAGGTTGAGTTACCTGATTCTCATGGTTTGGAGGAGGTTCCAGAAGAAATCCAAGAAGAGAAAGGGGAGGCACCAACTCCAAGTAAAGACAAAGAGGCCTCGCCAAGCACAGCCAAGAGCCCATGGAAGACACGCATTCATCAGTCAACCTTGGAGGATCCTCAACCACCACAAATGGAGCTTGATGAGCATGTTCAAGAACTAAGGAGAACAATAAGGCCGTTTAAGCCTAATCCAAGGTATGCTAATGCTGCCCTTGTTGATGAATTTGTACCTATTGAGTCATCTTCATATGAAGAAGCAGAAAAAGATCCTCAGTGGCGTAAGGCAATGGAGAAAGAGAATAAGGCACTAAATGAGAATCAGACTTGGGATTTGGTGACAAGACCAAATGAAGTAAAGCCTATATCTTGCAAATGGGTTTATAAGGTAAAGACTCGTCCGGATGGCTCAATTGAGAGGTACAAGGCTCGACTTGTGGCTCAGGGTTTCTCTCAACAATCTGGGCTGGATTATGAAGAAACATTTAGCCCAGTTGCGAAGATCACAACCGTTCGAGTCTTGCTTGCATTGGCTTCCTACAAGTCTTGGAAGGTGTGGCAAATGGATGTCAAGAACACATTCCTACATGGCGAGCTTGACAAGGATATCTATATGGAGCAACCAAGAGGCTTTGAGAGCAAGATCCACCCCAAGTACGTTTGTAAATTGAAGAAGGCTCTCTATGGCTTGAAGCAAGCTCCACGAGCATGGTACGAAAAATCGGTGAGTTTCTTATACAAAGTGGTTTCAAAGTCGCTCCATCAGACTCCAGCTTATTTGTGAAGGCCAAGGATGGTAGACTTGCGATAGTCCTAGTTTATGTTGATGATTTGATCATCACTGAAGACTACTCCGAGGAGATACAAAGGACAAGAGAAAATCTCTCGGTCCAGTTTCAAATGAAGGATCTTGGAGGGTTGAGGCACTTCCTTGGACTTGAGGTGGAGCGCACAAATGAAGGGCTATTTCTGGGTCAACAGAAATATGCCAAGGACCTTCTCAAAAGGTATGGGATGCTTGACTGCAAGCCTATCTCTACTCCTATGGATCCCAATGTGAGGCTACAAGAAAATGAAGGGAAGGACTTGGAGGATGTGACTATGTATCGACAGCTGGTCGGCAGTCTCATCTATCTCACATTGACTCGACCAGATATTTCATATCCAGTTGGAGTGGTTAGTCGATACATGAGCAACCCGAAGAAGCCTCACCTTGATGCAGTCAGGCGTATCCTCAGGTATGTTAAGAGCGCCATCAATTTTGGTATTCTATACAAGAAGACAGAGGATTGTCAAGTGGTGGGATATTGCGATGCCGACTATGCTGGAGGTTATGGCACACGACGATCAACCAGATGATACTTCTTTAGTATTGGATCAGGAGCCATATCATGATGCAGCAAGAGGCAACCTACTGTGGCATTATCAAGTATTGAAGCAGAGTATCGATCAGCAGCAATGGCAGCCCAAGAGAGCACCTGGCTTAAGCAATTAATGGTTCATCAGCCGATGGATTATCAAGTAAGAATTTTCTGTGACAACTTATATCCTCTATACGCCTAGCAGAAAATCTAGTTTTTCATGCAAGGACCAAACACATAGAAGTACATTACCACTACATAAGAGAAAAGGTCCTTGAAGGTGAGATTGAGATGGTGCCTATGAAGGCAGATGAGCAAACTACCGACATCCTCACAAAAAGCCTCAACAAGGCTAAGTTTGAGAAGTTTCGAGAGGCACTCGGAATAGTCTGCATGACAACTCTAGAAAGAAGTTTGCCTTGAGGAGGAGTGTTGAATGAAAGGCAAGGCAACTTTTAGAGTATTCTCCACCATACAAGAATGGAGATATCTTCCATGGAGTACTCTAGAACTAGCGTAAAAATAAATTAGACAAGGCTAAATATGTAGGAATTCTCTCGAGACTTTTGTAGAGAAGTGTAGAAACTAGGAACACTCTAGAAAGGAGACACTTGTCATCCCCTTATGAGCTCCCTAAGCCTATAAATAGAGGCACCCCTCCTTGCCATGTCATTCATCCATGAGCATGGTGAATAAGAGGCATGGTAGGTTGAGAGCAAGTAGAGATGGCAACGGGTCGGGTAAGTTGCGGGTAAGCAATTTGCCCGCCCGCAAGCATGCCCGCGGGTAAAATTCTTTGCCCGTGCCCGCACCCACCGGGTACGGGTCAGGTATCGGGTACCTGTCGGATGAGAGTCAAAAACATATCAACAATTTTATATTAACGTGTATTATAATAGTTTGATAGCCACTTCATCATGTAAGCAACAAAAATGGTTCAAAGTTCATATAACCAATGACTAAATTATCTATACAATTAAAAAATCAACACAAACATACACAAGTCTTTTGCACACTGTCGGGGGTAGACCCCCAGGGGTACCCAGAAGGCGGATTGGCCCAACCAGCAGGGGGCGGCCCAATCCGAGTGCTATTGGGCTGGTTTGTCAGACTGGGTGGCCCACCACTCGGGAGGCCCGCCAGTCGGGCAAACCAGATGACTACGATGGCGCGCGCGGCAAGGAAGCAAGCGGCGCATCCCGCAAGAAGCTCGGAGATCAAGATAAATTAGCCGGAAGTATAGGGAAAGATATCTGCAATCGTTATAGGATCGCATCCTTGTATTTCGGGTACGTTATGATCTCTAGCCGACTTGTAACTCAAGGCAGCCGGACTATATAATGCGCCTTGAGACCCCCCCTCCAAAACACAATTACAATCATCCACGAACTTCAACCTAGGACAGAACCCAACTACGGAGATCCTTCAGGAACTTCATACACAGCAATCCATACACCCAACACAGGACATAGGGTATTACGTCATCTTGACGGCCCGAACCTGTTCAATCCTTGTGTCTTGTGTTACCATCGACTTCTGATCCTCGATCTGTCCCTCGACAAATCAACCACGCGGACTACCCTGTGTGGACTGCCGGGTCCATAAATCCGACAGTTGGCGCGCCAGGTAGGGGTTGATCGACGAGATCAATCTGCAAGTTCGATGGCATCCACTTCCGCCGTCATCACGCCGGCATCTGTGAAGATTTCCATCGCTGAGGGGGCCATGTTCTTCTTCGGCTCCATGGTCTTCACCGCCGGACCCGAGGGAGAGCTCTCCTTCACCCGTGACGCCACCCCGGAAGAGACAGCGCCGCGACTTGACGCTACGCCAGACGGGATCGTCACCATCACCGCCCCGTCGCCAGCCATCGCCAACAACTCGGCGATCGCGACGGCCAACATCGTTCTCCCGCCATCCGAGGGGAACACGCTTCCTCCTACACCGCCGACTGCTTCATCCACTCCGCCTCCGCCGCGCAGGGTGCAGCAGACGCCCGAGGAGCGAAGGCGCCGATGGGCTGCACGCCAACGCCAATTCGAGGCGTACATGGACCACGCCATCACTACCATCGGCGAATGCATCGACCTCGCCGAATCTGCTCGCCAGGGCATTGCCTCGCCGACACGATTCCCGCTGGGACTCAAGAACAGCGGGGCCGTCTACCAAGAAGCACTCGGCGAACGGCTGGGCACCGACTACTCCCCAGATGCGATCAGGGCGGTCGATCCCATCACGACCACCCAGATCGGATCTGCTCCGGACGTTGCGACAACGCAACACAGGACACGCCAACTCCGCCTGAACCGGAACTAACTCCGACTTTCCCGCGGGTGACACGTGTCCTCCCTCCCAATAAGAGGATCGTGCCTGCCAAGCGGGAGACGTTCGTCTCCGACATATCCACCGATGAGCCAACGGTCCAAGGAGAGGATCAAGCGCACCGTGACGCCAGGATCGGGCGCAATGAGTGAGAAGCAACGACGCCGCGACGCGCGGCGAGAACGTCGAAACCCCAGAACCATGCGTAACCTCCACGACGACTTCATCCAAGAAGTCGGCGGCGTGGGCGTCTACGCCACCCCGTCAGCCAACCTCGCCGCCGCACACCTTGAACTGGAAGGGATCCCGGAAACCCCGGAGCTCAACCGGATCAAGACCAGGCTGACTGCAGCCGCGGGCATGATCAATGCCCAAAAGGCTCCTGCCTCCTCATCTCGCCACTCCAAGTCGGCCAGCCGCCGAGAAGTCGATCACGACGTGGTCGACCAGCCAGACCTCCGCGAACAACTCCGCAACCGCGACCTCCGCAGGAATCTCGACGACCGCCACCGGCGAAGGGACGAGGAGGAGCTCCGACGGCGCGCCGAGTACAATCGCGAACACGGCGCCCCGGGGCTGGACCGCGACGCCTGCCTACGCCGAGAACTCGAGGCCAACGAGGCCGCGCGCCGCCGCGAGTTCGACCGCAAGTACGGCCCTCCACTCGGACAAGACAGGCCGCCGCGGGCTCGCACCCCTGAAGACTACTCCGCCGACTCAGGACACGTGGACATAGAGAACCTCAACGACTGCGACGGCTTCCCGGCGTTCACTGCCCGAGTAAGATCTATTCGAATGCCTGCTAACTTCAAACCTACAGGCATAGAAAGATACGATGGGAAGACGGACCCGACGATGTGGCTACGGACGTACAGCATCGCCATCCGCGCGGTGAACGGCGACCACAACTCCATGTGCGCTTACTTCCCCGTCGCCATGACCAAGGTGGGGCTGAGCTGGCTCCACAGCCTCGAGCCCGGCTCCATCGACAACTGGGACACTCTCTGCCGCCAGTTCAAGAGCTACTTCCAAGGCAGCTCCACTCGGCCAGGCACAGCGTGGGATCTGGGCAAGGTGAAGCAAAATCGCGGGGAGAGCCTCCGCGACTACACCGACCGCTACATGGAGAATCGCAACCTGGTTCCCGGCTGCTCCGAGTCCGAGATCATCAACTACTTCCTCGACGGCCTCGCCGACTCCGTCGTCTTCGAGCGCCTCTGCGAGGACCTGCCAAAGACCTCCGGCGAGTTCTTTGGTCGGGTGAACAAGATGGCGAACGCCAAGGAAGCCGCTCGCCTCCACTACAGCAAGAAAAGCACTCGGGATGACGATCGGCCACCTCGCCGAGAGGACCGCCCGAAGAAGGAGGACCAACGCCGAACCAGACCGGAGCCAAGCCGGACGGGTGACCGAAAGCGCTCGGGAGACTACACCATCGCCGCCATGGATCGCGGAGGCCCTCGCCCGCGGTCCAACTTCAGCGCCGACTTCGAAAAGATGCTACAAGGGCCCTGCCCCATTCACAAGCAATCCAAGCATCGCATGATCGACTGCATGGGACTCGCCGACGCCTACAAGAAGAAGGAGGGGAAGCTACCGCCACGCGACGACGACAAAGGCGACAAGGGAAAAGGGGCCCCCGCGAACCCCGCTTTCCCGAACGTCGAGAGGCAGGTGAACTTCATCCTCGGAGGACCGCCACCCGTGGATGACAAGCGCCGGGAGAAAGTGCGTGACCGGGAGATATTCTCCTGCTACGCGTCGCCGATCCAACCACTCCGCTGGTCCGAGCAGCCGATCACCTTCTCCAGGGAGGACCAGTGGTTCCAAGTCTCCGACGTGGGCGAGTACCCACTGGTGCTCAGCCCGATCGTGCACAACGCCCGCCTCACCAAAGTACTCGTCGACGGCGGGAGCGGGCTTAACATCGTCTTCGCCCAGACGCTAAGGGACATGGGCATCGGCCTCGACGCTTGACTCCTTCTCTCCACCCGTTCTACGGGCTGATCCCGGGCAAGGGCTCCAAACCACTCGGGCAGATTGCTCTGCCCGTCACCTTCGGCGATCAAGACAACTTCAGGACCGAGTACCTTAACTTCCAAGTCGCCGACTTCACCACCGCCTACCACGCCATACTCGGGAGGCCAGCACTCGCCAAGTTCATGGCGATCCCCAACTACACGTACCTGCTGATGAAGATGCCGGCACCGAACGGCGTCCTCTCCATCCGCAGCGACGTCCACACCGCCAAGGGCTGCGACAAAGAAGGGCTCCACCTCTGCACCGGCATCGAATGCAGCGTGCTCCAGATGGAAGTGGTCCACGAGGCGAGAACCTTCCAAGGAGACCCGGGCTCCATCCCCGAGTCCTCTAAGCAAAGGGCCGCGCCGACCACCATGCAGCCGACTGAAGAAGTGCGCCCTATCTCGCTTAGACTCTCTAACTCCTCCAAGACCGCCCTGATTGGCTCAGGGCTCGACCCCAAATAGGAAAGCGCGCTCGTCGCCTTCCTCCGGGACAACGCCGACATATTTGCATGGACTCCATCAGATATGTCGGGTGTTCCAAGGGAGGTGGTCGAGCACTCCTTGAAGGTTGACGCGAACGCCAAGCCAGTTCGACAAAAGCTCTGACGCTTCGCGCAGGACCGCAAGGAGGCCATTAGGGTAGAGATTACAAGGCTGTTAGCTGCCGGGTTCATTAGAGAAGTCTTTTATCCCGACTGGCTTGCTAACCCAGTCCTTGTAAGAAAAAAGAATAATGAATGGAGAATGTGTGTTGATTACACGGATCTCAACAGGCACTGCCCTAAGGACCCCTTCGTCCTGCCCCGCATCGACCAAGTCGTTGACTCCACCGCCGGATGCGTACTCCTATGCTTCCTTGATTGTTACTCCGGCTACCACCAGATCGCTCTGAAAGAAGAAGACCAAGAGAAGACATCCTTCATTACTCCGATCGGCGCCTACTGCTACACCAAGATGACTTTCGGCCTCCGCAACGCTGGCGCCACCTATCAAAGGGCCATAAACTTGACCCTGGGCACGCAGATCGGCCGCAACGCCGAGGCCTACGTCGACGACATAGTCATCAAAACAAAGATCGAAGCCGAGTTCATCACCGACCTCTCCGAGACGTTCAGCAATCTCCGCAGGCTCAATTGGAGGCTAAACCCGACTAAGTGCGTCTTTGGCGTACCAAAAGGGAAACTACTCGGCTTCATCGTCAGCAACAGAGGCATCCAAGCCAATCCAGAGAAGATAGACACCATCCGGAGGATGAAACCGCCGACTGGGAAGAAAGAGATCCAGAAGCTGACTAGTTGCATGGCGGCCTTGAGCAGGTTCATCTCCCGGCTGGGGGATAAGGGCTTGCCGTTCTTCAAGATCCTCAAGAAGACCGATAAGTTCGAGTGGAACCAAGAGGCGCAGCAAGCTTTCACTGACCTCAAGAACTATCTCTCCAATCCACCAGTACTCGCCGCTCCACATAACGACGAAACGCTACTCCTGTACATTGCTGCCACGACTAATGTGGTGAGCACCGTCATCGTCGTGGAAAGGGAGGAGGAAGGAAAGGTGCAACGAGTACAGCGACCAGTCTACTACGTAAGCGAAGTACTCAGCGAATCCAAGTCTCGCTATCCCCAGGTGCAGAAACTACTCTACGCACTGCTCATCACGTCAAGAAAACTCCGCCACTACTTCCAAGCACATCGCATCAAGGTGGTCACGCAATTTTCACTTGTCGAAATCCTCCACAACAGAGACGTCACCGGGCGAATCATCAAGTGGTCCGTCGAGCTCGCCTCCTTCATCATAGACTTCGTCCCGCGCACCGCTATCAGATCACAAATCCTTGCCGACTTCGTCGCCGAATGGACCGAGAGCCAGGACGCAAAAGAAGACACCAGCGGCGAACACTGGAAGATGTACTTCGACGGCTCCCTAATGATCGACAGAGGAGGCGCCGGTGTACTCTTCATCTCGCCGAAAGGGGAACAGCTCCGATACGTCCTCCAAATTCGTTTCCCCGTCACCAACAACGCCGCCGAGTACGAAGCAATTCTCCACGGGCTCCGCATCGCCACCTCACTAGGCATAAAGAGACTCCTGGTTTATGGCGACTCCGCTGTCGTTATAAACCAGGTGAACAAAGACTGGGATCGCAACAGCGAGCGGATGAACGCCTACTGCGAGGCAGTGCACAAGCAGGAGGAAAAATTCTATGGAGTTGAGTATCACCACGTTCCACGGGAGAACAACCTCGCTGCTGATGCACTCGCCAAACTGGGGTCAACCCGCGCGGAAGTACCAGGGGGGTGTTCGTACAAGGCCTCCTCAAACCATCTGTCAAAGAGTTGGGGGATGAACCAGAGCCTGCTCCGGAACTCTGCGAGGTGCTGACCATTAACGCCGAAGAAGAAGACTGGATGGCCGAGTTCATAGATTTTCTTGCCCACAACAAGGTGCCAAAGGACCCCACGGAGCGAAAGATCCTGGAACGCCGAAGCAGGAACTACGTGGTGGTCGGTGGTGCCCTATACAGACGAGCCACCACAAATCAAGTGTTCATCAAATGCGTCACGAAAGAAGTCGGCCTCCAGATCCTTGACGACATCCACTCGGGAGTCTGTGGAAGCCACGCCGCCGCAGGGACACTAGTCGGGAAAGCATACTGAGCCGGGTTCTTTTGGCCCACTGCCGTGTCCGACGCCAAAGCACTCGTCCGCCGGTGCCAGGGGTGCCAATTCTTCGCCAAGCAGAAACATCTCCCGGCCCAAGCTCTACGCACCATTCCGCCCTCGTGGCCATTCGCCTGTTGGGGGCTGGACATGGTGGGACCATTCAGAGTAGCCCCGGGAGGTTACACACACATCCTCGTCGCCATCGATAAATTCTCCAAATGGATAGAGTACAAGGCCATTGTCGGAACTCCAACGTCAAAGCAAGCCGCCGCCTTCATCGAAGAGATCACACACCGGTTCGGAGTCCCTAACAGGATCATCACCGACTTGGGGACACAGTTCACCGGATCCGCCTTCTGGGACTTTTGCGATAACAGCTGCATCGATGTATACTACGCCTCCGTCGCCCATCCCAGGTGTAATGGACAGGTGGAACGAGCCAACGCCATGATACTCCAAGGACTAAAAGCAAGAATCTTCGACCCGTTGAAGAAGTTCACTGGAAAATGGCACCAAGAGCTACCACAGGTCATCTGGGACTCAGAACTGAGCCGAGTCGAGCAACAGGTCATACTCCCTTCTTCCTGGTCTACGGCTCCGAGGCGATCCTCCCCACCGACATAGCTTTTGGATCACCGTGCATCGACAACTACGAGGAAGGCGAAGCAGAAGCAGCCCGCGAGGTGGACCTCGACTCCATCGAAGAACACCGAGTCAACGCGCTCATACAGCACGCGCGCTACCAGCAACAACTCCGACGCTACCACGACAAGAACGTCCAGCAACGGGACTTCAACATTGGTGACCTCGTCTTGCGCCGAGTGCAATCCACAGCAGGGGTTCACAAACTCTCCGCCCCATGGGAAGGCCCGTTCATCGTGACTCAGGTCATATGTCCGGGCACTTTTCGTCTCCAATACGAGGATGGCACCGAAGTCCCACACCCGTGGAACATAGAGCATTTACGCCGATTCTACCCTTGAAAAAAGCTATGTATCACGAAGTTCAATAAAAATATATGCTTTGTCCATTTCATATTTGCTCTCCTTGCAAAACCACTCGGTATTACTCCGTTCCCGAGTAGTTCCTAACTAAATGCTGTGTAACCGGGCCTGGAACGACGCCTAAGCCTTCTACACGTGCACGGGATCCGCTCTCGACGTTATGAACTTAGGATAAGTGAAGCGAAGGAAAAAGCACATTTCAGCAAAAGAACTACTCGGGCAACATTAGAACATATAACAAAATATCGAACATTCTTGTTTTACTTGTTTCTGACTGCTTATATACACAAAGTCTACTCTATCCTGCTTGAATATGCAGGAAACTACTCCAGCTTGAGAGCCTCGCCAACCCTCTCGGCGATCGGACGAGTTTGAGCCAACGCCTCATCCACCTGCTCCGTTGAGGCGTCCGCTGCCACCCCGTCGCCAACTGGCGCAAGGTCGATCCGCGGGTACAGTGTCCGAACACGCGCAAGAGCGTCATTCGCACACACAACCGCCGACTCCTTGACCAGGTCGGCGATCCGAGCTGGTGCGCCCTGCAGACGAGCGACAAGGGCTGTCGGCTCACCCTCCTCCGGGGCCACGGTGTCCAGCAGATCCCTCGCCGCCTCGTTGACCTCCGTCAGGGCCAAATGCGCCTATGCCAGATCTTGCTCCAAGCCTGTTATGATTTGAGAGTTATTCTGGATAGTATACATCGCCTGGAGCATCGTCATGTCCGCACCTTTTCGGAAGTCCTGCTCCGTCTTCAACTTCCCCGCCATCACCTCCTCCGATTTTTGCAGAGTCGCATTTGCGAAACGCAACTCCTTCAGCTCCTTGATGTGGCGGTCCCTCTCCATCTCCCTCTCTGAAAAAGAAGGGGAGCACTCGGATCAGAGTGAAAAGTACACGGGAAAAGTTAAGATAAACAAGAAGCACCGAAAAAGCTACACCAAGAACAAATTCTCACCATGAAGCTGCGAACGATGCTGCACGACGGCATCATTCAGGCTCTTCTGGGCGACGTCACGCTGACGCTTGACCCGTTTGAGCTCCGCCTACACCTTCGCCGCGCGCCGAAGCGCCGACTCCACATCCTGGGTCTGCCCAAGGCGCGACTGCCAGAGCGTAGACAACTTCTACAACCATTCGCAAAAGTGAAGAACTCAGACAACTCATAAGGAAGAAGAAAAGCTAAAAAAGACAAATGAGGAGTCAAACCGCTGCACAGCGCCGAGCGTGGTCGACAGCAATGTGAAGCTCGGCAATAACTGACCCCTC
>CM014273.1:36546833-36591811 GCA_004135705.1 Alloteropsis semialata
TAACTCCGACTTTCCCGCGGGTGACACGTGTCCTCCCTCCCAATAAGAGGATCGTGCCTGCCAAGCGGGAGACGTTCGTCTCCGACATATCCACCGATGAGCCAACGGTCCAAGGAGAGAATCAAGCGCACCGTGACGCCAGGATCGGGCGCAATAGTGAGAAGCAACGACGCCGCGACGCGCGGCGAGAACGCCGAAACCCCAGAACCATGCGTAACCTCCACGACGACTTCATCCAAGAAGTCGGCGGCGTGGGCGTCTACGCCACCCCGTTAGCCAACCTCGCCGCCGCACACCTTGAACTGGAAGGGATCCCGGAAACCCCGGAGCTCAACCGGATCAAGACCAGGCTGACTGCAGCCGCGGGCATGATCAATGCCCAAAAGGCTCCTGCCTCCTCATCTCGCCACTCCAAGTCGGCCAGCCGCCGAGAAGTCGATCACGACGTGGTCGACCAGCCAGACCTCCGCGAACAACTCCGCAACCGCGACCTCCGCAGGAATCTCGACGACCGCCACCGGCGAAGGGACGAGGAGGAGCTCCGACGGCGCGCCGAGTACAATCGCGAACACGGCGCCCCGGGGCTGGACCGCGACGCCTGCCTACGCCGAGAACTCGAGGCCAATGAGGCCGCGCGCCGCCGCGAGTTCGACCGCAAGTACGGCCCTCCACTCGGACAAGACAGGCCGCCGCGGGCTCGCACCCCTGAAGACTACTCCGCCGACTCAGGACACGTGGACATAGAGAACCTCAACGACTGCGACGGCTTCCCGGCGTTCACTGCCCGAGTAAGATCTATTCGAATGCCTGCTAACTTCAAACCTACAGGCATAGAAAGATACGATGGGAAGACGGACCTGACGATGTGGCTACGGACGTACAGCATCGCCATCCGCGCGGTGAACGGCGACCACAACTCCATGTGCGCTTACTTCCCCGTCGCCATGACCAAGGTGGGGCTGAGCTGGCTCCACAGCCTCGAGCCCGGCTCCATCGACAACTGGGACACTCTCTGCCGCCAGTTCAAGAGCTACTTCCAAGGCAGCTCCACTCGGCCAGGCACAGCGTGGGATCTGGGCAAGGTGAAGCAAAATCGCGGGGAGAGCCTCCGCGACTACACCGACCGCTACATGGAGAATCGCAACCTGGTTCCCGGCTGCTCCGAGTCCGAGATCATCAACTACTTTCTCGACGGCCTCGCCGACTCCGTCGTCTTCGAGCGCCTCTGCGAGGACCTGCCAAAGACCTCCGGCGAGTTCTTTGGTCGGGTGAACAAGATGGCGAACGCCAAGGAAGCCGCTCGCCTCCACTACAGCAAGAAAAGCACTCGGGACGACGATCGGCCACCTCGCCGAGAGGACCGCCCGAAGAAGGAAGACCAACACCGAACCAGACCGGAGCCAAGCCGGACGGGTGACCGAAAGCGCTCGGGAGACTACACCATCGCCGCCATGGATCGCGGAGGCCCTCGCCCGCGGTCCAACTTCAGCGCCGACTTCGAAAAGATGCTACAAGGGCCCTGCCCCATTCACAAGCAATCCAAGCATCGCATGATCGACTGCATGGGACTCGCCGACGCCTACAAGAAGAAGGAGGGGAAGCTACCGCCACGCGACGACGACAAAGGCGACAAGGGAAAAGGGGCCCCCACGAACCCCGCTTTCCCGAACGTCGAGAGGCAGGTGAACTTCATCCTCGGAGGACCGCCACCCGTGGATGACAAGCGCCGGGAGAAAGTGCGTGACCGGGAGATATTCTCCTGCTACGCGTCGCCGATCCAACCACTCCGCTGGTCCGAGCAGCCGATCACCTTCTCCAGGGAGGACCAGTGGTTCCAAGTCTCCGACGTGGGCGAGTACCCACTGGTGCTCAGCCCGATCGTGCACAACGCCCGCCTCACCAAAGTACTC
This sequence comes from Alloteropsis semialata, assembly GCA_004135705.1. NCBI lineage: Eukaryota > Viridiplantae > Streptophyta > Magnoliopsida > Poales > Poaceae > Alloteropsis > Alloteropsis semialata. Next base: position 36,548,744 of record CM014273.1, read on the forward strand.
GTCGACGGCGGGAGCGGGCTTAACATCGTCTTCGCCCAGACGCTAAGGGACATGGGCATCGGCCTCGACGCTTTGACTCCTTCTCTCCACCCGTTCTACGGGCTGATCCCGGGCAAGGGCTCCAAACCACTCGGGCAGATAGCTCTGCCCGTCACCTTCGGCGATCAGGACAACTTCAGGACCGAGTACCTTAACTTCCAAGTCGCCGACTTCACCACCGCCTACCATGCCATACTCGGGAGGCCAGCACTCACCAAGTTCATGGCGATCCCCAACTACACGTACCTGCTGATGAAGATGCCGGCACCGAACGGCGTCCTCTCCATCTGCAGCGACGTCCACACCGCCAAGGGCTGCGACAAAGAAGGGCTCCACTTCTGCACCGGCATCGAACGCAGCGTGCTCCAGATGGAAGTGGTCCACGAGGCGAGAACCTTCCAAGGAGACCCGGGCTCCATCCCCGAGTCCTCTAAGCAAAGGGCCGCGCCGACCACCATGCAGCCGGCTGAAGAAGTGCGCCCTATCTCGCTTAGACTCTCTGACTCCTCCAAGACCGCCCTGATTGGCTCAGGGCTCGACCCCAAATAGGAAAGCGCGCTCGTCGCCTTCCTCCGGGACAACGCCGACATATTTGCATGGACTCCATCAGATATGTCGGGTGTTCCGAGGGAGGTGGTCGAGCACTCCTTGAAGGTTGACGCGAACGCCAAGCCAGTTCGACAAAAGCTCTGACGCTTCGCGCAGGACCGCAAGGAGGCCATTAGGGTAGAGATTACAAGGCTGTTAGCTGCCGGGTTCATTAGAGAAGTCTTTTATCCCGACTGGCTTGCTAACCCAGTCCTTGTAAGAAAAAAGAATAATGAATGGAGAATGTGTGTTGATTACACGGATCTCAACAGGCACTGCCCTAAGGACCCCTTCGTCCGGCCCCGCATCGACCAAGTCGTTGACTCCACCGCCGGATGCGTACTCCTATGCTTCCTTGATTGTTACTCCGGCTACCACCAGATCGCTCTGAAAGAAGAAGACCAAGAGAAGACATCCTTCATTACTCCGATCGGCGCCTACTGCTACACCAAGATGACTTTCGGCCTCCGCAACGCTGGCGCCACCTATCAAAGGGCCATAAACTTGACCCTGGGCACGCAGATCGGCCGCAACGCCGAGGCCTACGTTGACGACATAGTCATCAAAACAAAGATCGAAGCCGAGTTCATCACCGACCTCTCCGAGACGTTCAGCAATCTCCGCAGGCTCAATTGGAGGCTAAACCCGACTAAGTGCGTCTTTGGCGTACCGAAAGGGAAACTACTCGGCTTCATCGTCAGCAACAGAGGCATCCAAGCCAATCCAGAGAAGATAGACACCATCCGGAGGATGAAACCGCCGACTGGGAAGAAAGAGATCCAGAAGCTGACTAGTTGCATGGCGGCCTTGAGCAGGTTCATCTCCCGGCTGGGGGATAAGGGCTTGCCGTTCTTCAAGATCCTCAAGAAGACCGATAAGTTCGAGTGGAACCAAGAGGCGCAGCAAGCTTTCACTGACCTCAAGAACTACCTCTCCAATCCACCAGTACTCGCCGCTCCACATAACGATGAAACGCTACTCCTGTACATTGCTGCCACGACTAATGTGGTGAGCACCGTCATCGTCGTGGAAAGGGAGGAGGAAGGAAAGGTGCAATGAGTACAGCGACCAGTCTACTACGTAAGCGAAGTACTCAGCGAATCCAAGACTCGCTATCCCCAGGTGCAGAAACTACTCTACGCACTGCTCATCACGTCGAGAAAACTCCGCCACTACTTCCAAGCACATCGCATCAAGGTGGTCACGCAATTTTCACTTGGCGAAATCCTCCACAACAGAGACGTCACCGGGCGAATCATCAAGTGGTCCGTCGAGCTCGCCTCCTTCATCATAGACTTCGTCCCGCGCACCGCTATCAGATCACAAATCCTTGCCGACTTCGTCGCCGAATGGACCGAGAGCCAGGACGCGAAAGAAGACACCAGCGGCGAACACTGGAAGATGTACTTCGACGGCTCCCTAATGATCGACGGAGGAGGCGCCGGTGTACTCTTCATCTCGCCAAAAGGGGAACAGCTCCGATACGTCCTCCAAATTCGTTTCCCCGTCACCAACAACGCCGCCGAGTACGAAGCAATTCTCCACGGGCTCCGCATCGCCACCTCACTAGGCATAAAGAGACTCCTGGTCTATGGCGACTCCACTGTCGTTATAAACCAGGTGAACAAAGACTGGGATCGCAACAGCGAGCGGATGAACGCCTACTGCGAGGCAGTGCACAAGCAGGAGGGAAAATTCTACGGAGTTGAGTATCACCACGTTCCACGGGAGAACAACCTCGCTGCTGATGCACTCGCCAAACTAGGGTCAACCCGCGCGGAAGTACCAGGGGGTGTTCGTACAAGGCCTCCTCAAACCATCTGTCAAAGAGTTGGGGGACGAACCAGAGCCTGCTCCGGAACTCTGCGAGGTGCTGACCATTAACGTCGAAGAAGAAGACTGGATGGCCGAGTTCATAGATTTCCTTGCCCACAACAAGGTGCCAAACGACCCCACGGAGCGAAAGATCCTGGAACGCCGAAGCAGGAACTACGTGGTGGTCGGTGGTGCCCTATACAGACGAGCCGCCACAAATCAAGTGTTCATCAAATGCGTCACGAAAAAAGTCGGCCTCCAGATCCTCGACGACATCCACTCGGAAGTCTGTGGAAGCCACGCCGCCGCAGGGACACTAGTCGGGAAAGCATACTGAGCCGGGTTCTTTTGGCCCACTGCCGTGTCCGACGCCAAAGCACTCGTCCGCCGATGCCAGGGGTGCCAATTCTTCGCCAAGCAGAAACATCTCCCGGCCCAAGCTCTACGCACCATCCCGCCCTAGTGGCCATTCGCCTGTTGGGGGCTGGACATGGTGGGACCATTCAGAGTAGCCCCGGGAGGTTACACACACATCCTCGTCGCCATCGATAAATTCTCCAAATGGATAGAGTACAAGGCCATTGTCGGAACTCCAACGTCAAAGCAAGCCGCCGCCTTCATCGAAGAGATCACACACCGGTTCGGAGTCCCTAACAGGATCATCACCGACTTGGGGACACAGTTCAGTGGATCCGCCTTCTGGGACCTTTGCGATAACAGCTGCATCGATGTATACTACGCCTCCGTCGCCCATCCCAGGTGTAATGGACAGGTGGAACGAGCCAACACCATGATACTCCAAGGACTAAAAGCAAGAATCTTCGACCCGTTGAAGAAGTTCGCTGGAAAATGGCACCAAGAGCTACCACAGGTCATCTGGGACTCAGAACTGAGCCGAGTCGAGCAACAGGTCATACTCCCTTCTTCCTGGTCTATGGCTCCGAGGCGATCCTCCCCACCGACATAGCTTTTGGATCACCGCGCATCGACAACTACGAGGAAGGCGAAGCAGAAGTAGCCCGCGAGGTGGACCTCGACTCCATCGAAGAACACCGAGTCAACGCGCTCATACAGCACGCGCGCTACCAGCAACAACTCCGACGCTACCACGACAAGAACGTCCAGCAACGGGACTTCAACATTGGTGACCTCGTCTTGCGCCGAGTGCAATCCACAGCAGGGGTTCACAAACTCTCCGCCCCATGGGAAGGCCCGTTCATCGTGACTCAGGTCATATGTCCGGGCACTTTTCGTCTCCAATACGAGGATGGCACCGAAGTCCCACACCCGTGGAACATAGAGCATTTACGCCGATTCTACCCTTGAAAAAAGCTATGTATCACGAAGTTCAATAAAAATATATGCTTTGTCCATTTCATATTTGCTCTCCTTGCAAAACCACTCGGTATTACTCCGTTCCCGAGTAGTTCCTAACTAAATGTTGTGTAACCGGGCCTGGAACGACGTCTAAGCCTTCTACACGTGCACGAGATCCGCTCTCGACGTTATGAACTTAGGATAAGTGAAGCGAAGGGAAAAGCACATTTCAGCAAAAGAACTACTCGGGCAATATTAGAACATATAACAAAATATCGAACATTCTTGTTTTACTTGTTTCTGACTGCTTATATACACAAAGTCTACTCTATCCTGCTTGAGTATGCAGGAACCTACTCCAGCTTGAGAGCCTCGCCAACCCTCTCGGCGATCGGACGAGTTTGAGCCAACGCCTCATCCACCTGCTCCGTTGAGGCGTCCGCTGCCACCCCGTCGCCAACTGGCGCAAGGTCGATCCGCGGGTACAGTGTCCAAACACGCGCAAGAGCGTCATTCGCACACACAACCGCCGACTCCTTGACCAGGTCGGCGATCCGAGCTAGTGCGCCCTGCAGACGAGCGACAAGGGCTGTCGGCTCACCCTCCTCCGGGGCCACGGTGTCCAGCAGATCCCTCGCCGCCTCGTTGACCTCCGTCAGGGCCAAATGCGCCTACGCCAGATCTTGCTCCAAGCCTGTTATGATTTGAGAGTTATTCTGGATAGTATACATCGCCTGGAGTATCGTCATGTCCACACCTTTTCGGAAGTCCTACTCCGTCTTCAACTTCCCCGCCATCACCTCCTCCGAATTTTACAGAGTCGCATTTGCGAAACGCAACTCCTTCAGCTCCTTGATGTGGCGGTCCCTCTCCATCTCCCTCTCTGAAAAAGAAGGGGAGCACTCGGATCAGAGTGAAAAGTACACGGGAAAAGTTAAGATAAACAAGAAGCACCGAAAAAGCTACACCAAGAACAAATTCTCACCATGAAGCTACGAACGATGCTGCACGACGGCATCATTCAGGCTCTTCCGGGCGACGTCACGCTGACGCTTGACCCGTTTGAGCTCCGCCTCCACCTTCGCCGCGCGCCGGAGCGCCGACTCCACATCCTGGGTCTGCCCAAGGCGCGACTGCCGGAGCGTAGACAACTTCTACAACCATTCGCCAAAGTGAAGAACTCAGACAACTCATAAGGAAGAAGAAAAGCTAAAAAAGACAAATGAGGAGTCAAACCGCTGCACACGCCGAGCGTGGTCGACGGCAATATGAAGCTCGGCAATAATCGACCCCTCCTCCTCCGCAACAGCGACAACCCCGGGGATAGTGATAGTTCCAGAGGTGTCCGACTGCTTTTGGAGTCCCTTCTCCTGGGCTTCTCCTTGAGCAGTGTCGCCCGCACCTGTGTGCGAATCCTGGATCACCAGGTCCACGTCAGGATCCCCAGCACCGCCACTTGGAGGGATCGCCGTATCACCTCCACCGCCCTGCACGTCGTCGGCCGCCAGCGTCTCCACCAACACCTCCGGGTCACGCCCGGCTGGTACTTCCTCCGGTTGCGCCGCTGCCGACCCCTCGGCCGAGTTCGTCACCTCAGGCGTAGCACCTGAGGATGACTGGCCAACAGGTGCGGCCGGAGGAGAACTCGGACCTTGCGGGACATCAGTCGACGGAGCCTTCCCGCCGGCCGCTTCACCGTCAAGATCGGAGGCTTTGCTGAAAAAAACACTCGGTAATGAAAAGAAAGAACTCGGAAACAGCTATGCACACAGCTAACGAGCATAAGAACGGATACTTACTGGGTACTCTTCACCACCATGACTCGGGGCCGCATGATGGGAAGCTTGGGACGCCGCTGCGCCGAGGCCGTCATCAGGATCGGCCTAGTCCCCAGATCGGAGACTGGCCTTGCATCCGCGGCGGCCTGCACAATTGTCTCCGCCATCATGCGCCGCCTCTCCTCCACCGACACGCCCATGGCCCGAGCGTGTTCCTGCTCCTGGAACACGGCGTCGGGCATTGCCTCGTCCTTCTCCCCATCGTCCATGACGGCCGGGGAAGGATTACCCAGCTCGTCAACATCAGCATCCGAACCTGCAGCCGGCTGCTGAACCGGCTGCGCGCCCGACTTCTTCGCCGTGACCTTCTTCATGCGCCTCCGCTTGGGAGGCGGTGGCGGTGTACGCGCCACTGCATCTCGGACGGAGGGCGCTTCATCGGACAACGTCGCCGAGTCGTCACCTGCCGCCTCACCGTCAGCGGACGCCGCCGGCTTAGAAGCGCCTGCCCTGCGAGTCCTCTGTTTTGCCACGGCCGCCCGGCGCTTCCGCGGACGGTCCTCCACCACTTCTTCATCCGAAGGGCTCATGTAACCCTCCGTATCGCTGGGCGCCCATATACGAGGAGCAGGCGGATCAACCGCCCCCTCTGCCGGAGTGTCGCCCTGATCGGCCGGAGGCGCCTACTCCAGCAATACCTTCCTCGAGAAGTCTTCTGGGAGTGGAGCAGCAGAAAAATACTCGAAGACCCGATCCTGCGCCAGAGAAATCGCAAAATCAGACGGCCAACGGACGACTACATCAAAAATCAAAAATTGCATCAAAATAAATATTTGAAAAGCACTCGGAACAGGAACTCACCGCTGGAGCAGGCCTCTTCAAGGAAAAGGGGCGCGGCTGGTGCTTCTCCGACACGTGGCCGAGGAAGAACCCGCCCACACGCGCCTTCATCTCCTCCTTGCCTACGGTTCGGATGGCACCCCGGGTGGGATCATCCCGGCCCGAGTACTCATAGCCCGGGTGCTTCCACTCCTGGATCGGCTGAATCAGCCGCCTGCTAAAGTTGCAGGCGATACCAATCGCCGTCAGGCCCCCGTCGTCCTTCAGCTCCTTGATCATCGCAAGGAGCTCATCCACCTCCTGCATCTGGGAAGCATCAGGGAGTTCGTTCCAGCAGTCCCTGACCTTCGGCCGCTCTCCAGTGTGACAGGGGATCGCCGGCGCGTGGTTCCCGAATGTAGAACCACTCGGCTTTCCAGCCCTTGTTGGAGGTGTTGAGGGCGATGTCGAAGTATTCGTCCTTCCGCCCTTGACGCAGCATGAACCCGGCGCCTCCCACTACCACCATCTTTTTCCTCGCTTGGCTGGGGCTTCAGCCAATACAAGTATCTCCACAGGTCGAAATGGGGAGAGATCCCCAGATAGGCCTCACAGAGATGAATAAAAACAGAGATCGCCATGATGGAGTTGGGGTTTAGGTTGATGGCCTCAATCCCATAGAAGTGAAGCAAACCTCGGAAGAAGGCCCCCGTCGGCAAGCCAAGTCCCGCCTCAAAGAACGGCTTGAACAGGACCAGCTCGCCGGAGTTCTCCGATGGGAAATCCTCCCCGGCACTCGGCCGTGACTCCGCCACGGCCTGAGGCGGGAGGATGCTCTGCTCCACCATCTCCTCCAGCATCTTCGTGGTTACCTTCCCCCGCGCCCATACGGCGCCAGAGGAAGGAACCTTGCTCGACGTAGGGACACCAGTGACCTTCTTCTTCGGCGCCACGGATCTAAGAGCAGGGGTCTTCGTTCGCATCAACGAGACTACGCTCCCCATGGTGGCTAAGACCGCGGAACGGATCTACGAGCAGAAGGAGCTCTGGTGGCGGCAGGATGAAGAACGAAGAAAGGGGAGAATGGATCTGGAAACGGGGAGATTTCCTCTCCAAACCTAACCCTCACCCTTTATACCGCGCCTCGATGCCCGAAATTACCGCGAGATGACGCGATTAACGGACGCGGGCGTAACGGTAAAAAGAGCCGTTGGACGTTTCCGCCTTCCGTTACGCGCCGGGCGTCAACGGTAAAAAAGGGGCCCGAGCACTCGGGCAGGACAAAGAACTCGGCGTGCCGCTAAGGCTCGACCAGCACTCGGACTCGGGGGCTGGCGCCGCATTAAAGTCAGTGTGCCCCTCGGGCTCGATTGGCCCCGAACCACTCGGGAGCCAACACTGCAAGCCAAGTGGCGTGCCGCTAAGGCTCTAACAGCACTCGCACTCGAGGGCTGGCGCCGCATTAAAGACAGTGCGCCTCTCGGGCTCGATTGGCCTCGAACCACTTGGGAGCCAACACTGCAAATCAAACGGCATGCCACTAAGGCTCGAACAGCGCTCGCACTCGGGGGCTGGCGCCGCATCCAAGACAGTGTGCCTCTCGGGCTCGATTGGCTCCGAGCCACTCGGAATCCAACACTGCAGAACAAAAGGCGTACCGCTAAGGTTCGACCGGCACTCGGACTCGGGGACTAGCGCCACATCAAAAACAGCGCGCCTCTCGGGCTCGATCGGCCCCGAAACGCTCGGTGGCTGACGCTGTGAACAAGTTACGGCAGTCAAAGAATAGAATCCTTTTGCAGGTTATACAGTTACAACGAAGCCGGTCATGCGCCGGTTACAAAGATCAAACACATTAACCGTCGTGGAGACGGTCTGGAGCGCCCGCCACTGCGCCTAGTGCTGCATCCGGAGCAAGCTTGGCCCACATGAGCTCCTCGCAAGCTCTCTTGTAGCACCACTGCAGCCGTTGACGGGACAGCACCGATAGAGGGTTGTTAGCAAATGACTTCAGGTATCCCTTGCTCTACAAAGCATCTCACCCCACATGGCCCTCGTCACATGGGAATGCAGGGGTGAACGGGACAGCACTCAGACGCTAATCAACACCTCAGAACCTTCGCAAGCACTCTTCTAGCACCATACCCTGGAGACTCCATGAGCTTTCCCCGGTGGATGAACCCAGAAATGAGCCTTCGGCATATTGACTACAAGGGTGGCAGCTCTGGCTCCCCGGTGGGTATTTATAGCCCCGAGCCGCTGGAGGGCGAGAGACTTCCTCCACGACGACAGACGCATGAGCTCCGCGCCACGCGTCCCTCCTTCTGCCCAAGCTGCACAAGTTACCCTTATCGCCTTTGGCTTCGTTCGACCACGGGAGCGTCCTGTGCGATCACGGGAACACTGTTCCTGACGCCGCGTATCAGAAACGACACCTCTCCGCCTGCCTCCTCTTTGGCATATCTGACAAGGAAGGAATCCTCCAGGACTCGAATCGTTCGCCAAGCTAAGTATTAATCAATTAACTTCGTCAATTCCGTGAGCTTTAAAATGAGTTGCTAAAGTACTCGGGGAGCACACGCCTTAATCCGTGAAACCTCGGCTCTTCCGTACGCCTACGTTCCTACGCGTGCACGCGGCCCAGCTCCCTGCGCTATGGACTACGGTTATCGGGGATCAGGTGCATAAACGTGACAGGCTAACTGCCCGGGGAAATTAAAAGACTTAAAAGCAGGAAGCGGAGTTCATTAACATTTATATCGCCAAGTGCTTTCTCCTCTCGAATTTGTGCTTTGTTGCAGGGTACTGACGACCACTCGGCGTGCTCAGCCCTCACGCTCGGGGGCTGGCGCCGGGACGACCACTCGGCGTGCTCAGCCCTCACGCTCGGGGGCTGGCGCCGGGACGACCACTCGGCGTGCTCAGCCCTCACGCTCGGGGGCTGGCGCCGGGACGACTACTCGGCGTGTCTCGCGGGACTCCGACCGGTCCTCACGCTCGGGGGCTGGACGCCGAAATTAGTGCTGGATGATTCAGTCAGATGCTCCTCGACTAACCCTTGGACCGATTCCTTCGGAATCGCTTCAAGGCTCGGGGGCTACGGCCAACGGACGCACCTCGCGGCGCATCCGTTGATTGTCTGGTGACTTCAGAACAAGGCTACTAACCCTTGGACCGATTCCTTCGGAATCGCTTCAAGGCTCGGGGGCTACGGCCAACGGACGCACCTCGCAGCGCATCCGTTGGGAAACGGCTCTCTCTTTTCTCTCCAGTATCACGCGGTTTCGCTTCCAACTGCAGCAAGCTCGAAGCTCATCAGATGGCACGACCTCGCCGACTTGTCGCTCAACCACGTACTACTCGGGGGGCTTGTCGGGGGTAGACCCCCAGGGGTACCCAGAAGGCGGATTGGCCCAACCAGCAAGGGGCGGCCCAATCCGAGTGCTATTGGGCTGGTTTGTCAGACTGGGTGGCCCACCACTCAGGAGGCCCGCCAGTCGGGCAAACCAGATGACTACGATGGCGCGCGCGGCAAGGAAGCAAGCGGCGCATCCCGCAAGAAGCTCGGAGATCAAGATAAACTAGCCGGAATTATAGGGAAGGATATCTGTAATCGTTATAGGATCGCATCCTTGTATTTCGGGTAGGTTATGATCTCTAGCCGACTTGTAACTCAAGGCAGCCGGACTATATAAGGCGCCTTGAGACCCCCCTCCAGAACACAATTACAATCATCCACGAACTTCAACCTAGGACAGAACCCAACTACGGAGATCCTTCAGGAACTTCATACACAGCAATCCATACACCCAACACAGGACGTAGGGTATTACGTCATCCTGACGGCCCGAACCTGTTCAATCCTTGTGTCTTGTGTTACCATCGACTTCTGATCCTCGATCTGTCCCTCGACAAATCAACCACGCGGACTACCCTGTGTGGACTGCCGGGTCCATAAATCCGACACACACAAGCCAAATAAAAATTACAACATAAAGATAAATTATTGTCTAGCCACACATAAACTAAAATAAAAAATACAACATAAGGATCAATTATTGTCTAGCCACACAAACTAAATAATACGTAAGTGCTTAGGGTTTTTGTGGGTTTGGATTGTATTCTTAGTTGTTAAACCTTTGTTATGTGAAAAATTAGTTAACCCCTCATATTGTGGGTAACCCGATGGGTGCCCGCGAGCAAATTTTCATGCCTGCGCCCTACCCACGGGCGAGAATTTATGCCCATACTCTCACCAGCGGGCGAGAATTTGTGCCCATACCCTCGCCCATCGGGTACGAAACCTGCGGGTATCCATGTTCACGGGTAGAATTGCCATCTCTAAGAGCAAGATACAGTGCTAGGTAGAAGAAAGTGTGTAAGTGTGAGTTTTAGGCTAACCATCTAAAAATGTAAGGGTGTTAGATTGTAATACTGTTGTTGCAATAAAAAGAGTATTATGTTAAGTCCAGATCCTCCTATTAATAGTAACAGGCCCCAGGGCTCCAAGCCTCTATTAGTAGTAACTAGTGATTGGCACGCGCCTATGCGCGCAGAATGATGATTGTGTTATATTTTGTGTTGCATGAAATAGTAGTATGAGAATGATGTAAGGGATAAGCAGATCGATGCAAATAGATAATTAACAATAGTTAGAAAATATAAGTTATAATGGGGGAATTGGAAAAGTGAGTTCGATTTTTTAAGTTTGCTCTACAGTATATTTTTTTTGGTTTCTAAATTTTGAGCCGCTTCCATGTTCAATATTTTTTTAATTTGAAGATGTTTTGGTGGCCGAATCGTAGGTGCAACGGGTCTCATATAATCATTTGTGCGAACAAATTATGAGAACGCTTAGCATTTGAAACTTTGCTGTGAAATGAAGATTAAGGTTTTCAAACTTTGTTTTTTTATTGAACACTTCTTAATTTGAGGACGTTTTTAGAATTGGAATCGTATGTACGATGGGTTGTAGACATTTGTGTGAATAAGTGGCGAAAGTGTTTCGAGTTAAAAAAATGTGTTCTAAAGCAAAGTTATAGGTTTTGAAATTGTGAGCAAATTTTATGTTGGATATATTTCGGTTCGAACGCGTTTTGATGGTCGAATTGTACGTATAGTGTTGCTCGTATGAAAGTAACGAATAAAACGGATTATTGCGTGATTTAAGTAAAATCCGAGGGGTTTTTCAAGAAAATTTTTGAGAGAGGAAAAGGATGGCGGGTTGATTATAAAAAACTTGAGGGGTTTTTTTGCAAATGTTACTGGGCTGGTTGGGGATGGAGTGCGGGTTGATTTTGACGAAATTCAGGGGCTTATTCGCAAAAAAACATGTAAGAGGGGAGTGAACGGCGCGTTATATTTCTATTAAACCCGAGATTTTTTTACAAAATAACCGAAAAAAGCACGATCTGCGGGTGGCCTCCGAGCCCGCCTCGAATATTAGTAGTAATAGGCCCCAGGTCTCCAAGCCTCCAATCCAAACGCCCCCTTCCTCTCGCACGCGCGAGCTACATTGGGCCCGCCGTTTCTCTTCTTCCCGCGTCTCTCCCGCAAAAGCCTGAGAGAAACCCCGTCCAAATCCCTGCAGAATGGCGGCTTCTCGCGCACCGACCGCGGCCGCCGCCGCCGCCGCCGATGGCGGCATCGAGGAGAACGCGATGGCCATCCTCGACTCCTCTGGTATCAAGGACTCCCGCGACCTCTACGACGACCGTAATCGCCTCCTCCCGTCCACTCTCCTTTGTCCTTTCCCTCTTCGTTCCCCCTAGGTTTATTTCACCGTCGCCATGGTCTCGTCGATTCCACCGTCGCTTAGTCCTTGGCGGAACTCTGCAGGAGCCGCCTTTTTGGAGGCCGTGCGCTCCGCCTGCCTCGCCGCCGAAAATCCCTCGGCCCCATCGTGGTACGGACCTGACCCCGCCCAAAGTAGATTGGTGCCCTCCTGTTTATTGCGTCAGTCAATGCGAAGTTGTCTGCTCCTATCTATAGTATTTTTGGGCCAATGAGGATATTTAGATAGTTCCTATTCCTTAAATTTTGCTGTAGTGTGATGAGAGCTTGAGAACATTCTACCGACTACTCTAACTGTTCTCTTAGACATAGGCAGAGTTCTAGTCAAGATAATCTTGCGTTCTCCATCTTTATTCAGAGTTGGAACATTTCTAAACTTTCTACCTTTCATAGTATTTTACTAAACTTTGTTTGACTGTCGAAAATTTGTTGTTTCATGCATACTTATTCAGTTCAAGCAGTTTTTTCTCTTGAACATGCAGCAGAGCAGTTCAAGCAGTTTTTACTGAATATTTGTTGATTTTCTGTGAGACTGTTGTATTTACTGTGCACATAAGTTATTTTGGTCAGCTCTATGATGAGATGGTGTTCTCTCATGTTTTTTTCCCCTTCTGCTAGGAGAATGTATGATGGTGTTTTCCAGGTTCTTCGATACAGTGGCTCTCTAGAGCTTGCTGTGGCAAGTTTCCATCTCTTAATGGATTTGGGCAAGGTGAAGTGTTGCTTACCATTTATCCTACTTTCTGCCTCTTGTGTGCAACTGCAAGTCCAAACATTCCTTGTACAGCTTCTCCGTCGTCCATTGATCTTGGCACTTTGACAAAAGGGATATATAAATGTCAATGGCTACTTTAGTAACTCTTCATTCTTCAACATTTCTTTTGTTTATTTGCACAACTGACATTTAGTCTGTAACCTGTCATATTATGTTTGGGATTTAGGGGAGCTTTATTTATGTTTTTCATTATAATACTATGCAAATTCCTACCAGAAAGTATCTCAATTCATGTGTGATTTTTTTGTTTTCTTGCAGCAATACCCAAGAACATATTTAACAGATTCTGGTGGACACCAATCTTTAGTTGTAGTTAAAGAGGTAGCCAGATAATATAATTTCATCAAAACACTCTCTTCATGAAAATGGCACATATTAGTTGCACTTTTTGTACTGACAAATATTTTGTTATTGTACAGTCTTGGTTGCCATTTCTCATTGGCAATGGTTCTGTTAGTAATGAGATTGGAGGAAATGCGAGGAGCACAGATCACCTTTTTGATCCTTTAGTAAGCTGACATTACATATTATATTATAACACTGTAAATTGTAATCCATCTTCTCAATCTCTGTTTTAGTAATGATGAAACATTAATTATGTTTCTTCAAACCCTTTTTGGACCAAAATCTATACCTTGTTGCGTGGGGTACAGGTATACTATAGTGTACCTTTTGAGTTTTTCATTTATTTTGTTCTTTTCCCTTGTGACCCCAGAACTCTGTAGACCCTTTTGATTTATTTTTAAAGTTTGTAGTCCCTTTTGACTTATGTGGTAAGTGTAGTGCTAGTCCTAGGCCCTGTTTGTTTCTGCTTCTGGCGAGCTTTCCGTGCATAGCTTTCCATATATCCGAAAGCCGGAAAGCTCTGAACAGTGGAAAGCCAGAAGCCACTTTTCGTGAGCTTTCCAGCTTTCCACTGTTCAGAGCTTTCCGGCTTTCGGATATATGGAAAGCTATGCACGGAAAGCTCGCCAGAAGCTGAAACAAACAGGGCCCTAGTCGTAGTTGATGCTTTAAAGTAGGAGTTAAGAAGTACCGCTGCCAGTTGGGCTGGTATTTTATTCTATATTAATTTCCACAGTGTGTTTAGGCACTAGATGCTGTAAGTACACTAGACCAATGTACTTGGCTTTTGTGATTTTTTTTCTGTTTTTAATGAAGATATATTATTCTGTTTTGCCCTTCCCAAGAGATTCTCATTGCTGATTGAGGCCATGGTTGGACCCACTAATGCCACGGGCGATAATAATGGAGTTAAGGTAAAACTAGAGTGTTTTGGCCTCCTAAAGATGCTTGCAAGCTGCTTTTTGCTCAATATCATCTCGTATTATTTCCTATAATAGCATAAATGCCATGCGCACCTTTGTTCAACTGATCGTCGAATATCAAGTTGGTTGTTTTATTTGACAGAAGTCTGTTAATGAGAAAATAAGGTTGTTGCAGCACCCCTCCATACTTGATTGATTGATTTGACTTTCCTCTTCACCTTCCTTAATTTTGGGATCCTTAGGATTCGTGCTGGATTGCTCGTAATCATGTGACTGTTGCTAGTTAGATTACTCAAAGAACAAAATATAGAGGAATCGCTGCGTAATGATCTATGTAGGTGTCAAGGTCGTCGGTGCCCAAGACGGCGGGTCCCCGGCTACGCAGTTCGTAGCCAGAGGAGGTAGAGGCGGCAGGGGTTTTGCCTGCTCGCACTATGGTGAAGAGGATGAGATTAAGAGGAGAGGAGAGGGATTAGGAAATAGGATTGTTATTGCTTAATCCATAAGGTCTCTGGTACAAAGATTATATAGGCACTCAGCCTCCTAACAAAAGGGAAACAAACTCCATAATTCTAGCCATCCATAACCGGCTGATCTCCTGAAACGTAGCCTAGCCACTCAGGGCCACTGGCTGCTGCTGTTGCGCGCCGTCAGCTGCGCCATGTGCGCCCTGGTCACGGTCCCGCCGCTGGTAGTGTCGGCCCCACATGACAGTAGGTATCCCATGCCTGTAATAGTTTCCCTGTTTAATTTACTGCGACTAGTAAAGTTGCTTGGAACTTTTACTTTTAAATGAAAGAAAGCTTATATTTTTATTGTTTTATTAATCAAAATATGCTCATCTTTGGAGCTATGAGCCTGGAATTAGGAACTTTTGCTCACTAGGTCTATCTGTTCGATTCTTGCATTTCGCGATGAGTGCAAAATGATATCAATATAAGTATCTCTTTATTGCATTTCAATGATGAGTTTAAAAAGTAACATATTTACTGTTTGTTCTATGATATAGGCCATCGAGAATATGATGTTGTTCCAGTATCTTGTCAACACAATCGAAGCAGATTTTGTACCTCGCCATATTGCATACAAAGGTAAACTACTCATGAACCTTCTGGCTTTTATGTGTTTGGACTGTTAAAAAGACGCCTTATCAACTTTCTGATCTTGTTACAGAGTTGCTAGACTGGGTGATCTTCAGGGAATCTCTGTTAAATATGCTTGTGGTATGACCTACATCAATGTCACAAAATATGCTCTAGTTTTCTTGGCTCTTTTTGCATGGATTTAAACTCACCACTTTTATTAAAAGAGAAAATTTATCTGTACCTGTGGTTGCTGTTTGAGTTAAAGGACACTAATGCACATTTATTATGTTATTTGTCACAATATTGAAATTTCTGTTGACAATTGTTATCAGGGATCACGGAAGCTCGTATTCAAATCTTTTGTGAAGAACTGTATATTACTTCTACTCAACCAGCATAACCCTGAAGCTAAAGATGCAGTTGAAGGCAGCATACCTTCTGAAGGAGAAGCTAAATCAAAATCTGATCTTGATTCTTCCTTCAATTATTCATCGTTGGAGTCAGAAAGGACTCTTGTATCACTCCGCAAATTATTTGTGATGGTTAGTATTTGATATTTGGTTTTACATGTATGTTGTTGTAGGTTGTAACCCAGTGCTAACCTCATTCGTATCTAGGTTATGGAACTTGACTTGATCAGGAAAGAGGCAGACACATTAGGGCTGACTTCAAGAGCTGATGGGTTCAGGTTAGCCAGGTTATTTTACCTTTTGAGCTGAAGGTGCCATTAATTGTTAAGTACCGACACTCTGTTTCCTTCTTTGTAGAAACCCTATCATGGAAGTTACTTTGGATGAGCTAACGTACAACATCAGTTACTTATCCCCATTTCTCTTGGTAACTGCAACTCATTGCCATCTCATGACCACTGTCTTTCTTTTGTGGATATGTTAATTCCTATGTTTGTATTGTTACTGTGCTAAACTTGCACAAAAAGACTGACTTGTTTATGCATCAATGGCTTCTTGTAAAATCGATTCACGGTTATTCACTGGTAGCCAAGTTTTTTTCTTTTTTTTTCTTTTGCCAATTGAGGAGCATATGGCTTGATTGGTCAGTGCTATTCCCTTTTAGTGAAGAGAAAATTGCAGACCAAATAGTAGCTGTCAGGTTAACTTGGGTATTTAATAGCTTTATACACGAAAGTAAGATTTTTGTGGTAAGCAATCTAGCTGCACCTCTGCAGTGAGTTCTGAAGAAAAACAAATTTGAAAAAGTAAACAGAAAGTAACACTATAACTTTGCATTGCTCATTTTCTCACTACTCTGATTCTTAAGTTGCTTGTGGCTGCAACTGTAATTGTAAACAAATGATTATTTATAACAGGCCTTTGTGGAAGGGAAGTGGAAATTGGAGATTATTCTGCAGTACTTTTCAAAATACTGCGGCAAGGTATTCTAACTTTACTCTTCAATGACCTTCCTTGTTCGAAAACCTGATGAACATCAAGCAAGCTGCATTATTTCCACACAAAAAATGATTTCTTGGACCTGGGACAGCTTACGAGCTGCTGTTTGGTGTTTCATCATCTACTTGTTCTACCCAATCATTATGTATATCTACTTGTTCTACCCAATCATTATGTATATCTACTTGTTCTACCCAATCATTATGTATATCTTTGAAGTGACTTTCTTTTATAAAACAAATCTGGTTAAGATAAAAATTAGTCGAGTGTTGCAGCTTATTCTGACCTCTCGTAGGATTATGATTATCGTTAGCATCTATCAGCTTGGCTCTGAGCCAGTGGCTCTCACAATTGTTGTCAATTCATTAGTAATTTGTGTCTTATATTTGTTACAAATACATAGATAGAAAAGTAAGTTAAACTTCCAGTATTATCAAGTTGCATCTATGAGTAATTGAGACTTGTCATTATGCTTGGTAGCTTCCATTACATATTTTCTTCTCCTAGTGACCATACAGTCATACCTGCTGTTTCTACCTTTCTTTTCTTCACAGGGCACAGTTCGTACTCGAAGATCGGATAATTCACAACAAGATTTGAAATTAGAAAGTGTCCTGAGTTTCTTTTTGATAGACACAAGTGCAAAAGCTATTGTCAAAAAGATGGGTGCAGAAGTTGCTCAGCTTCTCTTGGCACATGCTTACCAGGTTAGAGACCCAAAATACTTCTACTTTCCTTCTTAAATGAAGTTTTTGCTATCATGTCTTGAATTGGATCTTTTCGAATGTTTACTCATGGCAGAAGCAAAGTGAGTACAGAACTTAAATACACTTTATTTACCTACTGACGGGTACGTGGGCCACTGGTACCCTAAGACAGTACAAAAGGCCCCCAAAGGAGCCTAACTCAGAGGAACAACACGGCCCACAAACGTCCTCTACTTAGCTGGGCCCATGCATATAAGCCAGGCATTGGCTCGGCCCCAGCCGACCCTAGGTCTCTACTCGACCTGCACAGACCAAGACCTGACCCCTTCTAGCGGTTGGTGGACAAAACCACCCCGGGTCGCGAAGAACCCATCAAGGGTCCATCAAGGTACATGCACTGCCACGACCGACCGCAACGTTCGCACCATAGTAGGCATCCATCCCGTCTCACCGAAAGGACGTAACACACCTTCGCACGTCTCCACATTGGTGCTGCACTACGCTAAATGCCCCGGAAGGCACGGCCACGGTGAGGGCCGTACCCTTTGATTTGGACGACGATGTAGCCAGCCTCGATGGCCCCGTACGACCCTCTGCCGACCGAGAGTAAAAGCCCCCACCCCCCACCCCCACGGCATGACGCCTGGGCACCCCAAAGCTGGTCGGGAAGGCACCTAAACGGTCTGCCAAAGGCCCGAGCCCACCTAGCAACAGGTGGATCCAGGCGACGGTGGACAGGATGATTGTGCCACTAGGAGAACTTCTAGCCCACGTCGTGAAGTACGTCGGCATTTACCAATGGGCAAAACTCGCCTATGCCTTGAAATGCATGGCTACAGCGGCCAAAGTGGCCCTGCAACGACTACACGAGAAGTGCCCGACCTCCCGTCCCGCTGCGGGACACCCCAACCCATGGATGGAAAGGCATCGGGATGCCCTGTGCCCCTGACAAACGGGACCCCCTCCATTTCTTTGTAACACCCTCCCCTGATGTATAAAGGGCAGGGGCTCTTTTCTTTTCAGCGAGCGGACACTTTTACGATTCACCTTGCCATCCAGCGTTTGCAAGCGCCGCTCTTGTAAACTCTGGATCCTCAAGCCCGTGGAACACGAAATCCACTTGAATTGGACGTAGGGCTCGAGCCCGAACCAGTATAATCCTTCTATGTCTTGAGACCACACCATCGAGAGTAAAAGAGCATAACGTACGATCACTCGTCAGCGGTAAGAAACCCTGACACCTACCCTGTGGGCAGTATGATAAGAATCAAAAAATTATGTGCCAATGCACTCGCCTCGAAATAGTTTATTGGGCAAAACTTGGATATACAAAATGCAGTAATAATTTTTTTGTGACCTGCAAGCAGCCTGTGCAAATTGCTAGCGTGTCCTTCCATGGATGCTCTTATGTACTCTTGTGATGGTGCTGTGTGCATAGTTAGTTTTTCAAGATAAAAGGCCATCTTAGGAATCTACAATATAGTGACCTCACTATATCATAGATTCCTGAGATGACCTGATTATTATAGTTGTATGATTCGCCCAACCTAGGTTACCTGTCAACTTGGATGGATTTGTTCTAGCCTGTGCTTATCCAAATGAAGCATAGTCGTGTAGGTCTTGCTGACACTTCTTTTCACATAACATATAATATGGGGAAAATGAAGCTAGTGACATGGCAGAGAGGTTATTTTAGAGATACGTTAAATATTACCTTTTTTGTGGCTTAATTATGTCAATATCCGGCCTACAGACTAATCTTCACAAGAGCTGTGTAAGTCCTATCCAATGCAATTAGGATATTGAGGAAGTGGTCAATCAAAACTTGAATCGCACAACCTCAGTCTTCCCAGGCTAAGAAGGGGGCACTTAAGGCCTGGATTGAGAAAATTGCCAACAAGCTTCCTGGTTGGAAAGTCTCTCTTACGAATCTTGCTGGTCGTGCAGTGTTGGTCCGTTTCATTCTTACTGCCATCCCAATATACCTACTGGTAGCATTGAAAGTGCTTAAATGGTTTTTCCGGGCAGTTGCTAAAATCAAACGAGGTTTTCTTTGGAAAGGGCGAAAAGAGGCAAACAGAGGTTGCTGTTTGGTCGCTTGGGAGGAAGTCATGAGGCCAATTGATCTAGAAGGGCTGGGCATTCTAAACTTGGAGATCATGGGCTGGGCACTTGAGATGTGCCGGTTGTGGTTTGAGAAAACAAACCAGGATGGACCGTGGGCTGGTCTAGAAGTGCTGGTGCATTTAAACACCACCGCATTGTTTGCTATTTCAGTGACAACATCTGTAGGAAATGGAACCAACACCTTGTTCTGGTCTGATCATTGGCTCCTTGGGAAAAGAATTGAAGATCTTACACCAGAGGTTCACAAGTTAGTTCCACCATGACTCTGTCGAATAAGAACAGTGGCTGAGGCTTTGGTTGATGACTTCTGGGTAACTGACACAAGGGGAGTGCTGAGTTGGCGTGGTCTTATGGAGTATTTAGAGTTGTGGACAACACTTTCAGATTTTCATCTTAATGATCTGGAAGATCAGCACCAATGGAGGTTTGAGAGCTTAGGTACCTTCTCTGCAAGATCTGCTTATTAGGCTTTCTTTGTTGGTGCAATTCAATTTGAACCTTGGAAGCGCTTGTGGAAAGCTTGGGCTCCTAGCAATGCAAGACCTTTGTTTGGGTCACGATTCGGAATCGTTGTTGGACAGCAGATCGATTGCAAAAAAGAGGCCTTCCACATCAAGACCGCTGCCCCCTCTGTGATCAAGAAGACGAAAACATACAGCATCTCCTTACTTCTTGTGTTTTCGTGCGGCAATTTTGGTTTAACATCCTACAGCCCCTGAACCTTACCACTTTGATGCCAACTCGACAAGCAGCCTCCTTTGCAGAATGGTGGAGGAAATCCTGGAAGAAGGTGCATAAAAACTCTAGAAACGGTTTCAACTCGCTAGTGATACTTTGTGCATGGATCCACTGGAAACACCATAATTCTTGTGTGTTTGATGGATCTGCACAAAGCATTCAGACCGCGATACAAGCATTCAAGAATGAAGCTCATTGGCTAGCTGGAGGTGCTAAGGGCCTTGCTAGCTTGGGTCTACGGAGATTGTAGAGTCCTGTTCTGGGTCAGGTCTTTCCTTTCTACTAGAACATTTCGCGTGCGATGCGCGCCCTAGCAATAGGAACAAAAAATGTTTTAGTTATTCAAAAAATAAACTTACAAACTGTGACAGACAAATCGATAACTAATAACTGAGTGTTCCTTATCACTGATTTCATGCAAAGCGGTAGAGAGCCAGAATCATGTGGCTTGCAGGAAAACCATGACAGAATTAGGAAATAAGAATTAAGATTGCTTAACATGATTGCTAGAATCACATGATAGCTTAACAGATATGAATAGTATCTATTTTTTACCATGTCAAAGAAATTAGGAAATAAGAATTCATAATTCATCTGAGTAAGTACACATATCGAAATGCATATCAACAAAATGCAGTTGACAGTGAATCAAATCTACACATATTTGTACATGGTGATCTACTAATCTTTGTACAGCAAAGAATCCAAAAGCATGTCGAATGTCATCTTAACAGAAGTTGTTGGCAAAGAGGAGCAAAAAACTACTGCCAGTGCAAGCAGCTACATTGTGCCCCAAATGTTCTTGTGTCCACTAGCTTATGAGTTATAATGCCTGGCAAGCATCTCTCATAGTTTCAATTTGCCCAGATCAAATCTTTTGCTTGGGGTATGTGTATGCTTCATAGTTGATCTTCTGGCCAAGGGAGCTCAGCTTTGTGAGTGTGATTATCAGGTCAACCTGTCATACAAAAGAAAGCTCAACTTAGGACCAAGACTGGAAAATATACTGCAAACTGTCAGCAGATATAGATCACTGAATCTTACTTCATAGTCTATTCGGGAGACCGTCTCAGGACTCTGTAAGCAGATCTCTCTAGCACATTACAGCCACAAGACAACTCATAAGCATGAATCTTTCAGGCACACAGTGAAACAATCAAAAGGCTACCAAGAAATTGACCTATGAAAAGGATGCAAGGAGGGACTCCTTTTTTTTTTCTCGAACACGCAGGAGAGCTGCGTATCTTTGTATTAAGAAGAGGAAATAGTCCAATTACAAAACTCCAATCTCCACCTTGGACCAGAATGGTGATGCTGCAAGGATAAAAAAAAGGCCTAATACAGTAATAAAAACACATCGAAAGACCTGACCATCTAAGTCGCAGCAGTCATATAACCACTAAGTCCCTTTGGCCTCCGCAGATGGCAGCGAGGCCCTTTGCTCCTGCAGCCTGCCAAATAGATGATTCATCTTTGAATGCTTGGAGGGCCTGCTGCAGGTTGGGTATCGACCCCTCAAAGACACATGAGTTCCAGTGCTTCCAGAGGGGAATTGAAACCCTTTTTGTGATCCTTAGGAATTTTTTTCCAAGAATTTTTCCACCAGATGGATAAAGAGTTGCACCTTCGGGTAGGAACCAAACTTGCTAGATTCAGGGGTTGCAAGATGTTATACCAGAATTGTCTAGCAAATACACATGAAGTGAGGAGGTGTTGAATTGTTTCATCTTCTTGGTCACACAGGGGACATTGGGCTGGATGAGGTAACCCTCTTTTTTGCAGCCTATCTGCTGTCCAACATCGGTTACGAATCGCCAACCAGATGAAGGTCTTGCACTTACCCGGTGCCCATGATTTCCAAATTCGTTTCCAAGGTTCAAAGGAGATGGATCCCTCAAAGAATGCTCGGTATGCTGATTTGGTAGAAAAAATGCCTGAGGACTCAAACCTCCATTGGTGGACGTCATCATTAGTGTTGAGATTAACATTTGATATAGTGATCCAAAGCTCCAAGTATTCATCTAGACCACGCCATCCTAGAGCACCCCTTATGTCTGTGACCCAAGTAAAGTCGTGGCGAGCTTCTGCCACAGTTCTTCTGTTCCTCAGTCTTGGGGGGACACACTTGTAAACATTTGGTGCTAATTGCTCCAAGCACTTTCCAAGAATCCAACGATCTGACCAAAAGAGGGTATTCTCCCCATTTCCAATCATTGTTACCACTGAAATGGAGAACAAGGCTGAGGTGTGTTGATGGACAGGTATCTGTAGGCCGGCCCAAGGGCGTCCAGGATTAGTTTTTTCGATCCAAAGCCATCTCATCTGTAGGGCCCATCCCATGATCTCTAAGTTGTGAATTCCCAATCCTCCTAACTCAAGAGGTCGCGTGACTTTCTCCCAAGCCACCAAACAACATCCACCATTTACTTCTTTCCTTCCTGTCCATAGAAAACCTCTTCTGATTTTGTCAATGGCCCTAATGAACCATTTAGGCACCTTGAGAGCGACCAGCAAATATAGTGGAATAGCAGTGAGGACAAACTGAACCAACACTGTCCGGCCAGTAAGGTTCAAGAGGGATGCTTTCCATGTTGGTAATTTGTTTGCAATTTTTTCAATCCAAACCCAAAGATCACTCTTTCTCAGTTTTTTGTCCGAAATTGGCAGCCCCAAGTAAGTGGTAGGGAAGGTCGATGTAGAGCACTGCAGTGTGCCAGTAGCTGCCTCCACCACATTGGTGTCACACTGTATAGGGATCACGCAACTTTTTTGTATATTGGTTTGCAACACTGAAGCCTCACCAAATAACTGCAGCAGTGCTTTTGTAATTGACAGGTCGTCCTCCTCAGGGCGAATGAAGAGAGCCACATCATCAGCGTATAGGGATAATCGCTGTCCAGTGGAGTGGAGAGGCTGCAATATTCCTTCCATCTCAGCAAGCGCGAACATGCTGTTTAGAACATCCATCACCAAAATGAACAGCATCGGGGACAGGAGGTCCCCTTGCCGAAGGCCTCGCTGATGAGTTATGAATTCACCCGGCTCACCATTTAGCAGTACTTGGGTGGATGCAGAGTTCAATAAATTGGCAATGAGAGTGCACCATGAAGTACCAAATCCCAATTGTGAGAGGATTTCTAACAAGAAGGACCATGCAACAGAGTCGAAAGCTTTTGAAATATCTAGCTTTAAGAATAGGCTTGAGATCTTACGGCGATGTAACACCTTGATGGTCTGCTGCACAAGCATGAAGTTGTCATGGATACATCGGCCCCTTATGAAAGCGCTTTGATTGTGGGCGACCATACTGTCAAGGAGGGGGGCTAAACGGTTTGCTAGCAACTTGGTGACAAGTTTAGCAAAACTGTGTACCAAGCTGATTGGACGATAGTCCTTGGCTTCCAATGCTTCAGCTTTCTTGGGAATTAATGTGAGGTATGCCGAATTCAGCAGTCCAAGCTTTCTTGCATCCCCTTGTTGTAGAGTAATCAGTGCTGCCATGAAGTCCACTTTAATAATCGGCCAGCAAGTCTTATAGAATTTGCCCGTATACCCATCTGGTCCTGGCGCCCGCTCAGCCGGAAGGGACTTGATTGTTGCCCACACTTCCTCTTCAGTGATTGGTGTGTCCAGGGCTGAGAGATCCATCCCAGCTCTGTGGACTGCAGCCAAATCAAGAGTGGTTGTTCGTTGTGCCGCCTTGCCAAGCACCCTGTCGAAGTGATCAAAAAGGACCTGATGTTTGTCCTGCTGCGCTGTGATCACTCGATCGCCATCTTTTAGCTTGTGGATGAAATTTTTTCGCTGTCTGTAGCTAGCTTGCTTATGGAAAAAGGATGTATTAGCGTCCCCATCCTTCAAGTGCCTTACCCGTGAGCGTAATCGGGCAATTGTTCACTCAAGAGATGCAAGTGCGAGACAGTGCCTTTTTAGCTTACATCTTAGCCAATTCTCATCACTAGACAAACTGCGGGTGTCTTGAGCTATTTCAAGGTGGTGCAGGATGTGGCGTGCAAGTGCTAGCTGCTCCTTGATGTTCCCTGTTTGTTTCTGGCTCCAAGATTGTAGAGCTCTAGCAAGCCTTTTCAGTTTAATAGAGATGCGTTCGAGGGGACAGCAAGGTTGTACCTGATCCTCCCACGAGTTCTGGACAGTTTCATAGAACCCTGGTAGACGTGGCCAAAAACTCTCAAAATGAAATCTCCTTTTGCCTGTGGACCCTTCACACAAACCTAGGATCAATGGACAGTGGTCAGACATCTCCGTGGCAGCGCTTTGCAGCACACTTTCTGGATGGAGATCTTCCCAATCGTTGGTACACAGCACCCTGTCAAGCTTAACCAATGTAGGAGATTCCCTCTCATTTGACCAAGTGTATCGTCTTCCCAGAAGTGGGATCTCTTTCAGTTCCATATCATTGACAAAGCGCCTAAATCTGCCCATCATTGCCCTGTTTATGTTGTCGTTGTTCTTGTCTTCGGAGCAGTAAATCATGTTGAAATCACCGGCTAAAGGAGGGACTCCTTGCACTGCTCCCGCCAAAGCAAGAAGCGATGAAGGCAAAAAAATAAAAAAATAAAAAAAATCAGCTGACACATTATACAAACCTCACAAAGCACTAACCAAACTGAATCCATCATAAGGGGAATACCCCACATCTATATCCACAACAACCATGTATGCAACCTCAAAAAACTACTAACAAAACCAAAATGGACATCATACAACAATCAGATACTCATATTCCGAACAACTTATTAACAGGTCATGTGAACTGCCGCAAAATCCCGCCACACTCATTGAACTTTCGAAGCACATTTCACTCCAATACGTGACAAGGTTGAACAGCTCCTGGCCACCACTATTTCCCAACATCCTTATCTATCAAAAATAAACTTAGGTCACCAGAGCACAAGAACACCATGCTAGAAGTAAACTATCATAAAGCTACATTAATGTTTATGCTAGACTGGCATGTCCAAAGTAAAACATCCTATTATGTGAGTGCTAAATTTCACATTATCATATCAGACATAGAATTGGCAGCATGTAGTAGGATGTGAGGATACACGACTAAGGCACAAACATACATTACAAAAAGAAATACTAAAATTTTGATGGGGATCTGATGCTGACAAAAAAAGGAAGAGTGATCAGAAGCATCTCTAGGGCGTCTGTGGCTACATGAGACACATGTACTGACATTTGGACGAGGCATATTGAAATTAGCAAAGAGCATCTCTAAACGAGTTATGATCCTATCGTGACATTCAGCTTTATAGCTAAACCCCTTGCCTAGGTAGCCAACAGCGCAGCAGGACATGTAGAGAAGGCAGGAGAAATTGACACACCTTTTATCCCTGATTGTATGACTGTAATACCAGCATGTTTGAAGAAATATTTACAACACATTTGATAGGTGTCTGAATCCTGTCTCACAAATATCTTGAAGCTGCCCAAGGCCCCCAAAAGAGTAATGTAATCCATTAGTACAGGAAAAAGGAAATGTAAAGTCTAAAGTAAAGTTGCATGATAGCAATCGGCATCTTTTCAATGTACAGTAAAAAGGAATACTCAGAAATAGTCAATGACATTGCACTCGCTAAAGCATTACTGACAAAATAACATGAGATATAGAACCATCTCATCTCCAAATACGCAAAGAAAAGTTCCAACTAATTATACTGAATGTTTCTTTTTCACACAGAATTCACTATTGGTACCATATCCAAATTTTAGTTTAGGCGACTTGCAATATTTTGCATCATCTTTTTATAGCACTAAGAAAACATATAATTTTTTTTCTCAAAATCAAGGGATATCACAATTGGAACAGTGAAGCTATACAAATGTTTTATTTCCTCCTACATCATATAAATTTGTAACAAATGAGATGTATAAGAAATAACGGCACTGCAACTCTACTCTTCTACACTCACTCTTTAACTATATGGAGCCAAACTCTCTAAATGTTGAGTAATTTACAGTACAGGCCCTAGCTTTATTTTTTGGTTGGTCATAATATCTCATGTATTTCTAATGCAGTGGATGCAGCACTATGTAATTATTAGTAGTCCATAGCTCCATATATTTTTTAGTTATTCCTATAGGTAAACTGGCACAACACTCATTTAAGCCTACATCTATTGAATTCAAACTCTGAACATGTGTATAGGTTTCCAATTGAACAAATAAAATTTATTTGAGCGTTGCAGTGACAAATTGGGTTCTGCAATTCTGTTATGCATGTTTTGCGGCTAGCTGGTATTCTGTGGGTCTTCATTGTTTGAGCGTAAGCTACCTGGTGTTGCAACTGAAGGTGAAACGATCCAATGAAAATAAATGTTAGAAGATAGCATGCTTCATTAGCAAAATGCCTGGCTATCCCTAGGCCCCTGCCATGTCCCAACCCACTAATTAAATGACTGATGGAGCAGCTAAAATACAAATCGGCAGAATCAACCTTATACAAAATTGAAAGGCCATCGCCTTTTGATCCTATGGAAGCACAAGTCAATTAAACATGTGCATCGTGATATATGAAGCACAACGCAATCAAGACCAGGAACAGAGAGCAAATGAGTACAAGCCTGCAGCCTTAGAAAACGAAGCTGAATCTAGAGCAAATGAGTACAAGCCTGCAGCCTTAGAAAACGAAGCTGAATCTCGTAGAGGTTAGTTCCTATCCTGCTTGGTGCTCTCCATTGATAATGAAACGGCAGCAATGGACTCCCGCTGATACGATAGAGGGTGCGTCGCCATGGGGGCCGATCCACAGTTGCCTTCCCTCACCGTCTCCCTCCTCCCATGGCTCGGATCTGAGTCACAGAAGAGAGAAGAGTGAGGAAGAGATAAGAACAGGACGAGGCTCAAGGGGGAAAAGAGAGAGGGCACAAGGGATTCACTCAGGACGGAGCCAAGGGAGGCGTCGGGCACGTGCACGAAGAGGAAGATGCGGAGGTGGGGCCCCATGGCTCGCCGGGGTCGCGCGCCGCCGCCGTGCCGCGCCGCGCCTTGCCGGTGGGGGCCGAGCACCGGGGCGGCCTCCTAGCGTCGGAGCGCGAGGCAAGCAGGAGGGGCTGCGGCGGCCGGGAGAGAGAGGACCGAGGGTGAGGGGTGAGCTAGGGTTTGGGCTGAGGCGGGAGGATTTTCGAAAATAGCCACACGAGGGGCTTTGTGCAAACATAACGGCTATTATCAAATTTTCTCTTCTTCATGTTGAAATAAAGTTTACATCAGGGGGCTATACACAAATTATTAGAACGTGGATACGGACGAGTTGTACCGCGGGTTGATTTCGAGAACGTTGGAGGGCTTTTTTTGCAAAAATTGCAGGGCTGGCGGCGATTCAACACGTGTCCATTTCTAAGTGGGGAACGTAGGGAGGAGAGGAAATCGCAGTTGCAGTTAAGGATTTTGATTCCTCTGTAACAGTTTGGTTCTAGTTTTTCCTTACTCTCTCACCACTCTGATCCAAGGTGGAGAGTTGATTATGCAATTGGATCTTTTTCCTCCTTAATACAATGATACACAGCTCTCTTGCGTATTCGATTTTTTTTTGTTTGTGACATAAATTTATAATTAAAGATACGTTAAATGTTACTTATTGTTCATATATTTGCACAATTTTTGAATAAGACGAATGGTCAAACGTTGCGAGAAAAAAGTCGAGAGTGACAAGTACTTTGGGACGGAGGGAGTAGCTTTGAACCTGCAGGATGATGCTGTTATCTTTATTCTGGGAAGTGATGTTTCCCTTGAATATTCTGTCAGCTTTTATTTAAATAACATCAATACCCCTTCCCCAGTGCTACCAGTTAATTGCCATTTTACTGATGATAATTCCAGTGACGAACTTTGTAGCACATCTTTATCCTTTTAACTCGAGAAATCTTAAAGTTATATTACTTGTACACATGGAGATGTTAACTTAGATCCCTGTGTTTGATGTTTCTAGTTTCGTTCTTATGTTCTTTTGATATATTTGCAGCTGCTACATTGGACCTATTCTGTTTTATTGCATACTTTTCAGGTGTGCTTGTCAGTTCAATGTGACTCTAGTGATTCTACTGCAACCGAAAAGATTGGAGCAAGTCTCCAAGAGATATCCTGCAACTTCATATCTGCTTTTCAAAATCTAAGAAAAGTTGACATGTGAGAATCTTAAGTTTCTAATGTTGTATAATATACCAACCATCATGTTTCTAAAGCTTTGAGGAGTTGATTGTTGCTTAGCAGCTACTTGTACAATGCTATAAAAGAAACTGTCACTGCATTACATGATAGGTTGTGGATCAGTAGTCTCTGAAAACTAATCTGAAATTGATATGGAATTAATTTATTTTGTCTGCAGGAATATCCAGATCTCTCCATTTGAGGAAGAAGCTCTGTTTACTGCTGCAACGTTGACTAGGAAATTGAAGAATGAGGAAAAATAGACTTTGAATTTGGATGCGGTGCATAGGTGGTGTGACTTTTGCTAGTAGTATAATCCTGAAAATACTCGCCTACTTTGGCATCTGGCATGATTTTACATATGTGATATGACTATATATTCCCTACTAGTAATGTATCGGAAAGCTGGAAACACATATAATCTGTCTTGCATATCTGGCGAGTATTTTACATAACTTCTGCATCTGTGTTGAATATCTGGGGAGTAATCAGTTTCTGGGGGTGTTTGTTACGGAACGTGTGAACATATCCCCTTCTGTCAGGGTGGCAACGGGGCGGGGCGGGGCGGGGACATGCCCCTGTTCCTCGAAAACCAATCCATGCCCCGACCGCGACAAGCAATTCGGGGGAAAACTGCCCCCGGCCCTGGCCCCGTCGGATCCCCGTTCCCTGTCGGGAGCCGTGGGAGTAAATGCAAAGAATTGTCTGTGTAGGCTTTCCAAGAATTTACATGAACAAAATCAGATCAAATGGATCACAAATCTTGACCACAAACCAACTAAGAAGCCCCTTCAGAGTTCATGGACAGGTTACAGTCCACGAATTGGTGGTTCGCATCAATTAAGCAAAGCATTGGTCAACATGCTAGCTTGGCAAACCAACAGGGCAACAATTCGTGTTAACAAATAGCTAGCGGGTGGACCAGAGAATACTGCCGTAGATTTTAGGGATGGAAATGGGCCGGGTCGATCCATTGGTTAGTTGGCCCGACCAAAAAAACAAGGCCAATGAGTCACGCGGGTTGACCTCAAATAGGAAAGGGGCCACAAGAGCCGGAACCTACCGACCCAATGGGTCAAGTACGGCCGTCCCAAAACTTAAATTTATGCTTTAAGATACCATTAATATAATTTGCATCTCCTATATATTTAAAAGTGCTTGTATCGGTATAGTCTAAAAATATATTGGGTCGACCCATGCGGCCTGTTCGACCATCGAGGCCATAGTTAAATATTAAAATTGGGTCGACATGAGACCCTTAAAATTGGCCTTGAGTCCATGAGGGCCGGGTCCAAGGATGGGGCCGGGCCAACCCATTCCCATCTCTAGCGATTTGAACGGCGGGCTGATGGTGGACAGATGGCCAACGAACGATGTGGCATGCAGGGCAACGACGTCATCCTTGCCGGCGTCCGTGTCACTGCGTACCGTGCCAGCATCCATGCATCGCCTGATTGTGGTCGCAGGTAGAGGAGATGCGACGCGCGCGAGAGAGCAGAGGAGCGGCGGCAGCAGCAGCTAGGCCGGAAGAATGTGGGATAAGTTTAAGAATGAGGGATAAGTTTAGGTCTTCAGACAGAGGTTGAGCTTATATATATTGGTCTATTGTCTAATGGGCTGGATTATTGAACCATGCAGAGATAGGAATAGCAGAGCTTGTGAATACGTACGCTATTACCGCGTCTCCGTGGTGCCCCGCGGGGCAAAACATGCCCCCGACTCCACCCCGACGTCCTCGCGAGGAGAAATCGTCCCCCGTCCCAGCTCCAATCGGGACGGATCTCTGCGGCGATCTGTCCCCACGGGGAGAATTGGGCAATTGGCAACCTAACCCTTCTGGCTTTCTCCCTTAACGCAGCCTTGAAGCTTCCTGGCTGTGGCTAGTGAAATCTTCTCAAAGTCACACACTTCTGGAGCTTCATCGCCAATTTGCCATGCTCAAGTTATGTAGAATTTACTTTCGTTGTTCGCTGGTCGATGATTTTTTTTACCTGCCTGTAGAGGGAGTGTTCAACCTCGGTTACATAGTATTTTTTTAACCCAAATGGTAGGTTAACTGAAAACAGGTTTACAAATTTAAAAGTTGGCATCATTTTTGAATAACTCAAACATTTTTTTTACAAAACACACGTCCTAAGAGGCGGGCTCGTGCCAACAATATTGACCAGGTTACCATCACTACGAGAGATCTTCACATTGGTGCGTGCACGTTAGTGCCGGTCCCCCTGGAGCCGGCACTAATGTCATCATTTAGTGCCGGCTCCAGGAAACAGTGCCGCGGGAGCCACGTTAGTGCCGGTTGGAGCCCCCAGCCGGCACTAACGTGCATCTCGGAACCCGTACGGGACCATTTAGTGCCGGTTGGAATTGATTGGAGAATTTAGTGCCGGGCAAACAATTCAGCCGGCACAAAAGTGCCTCCTTTCCCGTGTCCCTTTTATTTTTCTAAGTCCCGATTCCTCCTCTCTCTCACTCTCCATATGCCTTATCTCCTCCTCCCTCTCCAGGCCGGCAGGGCGCGCGGGGGGCAGGAGGCGCGGCGGCGCGGGGGGCAGGCGGCCCCCTCCCGGCGCGGCGNGCGCCGGCGTCGGAGGAGGGCTGCGCGCGGAGGAGGGCTGCGCGCCGGCGCAGAGGAGGGTCGCCAGCCGCCGGCGCGAGGAGGGCTGCGCAGAGGGCCGCCGGTCGCCGGCGCGAGGAACTTCCTCATGTATGCGCAGGAGCTTCCTCTCTCCTTTCTCATGTATGCATGTGTGATTGTAATTTTTGCTGTGTCAATACCTTGTGAATCTTGAGAAATTTGTGAGATGTATGTGTTATTGATTGAAATTTTTGTTGCGAAATCTATGATTGTGAAATGTATATTGTTGTGCCAATATAATGTTGTGATTCTGAGAAGGAATGTGATTTTGAGAAGGAATGAGAAAGGAAAGGAAAGGAAAAAAAGAAAAGAAAAGAAAAAAAGACTCCAGGCGGGGTTGCGCACGTTAGTGCCGGTTGGGAATATTAGCCGGCACTACCGTGCAGCACGTTAGTGCCGGCCACAGGGACCGGCACTAACGTGCAGCACATTAGTGCCGACCACTTAGTGCCGGCCACAGGGACTGGCACTAACGTGCCCTGTGACCGGCACTGATAAGGGGTTCTCCTGCAGTGATGAGCACCATGCTATCGATGGGCATATTTGAAAAAAATAGTGCCGTTAATTCTTAGAATAAATCTAGAAAACGTGAGCGACTACGCTGAGATGAGGATTTAAACTGGAGTTAAAGATTTGAACCTAGATAGGCGGGTAGGCAGATTACACCACAAGAAATAAGGTTTGTAGAATAATTCAAACCTAGAGTTGATCTCTAGCATGTATTCCAATTCAAATTTTGACATCATGTATTAGAGTTGATCTCTAGCATGTCTTCTGATTCAAAATTTGATATTTTTATAAAAAAATAAAATTTATTACTATAAAAAATAAAATTTATATTTTATGAAGAAATTCAAAATTTTAGATCATGTAAACCCACACGTGAAGTACAGATGATGCCAGTGCAAAAAAACTATAACGAACAGAGTAATTATAAAGGTTAATTAGATCTATGCTCTTACAATTTGCATGTTTCTGAGTCACACCATTACTTTTCGCGAAATAGGTTCACTGCCATTATAATTTCTAATTTATTGAAGATATGCCATTATGAACCCCAACGTTGTGTTAATAAAAAATTTTGGATCAAATTGCCCTTCTTCTTCCTCCTCCCGTCGTATCTCTTTTCTCTCTGTTTCCTCTCTTGCCACCGGCAAACTCCACCCTAGTTGCACCTTTGGCATCGGCGGCGTCCCTCCGGATCCAGCTGCACGTCCAATAGGGACCTGCGCTTGACCTGCCGCCATGACCCCTTCTGCATCAGGGGGTTGTGCCAATGCCGCCACTATCGCCCCTCCTCCGATAGCTCCTATGGGGACCAGCGCATAACTTGGCCCCGCTGCCACTGCTGTAGCACTCTCGATGGGAGGAGGGAGGGTAGCGCCTGCCCTACCATCGCTGGCCATGTTGACAGCTGCAGTTGGCCACTGTGCCTGCCCTACTGGCGTCCTACGGCAGCACCTCTAGTGGGGCCTTGAGCCTACCCGACCGCCGTCGACCCTACTACAACTCCAGCTAGGGCGTGCCACCAGACATCGAAGAGGACATACTAGAGGTCCATGGATTCTAGCCGAGAGAATGGAGGACACACCAGCTAGCTAGGGCATCGGAGGAGTTTGCCGGCCATTTGCGGGTGGAGTTCGCCGTTGGTAATGGAGAAGAAAGGGAGAGAAAGGAGATAGGATGAGAGGAAGAAGAAGGGCAATATGGTTCAATTTTTTTATAAACACAACAAAGGGGTAAATAACGGCATATCTCCAATAAATTGGAAATTGCGATGGCAGCGATCCTATTTCATGAAGAATAATGTTGTGGCTCACAAACGTGCAAATTGTAATGGCATAGATCTAATTAACTCTAGACACAAAGCTTTTGATCAGTATATCTAGACTAGTAAAGTGCACGTGTGTTACGCACATGTTTTTTTTAAAAAAAATCCTATTAAAACATGTGTTTTAAGAAGTTAGACTTAGTGTGTGATTTAGTGTGGAAGATCATTTTGCTTCTTGAGATGAAAAGTGATTAGTTTGATAAGTGTTATCCAAATTAGGAAGGTCCATATGAGATCATCAGAGTAACTGTTACAAATACTTTATAGTGGAGAAAGGAGAACTCTTAAGTTGTATCAATTCAAATGGACCACAAAAGCCTTCGGTTTTACTTTCAGTCTACACTATAAGCAAAACAATATCTAATCTGATGAACGCATACCATTTGGCAAGACAACCGAATTCTGATAAGTGATAACCAAACATGCATAAAATAATTTTTCAATTTGTTTAATGTTAAGGATCACATGATGTTTACAATGCCGTCGAAAACTATAAAGTGACTGCAATAAAGTAAAACATTATTTTTTTTCTAAAAAAATGATCAATCAGATTGAGACTTGAATACATGATATAATAAAACCTGAAATTTTACCCCACAAAAAATTGCAAGATACAACATGTAAATTCATTTCTTATGTGTAGTTTCACTTAGAATAGAGAGAAATTCAATATAGTAAGTTCCAGTGACACAGAAAAATGTTTTATTTGAATCACTTATGAATTCAATATATAATTTTATTACACTATGAGGTTTGTATATATGGAGTGATTTCAGCTAGAGCCATTTTGTTCATTAATTAGCATACATTTAGAGTTGACTGAACATCCCACACCTACGATTCCACACACACCAAGATGAGGATTCTATAACCCAACTGATTCCACACACACACACACACCAAGAAGAGGATTCTATAACCCAACTGTCTTCATTTGACTCAGCCTGCTCCCTTAATTTGCAGCCGCCTGGATGTTGCGTAGCGCCGATCACAACAGTATCCATTGGAGCCAAACCTTGGGTGGGGGTAGGGGGCCTCGCATCCTTCTCCTGACCCACTAGTACCTTTAGTGCCATGTACCGTGCCTCCATCTCGAAGTGGCGGGTGAGGTCATCCTCTTGGGGATTGGGCGCCATGAAGTCATCGACTGGAGGCGCCACAGGATGGGAGCAAGCCACGCGACATAACTCGGGAGACTGGGAGTCCAGGCAGGAGAGGTGGGGTCAAGGTAGAGAAAGCAAGGTGCGTGTAGCCGCGGCGGCAAGGACTCGGCGTGGGCAGTGGCGGAGCCAGGATAAAAATCTACCTATGGCCAACCCACTACCATTGATTTGTAAAACAAAATATACAGCCGATGAAAGGTTCAGATGCAATAAAACATAGATATAGTCATGAAATTGTATTATTGTACAGTTGTACTAGAGAAGTCGCAATTTTGCACATAAGAGCTTCAAGTAACAATTACTTAAAAATGTTAAACATTGGTGTGCGGATAATTAGATGAACTTACTGTGCAAGCACTAAGTGCGGCGAGGTGGCCGAGGAAGACTCATCTGCTGATGTTTCAAGGCTTGAAAGCGCTTCATGATTATATCATCAAGTCCTTTAAATATCTCTTTCTTGGTGTATCCTATCATTAAATGATTGAGCCATTCATTGTCCATCTTATTGCGTTGATCGGTCTTGATAATTTTCATAGCCAAAAAGGTTCTTTCCGCAGACGCTGTTGCCACTGGAAGGAGCAGTCCTAGCTCAGTTAGATGATAGACCAACGGGAGCATCTCATGCCTATTAGTTTCCACCATCTTTACTACAAAACTCCGAAAATCATGGCAATCAGAAAAATAATCAACTGTTATATCATGACGAATAAAGGTTTCAAGCTGATCCCTTTATATTTGAAAGATCATCCGAGGAGAACTCTACATATGTTGACGGTCCTTAGACGCGCCAATTGTGAACCGCAAGCACACGGATCATCGTAGCTTTTTCTTTAGAGTATTCCATCCAAGGTTATCAATCCATGGATCGACAATGAACTTACTAGGGTTTCCCATCTAATCTAACAGATCTATCCTAACATGATGTGTTGATTGCATATAAAAGGGGTAAACCTATAAGATGTGAGTGAAGTGTAGGTTGATCACACCCATGAACATAGGCAAGGATAAAGCGCAAGCAAAGGGGTAAACGAGTCTATCGCCTTCTAGTTGTAGTTCTAGCCAATAAGAGTAAGCGCATCATGCATCTCATCCAAAGCCATCTTTAAACTACTACCCTCCGGTCAAACTCCCGAAAGCCCCACCTTACACGGGATCACACCCTGTCACGGCACTCCCTATCGGCGTGGGTAACTTAAGGGCACGTTGACGAAGAACGTGTCGAACCACTTGGTAGATCCAGTATGAACCCCTAGCCACCATGGCTACAAGAACACACCAAGCAATCTATGTCAAAAATAGATTGAGGAAGAAGCAAAACCAAGAAAGAACAAAATCATAGAAGGAGGAAACGAGTCGCTAAATAATCGGATGACATGAAGAACATAACTCACATAATAGATGTATTAGATCATCACCTCCAAGTACATACCATAGATGATCCACTACTAGCTCTTGAACTCTGCCATGGCACAACCACGCAGGGAGGCCATGGCGGCTAGGGTTGGCCTAAGCCATCTCCTAGACAACTTTGAGGACTTGCGACGGTCGTTGTCTCCCTTTGATGTATGCCCTAGGTTTCGCCGAGTTCTGGTGGATTGATCTGCGTGCCTTCGGGTATCGGGGCTATAAATAGTCAGAGAAAACCCTAGCTCGAAGGGGAGGCCGAGGCGGCGCAGAAACAGGATGTGCCGGCTGGCCTAGGGGCCTTGGGCCGGTCGGCCCACCCCCTAGGGGCCTCAAATGCCCGAGCGCTCTACACGAAAGTTGTAGATCTTTCCGAGCCATGCAATTTTTTTATGTAACTTGCCCCCATCGGACTTAAGATGAAGAAGATATGGCCTGTATAAGCTCAGCATCTCTTACGGGCCTATAGTCCAAAGTTGGTGATTGTGTCTTTCATCATCCAAAGTCGGGGCCCTTGCACATTCTTGGAGGTTGGTTCACCATTGATGAGCGTGAACGAGATCCGAGTCTCATTAGGTTTGGCCTTCATATTCCTCCATGCTACGCACGATCTTGGTCTTCGTCCAAAAGTGCTCATTTATAGCTCAAAAACCTGCATAAACCAAAATCCTCCAAAAAATACATGCATATGTGAAAACAGGGTTATTTCACATGCCAAGTGGCGGGTTAGTATATGAATTAGTCCAAAAACGCCACCTAAATAGCACTAAAAAGGTGTCACTAACGAGCGCCAACAGCATCATAGATCCCCACAAGCTTGACAAGCTTATCCACATTGAACTTAGAGAAAGAGTCCCATGGATCAAGGTAGGAAAAACATACAAGTAACTCAGATGAAACTTCATTGAAGCGATGATTCATATTTGTGTTTATAGCATCTACAGCAGCATCGAAGGTGTGAACACGGTAATAGCGCTCTCCATTGACCATTATCCCATTTTCTTGCCTTGAACGGACAAATCTTTGTCTTGGTGCATCCATCGATGGTATCTGAATTTCCTTTGCATCACAAAATGCTTGAACTTCAGCAAATAGTTCCTCCCAACCATTATTCCTTAGGTCAACCAATCCTTCTTTCACATCAACAAGCAAAGACATGGCTTGTACAATATTTTTGATCCCTCCTTTCCAAGCACAGTGATAACTCATTTTGTAATGCAAAAATAATATTAGCATCATCTTCATCAAAAAGTCAAAGTTAAAACTCTCCATTATGTGTACCAAAACTCTAGCATTGTTCTTGATTAACAAAAATCAGCACCGGCAAAATAGCGTCCCACATTGACTCAATACAAAGTAATGTGGTGAAGTGTGAGCCCAATCTAGTGTCTCTAGGTCTAACCAAACTAGTCATTTGATGCTGCCCTCTCCCTGAAAGTATCTCTCTACTGTCCAATTTATCCAAAATATTATTATGACGTTTCTCGGTCAATAAATCCTTCCTCTTACTGGAGGCCCCAACATTGGTTATGTAACATCCCTAGGATTCAAATTTGGTGAATTTAAAATTTTTGTGTAATTTGTTTGAACACTTAAGTAGAACCTCTACTCTCTCCAAAAATTCCTAGTAACTAAACTTGTACACTTAAGTAGAACCTAAGGAAAATTATTGTTAGTTTGATATGGCTCTTTTTGGTTTTGTTTGTGCTTGTGTGAACTTATATTTGAATTCTCAATTCAAATATAAGTTCAAAAGCTAACTAAACTAACTATCTAAACCCCCATGCCTAATTCCCTAACCTAACCGGCCCAGCCCGTCATCTTAGCCCTTTCTTTTTCCCGGTCCGGCCCACTAACCTCTCTCCCTCTCTTTCCTTGTGCGCCCGGCACAGCCGGCCCAGCTACGCTCCGGCCCCTCCACCCGCGCGCGGATGCTCCCCTCTCTTCCACTGACACGTGGGACCACCTCCAACAGTTGTCGTCTTCCTCCTTTCCCTCCCTCGCGACGCTGCTCTCCCTTTTCCTCTTTCGCTTGCGCCCGAGCCCCGCTCTCGCAATCCGCGCCGATCGCGCAACCGCCCGACCCCACCCACGTGCTCCTGCCCCCGCTCCCCTTGGCTGCCAAGGAAGGCCCCCCTCATCTCTATCCTTTCCCCTCGCCCACGCCTTCCCCGTCTACAAAAACCCCACCCCTCTCTCTGCTCCGCCACAACACCACCACCGGGGCAGAGCCCTGCCAAGTCTCGGAGGAGGAGAAGAGGTCGGAGAAGGAGGAGGTGAAGCCTCGCCAAGGAAGGGGCCGCCGTTGGAGGAAGGAGGTCGCCGCGAGGAGCACCAACGCCACGATGCCGCCGCGTCAAGCTGCCTGCTCACCAGAGTCGGAGAAGAAGCAGGGAGCACCGCCGTCTTCCGCAAGCCGAACCGTGAGCCGCACCAACCTTCATCAAGTTGATCAAACCCTTCTTCCCCATCCCGTGAGTCCACGCTCTTCCCCCTCACAGTGCGCGCCGTGCTCTGCTTCACCGCCGCTGTGACCTACTCTGTGATCGCCGGCCATCGAGCCATTTGCCGTTTATCCATGCTAGGCCGGCCTTCGTGCCGCACATCCTCTGCAGGGGCTCAATCAAACTCTCTCTCTCCCTTTCTTTTCTCTGATTTCCTGATTGTCACCATGGCGCTCCCCATGGACCGCTGTTCATCGCCGCACATCTGCTCTCTCCAACCCTCTCTACTCACGTCCTTATTCTGCTCACGCTGCACACCATGGACAGGAGGTCCAGGCCGTGCTTGTGAGGCCCGTCGCCGCTCGTCTCGCACCGTTCTCACCGCCGCTTGCCGCTCGCCGCTCGCCGTGGCACTGCCCTGCTCAGCACTGCTCTGCTTTGCTCCACCACTCCGCACCGCCGACCGGTCGACGCTGCCGCTCCTCGTCTAACCCCTCGCCTAGTGCTCCTCCTTTCCCTGACCTTGAGACGCTCGGCCGCTGGCAGGAGGCCGCTCCGCCGCGTCGCGCAAGGGTGCCACCGCGAACACGTTCGCGACCCGCTGTTCGTCGTGCAAAGCCACACGGAAGACCACACCGGCACCTGGCCGCAGAAGCTGCAACTAATCCAGCCGCTTTATGTGAGTCGATGACATGTGGGCCCTGTCTATGTTTTCCTTTCTTCCACTGACAATTGGGCCTACCTTGTCAGTCCGCCCATCTCCATCTACCGACCACCGCGCCCACAAAATTGTCGTGGGCCGAATCCTTGAGGCCCACGCGCATTTCTCCTTATCCAAATCAAGGCCCACTAGTGAATCGACCCATGAATCAGCCCACCGCCCTTTTTCCTTTTTCCGAAACTGACAATCCGGCCCCACATGTTTGTCTCTGTCTTTCGCTGACTGGTGGACCCCGCTGCCCTTATTGACCGCTGACTTGTTGACCTAGTCAATGTTGACCGTTGACCGATCAACGCTGACGTCATCATGACGTCAGCAGTGGCCGACCCAGTGTGACGTCAGCAGGACACATGGCGCACTCTGGTGCTGCCACGTATCAGGCTTGTGATTTATTGCTTTTTTGAAAATTTAGGAAAAATAAAAAATAGGTTTTATCTAAGAAAATTCATAATAAATTCATTCTAGCTCAGGAAATTATGAAACCCATTTCTATAATTTCATAAAATCATGATCTATGCGTTAGAACAGGAGTTGAGTGGTGTTGGCTCTTCTTGCTCTTTATTTGGAGTTTATTTGATTATAGGCACCGATGTATTTCTTTATTTATCATAAATAGGACCAGCTGAGGAAGAGCTCGGAGGAGGCAACTACCACCACTACGAGGAGCCAGTTGAGGAGGACTACTACCCATCGCAAGGTTCATGGCCATTCCGATCTGAATCCCATTAGCCAATGTGAAAGTGCATCTAGGCCTCCAACAAGTTTTGATGATAGTGGCAACTACAATTTTGGGATTTGATGCTTGTAATGAAGTATATGCAGGAATAAAAGGAAAGGTGGTGTTAAATATATCAAAAGATGGTCCCCAATTCTTTATGTATGGTGGATAAGCTCAATGAAGATTTATATTGATTTTTGTTTGAATTTGAGTATAGGAAATCACCGTACTATCAAGAGGGACATGCTTGATGGATCAAAAGTGCTAAAAATGCTAATTGAGATACTAACCATAGATGAGAGTCACTAACTTGAAGCACAAACACTTGTTTTATCTCACTGTGCACAGGCAGGCCAGAAGATCCGACACTGTGTCAAAAGATCCGGCCAGCCCCAGAACTTCTGCCCTGGAAGATCCGGTAGGCTTTGGCTGAGGCCGGAAGATCCGGCATTTAGTGTCGGAAGATCCGGTACCGCTTCGCAGAACACATAACGGCTAGTTTTTGGGGCTTGGGTATAAATACCCCCTCAACCCCTCTTTCATTTGCTGATGACCTAACACGAGACAAACACCTCCTAGAGCATTAAATCCACTCTCCCAACACCTTCTAGAGCCAATCCTTGCAAAGATTTGAGCAGGGCTTGGGTGTGAGTGATTCTTGAGGTGTGAGACCAAAGCTTTGAGTGAGTTCATTCCTTGTTCATCTCAAGAAGCACTTGAAGCAAGTTTGATTCGTCGATCCGCGTTTGTTACTCTTGGAGCTGTGCTCCTAGATGGTTAGGCGGCGCCGTGCAACTCCCAACTTCGTGTGGTTGAGTGCCGAAAGTTTTTAATCTTCATCTCTTCGTGAGAACAATAGTAATTTCAATCCGGCCTTTGTGGTTGATTGAAGGAGGCAAGGGGTTAGATTTGACCCAGCTCTACGTGAGCACCTCAACGGAGACGTAGCTCCTAAGTGGAGTGAACTTTGGTGAACAAATCCTTGTCTCTTGTTCTTGTTGTTGTTTTTCTTGTTCATATTGTTCTTGAGCTTAAATTTGCCCGATCTATCTATTTACTAGTTTTCGTTGCTAGAGATCATACTTTTAGGCTTCCTGACACTTGTGGTGAACTTTCTATTCAAATAGAATCTGCTGGTATTTACTAGTTTTTGAATCTCGAATTTGTTCAACTCTCTGTGTCGGAAGATCTGCCCCAGTGCCAGAAGATCCGGGTACCGGAACTTCCGACATTGTGTCAGATCATCCGACACATCTGACATTTAAGTGCAGGATTTTTAAACAGGCCTATTCACCCCCCTCTAGGCCTAGTGTTGGGCCTTTCACAATGCAAATAGTATGCTAGCACTTTACTTTATTGCATGATGATGATGATACTTGTCCTTTTGCATAGCCTTGTTTTAATACTGTATTCCTTGTTAAACC
Source organism: Alloteropsis semialata (assembly GCA_004135705.1). Lineage (NCBI taxonomy): Eukaryota > Viridiplantae > Streptophyta > Magnoliopsida > Poales > Poaceae > Alloteropsis > Alloteropsis semialata. The sequence goes on from CM014273.1 coordinate 36,589,520, forward strand.
TGCTATATTTTGATGCTATGCTTGCATGTGTTATGGATGGTTGTGCTAGGATTCTTGGTGTGTGTGGGGCAAAAACCCGGGAAAGGAGTAAGGGGTTTTGGGAGCTTTGCGGGGGTGAGCAGCTTAACTCGATCTTGTATCGAGGGCTTGGGGTGTGTAGTTGGGTGCATCCTGCGGTGTACCTGTGGCGGGTACGAGTTCTTATGTTACTTGAGGAGTTGGGCGGCAATACATGTAATGGGTGCGCGAGCAGATCAATGGAGGTGGATAAGCTATTTGACGGTGACGCTCACCCCGGCACCAAAAACTGAATTGGTTATAACTTTTCTCAGGACTTTCCGTGCACACCACTTACATCTACTAGGGGGTGTTCCAGCCAGCCTAGTTAAGTGCGGTACCCGGTCTGTAAAGAGTTAGCGGAAGTGTGTCGGGGAACTGGCACTAGCCTTTGTCCCCCAAAGGAGGCTCATACCTCGGGACCTGGCCGCCGTAGGGGAGGCCATCACAGTTCTCGAACACCGAGTTACGTCTTTAGTGTATCCTAAGTCGGGAAAAGCAGGAGGGTACCGTTCACTGGCTAGGGTCTGTGCTTTGGGTTGTGTCTCAACTCGACGACGGTCGGCTTTGCAGCCCAAGTGGTTCCAGGTGTACAAGCTCTGCAGAGTCTAAACCTATATATATATAGCCGCCGTCCGCGGACAATGGACGATTTCTGTGGAAACTGTTATTTCCGCCATTGTTTTAGGGATATCTACCTCCCCTCTAGTTCTAAGCCTGCCTCGGGCAGTTGAGATGCGAAGGGTGGGAGCTTTCGCATTGTGTAGAGAGTGATGAGTGGAAGATTACATGGAGATGGGTACCTGATGCACCAGGATTGCTCGTGGTGTTGATGTGAGATTGGTTTTGGGAATGAAGATGATGCTCACATAGGAATAACCTTAAGCCTATCCTTGATATTTCTTATACTAGTATTAGGCCACTTAAAGCTTGCATTACGAATGATGACGTGAAACTATTCCAATCCTTGGGAACAACTTATGATGAAACAGGCTACAAATCTGAGTATGACAACAACGCTGATGGATGGTACGACTAAGGTTGCTGCTGCGCTCAAGGAGAAGAGCCTGTGGAGGAGATCGTCAAGACCAAAGACTAGTTATCGCATTGTCTAGCTTTCATATTGTCGCATTAGCCCAAGATGCCTGTAATAATCATACTTCCTAAGTTATCCACCTATATAAGACATTTATATGCTATTTATCGAAGTATGGATGTGATATTGTGCTGGAATGAGTTTTGTACGAGTTAGCTGTTGATTTTGGGACTAACACAATGGTACAGGGAGTCGGATTCTTAGAAATAAGAATCTAGGTCATTTCAGGTTACAGTCAAATTGACATAGTCAAAGAAATCCTTAATGCATGCACAACATTCACAAACAGTAACCACTACCAACTGCAACTAGTGTGCAAAGCAATGAATATAAAATGTATATGTATTGTCATCACGAATTTGTTTATGGAAACAATTAAATTCCCCTCTCATATTGGATGCTCCATCATATCCTTGTCCTCGGATCCTAGCAATTGGTACCTTATGAGTACCAAGTATCTCAACAAAAACCTTCTTTCAATGCCTCTGATGATGTTTCCTTGACATGCTTTAGGCCCAAAAATCTCCCTAAAACCTTTACCTTGATGTTTACAAACCTACATATATATCACTTAAAAAGGAAAAAGTCTAAATTACTCCCTCAACTATAGGCAAAGTATAGATAACCCCCTAAACTATTTTTTTGTTCAAATAACCCCATAAACTATGTCAACTGGTTCAATTTACCCCTCAGTAAGATTTGTCTTTTTTTGTCTCTCCACATACAAATAGAGTTTTAAGTTCATATTTTGCGGTGTGATAGATGACATCATAATTTATGTTAGAAAAATATATTATAAATTTTTTAGTATTATTTTAATAGGATAGTACATCTAAGTATAAATTAATCATTAACTGTATAAAAATTAAGTAAAAAATATATGATATTTTTTAACATAATATACGATGTTCTCCGTGATCCCACAAAATTTGAACTTAAAAATTTATTTGTGCATGGAGAAACAAAAAAGACAAATCTTAGTAAGGGGTAAATTGGATCAATCGGCAAAGTTGTGGGAGTAAATTGAACCAAAATATAGTTTAGGAGGTTAACTAGACTTTTGACCATAGTTGAGTGGGTGATTTAGACTTTTCCCACATAAAAATAAATACCATTTATTTAATGCTACGAATAGTGTA
>CM014273.1:36592811-36654310 GCA_004135705.1 Alloteropsis semialata
GATCGACCATGACGACGGAAACCTCCGGTCGACTGTAATCTTAACATCGCNACACCTATTAATCCCGGGTGGAGCCACTACCCGGGACTAAAGGGTGCGTCCCCTTTTCGTCCCGGCTGGTGGCTTCTGCCGGGGCTCCCCCTTCCCCCCCCCCTCCCCCCCGCTCTCCATGTTTGAACTCGGGACTAATGCTCTCATTAGTCCCGGGTCCAATTGGTACCGGGACTATAGGTACTGAACCAAAGGTGTTTTTTCTATTAGTGCTTATAGATATATGAAAAGGTCAGTGTTCGTTCAAAAAAAATGAAAAAGGTCAAGATCTTTTCTGCAAAATTTTACATTTGTACGGCCTCACTTGACCCTTTTCTAAATTATAAATCAAAGTACTCCCTCTATTTTTTTATACTTTGAGATTGGCGAAGTCACCATACATGTATTACTGCTGATGAAGATGTCACTTACTATCAAAAAGCAATTTTTCGAAGTGCAAAGCCATGCTATAGTTAAAATAAAAAAAGAAACCTATTTTGTTAACTGAAATTGAAATCCCGGTTCACCACTGGAATGACACATTAGGCTGAAATTTTTCTCGATGCTCACTGGCAAGCGCTGCGGCTCGCATGAGTTGCGATCAACATAGCAGGTCGAGCACTGCGCCAGCGAGACCTAATTAAGCTCAGGCTCGTATGCAGTGATGCGCCGCCGTGCAGTCTAGCTAGTTGGACCGAAGTGGCCACAGCGCTCCTCGTGAACCTTCACTTCATGTCTTCATGGGTCCTCGAGACTTCAAATCATAGTTCAACTTTGCCAGTGCCCATCGATCTTGGTGCGGCAGCTAGCTCTAGCGCTGCACATTGCACACCACGCTGGACCCGACGCCCGAATGACGAGGGATCGGAGACATGCATGTCCGTCTGCTGCTCGTATCAGCGAACGGCACACCGACACGGGCACACACTCGATGACTCGACCACGCAAACATATGGTCTGATCATCGTCATCCTAGCCTGAACCGAGCCAAATCATCCTATATATGCCTCCCCCTCAGCTGCACCTGCGCGCGCGCGGGTTCCGGCGACCCTTCCTCGGCAGGGGTGGCGGCCTCGGCCATAGCGGCGTTCGGTATCAAACTATCGACCGCGAAGCGTACGTGGTGGGGTGGGGCCTCGTATGTCGTATCTGACGGCAGCTTATATGTTGCTGGTTTGGAGGGGAGGCGTGTGGGTGTGGGACTCGACTACGTACGAGATGGACGCGAACTGGCTGTCTACAATTTCCCGGTTCCGTTTGGCCGCGTATGTCGTTCGGATTGACGGGGGAAGAAATTTAAGGGAATAGACAGAAAAAAATAAATATATATCTGATCCGTAGACACATATGACTGTTTTAGTTAGGACTATAAGCTGATGAGAAAACCAATATCGAGAATTGGAATCGTGGTTAGAGTTCGATGGACCAGGTGAAACTCATGTATCAGGACGGACAAAAAAAATAAAAAATCAATCATCTCTTTAGAAATATAGGTAGAGAAGTAGAGTTTGCTGCAACTTTTTTTTTTTTTTGCGAAAGGAGTTTGTTACAACTTAATCAACGTGCATTAGTTTGTCTAACCAGAATAACATGACACTATAATGCACCATCAGTTCAACGTTTTAATCGTAACAAGATTAACTTTTGCTAATCTGTCCATATATAGTAAAATGATTTGACCACGCTGATGTGATGCACAATGCGATTAATATTAGTAATCAATCCGTGCTGGTCTATGTTAGAAGTAATAGCTATATAGTTCAACGATAATACCTATTGACACGTGATATAGATGCCGACTGTTGTAGTTCTGTTTGTATCTTCTGTACAAATAGGTTTGTCAGGTAAGTTATTGTAGCATATCTTGTAATCAGTTTAGATCAACAGCCGGCCATCCTCGTCACATGCATTGCTTGTAATCCACGCGAGAGGTTTCCTTGCTCTATTTAACACGAACCCGCTGGCCAAGGAAAAGGCACACCGTTCCCACCAGTCCATAGTGCTTCTTATTATCTTTCATGATATCAGAGATGAAAATTAGATCCAATCCACCAAATCAGCCATGAGCTCTTCTTCCGCCATCGTCAATCCACTGGTTGTCATCTCCATCTCGGAGAAGCTTTCCAAGTCGAACCATGTGATGTGGAGGGCGCAAATCCTTGTTGTCGTCAAAGGATCTTGCTTGATCGACCATCTCAATGGCGATTTCCCTGCTCCTAAAGCCCTGATCGAAGGGAGGAGAAGGACACCAAGGTGTCCAAAGCATACGAGGAGTGGTTCGCAAGGGACCAACAAGTCCTCAGCTTCGTGCTCGCGTCCTTGACGAGGGACGTTTTCACCCAAGTTGCTGCGGTGGAGAATACACGCAGTTGTGGGGCGCGATAGAAGCCTTCTTCTCTTCACGGACCCGTGCATGAGCCATGAACACACGGCTTGCCCTAGCAACAGCCTAGAGGGAGAACCAAACCGCTGAATATGTCAGCAAGATGAGAGCGCTTGGTGATGAGAGGGCCGCCCAGAAGACCTCTCAATGACGAAGAGCTGGTGCAGTACATCGTCATTGGCCTTGATCATGACTACAACCGTGTCGTGTCTACCCTTCTAGCAAGGAAGGAAGCCGTCTCGGTTAATGAGGTGTTTTCTCAGCTCCTTGCATTTGAAAGCCATATGGAACTTATGGGCGGCAACTTGTAACACCCACAATTCCAGAATTCCAAAATCCCTAATCCAATTGCTATTCAAAGTCCTATTCAAAATTTCAAACCAAATTCCAATTCAATTCCAAATCAAATTCCCTAAATCAAACTCCAAATTCAAGGTTCCTGTCCAAAATCCTATTCAAATTCCTACTCAAATTCCTCAAATAAAATCCAAATCTCTTTAACCTTTTCTCTCTCTCTTCTGGCCCACCTGTCGGCACTCTCTTCTACCTCCTGCCGCCATCTCTCTCTGATCCCAAATCGAAGTCCATATCGAAATTCTCGGTGCCCAAATCAATCCAGAGTTCCAGAAGACCCTATCCGAATTATGACGCTATTTTCCAATTGATTGGATTAATTATTTATTTAATTAATCTAGTTCAGAAAATAGTCTAATTAATTCATCCAAAATATCTATGGAATTTGTTTTGAATTATGACGATGTTAACCGGATTTTGAATTGATTATTACTTAATTAATTTATTCTGGATAATTAGTCTAATTCATCTGTACCGTGGTTTACGAAATAAATTGTTATCGATTTATCTCGTGGGCTGATAATAATCTGGCCCAAAATCTAGACCCATCTAAAAGCCCACAACCTAACCCTAGCCCTAATCCATTTGTATAAATACCTCAACCCTTCCTCCTCCCATCTCCCCCACAACCGCCGCCTCCATCTTCACCCTCTCTGACTTCCTCCACCGAAGGCTCCATTCCCTTCTCTCCACTGCCGATTCAATCCACCAGCCTCTCTCTCCAAATTCTCCTCAAGTCACCACCGCAGCTTTCACTCTCCATTGATTTCTCTCCCTCGAATCTCTCTCTTCAACCGCATCTCCCTCTCCTCTCGGTGCATGTGCTCGTGCGAGGAGCAGTCACCGGCACAGCTTCAGACGCATGAGCAGCAGCAGGCACGCGGCTCCGCGAGTGGGCAAACGGCGGCGACAAGCAGAGCAGAGCAGCACCTAGAGGCAGTCGAGCAGCAGCAGGCGGGCGCGAGCGCTGCGTGGCTCTGGTGCGGCCCAGCAGCAGCACGGCCTCTCGGCCGGAGCAGATCAGGAAGCGGCAGGCAAGTGGAGCGACTAGGTGCAGTGGCGAGCGGACGGACGTGCGGGCGGTCACGCGCGCGAGGACGGAAGGCCTGGAGGTGACCAAGCGCAGCGGCTCCACGGGTGGCACACGCGGACCCGGCCACGCGGGCGACGATGGCCTGCGGCTGGACGTGGACCAGTGCACGGGTCGAGCGAAGCAGAAGCAGATCGGCGCCACGGATCGGACGCGGAGCTTGGGCGGGCCGATGGAGGTAGCGACGGGCGTGGAGCACACGTGCAGGAGCCGGCCATGCGTGTGATGATATCATGCTTTGGTAAGGATCAGTAATTCTTTTCTTTCCCATGTCCTTTATCTTCCAATTAGCAATCAAGATCACTGAGGCACATGTTTACCCTAGAACAGCCAACCAAAATCATCACACCCATATATCCTACAGGCCATTTCAATCAATCAATCCGTGATTAGCTATGCATAGTCATTAGTTTAATCTTTTTGCATTCCTTTCATTCAGTTAACATGCTGCCTATCCTTTTTGATCCAAACCAAGTAAAGCTTTGACACTATATCTTCACAATTTAGCATCTATTTAGTAATTAAATTTATGTTGTTGCAATGAAACCCAGGATCTTAATTACTGGCTCATTTCAATTTCATTGCAATACAACTTAAGTTTAAATTATTAAATAATGTATAAGCTTGTAAAGATTATATGTTACCGCTTCCATCTTTTCCTTTAGCCTTTGATCATCTGCTACTTCTTAGTGGCCTATACTAGGAATAATATGTTGACCACTACAGATTAGTTGTATTACTTAATAATTGACCTTATGCTATTTCAATGGTATAACAATTATTAATTCTATGCCATTAGATTTTAGCATAGGTTCAAACTATTAAGGTAATAATGTATTAATCTGCAAGTTACATGATAACATTCCTCGTGTTCCTAATCTATTATCTTCAGGTGTAAATCTGAAGTGGCATCGTTTCTCTGTTTTAGCGTTTCTTGAGCCACGTAATCATATCACCGAATCCTGTTCTTCAAGCCTATCCTTTTGTGCGCTCTTTTAAAGCTTCTCTATGATTGGTGTTTTGTTCTTAGTTATGCTTGTTTGTTTGCTTTGTATGTTTGTGCCCGATGTTTGCTTCGAGCCGCTAGAAGGATCGCTGTTCGTGCAAGATCAAGTTTTTCAAGTGAGCAAGAGCAAACAAGCAGTGAGAGTAACTTTGCGTTGGAGAAAGGCAAGTGTCCCTAACCATCCTTCTATCTGTGCTTATAATATATCATGATGATGTTAATTGGAACATGGAGAACCACCCAGGAAAACAGTGCAACCACGAGTACTATATGGCTCTGGTCTTGGCTAATTAATTAGATGAACTCTATGTTGTGTTGGGGGTGTATGATGGGCTGGAAAGGTTTGTGTAGGTTGTGCGGGGAAAGAAGGTGCGCCTTCTGGAAACCGTCTGGACAGGGACCAACACATACATAGAGGGATTCTTTGTAAAGGCCTCGTAGCGTCCCTATGCAGTCACACCAAAGGAAGTGTGATACGTGCCTGATCAGCACAGTGTGGTTGGGTCTACGCTTCTTGTGGGGAAAGTATACAAACTCTGCAGAGTATTAAAAACTGTTATAACAGCCGTGCTCACGGTTAAGAGCGGTCTGGACCCTCACATGATTAATAAACTTGAATATGGAATTGAATCGGAATTCTGGTTATTTCTTGTGGCCTTGCTGAGTACCAACCATAAGTGTACTCATCCTTGCTTACTGCTGCTCAGAAGCTGTTGTGAAGCCGCTGAAGATGATGCTAGGCGTACGCAACCCCCAGTCGATTGCCTGTGAAGTGTTGGAGCCTTCGTTTCCAGGATCAGCTGTGACTCTGATAGTTTGTAAGTCTTTTATGTTGTTTTACGTGATACTGCTATTGTTTATCACTGATGAAGTCTCATATGTGTGAAAATTTGATCCTGGCACACATATGAATGTCATTCGGTTTTGTCCTTAAAACCGGGTGTGACAGAACTCCAGTTCTTCGGTCAATTTGACCAACCGGGGTGGCCGCGGTCGAGGGTGCAAAAACACTCGTGTAGGATGTGGAGGCGGAATGCTAGACATGGACGTGGCACTACCGTTAACAACAACAACAATGCCTCATTTCAAAACGGCACGAAGCGTGGCAACTTCAACAACCGTGGCACAGGAAGCTCCTCCTCTCGCCCACTGTGCCAAGTGTGCTTCAAAGGTGGGCACACTACTGATGAAAAGTACACCCTAAAAAGCGCCATGTAGCTGCTGTCATGAACACCTAAAATATTGACACCAACTAGTACACCGACACCGGTGCAACCGACCATATCACAGGAGAGCTAGAGAAGCTAGCAATCCGTGACAAGTATAATGGTACGGATCAAATCCACACCGCAAGCGATGCAGGTATGAAAATTAGACACATTGGTCAATCTACAATTCACACTCCAAATAGGAATTTTCATCTTAACAGTATTCTTCATGTTCCTTCCACTAAAAATAATCTTGTTTCAGTTCATCACGTTGCTTTTGATAATGACGTGTTTATTGTGTTTCATCTTGATTCCTTTCTTATAAAGGATCAGGATACGAGGTACAGTCTTACTTGGCCTTATGTGCTTTCTGATGGTTGGACCGTGGAGCGGGTGCCGTCTGAGTCCGACTCAGGCCACGGGGATTGAATGTCATGTGAGGGCTCCACATGTTATGTGTACCGACGTTTAGACTTTCGTTGTATTATAACTTTGGTTTGTAATAACTAAAACTTATGCACTGTGTTTGTATAATTATCCCTGTGAATCTTGTGTTGTAAAATTTGTGATGAGCTGTACTGCCTGAGCCCATCTTTGAGTGAGACTGCTGCTATTTTGTTTCGGTCATGAGAATTGGTGGTTTAATCGGAAAGATATCCGACGGATTGCACGATTAGCTCTGTTCAAGGGTGTGGAGCACCACAGTGGAGGTGGGCCCATGTGTTTGAGCCGGATTAATTGGGACGGTCTGCCACAGCTAGTATCAGAGCCAAAAAATAGGCAGCGGGTGGTATGACGAGTCTTAAAAATATTTTATGATGTGCAAAACTTAATCTGGACTTTTGAAAGCATCGTTGGTTATGATAGGGTTGAAAAGAATAGAACGTTAGCCCTAGGGTTTAAGTGGGTAGTCTTCAGGTGGCTTACATAGTATATATATATATGACTGACTTCCAGCACATTTACTTCCTGCAATTTAAATTCTGTAACGACGCAAACAGACGTCAGGTGAGTAATGGTCGCCCATCGCCAGAGGGTGTGATACTGGATGCTGTTCCCCAAGCAGTGGCCTACTTGGGGTGCAGTCAATATAACATCTTCACGGTGTTATAATGACTGTAATGCTTTTACTTTACTGGTTGAACTGTTGCTTCAATAGTGAGCAACAGGGTGTGGTCATCATATGTGGGTAGCCGCATATGTGTCACCCATGTGGCGTGAGGTACATGGGAACTGTTTGTGAGTGCTGGCACAAACGGTTCAGTGATGAATATTTTCTGCAGGTACGCTAACCACGAGACCATAGGTTGTGTGCTCGCTAGAAATTCGACTAGTTATTATAAGGAGAGATGTATTATGTGTGCCACCGATGACTAATTCCGTAAGTCCAAGAATACTTGGCAATTGCTTCTTTTGTGAGGACGAGTAGGTCGATCATTCATGCATCATGTTAATGCACAAATACATAAATTGTGGGTTAAGGGATGAATATAAGGTTTGGTTGCCAACAAGTAAATTGTGCACTCACTTAAGAATACTCTAGATTGTCTTTTAGACCTCCTTGTTGGTATGAATTTTTCGACCAACAAGATCACCTCAGCTGCAAAAGATCAAATTGGAAAAGTTGTTCCAAATTTTCTTATTAGGCTTCTGTAAAAATTTCGAAAATTTTGGCCCAACCAATCGAGAATTATGGATGTTTTACCATTAGGTTGGTTTCTGCCCAAATCTGAACACCTCTGCTCAAGGCTGAGATTGACCTGCCTTATTGATGTTTTCTCTGAAACTCATGAATAGCAAAGATGTTCCAAATTTGTGTATCTATCCAGTATCAAAAATTCAGGTCATTTGGCTCAGCGGATAGGGAGATATAGTCTTGTTACTACCTCTCTGTCTGCTGTATAATTCCTGCATACATCAGTTTTTGTCCATAAGGATTTGGATGGTTTGCAGCTCTATTTAGCATTGGCACTCATTACCAAAGTTGTATAGAAATATGTCCTAGATATTCTGGTGAAATTTGGTGATTTTTGGTTTGCTCCATTTTGAGTTATGAATTTTTGAATTTCATTCCAGAAATCTGTCCAGTTTTAATTAATCGCTGGGTTTGGTAAACTTGTGATTAAACTTGTCCTGGTTGTTGTTTTTTCAGATGGCTGGCCCTAGCAACTGTACCATATACATCGACGACCAGGGGCATTACCACTCCACTTGCCTCCACATGGGGGGTTTTACCGCGCTTCTGTGGGAGACCGTGCAGCGCTGCGGTTACACCGAGCCGCTGCGCTACGTTGGGGTGCATCGCCTTGAATGGAATGTGATGCAGTTTGAGGTCACCGTTACCATTCCGAGCCCACCTGAAGTGAGGCCAGAAGACTTGGTGGTGGCTACACGGGCCCATGCCTTCTTGTCCGGTTGTGAGCTTGCGGCACAACATGCCTTGCTGCTATTTGGGCAGCAACATCAGATGCAGCTCCACCACACTCCTGCAGCTCTGTTTCCACCACGGCCTGAAAATGCCATATTGTGGTGGGACAGCAGGGCCCGAGTTCAGGACCCTACCATGATCGCTCTGATTGACTATGTGAGGGTGTCTGCCAATCTCATAGAGATACTCACTCACCAGAACCATTCGGTGGCAGCAGCAGCTCAGGCTCTAGCTGATCAGGTCAGGGGACTTGGATCACCAAGTCCACCATCTCAACGAAGTGCTAGTTGGGCAGCACAAGTTAGTGGCCCATTTGGAGGATGACCTGAATGAAGCTCAGGAAGTGATTGCAGAGTTGCAGCATCCTTCGCCAGCGCCTGTGGCTCCAGAGTTGCCCGTGCAGGGTGATTTAGGCCTGGATACCGTTTTAGGCCAGCCGGTTGAGCTTAATGATCCTGCCATATCAGATGGGGAAGGCTCAGTAAACCAGGCACCACCTCCTAATGGTGGAAATGACGGATCCGATGATGAGGAAGATCCAGAGATGCTCTATCTTGTTGACTCCGACCAGATGATGTTTTTAGGGAATGACTCTCTTTTGTGTCCATGAATGTAATCCTTGAACTTATGGTAGACTTTTGTTCTGCTGCAAGGATGATGTAAATTATTTCATGGATCTTGTAATATATGCCACTAGTAGGGAAGAACAATCTATGTAAATGTGCTGTTTTCAGCTTTGTTGCAACAAGCATGTCCTTAGTTTTACTTCTAGTAAATGATGTTTTTGAATGAGGCATGAATACCAAACTTGTGCAAAATATTATGATCTAGCTTGTGCCAAAATATTATGATCTAGCTTTTGCCAAAAATTCAACTCCTTTGGAGCAGGGCAACAAAAGTTATGGCCAAAATACCATGACCCAGCTTGCTGAAAATTTCAGAATGACAAACAGCTAGAAAATTGCAAATTTCACATTCTTCCAATTGGAAACACTCCGACCACCGAATACAAAAGATTTAGGCAATTATATAAGCTCTCCTATGGCAAAAGATGAGAATTTTTGGGTTAAAAGAACTGCAGATATGAATTTTTGAATCTCACTTCAGAAATCTATTAACACACCAGAATTGACTTTAGTGAGGAATCCAATTTTGGTAGTTCCTTAAGTACCCTTAGCAAGCTAGAAACACGCTCCCCGATGCAAGGGATGATGTTTGGTACTAACCTTACAAAGAATATTTCTTATGGTTGTTAGTACCTTTTATCATCTTTTTTGTTTTTGTCATTCCAAGAATTGCATGACTAATTGGGATTTTGAAATAATGCAGATGTCGAAAACTCCAGAGGGTGGTCTACCTCTTCCACCACCTCTGCCCACCAACCTCGCGGAGGTATTGGCTATGCAGATGGAGCTCCTTCGGCGCTTGACCGAGGGGCAATTGAATCCACAGCCCAATGGTGGACGTCACAATCAGCATCCTCAGGAGGCGACGTACTCGGATTTCACTAGTACCCAGCCGCCTCTGTTCACCAAGACTGAGGATCCTCTGGACGCTGACGCCTGGCTCAGTATTATTGAGTCCAAGTTCTCTCTGTTGGTGTCTCCTTGCTCGGATGCCAACAAGGCCTGCTTTGCCGCTCAGCAGTTATGTGGCTCTGCGCGCTTATGGTGGGACACTCATAATGGCATGCTCCCTACCGATCACATTGTCACTTGGAATGAATTCAAGACGGCTTTTCGTTCCCACCATATTCTTGCCAGTCTTATGGACCGTAAGTTGAATGAATTTCTAGCTCTTACTCAAGGAACCCGCAATGTGCTGCAGTATGCCCAGGCTTTCAATCAGCTGGCACGCTATGCGGGCTATCATGTTGACACTGATGCTAAGAAGTAAGACCGCTTTCGCCGGGGCCTTAGCTCAAAGCTGAGGGATAAGCTTTCTCTTATCAAGGTGGACAGCTATAATGATTTGGTAAACATGGCCATTACCAAAGAAGACAGTATGAATGCTCATAAGGCTGAGAAGAAGAGGAAGGCCCCAGTTGGCCAATCTAGCTCTCCACCGCCCAAGTTCCGTTTGGTGCAGAAGAATCCTTCTCAGTCCTTTCAGAGGGCCCCTCAGCCGGGGTCATGGATTATCAGGCCTCCATAGCAGCAAAATCAGGATTATCGTGCTCCAGCTCAGGGATAGCAGCCGCCGCGTCCCAGTAATGCTCCCTGCTATAACTGTGGTAGGCCAGACCACTTTGCTAGAGATTGCAAGCTTTCCAAGCAAGGTAGGAATAATGCTCCAAATCAGGCCAATTATCCAGGCAAGAAATGAGTGGCAGTTGTCAGGCAGGGCAAACTGAATTTCGCTACTATGGATGAACTCCCTGCCGGTGCTCCAGTGATGTCAGGTATTTTCTCTATTCGCAACATGCCTACATATGCTTTATTTGATTCTGGAGCATCACATAGTTTTATGAGCAATAGACTTATGGCCAAACACAATTTTACGTTTGTGCATACTACTCAACAATATGTCATATGTACACCTGGTGGTAGAATAGGATCTCATCAAATTGTGAGAAATGTGCCTCTGAAGTTGGGTAGTAAAGTTTATGAGACTAATTTCATTCTCTTGGAGAATCAAGGAATAGATATTATTTTGGATATGAATTGGATGGAAAAACATGGGGTCAATTTAGATATTCCGTCCCGTTGTGTGGAATTCAATTCTCCCACTCTTGGTGCTTCAACATTATATCTACCTCGCAAAGACATCAAGAATTCATGTGCCTTCTCAGCGATCGAAACTCCTTTGGAGGAGATTCCGGTGGTATGTGAATATCCGGATGTATTTCCTGATGATTTACCGGGAATGCTGCCTGACCGGGATATTGAGTTTGTGATTGAATTACAACCCGATACAGCTCCCATCTCCAAAAGACCCTATAAAATGGCACCCAAAGAATTAGCTAAACTGAAAGTCCAACTTCAAGAATTGCTAGACAAGGGCTATATTCATCCTAGCTCTTCACCATGGGGCTGCCCCGCTCTATTTGTGAAGAAAAAGGATAAAACTTTGAAGTTATGTGTTGATTATCGACCTCTCAATGCGGTGACTATCAAAAATAAATATCCACTTCCCCGCATTGATGCCCTTTTTGATCAGTTGTCTGGAGCAAAGGTATTCTCAAAGATTGATCTTCGCTCCGGATATCATCAAATAAAAATTCGGCCAAGTGATATACCGAAGACGGCTTTTTCAACTCGCTATGGGCTCTATGAGTACTTAGTGATGTCTGTCGGTCTCACAAATGCTCCGGCATACTTCATGTATCTCATGAATTCAGTCTTTATGCCCGAGCTGGATAAGTTTGTGGTCGTGTTCATTGATGACATCTTGATATACTCCAAAACTGAGGAAGAACATGCTCAGCACCTCCGCATTGTTCTCCAACGCCTCAGAGATATGATTTCTAGCTCTCAAGTGTAAAATTCAGCAAATATGATTTCTGGCTCTCAAGTGTAAAATTTTTGGGGGCACACAATTTCAGCCGAGGGAATTGCGATAGATCCAAGAAAAGTGCAAGAAGTACTGGATTGGAAGCATCCGAAATCAGTCCACCAGATTCGGAGTTTTGTGGGATTGGCAGGATATTATCGCTGCTTTATTCTGGATTTCTCCAAAATTGCCAAGCCTATGACTGAACTTCTCAAGAAAGGGGAGAAATTTGTATGGAGTGAAAAGTGTGAGCAAGCCTTCCACACCTTGAGGAAGCTCCTAACCTAAGCACCGGTTCTAGCTCAACCGGACACATCCAAGCCTTTCGATATTTATTGTGATGCATCGGGCACTGGTCTTGGGTGTGTGCTTATGCAAGAAGATCGAGTCATTGCTTATGGTTCTCGAGCTCTTAGGCCTCATGAAGTGAATTATCCCACACATGATTTGGAATTAGCTGCTGTGGTTCATGCCTTAAAGATTTGGAGGCATTATCTTATGGGTACTCATTGCAATATTTACACTGACCATAAGAGCCTCAAATATATCTTCACCCAAGCTGATCTTAGTATGCGTCAAAGAAGATGTTAGAGCTAATCAAGAATTATGATCTTGAGGTGCATTACCATCCAAGAAAGGCCAACGTGGTGGCTGATGCCTTAAGCCGCAAGGCTCAATGCAATTGTCTCACCACAACATCTTTCAATGACACTCTTTGCCATGAGATGTCCAAGTTGAATTTGAAAATTGTTCCTCAAGGCACAGTAAGCCACATGGTGGTAGAGTCCACTTTGAGAGAAAAAATTATTATGGCACAATCAAAAGATAAAGGAATTGCTCATATAAAGCAAGGGCTAGCTCAAGGGTTGCCCAAATATAAATGCTTTCGGCAAGATTGGAAGGGTATTATGTGGTTTGAACAATGGCTTGTGGTACCTAAAGACCATGAGTTAAGAAAACAAATTCTTGATGAGGCTCATCTATCAAAATTCTCTATTTATCCGGGTAGCAATAAAATGTATCAAGATTTGAAGGAGAATTTTTGGTGGACAAGAATGAAAAGAGAGATTGCTAAATATGTGTCCGAATGTGATACATGCCAAAGGGTGAAAGCAAGTCATTTAAAGGTAGCTGAAACATTGCAACCTCTTCCTATTCCATCCTGGAAATGGGATGACATAGCCATGGATTTTATTGTGGGTTTGCCCAACACCTCTCGTAAACATGATTCCATTTGGGTGATTGTTGATAGGCTCACCAAGATCGCTCATTTTGTTCCGGTCAACACAAGTTATACTACCAAGAGGTATGCTGAAATTTATATCGATCGAATTATTTGCCTTCATGGAATTCCAAGAACAATTATTTCCGATCGAGGCACCCAATTTGTTGCTCGCTTTTGGGAACAATTGCATGCTTTCCTAGGCACCAAAGTGATCCGTAGCTCCACTTATCATCCTCAAACTGATGGGCAAACCGAAAGGGTGAATCAAATATTGGAGGATATGCTTAGAGCTTGGATCATACGTTATGACAAAACTTGGGATCAATACTTGTCTTTGGCTGAATTTTCATACAACAATCGCTATCAAGCGAGCATAAAAATGGCACCATTTGAAGCCTTGTATGGGCGACGGTGTCGGACCCCTTTGAATTGGTCCGAACCTGGTGAGCGGAATTTCTTTGGACCGGATTTGGTCCAAGAGGCTGAAGATAAGGTGAAAGTAATCCAGAAAAATCTTCAGGCTGCATAATCTCAACAAAAGAGTTATTATGACAAAAGAAGAAAGCCTTTAGCCTTTGAAGTGGGTAATCACGTTTATATTCGGGTCTCACCAACAAAAGGCGTGCAAAGATTTGGTGTAAAGGGAAAGTTAGCTCCTCACTATATTGGACCTTTTCCAATCTTGGAAATTTGTGGAACCGTGGCAATAAGGTTTAGCTTCCAAATAATCTCTCAGCCATACACAATGTGTTTCATGTCTCCCAACTCAAGAAGTGCCTTCGAGTGCCGGAAGAATCTATCTCATATGAAGAAATTCCCATTGAACCCGATTTAACCTATGAGGTTCGTCCTATCAAGATTATTGATCAAAAGGATAGAACCACAAAGAGAAAGGTTATAAAATTCTATAAAGTTTAGTGGAATAATCATATTGAAAATGAAGCTACTTGGGAAGAGGAATCATATCTTAAAGCTAAATATCCGGATTTTATGAGCTCTATTCCAGGTAACTTCATTTCCGCACTAAATTTCTGCACCGGAATCTCGGGGCGAGATTCTTTTAAGGGGGGAGGGCTGTGACACCCCTGGTGTCACTAGTGTAATTAAGACCTTTAATGAACTTAATTAAACCAATAATGACATGCATCATTTCATAATCATATTGTTTGTGCACTTGTGGGTATGTGTTGACTTAGTCAACCAAAATAATCGAAATAGTAAAAATACAAAAATTATACCAAAATATCACAAATAATGTCAAATACATGTTTGTGAACTCAAAAGAGTATGGAAAGTTCAAACAAAAATTCAAAAATTCAATTTTTAACTCATTTGACCATCATTTCATGTGTTGCGAGTTTTACTTTCTACCCTTCTCGAGATTCCACCAATATAAAAGTTGGAGTACAAAGTACCCTCTTTACAATGGTGGTGATGTGGATCAATGAAAACTTTGTTTGATTGCTCGAATTCTTGGTCAAATTCGAGTCAAAATGCTGAAAAATTCAGCATTCAACTGAATCGTCTAAGTCTGAAAAATGTGATTTTTGCCCATTTTCTCAGCCCCGTAACTTTCAAACCGCTGCTCAAAAGGAGTGACACCCTTTGTAGAAATTGTAGCCTAATGTACCAGCTACAACTTTTGTATTGGGCGATCTCAATGTCTATATGTAAATATTTGAGAAAAAGGCAATTAAAGTCGGGTCAAAACCAATCGATCCAGCACTTAGAAATTTCAGATTCGTCAGTTTTGACAGATTTTGGCCGGTTTTCACTACGAATTATCTTTCATACTGTTACTCGAATACTATGGGACCCTTTGTAGGAATATATTATTATTATAATAATATACTGATATAATATATACTGATATTATTATAATATTATTTTGTTATATGAGAATATATTATTATGAGAATATATAATAAATATGAACAATATTATTATATATTATAATATTATAATATTAGTATAAATACAATATATAATATTATGAGAATATATAACAGTATCCACATATATTATATATTACACATTATTATAATATATTATTATAATATATTGTTATCCATATTTACTGGTATGTTCTCAGGAATAAATATGAGAATTCATAGTAAATATATTTCCTGAGATGCAACAAAGCCAAGGGGCCACAACCCCTTTTTTGTACAAGACATCATCAATTATTTGGTAGCACCTTGCTCTTTGCTGCATGGATTTTAGATCATCTTCAGCAATGGGCTCATAGAATCCCCGAAGGTAAGCCATTATTGGCGATCGCCAATCTTCTGAGCTTATTGCGTTGATCAGCCTTGACTGCTCATCTATGTCTTTTATCGATGGTGTTGTTAATGTTTGAAAGAATACATCCGGTGGAAGCTTGTCCCCTTTTGCAGCTGCTTTAGCCAGTGCATCCGCCTCTTCATTTTTTGCCATTGGTATGTATTCTACTGTGAAGCCTCTGAATTTTTTCTCCATTGATCTCACTGTAGTTAGGTATTTGATGAGCTCGGGTTACTTCGCAACGCTTTCTTTTTCGATGTGGTCTGCTACCACCTTCAAATCTGTTTTCACTATGAATCATTGAGCATCCAATGCCTTCGCTTTCCTGAGCCCCAATAGTATGGCTTCATATTCAGTGACGTTATTTGTGCTTCTGTCACTATTTTTGCAGAACTCTAAGTTTGCTGCATATCTCATTTTTACGCCCGAAGGCGATTGTACAATTGCTGCGATGCCAGCTCCTTTGTCCCCCCAAGCACCATCACAGTGTATTAGCCAGCTTTCCTCTCTGGCCGGATTTTCCGCTGAGGGCGATGTCCACTCTACTATGAAATCAGCCAAGACTTGTGATTTGACTGTTGTTCTTTGTTCGAATCCACCACGTATTCTGACAGCTCTGCGGCCCATTTTCGTATCCTTATCGAAGCTTCTTTGTTGCTTAAGAGCTCTTTAATTGGTTGGTCTGTGAGCACCTTGATGTTGTGGCCCCCAAAGTAATGCCTTAGTTTTCTGGATGCCATCACGATAGCATAGATTATTTTTTCGATCTTTGTGTAAAACAGCTTCGAACTGGCCAATGCCTCAGACATGTAATATACTGGCTGCTGTACCCTTCTGCCATCTATCGGCTTTTCCGCAATAGTGCAGCACTGATAGCTGATTGCGAAGCTGCGATGTACAATAGTAGAGGTGCCTTCGGATCATGTATTGTTAGCTTCGTGAGCTGCATCAAGTATTGCCTTAGCTCGTGAAATGCCTTTGATTGCTCTTGTTCCCATTCAAATTTTGATGCATTTCTGAGTGTTGCGAAGAAGGGTAAGCTTCGTTCAGTCGCTTTTGCTATGAATCTATTAAGCGCTGCAATTCTGCCTGATAGCTTCTGAACATCTCTTATGCATTTTGGCTCTTCCATGTCAAGAATTGCATATATCTTTTCTGGATTGGCTTCGATCTCATTCGCTAATACCAGACAACCAAGTATTTTTCCCTTAGTTACTCTGAAGACGCACTTCTCCGAGTTAAGCTTGAGGCCAGCTTCTCTCATTCTTGCGAAAGCAACTGCCAAGTCTGAGATGTGGTCTTGTCTTTTGACACTTTTGACCAGAATGTCATCGACATATGCAAGTATAGTTTTGAACAATTCATCTTTGAATACTGTGCTTGACATGCGACAGAAGGTAGTGCCGGCATTCCGAAGCCCCTCAGGAATCCTGATGAAGCAAAATGTTCCAACTGGAGTGATGAAGCTTGTTTTTTCTTCATCTTCTTTTTTCATCCAGATTTGATGGTATCCGGAGAAACAGTCTAAGAGGGACATCATTTCACTTGCTGCAGCTTGATCTACAAATTTGTCAATCCTTGGGAGTGGGAAATCATCTTTTAGGCAAGCTTTGTTGAGGTCGGTGAAATCAATGCACATTCTCCATTTGCCATTTTTCTTCTGAACTGGTACAGTGTTTGCTAGCCAGGTTGGGTATTTTACTTCACATATGACATTGGCATCCAGCAGCCTTTGCACTTCAGCTTTCACAGCGTTCACTTTTTCTTTGGACATTTTCCTTGGCTTCTACTTTTTCGGCTTCATATCGGGACTGATTGCGAGTTTGTGCTCAATTAAGCTTCTGTCAACACCTGGCAAATCCTTGCCTAACCAAGCGAAGACATCTTTGTTGTTTCTCAAAAACTCTATGAGTCTGTCTTCTTCGTTCGGCTCCAGATCCGAGCCGATAATCACTTTTCTGTCAAAGACGTCAGGCTGTAATTGTTCCTGCTTCGTCTCTATTGCTTCTTGCATTCTTTTGCTATCTTTCTCGATATTTGGCTTTTCTTTTGGGTAGAATGGTTCCTTTTCTTCAAGCAGATGCACATTTCGCTGGCTTGGGGTTTTGGCTCTCTCAATGTTTCTGGCTTCTTTCTGGTCACCAAACACAGTGATGACTCCTTTTAGAGCTGGCATTTTCATACATAAGAATGATTGCCTTATGATAATGTCGAAGGCGTTTATAACTCCTCTTCCGAAAATGACATTGTAATCAAATATCATGTCTACGACATCGAAGGTAATGAAATCGGTTCTTGCATTGGATGTATCGCCAAAGGATATTGGCAATGAGATTTTGCCCAGTGTTTGCATGCGCTTCCCCCCAAAGCCAACCAATGGAGTGTTTGATGGCTCCAGATTGTCTGGGTTGATGTTGGTCATGTTTCTTAGTGTTTTTGCTAAGATGATGTCAGCGGAGCTTCCTGTGTCCACCAGTACTTTTCCAATTGTCCAGCCAGCGATGTTGGCCTCAATTGACATTGCATCATTATGTGGAAAGTTATGAAGCCTTAAATCATCTTCCGTGAATGTGATTGGCATATGAGACCACTCCAATTTTTTGTAGGGACTGTCAACTGAAATGTTGTTGACTTGGCGGAAGTAGCTCTTTCTTTGTTTTTTGGTTTTGAAGGCAAGTGATGAGCCTCCAGTTATGGGTAGAATGTGTCCATAACTTGGGAGAGGGTTAGCTAGTTCTTTTGTTTGGGTTTTTGGTGGTGGTGGTGGTAGCTCCTCAACCTTGATGTTTTGCGAAGCCATTTGCTGGGAGGCTTGAGGGTATAGGTGTGGGTATATGGCTTGTGGGTAGTAATGTTGAAAGGTTTGTGGTGAAGGCGAGTACTGGCTCGCCATCGCTGTTGTTGGGTGTACAGTATTTGAACTTAGGGATGGATATATTGGGCAATATGGCTGGATAGCTTGGGTTTGTGTTTGGATTTGGTTGTTGGGGTGCGAAGCTAAAGGTGGCTTCGTTTGGGTAGCTTGTATTTTCTTTGCTTTCATTTTGTTGATGGTTTTCTTGATGTCTCGGCACTGTTCTGTGCCATGGGTGTGGTTTTTGCCATGATATTGGCAAAACAACTCCGTTCCCGAAGGTGGACCCCTTCCTCTTCCTCGGCCTCTGCCGGTTCTTCCACCTCTTTGGGTAGGTTCATTTCTTTGGTTGTGATGTTGGCTTTCTGGGTAAGTGGGTTTGTTCTCCTGAGACGAAGGTAAATTCTCAACATTCATGATGGTTTGATGGGAATAATTTTGGTAGTGGTTCTGGTTGTGGTTGTGGGGTCTACTTTAGGGTTCATGTTGGTTTCTCAGAATGGCTTCTCTGGCTAATCGCATTCGATTGTCATTATCGGATCGAAAATATTTTTTGAATTCCTCGTACAGATCTCCAAGAGTAGCTGGTGTCTCTCTCGCGATGTGTTGTGCGAATGGGCCTGGACGAAGGCCTTGAATAGCTGCAAACTTGGCAGCTTCATCAGGAATATGGGGAGCCTGAGCCCTTAGCCCAACAAATCTGCGAAAATAGTCTTCTAGTGGCTCCTTCGGCTACTGGTGTAGTGTGAGTTCAGCGTATGAGAGTGATTGATCTCCCATAATGCTGAAATTTTTTATGAGCTCTCTCTTCAAGTCATACCAGCTGTTGATGGATAGGCCTGGTAGCTTTGTGTACCAGTTCATTGCTGTGCCATCGCAATGATGAACGACTTTGCCAGCACCACATCATCTCCCCCTGCCGAAGCTATTGCAGCTTCGTAACTCATGAGAATTTGCTTGGGGTCGGTGAGGCCATTGTACCTTAGTAGAGAGATGGGCTTGTAGGATGGCGGCCATCTTGCCAATTGCAGACTTTCTGATAGAGGGCATGTATGATCAATGGGACGATTGTGCAGCATTTGAAAGCCAGTTTCCGATGTGGAAACACGATTTGGCTCATTGAGTTCTGCTTGGAGCTCAACAACTTGTTTTTTTGGCTTTTTTGAGTTCTTCTCGTAGCTTCACAGCTCTAGAATTTGTGGTGTTCAATCTTCTTTGCTTCGCTTGCCTCAACTCCTCCAACTGCTTCCTGACCTGCAGCAACTGGCGTTGTTGTTCTTGTTCTTCTTCTTGTATTTGCTGTTGTAGCTCAAGCTGGGCAGCTTCGAGCTCTCTTTGCTGCTCCAGACAGCGAAGGCGGAGCCTTTCCTCCACCCTGCGCAGCTTGTCTTTGGTGGTTAATGTGTCCTCATCGGCTTCTGGTTCCTCAGTGACGGCTTCGGTTATGGGTGGTAAGGTGCTCGGTGGAATTATGGTTTGGGGATCAGCTTCATCATCTGAGGTTGTGTTTTCAGTGGTGTTTCTTGGGTTTTTAGGTACTCTTTTGGCTTGTGGCATGGTGGTGTTCGTGGGTTTCCTTCGTGCACTGCACAAGTGGTGGGCGCCAGTTTTTGGGTTAATGCCGAAGCTAACAAGCCCAAACAATAGCTAAGATAGAGAAACAGAGACAAGCAACAATATATTACTCATCAACAGTGTTCTCAGGAATCAGCCCTTTACACGTTGGCCAGGGGTCTCCTTTTATAGGGAGGCCAAAGGGCATTTTTACATTCCTCATATGCCCCTGAAAACCAAGCATCATCATCTAGACTATACAACTTAGATGTTCTAGGGACATAATTGTACATTCGCAATCATCAGTGTGAATGCGTAGACTGGTTACACCGGGATTGACTCGGCTTGGACTCGGTCCACCTTGGCTTCATCGTCGTGTAGGAGGGCGCAGTCACCTTTGCAACTTGCTTCGGTCCGACAACAGCGACGACGATCCTCCACCAGCTCCCGAAGCCATTAGCCCATCACCGAATCTGCACTATAATCAGAAACGAAGCAGGCTAGAGCTCTGCTTATCACATTTAGCACTTAACGCTACCTTTGTTTCATCAAAACAGCTTTTGAAGCCATTCTATGGCCGTGTTCTGGTGTTTCACCCATTCTCAGGATGAAGCCAATCCAGCGGCATGCGCCAGGACGAAGCCAAAATGACTTGGCCTTTCATTGGACGAAGGCAATGTGCCTGACATACTACTCAATATCTATTGGAAGGTGTTTCTTGGCGGCCAATCCCCCAACATCTAGTAAGTGTTCATGATCTCTTATGGTATTAAGTTCTCTTGATTAAGTAAGTTCTCTTCTATAGTTGCTTGCGGGTTCATCGTTCATTAATCATTTGTGAAAGCTTAGTGAATACTTTGGTCTAGGAACAAGACTAAAGTAGTAATTAATAGCGTAGACATGGTGTCTGGGCTAGAAGTTACCTTTGTTTGCCTCGTAGCCCCAGGGATTAGTTGAGGTAGGCGGCAGGTGGTGACAGCCCTGTTCATCCTTTGTAATCCTCCACGTTCGGGTACGGCGTAGAGCTGTTTGCCAGCAATTTCCTAGAGGCCTAGGATACCCCGTGCCCAAAGTAAGCAAACCATAGACGCTGAGCTTATCCTTCATCAAGGTCCTTAACCATAGGAATCGTCTCTACCCTCGCCATCCATTCTCTTGTTGTCCTTGGACGATCTCGTTAGAAGATTAGTACACACGTTCCCTGTGGATTCGATACCCTGAATACTTTCGAGTGAAAGCTACAACAGTATCCGTGCGTTTGCTGATTTATCTGCGACCGTAAGAAATACCAACAAGCTTTCTGGCGCTGTTGCCGGGGAACGGTTGCTGTATTATCTTCGAACCTTGTTCGTCCTCGTATCTTTTTATTTTTCTTTTATTTTCTTTTACCTGTTACCCCATTTACGATGGAGCAATATTCTATTCTAGAATTTTCTGCTCCAAGGCGTGAGTTCTTTGAGCTACCACCTTCTGATCAATCAATCACCACATCTAGCTTTGAACTCCACCCGGCTTTATAGCCATGGTTCGGAATAAATCCTTCTTAGGGACCAACAATGAAAATCCTTATGATCACCTGCAAGAATTTGAGTTGTTGTGCTCATGTCTAAGGATCTCAGGTGTGGCGCAAGAGACCATCAAATGGAAGTTATTTTTGTTCTCTCTCGAGGAGAAGGCGAGAAAATGGTACTACGGATGTAAACGGAAATTGGAGAATAGGGAGAGAGTGAGGGGTAGTCCGGGGAAAGTGCCGAGGTTGTCGGCACTCTTCCCCGATCTTGTACCTCGACGGATGCTTTCTTCTTCTAGTAAGTGTTCGTGATCTCTTATGGTATTAAGTTCTCTTGATTAAGTAAGTTCTCTTCTATAGTTACTTGCGGGTTCATTGTTCGTTAATCATTTGTGAAAGTTTAGTGAATACATTGGTCTAGGAAAAAGACTAAAGTAGAATTAATAGCGTAGACGTGGTGTCTGGGCTAGAAGTTACCTTTGTTTGACTCGTAGCCTCACGGATTAGTAGAGGTAGGCGGCAGGTGGTGACAGCCCTGTCCGTCCTTTGTAATCCTCCACGTTCGGGTACGGCGTAGAGCTGTTTGCCGGCAATTTTCTAGAGGCCTAGGATACCCCGGTGCCCAAAGTAAGCAAACCATAGACGCTGAGCTTATCCTTCATCAAGGTCCTTAACCATAGGAATCCTCTCTACCCTCGCCATCCATTCTCTTGTTGTCCCTGGACAATCTCGTTAGAAGATTAGTACACACGTTCCCTGTGGATTCGATACCCTGAATACCTCCGGGTGAAAGCTACAACGGTATCCGTGCGCTTGCGGATTTATCTGCTACCGTAAGAAATACCAACAAGCTTTCTGGCACCGTTGCCGGAGAACGGTTGCTGAATTATCTTCGAACCTTGTTCGTCCTCGTATATTTTTATTTTCCTTTTATTTTCTTTTACTTGTTACCCCCTTTACGATGGAGCAATATTCTATTCTAGAATTTTCTGTTCCAAGGCGTGATTTCTTTGAGCTACCACCTTCTGTTCAACCAATCACCACATCTAGCTTTGAACTCCGCCCCGGCTTTATAGCCATGGTTTGGAATAAATCCTTCTCAGGAACCAAAAATGAATCCTTATGATCGCCCGTGAGAATTCGAGTTGTTGTGCTTATGTCTAAGGATCTCAGGCGTGGCACAAGAGACCATCAAATGGAAGTTATTTCCATTCTCTCTCGAGGAGAAGGCGAGAAAATGGTACTATGGATGTAAACGGAAATTGGAGAATAGGGAGAGAGTGAGGGGTAGTCCGGGGAAAGTGCCGAAGTTGTCGGCACTCTTCCCCGATCTTGTATCTCGACGGATGCTTTCTTCTTCTAGTAAGTGTTGATCTCTTATGGTATTAAGTTCTCTTGATTAAGTAAGTTCTCTTCTATAGTTTCTTGCGGGTTCATTATTCATTAATCATTTGTGAATGCTTAGTGAATACTTTGGTCTAGGAACAAGACTAAAGTAGTAATTAATAGCGTAGACGTGGTGTCTGGGCTAGAAGTTACCTTTGTTTGCCTTGTAGCCCAACAGATTAGTAGAGGTAGGCGGCAGGTGGTGACAGCCATGTCCGTCCTTTATAATCCTCCACGTTCGAGTATGGCATAAAGTTGTTTGCCAGCAATTTTCTAGAGGCCTAGGATACCCCGGTGCCCAAAATAAGCAAACCATAGACGCTGAGCTTATCCTTCATCAAGATCCTTAACCATAGGAATCCTCTCTACCCTCGCCATCCAATCTCTTCTTGTCCTTGGATGATCTCGTTAGAAGATTAGTACACACGTTCCCTGTGGATTCGATACCCTGAATACTTCCGGGTGAAAGCTACAATGGTATCCGTGCGCTTGCGAATTTATCTGCGACCGTAAGAAATACCAATACTCCGCATCACACCCTGAGGGGCACAATGGCGTGAGCGGTGCGGGTTATGTAGACGAGGGCAAGCCAGGGCACCGTGGCCCCCATCGGGGCTAGGGCGGAGTGCCATTGCTCCCTATCCCCACCGTGGCCCCCCAAGCGTCTTACCATCAGACGCAGGTAGTCGCTCTGTTCTTCTGCCATGTAACCTGATCATTTAGGTTACTCAGCTTGGCTCATTCTTTTTCCCTTGTCAGGTTGCATTATTACCAAGGAGCTTGCAACTCTGATGCGGGCTCTCTTTGCCTGAACCCCACTGAAGCCAAGCTGCAGGACAAGATCAACCTTCTGCTAGGTCAGGACCATACCAACGAAATGGAGGCCCCGGTGCGAAACAAACTAAGGGGCCCTAAAATTTAAAAATACGGCATGACCAAAACGGACTTTTATTATGAAACTTCAGTATCTGTTACTACTTACATTGCTTAGAAATATGTCAAACATTAATACTAAATGGGTTAAAAGCAGTATCCAAGCAATAAACTGACCTTGTCTTCAACCTAAAAGCATCATACTTTTAGTATTTCGTGAAATGAAATCTTCAATTATATCTCATAATTAATATTCTTGAAGATATCATTTTGAAGTGCTATACATTATTGCCAATGCACTGAGTCTTTCTTGAGTAATAGTAGCTTGTATGTAGGATTTCAACAAATTGAGTTTAGAAACTTCCCATACAGTTTTCTTCCATCAATGTATGGAATGTTCTCCACTTTTAAGTGCAACCTCTAGATTAACATAAGTCCTAAAGCAAACTGTTATCATCGATTCCTGTGAAACAGCCAGACCTCCTGCCATCCATGGGCCTAATAAAAGTCCTCGAGAGCCACATATGGGCTGGCTATGCTCACTGTATGTATAGGATTTAGTGGGCCTTTTTATTTGTTTTTATACTTAAGTAGTTAAGTAGGTGATTAGCTAACCTAATTAGGTGATTTGGGGGCCCCAAAAATTTGGGGGCCCTGTGCAGGCGGCCACCTCGCCCCTGCTATTATACGGGCCTGTGCTAGGTCAGTGTCGACCAAGCCAAGCGAAATGGTGGTATGCTAGCTTCTGTTGGAGCATAACTTTTTCCGTGAACCTGGCTTTTGCTGTTTCGGTGATGCTGAATGTACACTTGTTATGTTGATGATGGAAAATTGAGACTTTTAATGTGCGAGTGAATGTTATTGTATGTACTAGCTGTTACTTGTAAGTGATCCTTGTATTCTTGAGGTTTTCCTATTTGCATTAGTGGGGATTTAGCATGTGAGATAGAACATTGGTGCAATTCTTAACTATTTTCCTTTCAACTTCATATATATAAATTCATAGCTCACATGTGCATAGAAAGGATATTAAATGTAGAATTCTCTTGATTCTTAAAAATGGCTAGGTTCACATGTTGCCTGATCTTTGCTCATTCTTTCTTCTATACGGTTGCTCTGTATGGAATTAATTCTGACTACTTTTCATTTGATATTTATGTACATCTAGGGGATTACTTGCTATCACCTACTGAGGACATTGAGTAGGATGTTATTTCATTGGGATAATCAGAAGGTATGTAAGATCCTCACCTTGAGATCCTCTCAACATGATACCACTGATTATTGATAGCAGATAGTCTAATGGCATATGTGTAGGACTTTTGATATGCTTTTCACTTAATCGGTGTAATTGTTTTTATGCCACTTTTCCTGAATTATTCCTTTGCAAATAAAATCTTTTTATGGTATGAAATGAGTATTCTGATAGGATTATTTCTCTTTGGTTGAAGACATTCTATTTCAGATAACAATCGGTCTGAACCTGCCATTTATTTTTGTGTTTATTCTAGATTCTGATAAGAAATGGAAGGCTGTCAAAGGATCTCCTGTCTCTACCAGTTTACAGCAACAAGATTTCCTTCTTCAGAACTAGACAAGTGCAGATTATTGAGAGTTCTGAGTAAGTAGTATTCTCTAACAAACTGTTGCTTTTCCAGAGTCATTTTTCATGTTGTACTATTTCTGCAACTGTAACAGAATAGATTAGAACTATAATGTATATAGTGGATAAATCATGTGAATTTGTGATATAAAGAATGGATAATACGTGTATATGTGATGTATATAAGGGTATATTATGTCATCTTTTTCTTCTTTTAATTCATCTTAAGAGACGCTGGTTTGCAATCAGTGTATCCTATGTTTCTTTTTTAGTTTTTTTAATTCATCAAAGGAGACGCGGGTTGGCAACCCGCGTCTCCTATGTGAAGTCATAGGAGACGCGCTATGTGTGTCATAAGAGATGCGAATTAACAAACCGCGTCTCCTATGTGAGGGCCATTGGTGACGAGGGTTGGCAAAAACGTGTCTCCTATGACTCCTCTCAAAGGAGACGCGAAAAATCAGCGTCTCCTATGACTTGTCATCAGATATGCAAATATAGAGATGCAAAAAAATAGCGTCTCCTTTGACTCCTTTCAAGGTTTTTTACATAGTGGATTCCATTTCATTCATGTACTCAACTATAGTTTGATGATATAGCACTTGTGGAAACCGCACATTAAAACTATACATTGAGAATGGACTTAGAGTCTGATTTTGGACCATGTCAGTGAACCGGCGGGTCCCCCGTACCACCCCAATCTTTAAGGACGTCTCTTTCTTCATGCCGTACGTCTAGCTAAACTAAACAGCAACACGAGCTCGATCTGATGGATATCACGACAAGGCAGATCCCGATCTGATGGATATCACGACAAGGCAGATCCCATAAAGATCAAACACTCGTTCGCATCCCGCGGCTCTTGGCGTATATTGACGCATTAGGGGCCAGTCTCACTAAAGTTCTATTGGATAGTTACTTAGATTGAGAACTAGATAACTATGCCAGATGAGTTCTATGAGGATGAAACTCCTCTCTCATCTGATGAAACCCTCATATTAATTACCTGGCCAAGTCAGTAATTTTGTTGATGTAGCATTGAATTTAATGTCATGAAATTTTTATGAAACTTTCCATTGAGACCGGCCTTTGGGCACTCACAATGTGATACAAAATCAGACAGTAAGCAATAAATGCTGCCCTACTACCAGACAATAGCCACTGTGGAACCAGGTAGTAACTGTTACCAGGCAACAAGCTTACTACCCGGTAGCAGCCAATAAACTATTGAAAAAAGGACTGAGCAGCAGATTTTACTCCCTACTCTCTGCATGCATGGAGGTCAATCCAGAACTTATATTTTTTTTATTTTACATGGGTCCCATCTTACTACCTCCTTACACTGTGAGAAATTTATCAACTACTCCTATCTATCTAGTCTAGACCACACCCTTATTACCTACCTAGGTAAGATACACTGCCCTTGCCCTTAAATGGCGGGTATCCAAGCTTCCATGAATAAGCCCCACAATCAATCAATCACCTTCTTTATTAAGAACGGACGTGATGGACGAGGCATGCAGGCAAGCCGCACGCGGAACATTCCTTCCTATATATAAACCTTATTGGCCGGCAGGGACGACGGAAACTGACGCCGTCAGCCGGTCACTGCGTTTTCCATCGCCGAAGACGCGCGCGGCGGAGCAACGGTGATTCGGTGAAGGTAAGTGCTAGTTTCTTGCGCCGTTTTGACCTTTTTCAATTCTCTCCGTTGGACTGTAGATAAACCATTCCCCTGTCCATATAACTCGATGCAGTTGCTTCTTTGCTGATTGAACTAGTATATATGTTGAACGTATTCAGATCTTGTAGACGTTTTACGTATTCTTTAATTTGCTTGCAGCGACTGGAAACGACGCATTTACTATCTTTTTTGATTTTCACTATTTGATAATTAAACAACAACCTGGATTATCAGTTTTTCCCACATTATTATCTTTGTAGAAAACAACAATAGCATTCTACTTATATATATTGTGTTCTTGTACCAATCATTCATTGGCGCACATGTTATACTTCTGCCCATCTAATAGGTAGTGCATTCATCGATCAGCATCTTAGAACAAAAAAAATACGCTTTCTATTCGTGCACTTGCTTGTAGAGAAGGTTCGCATAACATTGAAATTTATGGGTCACAAAGATATCTAGTTCCTTAATTAGAAGACTTAACTTTCTATAAGTCGCAACCACGCATGCAGGTAACTATGTACATGAAATTGACTTGTGTCCCCCAACAATTTGTTCTTAGAGAACGACGACAATGCCTCAAGGGAAGCTTGGAATGAAGCTGATCGAGAACCCCAAGAAGCGCAGGACAACCTACAAGAACAGGTGCGATGGCCTCGTCCAGAAAACATCGCAGCTTGCCACCCTCTGCGGCGTCGAAGCCCTCGTCGTCTGCATCGAGACGAAGCCTGCCGCTTCCGGGCAAGACAGCAGCGGTGGCGCTGCAGCGGCCACGACATGGCCTACGGACCGTGAGGACGTGCAGAAACTGATCAACAAGTACCGCGACACTCCCGCGGACAAGATCAGGCATAGCTTCACCGCCGCAACGTACTACCAGGAAGAGCTAGCGAAGCAGCAGCGTAAGCTCCTCAAGATCGAGCAGTGCGGTCCGGACATACTCAGCCAACAAGACTGCCGCCTGGCCGACCTCTCCCACATAGATCTCAGTGCCATGCTCGACATGCTGGACGGGACGTTGCGGAAGGTCCAGCAGCGGATCGTCGAGCTCGGAGGCCACGTCCTCGAGGACGACGTGCCGTCCGCGACCGCGATGGTTACCCCGGCAACGCCGCATGCCGTGCCAATGCAGCTGGTGGATAACAACTCCTTCAACCTCATGTTCAGCATGCCGGACGCTGGATCGATGGTAACGCAGTACTACTACCCTCCTCATGACATGCTGCCACAGTTAGTCCCTCTCCAGCCTTCGTGCCTTGCCTTTCAGATGCCACGGCCGACTTACACCTATCAGATCCCGCCGCCATTGCTAACAAAACCTGTTGACTTGGCTATGACGGGCACTGGCACCGTGGACTTCCCGTCTTTTGTCACAAACTTCGCCAACGCTAATAGCAACACGGCGCCCGGGTTTTATGATGATGATTGTATGCCTGGTTTTGATGCCATTGGAGGTGGAGTGTACGTCGACGATTATGTTGATGGTGGGCTAGGCTTCACTGCCGGATCTGCTGGTGCTGCTTACCAGCATCAGCACCACATACCTACCGGTGTTTGGCCCGTGAACAGGCTGAATAATAATCATGGTCCCATGGATGCTGCTGCGGTAGAGCTGTGGAATGACTTCACAGGGCTGCCCAGTGGTAGCAGTAGCACCACCAGCTTTCACGGCGGGTTTCAGAAGAAATAGCTACATGATGGATATGTATTTCATCCAAATGTCTTTGTGTATTTAGCTTACCTTTAATTTAAAATTGGATCGTGAATTTGACTATCTTGCTATTAAAGGTAGGATCGTAGGAGTGTCAGGGTTTGCCTTGGAACTTTAAAAGCTTATCGATCTAGATCGATCTTTTGTGGAAAGCTAGATCGTTAACAAGTTTGTGTCAGAGTTTAAGCATCTAAACGTTTGGACGATGGGGATTAACCATATGCATATTTATATGTGAGTGAGTTTACTGACTTAGAAATGTTCAAAAAATGTGACTCTAGTCTTCTTACTCATTTTTATGTTACGATCAGAATGTCCATGCATGTGTAGCTACGGTGACTACTAATTGCTTTATTTTCTTTTGAGACTCGGAAGAATTTTTTTTATCTCTGCCATTATATTTTTATTGCACTCAAAGGATCTTTGCATGCTTGCTAGTAAACATGTAAAATTTTGATTAATATTTCCCTCTTCCCAATTTATCATTACAAACCTCTATTTTCCATTTTAGTAAGAGATTTGGTAGAGACAAAAAAGAGTGAACACCACATTTTATTATAAAATGCAAACTCATCTCTAATCCTAACATTCCATCCTATCATGTTATAAACAACATATGCGAACTGAGATTAAATATTCATATGCCAAAGTGGTTAGAGACACTTAGCATGCCACTTCGTCAAATTACTATTACTCAGAGTCTTGCTCTTGAAAGTCCATCAAAGATAATTAAAAACCAGGGCCGGGCCGGCGTAAACTGAGGCCCTGTGCGAAATGGGGCCTATTATGCTAGCGAAATATAAAAATAAAATAATTGATACGATATAATGTAGTATCAATTCTCTGTCCAAAACTATAACTCATTTTGTTTTTTATAGATAGAACAGTATTTAAAATATATTTACTATGAATCCTCTACAACTTTTACATTGGCTGATTCTTAAGTTATGAACAAAATCGAGAGGTAAATTGAACTGAAGTCGGACCGTGCAACGGCAACTCGACTGAATCGACCTAGTCGATTCTGTTCGACAGGCCGACGCTGGCCTCGGCCTCGTCGATGCCGGTGCCGCGCTGTCAAGCGTCCAAGCGACCTCGGCCACGTGCCCGACCCTCCGCACGCCTCTTGTCCTTGCCAGGTGGTCCATGCCCCGGTGGCAAGCTGCACGCGCGCGAGGAAATCAGAGCCGCCACCTCACCTCCATGACACCGAGCTCAGTAAAGACGCCGGGGCCAAATTCACCCTCCTCGATCAGTCATTCTTCAATTCACCGCGTCCGAGCCTCCCTCACCTTGCCCTCTCCGCCCTCCACCCTTTCCCTTGCTTCGCCATAGCCGGCGTGGCTCGGAATTGCAAGTTTTCGGCCGCCATTACCACTGAACCGGCCGAGCTCACCCCCTCACCGTGGCCGGCCCTACTCGTTGTTCCTCCCCTCAATTGGAGTCTCAAAATGGCATCCCCGTAGTTCGCTGATACTCGCCGACCGCTTTTCCCGCTCCCTTACCCACTAGCCGAGCCGGGCCGCCCGCCCAGGGCCGAGCGCGGCCTGGGGCTGAGCTTCGGCACCCGCCTGCGCGCTCGGGCCAGAGGGGCCACCGGAGCCGGCATCCGCCGCCGGCCAGGAGGCCCGAGCCGAGCAGTCCGAGCTCTGGCTCGAGGTAGAAGACAAGGGAGTGAGTGGTAAGAAAGAAAGAAATACAGGGGGTTATGGGTAAAGGTTTTGGATTTATGTTGATGAGGGGGGATCTTGTAGGGGCTGGACTGCAAGTTTCCAGGGACCTATCCGCGAAGAAAGGACCTTGTGGAAATTACTTTTCTTTTTACAGGGACCTTCATGTAAAAGCCTTTTTCCTTTTCGTTATTTTCTTTCCACTTTATTTTGGCTGAATTTTGGTAAATCACCAATAATCACACAAATATTGTAAAATCATAAACTTGGACTTTCTGGAATCCATGTGAAATTATCTTTCCAGTGGTATATCATATGCATATGTAAATTGTGTAATGCCTGATGTGTTGCTCTATGTATGAAAGAGTGCTTGAGGGATTGTTTATTGCCTTATAAATCACATGCATGTGCTAAAAATGCAAAAACACCTTTGATGGTTCTGTTATGATTAGTAGAGTTGAGTTGAGTATCTGATGGCCAGAGTCATTTTATGATTTTGGTAGATTTGGAATTAGTTAAGTTAATGGAGTAGAAAAAGTAATAAATATATATACTACTCAATAAAATTTGGCAAATTTTGTTAGAGCTTCTCTGGAGTATAGGAACCCTCATAAAAAGAATTAGCTTCGGAAAGTGTGTACTTTTTAAGTTATGGATTAAGTTTGGTTCTAGCTAGTTAAATGTAGATAAATCACCAAATATTCTGTATGGATTAGAAAAATATGAAAAATTCACAAAAAATGTCTCTGGCAGAATAGTAGTTGCAGTAAAAATTTGAGCTGCAGAAAGTTTTTGTAGAATTTATTATGATTTTCTAACTAGTGATAAATGTTGGCTATTAAAAGAAATAGGAAACAAATAGATAAAATGCTAGCAAATTCCTGAAAAATAGGTTTGACTGCCAAGAACACAGAAACATGTTTACCTTAATTTTTGTTTAGGTAAATATATTTTCTAGGCTTTATTTGGTAAAAACTAGCTAGGAAATGCTTAATTAATAAATAGTTTTCTTGTTGTAAAATTAATTATAAAAATATGTATAGCAACCAGGAGTGCTGAATGTCAAATTCAGCCATAAAAACTCCATTATGCTACTAGTGGTCATTTATAGATGTTTTGTTTAATTTATGTAGTAGTTTAAGTTGTTTGTAACATATTAAAAGGTTTAGTAAAACTTCTTTATATTTTACTTTAGATCTGAACTGAGTTTAATCAGAAACTAAAAGCAGCCCCACCCAGGTTTCTTTGTGAGCTTCTTAGTTATTTATACTCCGTAAATGATTGCCCAGTGATGTATTAGTGAGTTGTTGCAGTTATCCCTACAATGGATTGCTCGTGCATTACTGCATCTCATGCATCCGCATTTCATGTAGATCATCCCACTGTTGACGGAGTGTACGAGATCGAGGCCGAGCCCGAGGGTGATCCAGTCGCTGCTGAGGTGAACTACGTTGCTGCTCAAGACCCGGACCAAAGTCCAGAAGGGCCCAAGGCCGGTGATCAGGAAGGCAAGCCCCGGAGCATGAGCCCTTTGATTAAAACTAACCCTCCTTACTTTATGTCTTACTTTGTGCATTTAAGTTTTGAGGAGTTGAATGAAACCCTAGTTGCATGATCCCTAGGTACCTATGTTCTAATACTAGTATGTGTAGGTCGTATAGATTGCCATGCTTAATTAGGACTGGTAGAAGTCGAGTGATTGCCTTGTCACTCGCGAGATATAGGTTTTTACTTTATATCAATTTATGAAATTCGGCAGGCGGGGCCCTTGCGATATTCCTGTTTGATTGAACGCCCCGTTTGCACAGATGGATGTTGGCTAAGGCATTGATTGTGTGGCGATGTTGGTCAAGCTTTTGAAAGTACTAATCGTATGCTGGGAAATGTGGTAAACTGGTAAACCTAGTACTTGATTCAAACTGATGTCTGATGGGTCTTCCTACTCCATTGGGCGAGGGGTTGATGGTGAGTGTAGCGGCAGTGGCCGCGGCACAGGTTTGCCTGGGGCACCTGGGGTTCGTTGGGGCGTGCACTCGGGTGGAGTGGGCTCTGATGGCAGAGGGCAGGGAGAGATGGGAACGGTTGCCTCGTGAGGTCCTGGGTGTCTCTCACGGTTCGTACGATTAGGTTGTTCCATGCATGGTTAAAATCAACTCCAGTTGTCCGTCCTTCGCGGTTACATGAAGCTGCTTGATCTCTTTTCACACATCAGTATACTTGGGCCATGGTTAGAAAGGCTGTTAGTTGAGTAATATTGATAAATGGTTAATCAATTGTTTTTTGACACTGATTGTGGTTGGATAGTTTGGCAAATTTAGTAATGATTAGTCTCAATTTAACTTGGCTAAAATATTAAAAATAGGGATCAACTTGTAGATGCTTTTTGGCAAAACAAACCCCTCAGCCATAAAGTCTTGCATGTCTAGAATTTAACCTTGTCGGGTAAGTCTTGCTGAGTATTAGTATACTCAGCTTTGCTTGTGGCTTATTTTTCAGATAATGGTGATGGCTATGATCCCGTTGCTGCTCTTACTTGGCCTTATGTGCTTCCTGATGGTTGGACCGTGGAGCGGGTGCCGTCTGAGTCCGACTCAGGCTGCGGGGATTGAATGTCATGTGAGGGCTCCACATGATGTTATGTGTACCGACGTTTAGACTTCTGCTGTATTATAACTCTGGTTTGTAATAACTAAAACTTATGCACTGTGTTTGTATAATTATCCCTGTGAACCTTGTGTTGTAAAATTTGTGATGAGTTGTACTGCCTAAGCCCATCTTCGAGTGGGACTGCTGCTATTTCGTTTCGGTCATGAGAATTGGTGGTTTAATCGGGAAGGTATCCGACGGATTGCACGATTAGCACGGTTCAAGGGTGTAGAGCACCACAGTAGAGGTGGGCCCATGCATTTGAGCCAGATTAATTGGGGCGGTCTGCCACACTTTATTGAAGAATGATTCTAGCATTACCTAAGCAAACCTGGATGTCACTCGAAGAGAGCAGCACCCGCCGAGGTACAAGAAGAAGAGAGTAGCCAACATCCCCAGCTTCTCCCAGACACTCACTTCACCCCGCACCTATCTACTCTAAGCACTACATTGGATCTAGCCTTTGAACTCTTCACTTCTCTATGTGTTGAATGAGGGGGTGAAGCCCTCTATTTATAGTAGAGGAGGTGACTTGGGGATGTAGAGATCCTCCGCTTGATGCTAGGAATATTCGCCTCCAATCTCTCCCCTCCTTCCACCTGTCTCTAGAACCTACCTAAGGAGGTCGGTAGGCGTGCGCCACGGTCTCCATCGCCTCTAGTAGAAAACCGCACATAACCCTCGAAGAAAATATCAAAACGATAGCCTAGGAGATGGAACCGCGAGTTTCTGTGTTGACTGCGCCAAAACCTGAGGAAAACCGGTCGACTCTGCCTCTAGACCGCGCAAAACCGACCGACAGCGCTTCCCTGCGCGCCACGTGCCCCCAGCCCCGGCCGATCCGTCCTCGCGTGGGTGGACGCGTGTGCCCTGGCTGCGTCCCCACGCGCCGTGCCCCAGGTGGCCGGGCGGCTCCCCGCAGGCACAGGCTCCCGCGCCCTCATGCACGAGTATGGGCCGCGCCGTGGCCCGCACCGATGGCCACTGGGCCGCGTGCCTGGACCACCTTGCTGCGAGCCTACCTGCTGACGTCTGGGGCGCTGACGTCATCGCCTCTTATAATATTGTATTTCCCATATCTCCTTCAATTGGGCTCCAAAACATATGAATAATATGTCCCTTGAAATCGCCTCGACGAGCTCTTTGCAATGGTACACTCCAATTCAGCATTTGCGACAATTTATGATGATGATATTTTTGGATCTATTTCAATCCCTTAGTGGCATTTGGGGCATTTCCTGCATGGCAATGTAAAACACCAACACTCGTAGAATTTGTTAGTAATAAACCCTGCCACTATGATTGGTGAATAAATTCCATATGTTTCTTGCAGGATTTGATGGTCAAAAATGGTACTTAAGGACCGTCAATAAGCTCCCCCACACTTAGCCTTTACTCATCCTCGAGTAAAGTTTAAAGACTAAGGTGGAACATGACTCCTTTTGATATGAAGCTAGCATATAAGTTATTCCAAACCATACCTGTACTTGTGAATTTTTAAGTGTCTATCATGTCATCTTGGATGGTTGAGAAATGGAACAACCGTGATTCAATTAATCTCCACTCTTCTTGGAAGTAGCTTGGGTTTTGATAGATTTTCAAAAACAAACCCTTACCTAGCTCCTCGAATGATTCTCTCAAATCGCTAAATGTATATGATTCATCACCAAGGCATTTCTTTGCCTTTGTTTATCCTACTTCTAAAAGGCTTATGTAGAGCTCAAGATAGGAGTAAAGATAGAGCATAATTGTATCACATATGTTGCAACGTGAAAAACCAGATCCAAGAAGAAAACGAGTCATACAATTCTGATCAAGATGTGCATGTGCGTGGTGAAGGGGAAGGTGTGTGAGAACTCCTTTTTTATGATCTCTCTCCTTTGAATTTATTTGAGAACATGGCTATCTCTTTTTTTTTCTTTCTTTTTTTTTATGCTCAATGCTTTTATGAGCATATATATTTTTTCTTCTTCTTCTTCTTTTTTTCTTGGACCTTCATGTGTCCAAAATGTTTTTCTATAGCCCATGTCTCTTTTGCTAAGGATATTTGGAGAGAGATTAATAAAACATATGGAGCATTTATTTGGTGGATAAATGAATATTACTAACTTCCAGCATAGAAGTTTAGCATATATATGTGGAGTGTACGTGATCTTGATCAAGAAAGCATGAAGAGAATCTTACAGGGGTCACAACAGTTTGACAAAGCTCAATGTAATAACAAGCAGCATATGTATAAGGTTTTCAATGTGAGTAAATATATGGCCTTGGTAGGAATAAGGCGTCACTTGTAGAGCTTTGTAAGGCTATCGGTTTTAAACTTTTGCAAGAAATACATTCCAAGTACTTTATACAGAAAGAACAAGACTCCTCTTATCATAGCATATCTCATTCATAAACCATTTAGATAGCATGCTTTCCTAAAGATATATGTTCACAAGTGATACATATAGAGCAAGGAATAAAGAATATGCAAGCCAATCAAGGATGAGCATATAAACCAAAGGAGCAACAAATTCATTTGAATTTAATTTTAATGATCATCTCAAGATTATGTTAAACTCATGAATGAGAGGGAGTGAGGGATTTGCATGCAAACCATCGCATTGGACGAAGTGGAAGATGAGGTTTGCTAGAGGGCCTTGGGTTGAAGGAATTCGTTCGAACCTCTCTAGTGCTCGACTGTTGTGATCTTTTTGATGTTGGTCCATGCGATGTTGCGTGGCGTAATTTTGGGTGGTCTTGAATGCGTGAACGAATCCATTCGCGGCGACCTCCTCTTTCTCCTGGTCCAAACCATGCACGAAACGGTGGTCTGTAGCCTCGGCGCCACTCGTCTCCGGCGAGCCGCCACCATAGGTGCCGAGCGCCACCGCCCTTGTTCGCCGTGCGAACGAGGAATGAGCGAAGCCCCTGCAGGACCAAACAGATGTCTTGGCCACCGTCTGATGCCCATCCTGCGTTACAAATTAGATCAACAATACCCCCTTCATTCTTTTGCTAAAGGGCCCCTGCAGTTTGCTATAATCAACCCACCGTCCTCCCCTCTGTTTTGCGAAACTTGCTTGCTACCCCCTGAAGTATAGGGTTAATTACGTTTAGGTCCCTGAACCTACTCCGAATCGATTCGTTCAAGTTGCGTTAGGATCTTGATCATATAAAATATGCGTTAGTGGTGCTTTCCATAATGCTTGTTTTTGGAAATTAATTTAGTATTAATTTGATTAATTCCTATTAAACATTGTGGTATCTAATTAAAAGCTATATAGTGTCACACACCGTGTTTTATAATAAATGCTAATTTGATTAATATTTATTTCATATGTTTTTTCTAATTAAAACTAATTAGTTTACACATCGGCTTTTCTTGAATAATATTAACTTGATTAATGTTCAACTTAATCTAGCTTTTCTAAATAAAAGTTGATTAGGTTTTTACACCGGCTTTTATAATATTGTTAATATGATTAATTCTCAAAGTCAATGTCTTTTCAATATTAATGTGGTTAGCTGAACATGCGACATAAAGTTATCCAATAGATTTTCACACATGTTTTATTTCCAATTAAATGTTTAATTGGTATAATTAATACTTGAACATTATAAATAAAACTTGACTAAGTCTTATCTCGGTTTTGTAAGATAAACTTTAATATGACATAATTCTAACAAAGGGTATTTATTTTGAATATCCTTTTATATTGTGTTTGTTAAACTAAAATGAATCAAGCATATAGTCTTTGTGCTCTCATAAATGCAAATGTACGATAGTTGTCTTTTTAATCGTTCCTCCGTTTTCAGCTTTTTTCTGAGCCTTCGTAACCATAGCTTCGAGCCCTATCTTTAGTGCGCTCTTTTAAAGTTGTTTTATTGTCTGGTGTATTGTTCTTAGCTATACTTGTTTGCTTTGCTTTGTATGCTTGTACACGATGATTGCTTTGAGTAGAAGGATCATTGCTCGTTGCTTTCAAGATCAAGAATTCCATGTGAGCAAAAAGATGACAAGCAGTAAGAGTACCTTTACGTTGGAGGAAGGCAAGTGTCCCTAACCATCCTCCTATCTATGCTTTTAATATATCATTGTTATGATGTTAATTGGAACATGGAGAACCACCTGGAAAAATAGTACAACCACGAGTACTATATGGCTCTAGTCTTGGCTAATTAATTAGATATATGGGTGACTGGTGGCCTTACCGAAAGGGCAAGGAGGGGGCCGGTGAGGGGTCATTGCTCGGTCCTCTTGGAGGAGTAGCCTTTGCTAAGGTACGGTCTCATTAGGGAGGGTGATGGACCTCACTACTGCTGAAACTCTAGCGGGCCGCTAGTTATCTGTGTGTCTTTGTAAAGGCCTCGTAGCGTCCCTATGCAGTTGCACCAAAGATAGTGTGATGAATGTGCCTGATTAGCACTGCATGGTTGGGTCTAAAGTTCTTCTGAACTTTTACGCGTCTTGTGGTGAAAGTGTACAACCTCTACAGAGGTTAAAAACTGTTATAACAGCTGTGCTCACGGTTAAGAGCGGCCTGGACCCTCACATAATTAATAAACTTGAACATTGAATTGAATTGTATTTTGGTTATTTCTTGTGGCCTTGCTGAGTGCCAACCATAAGTGTACTCATCCTTGCTTACTGCTGCTCAGAAGATGATGTGAAGTTGTTGAAGATGGTGCTAGGCGTACGCTACCCCCAGTTGATTGCCTGTGAAGTGTTGGAGCCTTCGTTTCCAGGATATTCTGTTACTCTGATAAGTTGTAAGTTTTTGTATTGTTTTACGTGATACTGCTATTAGTTGTTGAAGATGGAGCTAGGCATATGCAACCCCCCAGTCGATTGCCTGTGAATTGTTGGAGCCTTCGTT
Source organism: Alloteropsis semialata (assembly GCA_004135705.1). Classification (NCBI taxonomy): domain Eukaryota; kingdom Viridiplantae; phylum Streptophyta; class Magnoliopsida; order Poales; family Poaceae; genus Alloteropsis; species Alloteropsis semialata. The sequence goes on from CM014273.1 coordinate 36,630,667, forward strand.
TCTAGGATAAGCTGTAACTCTGATAGATTGTAAGTCTTTTGTATTGTTTTACGTGATACTGCTATTGTTTATCACTGATGAAGTCTCATATGTGTGAAAACTTGATTCTGGCACACATATGAATGTCATTCGGTTTTGTCCTTAAAACTGGGTGTGACACAGGAAGTCTGATCTTTATTGAAATTCAAATATTTTTGGTGTTATTGGGTTATGCAAATTTTTATTGATTTTGTTTTATCTTTTTTATGGCAAACAAAGTCTTTCAAGGGAACTTAGCAAGGGGATTAAAGGGGAATAAATGCACAAGGTGTTTTGGATACTTCACTAGTGAAATTCCCCCAAACTTCGATCTTGCAAGTGAATGCGAGATTTGAGATTAAGGGTGCTGAAAATAATTTCTCCATTGTTCATCTTTGCTTCAGCATGCGAATTTCTTCCATGTGACAAAGAGTGTCCGATGTTGAGTTATGCTCGTCGTCCTTTAGTCATCACTTCATCCCTGCAAAAAGTTAGTGGACAACAAATACCCGAAGGATTATTTGAGAAGATATCAATTTTGAGATCTTGTTGGCCATTGCTTTAGTATTTCTTTTTGAGCATTCTTTTTTTTCAAATTTCATTTTCACCACATAACTCAAACAAGGCTGAATTTAAATGGCAACAGCATGATCACAAGGGGGTTTTGCAAAATACTCATAGTGAACCTTCTAAAGGGGATCTACATCCTTGTATGTTGTGCTAAATGTGTTGGAACACATCCAATGCCTTGGTTTTTCTCCAATTTGAATCAAGCTTGACGACTTACCCACTCAAATTTGAAAATTTTCATGTAGGGGTTAGTCCATATATACATCCAATATCTATAAAAGCATTACTCCAAGGTTCTTTAATCAAATTTGACACCATGCCTAATTTTATTAAAGATGACCATTTAACCTAAGCACCACGCTTAACTTGAAAGGTCTATGAATGTATTGCGCAAGTACATTCAACGAAGAGCATACTAGAATAGATAAATAAGGCACGAGAGCATGACAAGCATTATCAAAAGGGGATAAACATGAGTATATAAATGGTGAACTTTGGGTTACCTCCCGAAAGGGCTTTGTTTAAAGTCAAAAGCAGGACATGACACTTACCTTAGTACACTTGCCGCTGGCGATTAGTTGATGACAAGTTTAGAATTTCCATTGCGGTAGTTCCTTGGATCATGATGACATCATTAACGGTGACGTGGTCGCGCGTGGATAGCCTGTGTGCGCTAAATGTTGGGGTGTTCCCAACAGGTTGGTGGCACATATGCAAAACACGAGCATGCAACAAATGTCTTTTCTCATGAAAGCATGCACAAGAACCAAGGATGCAAGGCAAGGTGGAGCCAGGAGCCATATGGGGACTTACTGAGGTGCAACGACTTGTGGCTTGCACATCCAGATGTCTTAATCCCACTGAGCCTTGCTGGCTATATTTTTTTTAAATGCAATCATGGTTTGGGGAATAAAATGCCAACTAATTTATAATGCATGAGCAAAACAAATATGCTGTGAGGTTGGAAATCCAAAAGAGGGCAAATCCAAACATGATATGCAATTTGTAAGAAACTCGAGGCATGGTGTTTCTCAAAGCGCAAATTGATCAACCTTTTGATCTAAATGATGTGGTGGGAGTCAGTTCCATTTAACCCTATTGATCGGTCTACCAACCACGTTTGGCAATTAACTGACCTGTAAGGGGTGCAATGAGTTGGACTAAGAACCTGAATAGATAGGTGATGAAAGACTTCACCACCCATCTAGACTAGGCACGGCACCTGAATATAGTTCAAAGCTGAGGAGCCACCCATTCAAAAAGAAGGCACACGAGTTTTTACATTTTAAAGCAAATATGATGCAGAACTTCAAAATGCAAGGGATAATGCCTGGTTACCTCTAGGCAAGCATTTGGGATTTTTTTTTGCAATTTTTTTAATAGCAAGAAGGGATACAAGAACTCGCATCATCTATAAACCAAAGATAAAATTTGGCATGGATGAAACTTGTTACCAGATAGTTACAGAGCTCCCCCACACTTGGATTTTTGTGTTGTTGGACAACAAAATCAAGTGTGTCATCCTCCCTCAAATTTTGTTCCATCAACAAAACTTACCAAGGTGTTGCAGATGATGTGGATCTTATGTTCGTAAGCATCGTACACCCATCGTTCTTTTCAGTGTCAACCTGTAATGATTATCGACCAAAAAATACCCGAGGGAGAACTTAACCGAAGAACATGCCCTTGCTACTTTTTTATGAGAAAGATGATGTGAAGCAGATGGGTAGTGATGAAGATGAATAGGTAAGATAAACGAGAAAAGAGAATGGCATGATGGTATGAATGGGGATACATTGGTGAACTCAGTTCGACACTAGTATAACAATCGTTGCTCGGCAACGGCGCTAGAAAGCTTGTTAGCATTTTATACGACCACAGATAAATCCGCAAGCGTATGGATACCTATGTAGCTTTCACCCAAGAGTATTCCAGGGTATCGAATCCACAGGGAACGTGTGTGTACTAGTGAAGAATTAAGAACGACCAAGGACAAGAGAAGAAATACAAGTGCAGAGGATTGAGAGGGTAGCTCGGATTCTGGATAGCAAAAGGATAGATCAGACTCATATTATAATGCTTGCTTTAGGACGCTCAATCCGTCCTAGCCTCAGAAAGGGATGAGAAGGGGACAAGGCAAGCAAGCAATGGTCCTACTGTACTCTAGTGCTGCTCACGTGGTGGACTACGTAGGCTGTCAGGCTATCAATACCTGGGGCTACCACTACAAATCTGTGGCACAAGGTGCACTCCAAGGTATGCGGAAGACTAGGCACCACGTCTACTCTACTGAACACTATCCTAATTTCATGAGTACGAAGATACTTATCACAGTGAGGAGCCCACAAGCAAATATAAAAGAGCTGAACTTTATTGAAGAATGATTCCAGAATTACCTAAGCATACCCGGATGTCATTCGAAGAGAGCAACACTCGCCGAGGTGCAACAAGAAGAGAGGTAGCCGACATCCCCAGCTTCTCCCAGACACTCACTTCACCCCTCACCTATCTACTCTAACCACTACATTGGATCTAGCCTTTGAACTCTTCACTTCTCTGTGTGTTGAATGAGGAGGTGAAGCCCTCTATTTATAGTAGAGGAGGTGACTTGGGGATGTGGAGATCCTCCCCTTGATGCTAGAAATATTCCCCTCCTTCTACCTGAGTCTAGAACTGACCTAAGGAGGTTGGTAGGCATGCGCCACGGTCTCCTCCACCACCTCTAGTAGAAAACCGCGCAGACCCCTCGAAGAAAATATCAAAACCGGACCCTAGGAGATGGAAATGCGAGTTTCTGTGTTGACTACGCCAAAAACCGAGGAAAACTGGCCGACTCTGCCTCTGGACCGTGCAAAACCGGCCGGCAACCCTTCCCTGCGTGCCACGTGCTCCCAGCCCCGGCCGATTTGTCCCCGCGCCGGCGGACGCGCATGCCCTGGCCGTGTCGCCACGCGTCAGGCCCGGGTGGCCGGGCGGCTCTCCGCATGCACAGGCTCCCGCGCCCTCGTGTGCGAGTATGGGCCACGACGTGGGCCGCACCGATGTCCACTGGGCCACGTGCCTGGACCACCTTGTTGCGGGCGTACCTGTTGAGTGCTGACGTCAGGGGCGCTGATGTAAGCAATGACGTCAGCGCCTCTTATAATATTGTATTTCACATATCTCCTCCAATTGGGCTCCAAGATATATGAATAATATGTCCATTGAAATCGTCTCGACGAGCTCTTCGTAATGGTACACTCCAATTCAGCATTTGCGACAATTTATGATGATGATATTTTTGGATCTATTTCAATGCCATTTGGGGCATTTCCTGCATGACAATGTAAAGCACCAATTGTTAGTAATAAACCCTACCACTATGATTGGTGAATAAATTCCATATGTTTCTTGCAGGATTTGACGGTCAAAAATGGTACTTAAGGACCGTCAACAACTGCAAAGATGGCGGATGCCCGAGCGCGGGTATGAGGAACTCCCGAACAGCCGAAGCCAGAGAAGGAGGGAAAGAAGAACAAGCACAAGGACTAGAATCGCCAAGCGAGGGGCAAGAGCTGTTAATTGTAGACAAAAAGCCGCCATACCACCGGCAGGGTAAGCCCGACAACCTCCCTATATATTGCCCGGTACATTGATCTACCAAGCATAGCTTTGCGGATTGCTCGGTGTATAAGAAGCAAAGACAGGAGGAAGATCAGCTGAAGCCGGTGGTTGGCCAGAACTGGACAGATCAACACCTGGGCTAGACACAATGCTGAGGATGATGGAGAGCTCAACCTACCGAACATGGAGTCTTGACCATATATGGTGTGAGCACGACCCCGACCTCTAAAACCCAGGCTAAACTAGTCGAGAGGCAGGTCATGAGTGCAAAGGCATCCACTCAAAGACTGTGGTGGTTGGATGTACCGATCATGTTTGACATCAGAGATCACCCGATCAATCTATACTCGGGATCGCTCTTTCCATTCATCATTAAGCCATACATTGGCCCATACAAGGTCAGGCGAACCTTAGTTGATTGCAACAGCGCATTGAATCTGATGTTTACCAAGACCTACGATAGCCTTGGTTTCCTGAGGAGGGCATTGACTCCTGTTAGTCAGCCGTTCTATGGGGTTGTTCCCTAGGTGCAAGCATACCCCATAGGTAGGGTCTGAAGAAATTCATGGCGGTCGCATACTTCGCCTATGGGATGCTCAAGATCCTAGGTCCCAAAGGACCACTCATTGTCGAAGGTTAATGAAGCAAGAGATTAATGAAGCAAGAGAGGTCGCTGCAGCAGCAGCCAGGCCCAACAAAAGGTAGCGTAAGATGGCACCGCCTTCCATAGGGTGCGATCCCGAGCCGTCTCGAACGGCCGAGGAGAGGGCAGCCAAGACCAAGGCCCCAATAACAGGACGCCCCGACGAGCAACTAGCTCCTTTTCTCATGACTCCTATGGTACGGGTAGAAGATGCATCTGCACAACCCGATGGTGTAATGCCTCCAGTGGCTCAACTAGGTCTTCCTGCGGTGGCTCCTGCCGAACCAAGCCCGAAGCCTGTCTAGCTCAGCCCCGACGACCCAAACATGACTACTCTGATCGGGACTGAGTTGGGGAGAAATAGGAACTCGAGCTCATTGCTTTCCTCTAGGAAAATAATGATGTGTTCACTTGGCAACCATCCGACATGCCTGGAATCCCTAGGGAGGTAATCGAGCACAAGCTTGGCATTCAAGCTGGCGTTCAACTAGTCAAGCAAAAGTAGAGAAGATACACCTCAGAGAAACAAGGCGCCATCAACGAGGAGATCAACCGACTGCTCAAATCCGGCTTCATGCGAGAAGTCCCTTTTCCAGAGTGGTTGGCCAACCCCGTCATGGTGAAGAAGCCGAAAGGGACATGGAGGATGTGCGTGGACTACACCAACCTAAATAAAGCATGCCCGAAGGACAGGTATCCCCTTCTGAGGATAGATCTGATTATAGATTCAACCTCAACTTGTGAATTGCTTAGTTTCCTTGATGCCTATTCAGGGTATCACCAAATTAGCATGTGCACAGATGATGAGGAAAAAACTACATTGGTAACCCCCTTCGGTGTTTATTGCTATATAAAGATGCCTTTTGGTCTTAAAAACCTAGTTGTACTTATAAAAAATGTGTGCACATTGTTCTCAAAGATCAAGTTGGTCACAATGTAGAGGCATACATAGATGATATTGTGGTAAAAAGTAAGTTGAAAGGCAACCTGCTCGCCGATCTAACTGAAACCTTCAAAACGAGGTACCCCTAGATTCAAAAATTATTGTATGCTGTGTTAATGACTTCAAGAGAACTCAAGCACTATTTCTTGAGCTGTAAAATCAAGGTCGCATCCTCATACCCTCTAGGCACCTTTCTTCACAACCGAGATGTTGTGGGTAGGATTTCCCAGTGGTCAGTAGAACTGGGGGTTATAGTATCGAGTTTATCCCAAAACTTTGATCAAGTCGCAGGTTTTGGTAGATTTTATTGTAGAGTGGATGAACCCTGAGCCCGAGGAGAGTGCTCGGGACCCCGATACTGGATGATGTTCTATTATGGGGCATTCTGCCGAACAGGCGCGGGGGCTAGTATCGTGCTGATCTCTCCTCAGGGAGATGAGCTCGGGAACACTTTGCAAATTGTTTTCATGGAGCCAACTCCAACTAACAATATCGTCGAGTATGATGGTCTTCTGACAGGACTCTGTATAGCTATGTTTCTTGGCGTTCGAAGGCTGTTGGTAAAATGGGATTGTCAGCTAGCAGCTAAGCAAGTCGGCAAGGAGTACAATGCACGGAGTGATGTCATGGCTCAGTACGTGGAGGCATATCATAAAATGGAGAGTAAGTTTGATGGGCTTGCAAAATAGGCAGCAGAATGCAAGAGACTGCCATACTTGAAGTTTTATCTAAACCTTCTATCTCAATTGCAAAATTGGGCCAATCGTCTACGTCCCCAGGGACTCGACATCAACAACCAACGAATCCGCATGGGAGTCTATGTTGGTCGATACAACTCGTGCTGCCGCTCTAGTTGGAAACAAGGAGAACTGGATGGATCCAATCTGGGCATACCTCACAAACTAAGCCATACCTGATTATGATGCGACACAGAAAAAGAGCCATCGCAATGCCAAAAATTAAACATTGGTTGATGGCCAATTTTACAAAGTGGCGCACAAATGGATGTTCCTCAAATGCATCACGTAGGCCGATGGCATTAGTTTGCTCCATGATATTCATGGAGGAATCTGACATCAAGCTTCTCCCAGATATCTAGTTGGGAAAGCGTTTCAATAGGGCTTTTATCGGATAACTGCTCTTCAAGACGCTTGTGATTTGTTCAAGAAGTGTGAGTCGTGTCAATTTCTTGCATGAAAAATGCATCAGCCAGCTCAAGCTCTAAATACAATTCCTCTATCGTGGCCTTTCGCCACATGGGGGATCGATATCCACGGGCCTTTTCCAAGGTCAGTTGGGGGATACAGATTCCTGTTTGTTGGCGTTGACATTTACAAAATGGGTTGAGGCTGAACCAGTATGGAAAATTACTCAAGAGGTAGCTGTCACGAGATTTGGGGTCTCGAACAGGATAATCTCCGATAATGGAACACAGTTCAAGAGTAAAAAAATTAACAATTTTTCTACGACCATGGTATCAAGCATGATCAATCGTTCGTCAATCACCCAAAGACAAACGGGTTGGTGGAGTGCACGAACGACATCATTTTGCAAGGCATCAAGAAGAGAATTTTTGACAGGATAAATGCCTATGATAAGCGATGGATAGATGAAGTACAAACGGTGCTTTGGGCGATGCGAACTACCACAGACCGTGCGATGGGTGAGACACTTTTCTTTCTGGTGTATGGTGCAGAAAGCGATTCTACCATCGGACATCAGACTTCAGGCTCCCAGAGTAACAATGTTTTTTGGAACAAGACGAGCCCAAACGGAGAGGTGATAACTTGTTTCTGCTTGAAGAAGCATGTGATAAACACTTTCCGACTCTTTGATAGCATGTCTTCATACTAACAAAGAGCCCGGGGGCTACTGCGGTATTACTACCAACACTTTTATCACGCCTAACAGAACAATTACGCTAAAAATGCTCAAAGTTCAACTACAAGAGGATAATAGTTCAGTAGACTGCTCGAGTCTCAGCAACTAACGCCTCAGATAGCATGCATGAAAGGCAAAACAGCTACATTCTGATGTTAGAACAATAATGGACAAACCCAAAATATACCAAACATAAAAGCATTCAAGTTCAATTCGCAAATAAATGCAACAAATATTCAAAGCGATGACCATTCAGACCACTAAACTATTGAGTTTATCTTGTGACAGGTCAAGAAGTGGCATTAGGACTATCAACTGACAAGTTAAGCTTCTAGACAAACTCCTTCACAACATGGTGGTTCTGCTTGTATAGCTCTTGGGCAGCCTCATTCGTCGCGCAAGCGAAGCCTTTGGATAGCAGACTCACATCAAGATTGGAAACCCAGCTCTTCAAGTCTCCAATCACATGGGTTGCTGCCATAATGGCTCCTTCATCAAGTTCGTCTTCAAGTTCGGCGTGGCATTCTTCAGATGCAGCTAGCTTGCCCTTGAGCTCCTCAAGCTCCACCTGTTGCGCGGCCACTCAAGCTTCAAGATCTGACTGACTTTAGTAAGTTCTTCAATACGCTTGAAGTCGGCTGCGGATCAAAAGCATGAGTTAGTGCTGAAACAAGACAAAGTGACATTAATCAATGATAGGGAGAAAGTTACCTTCTTTCTTATATCTCAATAACTCGAGTTGGCCTTCCATCCTAGTCGCAGAAGCTTCAGCCTGCTGCGTGCGATCGCTGTTCAAGCACCATTGAGCATCCACGCGCAAGAGGTCGGTTATGATTGGGCTAAAGGGGTTATCTAGACAGGTCGAGGCTAAGACAGTTTGAACTTCTAGCACATAGACATTTTCTATCTTAGCCTGCGGCTGCCCAGTTTCCTCGGCTTGAGCGAGAGTTGGGGCAGTGGATGGGCTGATCGACCTGAAAGAACAGTTCAAACAAATATGCTAGGTAGCAAATAATTCTTAGAACAAGGAAACTCCTAAAACCCAGCTGCTTTACCAGTCAAAAGGAATTGTTACTCAGATTTTCTTTTTTGAAATGCCAGGTGATGATTGCACTAAAGGTCAGGGATCTAGCTCCTACTAAGAAAGTTTCTGAGTGCGTTTTAGTTTGGACGCATGGGCAAAATCCCCGAACAGACAACCAAAAGCGATCATGGTTGGTACCTGGTCTCTACCTGAGGGTGTGTCTTTGATCAGGGCATCTTCGGGGATGTGTCCACCGATTCCTCCACCAAACCCTGGATCCACCGAAGATAAAGTTTTTTTTCCCTTCGATGCTTGAGCATGCACGAGGAGGCCTTTTTAGAACTCTTTGGGGCTTTCTTGGGGGCTCGTGGTGGAGCATCAACTTTTGATTTAGCTTCCCCAATGACCTGCTCCTGCTCGGGTTCTTCCTCATTAAATTCAACAGCGCCTGAGGCAAGCAGGAGCATCAAGAATAGGAGGTGCCTAAAACAAACAAGAATGCTTAGATACAAAGATTTCCTAAGAAATTAGGATTCAGAGATGACAAAGGAGGGGCAGGCATACCTCTGGCGCAGGATTGTCAAGGTCATAAGGCCTAAGGACGTTGTTGGCATTTTTTAGCGTCACCACTAGATTAATGATGGCACTAGAGATGTCTTACTGTAAATCTAAATGTTACAGAGATTCTGCAAGCGCATAGAAGTACGTCGTAGCATTTCACCCGGAAGTATTCCAGAGTATCGTTATTTGTTTATCCGCAGGGAAAGCGTTTAGTTAAAGAGAGGTGCCATCCAATGTATTTACTTACAACATCATTAATCTACCATAATCTAGGCAGGGGTAAATAATGTGGAAGTGTAGGGGTAATGTGACACACAGAAGTTCATTGCTCATCAATAAAGTAGTCTTAATTAGTAATAGAACATTAGTCAAGATCATAAAGGGTTCTTTAGCATCATACAAATGGAACTTGGATATACAACATTATCTTATACAAGCTCATACAAGAGACATATGCAAGAGGACATATCGAGGTGTCCAGTGGTTCCCTCATCAAGGGACGATAGGAGGACGTCTTATCATAAAGGCCTAATATCATCTCCCGAACGTGGAGGGTTACAAAGGACGGACAGGGCTGTCACCACCTGCCGCCTACCTCTACTGATCCGAGGGGTAGCGATACCCTCAACAGTATTCCATAATCCAAACACCACATTTGCAATATGAAATACAACTCTATCTACCACGTTAATAAATAGAGCAACCGTAAGGCATATTGAGCAAATGTCATAGCATACGTCAACTCGAATAAGGTGCAAGACATAAGAAGTATATACTAAGTGAATAGAGTAAAGTTGAGGCATACAACATAAGTATTACATGTAACTAAAGAGATACAAGAGCTGAACTCTAGAACTTACCAAGACTCCTCCGGAAGCCCTTCAGAAGCTCTACTACTAGACTATCACTACTAAGACTAAGACTAAGCTTGTAGCAAAGGAGAGCTCTTCTTCCAGTGTGCGTTGAGTACGGCGCCCCTTGCAGGTATTTATAGCATCCATAGGCGGTGGAGAATCAGCCAGAGGCGGTTGAGGCCGTTTGGCTATGGACCCAGGTCGGCTGAAGTGGGGCGTCGGCCGACCCTCCGATGCACCGCCTTGAGCTTTGCATGGTCCAGATGTGCTCCTGATGGCAGTTAACAGGTACTGGTCAAGGGGGAAGCAAAATGGCCATAGGACCAGGTGTTTTGGGTACACTTGTTTTGGGTACATTTGAGTTGAGGTGTGGGCCCTTCAATCCATAGGATTGACACATGGCTCATTCCTCATCCTTGACTTCAACTGACCTTGATTCAGTGGCCAGGATCATACCTTGGTGTGCTTCTTGACCTTCATGGAAGATTGGCTCGAACGGGGTTCAGGCTAGGTCGCCCAACCAAGCCAGGTTGGCCGACCTGGGCCTATGCCCGTTTTCCTCCATCTTTTGCACCAGGGTCCTTGTACTCAAATATATTCTATATATGCGTGCTACAACATTATTTGAATACAAATGTCTAAGTTATGCTTGATCTTTCTTAGTTTTCTGAGCCTATTGACGGTTGGATTTTCGTTATAAGGACCGTCAACAGACGCCTGATGTTGACGGTCTATAGACACGCCAATTGTGAACCGCAAGCGCATGAACCATCGTAGCTTTTCCCTTAGAGTATTCGTCCAAGGTTTATCAATCCGTGGATCGACAATGAACTACTTAGGGTTTTCCATCTAATCTAACAGATCTATTCCTAGCATAAAGCATTGATTGCATATAGAGGTAAACCTTTAAGATGTGAATGGTGTGTACAGGGTGATCACATCCGAAAACATAAGCAAAGGTAGAGCAACCAAAGGATAAACGGGCCAATTGTCTTCTAGTTGTAGTTCTAGCAAATAAGAGTAGCGCATCATGCATCTCATCTAAAACCGTCTTTAAACCCGTACCTTCAGTCAACCTCTCGAGAACGCCACCTTACATGGGATCACACCCTGTCACGATGCTCCCTTTCGGCGTGGTTAGTACAAGGGAACGTCCACAAGTGAACGTGTCTAGATATCATGAAGGGTCGACATATTAGATCTAATCACCACGATTACATAAAGTATGCTATATAGTCTAACCTAGCATTAGACTAAGAATCAATCTTATTCATGATAGGTAGAAAGCATAGAAAGAGGCATCAAGTCGCTAAGAGATCGGATGACATGAAGAACAATACTCATATAATAGATGTGTTTGGATCATCACCACCGAATACATACCATTGATGACTCCAACTTGCTCATGAACTCCGCCATGGCACAACCACGCAGGGAGGCCATGGCGGCTAGGGTCGGCCTAAGCCATCCCTAGACAACTTCGAGGGATTGCGGTGGCCGTCGTCTCCTTTTGGTGTATGCCCTAGGTTTCGCTGAGTTCTGGTGGATGGATATGCGAGCCCTCAGGGTCCAGGGGCTATAAATAGTCCAAGGAAACCCTAGCTCGAAGGGGAGGTCGAGACGGCGCAAAAACATGCCAGGCCGGCCGGCTTGGGCCCTCTGGGCCGGCCGGCCCAGGGCATTTTTGTGGCCTTTCGGCCCCATCTTTGACGTGGAAGCTTCTAGTTCCTCCAGGAGTTGATTTGCCAATGCATGTGGGTATTTGACATCAGTTGCTTCGGGATAGGATTGGGTCTTGATATCTTTCCATATGTCTGCCTGATTTGCCTTGATCCCAAAGTCATCCGACCTTATCTTCAAGTCTTTGCCCTTTCACATTCTTGGAGGTTGGTTCACCATAGATGAGAGCGAACGAAATCCGAGTCACATGGCCTTCATTCCTCCGCTCTATGCATGATCTTGGTCTTTGTCCAAAAGTGCTCATTTATAGCTCAAAAACCTGTGTAAACCAAAATGCTCCAAAAATACATGCATATGCGAAAATGGAGTTATTTCAAGTGCCAAGTGGTGGGTTAGTATATGAATTGATCCCAAAACACCACTTAATTAGCACTAAAAGTGTACGTATAACGAGCGTCAACAATCCCCATATGCTTAAACCTTGCTCGTCCTCAAGTAAGTCCAAGATCTTTGCTTAACAATGAAATCAGCATTGCCCTTCAATGTCTTCCCTACACTTAGTCATACGCAACAAGACACATTGCTTTCAAGAGTTTAGCGTTTAAATTTCAAGTTGTAATCGGCTATTTTTCATTATGGAAGATAGACTAGCAATAAAGAACAAGCCACAATAATAGCAAATGTATTGCTCTTGAACTTAAGCGAACTTTAGACCTTTACCTTGTTTCATCGTGAAAAGTTTTCAAAAAGATGCATATCCAACATAAGTGAGATTCTCTTGCAAAAGCTCATGGAAACACTCATCTCATCAAGTCGCTCAAGCCTATACTAGATTATTTTCATCCTATTCTACTCATATATGAAAGTGGAAGGCTTATGTGGAGCTTGGTAGGTAAAAACAATCCTAGCAAAACATTATATTTCAAGTATTGTTAAACTAAGAGAGAGATCTATTGGAATTACCAAGACTAGTCAAAAGGGCCATGAAGAATAAATGTTGGAAAGGGAGAGGGACGGAACACACACATTTAGATAGGTGGACATGTGCAAATGGCAAGTGGATGATCCCGAGGCACAAATGAAGTCCTCGTTATCGGATTGCACATGGTTGGAAAATTTGAGTATGGAATAATCTTTAAGGCACTTATGAAATTTAATGAAGCAAGAAGAACTAAGGAGCATTTATTTTCGTATCTCTTTTTTTCTTTCCTTTCTTCCTTTTTCAACACATATTTTTTTTTCTTTTCTTTTTTTATGCTCCTTAGAACTTCTAGCAATCATTAGTGCTTACTCAGCATCTCCCCCCATGCTTAAACGATTGCTCATCCTCGAGCATAGAAGTGGTGGCTAATGCTAGAGTAAGTATCCATCTCAATCTTTTGGAAAATGGTTTGAATCTTCAGGGAGTATCTTCTCGTCGAATATTGAAGCCATTGGAGGAGGATAGGGGTAGGTCGGTCGGCTCATGGTGTTGAAACCGGCCGGCCCACTTGTTGTGGACCTCCATTTCTTCTAATCTTTCTTCTATGCACTCTTTGATGCCTCCCAAATATATGTTCCTTGTTTCAAGCTCTTGATTCTCCAGATTTTCCTCGACATGATAATCCATACTCAAATTGGGTTGTCATCAAGGAGGTAATCACAAAAAGATATTTGGGTTTAGGGTGGATATCCAGTGAAGTTTTCGGTGTAGAAACTTACAATGCATGGATAGAAAGGCTAGCAAAAGGAAGGTACGCAAAATGGAATGGCCAGCTTCTTAGTCTCGAACCATAGAAATCAATCTTAATCCAACTCATCAAAATATAAGTTTGCAATTCTAAGGGTTTTATCATGAAAGATCATGTATATGTAAAGGCTTTGGTAGGTAGAACTTTGCAAGAGATTCACGAATGTAGATAGCATAAGAGTCAAGTTTTAAATAAAACAATATAAGGCATAAGGTTGTCAGTAAACTTAAATCAAAGAGCAACATAAGGAATATGTGGGTCTAGAATTTAGTCATTTAACCTCCAAAAATAAAAGAGCCAATATTTAGTCAATTTAAGATCATTTCATAGAGAGCAAATAGTCAAGTCATATACAACATCATGTAGGTAGAACAAAGCGGCAACTTTCATCACTTTTCCATAAGCAAAGGCATTCAAAATATGTCATCGTGGTGAGCACAAAGTGGTGGTGATCATTATTTATTGAAAATAAAAACAAAACTAGGTTGTGCTCCTAGTATCCATGTTATTAACAAGAGAGATATACAAAGGTTTCTAACCTATGGTCGATGGCATACATATATACAAGCATTAAGAAGTAAATGAACAAAGAGAAGGTTGAGAAGAGTTACCGTCTTTTTTGATGCTTGTAGTGGAGTGTAGCGCGGCTTCCCCCATGCTTAAGTATTGTGCTTAGCATGGAAGAAGAATCTTGCGTATCTTGTGGTGAACACGATTATTGTACTCCATATGGCCTTTTCTTTTTTGTCCAACAAGTCCTCCCCATGCTTAGCATGTTGCTAGGCGTGGAAAAAGATGGTGAACCGTCATGTGATTCTTGAAGTCCTTCCGCCATGTGTTTGGAGATTATCTTTTATGCTTCTTCACCTTTGTTCCCTTAATTTTCCTTCAACCACTTCCTATTGTCACTAAGCCTTGGTCCCAATCATTCTTCGCACTGTTATCACCTTCTTGCTTGTTGCCTTCGTTGCTGTCTATCTTCCACGAATTTTTTCTTTAGTTCCAGAACAGAATATGTAATGAACCATTGCTCCATTCCAAAGTGCGCAAATGTTTCTTTCCAACCAGTCATCATTTGCCCAAAACGGATTCCGAACAAAAGAGTTATGCCTTTTTTAGTCCAGCACTGCAATCTGTCCCGATCTGATTTCAGAATGCACAGCGCCCAATGTTTTTGTCGTATCTCCTTGTATAAGTTTTCAAATTGATTGATCTTGGATGCGTTGGAACAAGAATTTGATGGAGCTTCTGAATATCAACTTTGTGTACCTTGCACAGCTCTGAGTGTGTGCAGATTTTTGATGGAAACAGCAGCGTCCTTTTCAATCTTCGGAGATGTCAACGGTCTTGGTTGTAACTTTGATCACGAATTTATGGGATTCCTTCTTCATGCCTGCAAAACACTTGAGACGCACAATCTACCCCCGGGGTGACGGTCGGGAGTATAAGCAAATGCCAACAACCAATGATATCCCTAAGACCTTAACTTGTGGCATAATTAACCTAGTGAAAGAGAAAAATAAAAACCTAATGGGTGTGTGTGTGCAAAGTGAATGCATGAAGTTAGTAACATGAAAGGCGGGGACCAAACTTGATAGAGATCAAACAAAGTTTTAAACACCATGTTTACTACTATGTTGCCAAAACTCTCGGATTAAACACCATGTTAAAGCCGAAGAATTCAAGCGCTCGAAAAAGTTTAGAAAACCTAATCATGCCAACGAAAGTGTGGGTGTCGAGTGGATGCAAAATGGGTGTGCAAATGAGAGGAAAGCATATAAACAAAGACAATGTTCACACCTTGTTCTAAACACATGTTTACAACTAGGTTGCCGAATCTCTCCATAGTCATAAAGATCTATTAACCAAGGTTAAAACACATGTCTACCCCAAGGTCAATAATTCCTCATAGCACAAGAAAAATAAGGCGCATTGCAAAGCTTATAAACCGACCAATGCAATGCAAATGCTAACATGGCTCTCAAAACTAAATGATGATGGTCTGCGATCATGTCTAAACACCATGTTTACACAAGATTGCAAATGGAAAATGCCCATGGAGCATTAACATGGATATGAAAGCATTCATCATAAAGTTTTGTGAGAGAGCCAAGCTAACAAATGCATGATGGAACGATGGAATGGATGCAAAATGCACATGCAAAGAATTAGCGAAAACAAGGGTTAGCAAGATTTGAAATGTCTTTCAATGTTGTTCCGCAATCAATTCATTCAAAGAGTAATTGCTTAGAGCGACAAAGCTTGCCGGCCACCTCATAAGAAGTGAAGCATTGTCGACAAGAAAATCATTCATCGAAAAGAACCGAACAACCTAGCTAACGAGGTTTAGGGGAAGGTTCATGGGTATCCTATATTTTTGGCTTAAAACAAGAATTTTGAAGAGAGAAGTCAAGTTTAGAAAATCTACCTAAGGTGGTTGAAAACAAAAAGAAAAACAAAGGTTGTTTCATTTGGTGGAAAACAAAACCTATGGTTTTAGGATGGCTATAGGTATGAGAGATTTTTCCTAAGGGTTTAGGATCTCATGTGGAGGCTAGTCAAAGTTTTCAGTTAGGACAAGGAATAAAGATAGACTTGGCTAATCCGAATGGTGTAGGCAAGCAAATCAACATAAGTCAATCCTACCTCGTTGGCTCCGGTTTTGGCGGGGGGCGATGAGAAGGCTTAGGTGGGTTTAACAAAAAGTTAGGTCAAAACAAAACATGCAATGCAATGCAAGGGTGAGAACAACATGGCATGAAGTGCAACATGAGATGGACGAACACAATGACATGATATGATGTGGTGGTCTAAAAACAAAACAAAAGTTAGCCTAAGTCAACTAGCCACAAGTTTAGAATCAAAGGGTGGTGTCATACCTCATATATTTCTCCAAAAAGACTGAAAAGAAAAAGACTCAAAACACTAATAGGCACATAAAAGGGTCTACAAGTTTTCCAAGATCAAATAACAAAGTGCTCCCTCAATAACATTGAGATCATACAACATAAAGTTGTGGCATTTATTAGAGCAATGGTACAATGTTACTTGATGTTTCGATTAAAGAGCACAATATAGACCATCATATTACATAGATAATAAGCAAAAGATCGGGTTGCCTCCCACGAAGCACTTCATTTAAAGTCATAGAGCTAGACTTTCTCACGTACCTTCTTATTGTTGTGAAGCCATGATCCTTTGTGCGAGAATCCAAAGTATCCATGCAGCTTGATGTTGCCCTTGTAATTCATCGTGGTTTGCTTCTAAACATCTTCGTGTAACGAATGTCGCCTTATTGTGTCTTCTATGCCAACATTCTTGGGGGTCTTCATTTGTTCTTAGCTTCTGAATTTGATCTTGTATGCTCGATGAAAGCATTGCCCAAGCTCCTTTTCCTTGTTGTCATCATTATCTCCTCTACCTTGTTCTCATCAAGCTGCTCCTGCCTCTTCTTCATAGATTTTCCCCCAAGTCCAGAACAGAACATATACCAAAGTATAGATCTATTGAAAAGTTTGTGAAATTACCTTCCAATGAGTGGCCATTCATCCCTAACGGAGTTCAAATGAGGGAGTTATGCCTTTTTCATTTCAGCGCTGCATGCTGTCCAGGATTGATTTCAGAATGCACGACCTTCGATGATTTGGTCATAACTGCTTGCAGAAATCTCCGATTGACTAGATTCTTGATTCATTGGAACTGAAACTTCATGGGGCTTTTAAATATTCAAAAATATTCTGTTGTTTTTCTAAGATATTGCGCATACTTTTGATGCAAATAGTAACTTATTGCGAATTGATCCTGAGATGTCGATGATCTTGATCTTGTAGTCTTTGGAGCGTCGTGTTGTGCATCCCTAAGCTTTAAGGTCATCATCATTGATTCACCAGCAAGTGGCATTCCAATGATGTGTCTTCTCCATTGTTCTTGCTTTACCCAAGGTGCCGGGATCATGGGTGGTTCTTGTGCTTTGTGTCGATGATATGAGCGGTTTCCTTCGTTGGTAGCATCACTCAATTAGAAGCTTCTTGAGCATCCTACTGGAGAAGATTCGTAGTGGCGTGGTGCTTCTAATCTTATTGCCTCCACTTTTGATCAACTTCAAATCGTCATCACTTGCTCTCAAGGACCTCCAATCATCCCTTGACATTACCATCACCTTCTCTGTTGTTTGCTGTGGCCTCTTCTTCATTGAATTCCTCTTCACCCAGTATAGAACATGTACCAAACTTCTACTCCATTACAATTTGAATTAAATTTTCTTTCCAACGAGTACTCATTCACTTCAAACGGACTCCAGATGAAAGAGTTATGCTTGTTTTACTCCGTCACTATGTTCTGTCCCGAACAGATTTCAGAACGCGTAGTGTTGAAAGATTTTACCATAACTCCTTGCACCGATCTCCAAAATTCACGATTCTTAATGCGTTGGAAAGAAGACTTGATGGAGCTTCATATTTTTTAATTTTCCTCAATGGTACCTCTATAATCATGAGCGAAAAACAGGTCTCAATAGTAACCTTCCGGAGATGTTGATGGTCGGATCTCACGACTTCTTCGGGGCATGATTCATCACCTAAAGTTTGGACAATCAAATCTCCAAGAAACATTAGTCTTTAAAAATCAATTGACACGGTGGCATACCTTGTTCATCTTCACTTGTTTTGGATGTGGGCTCGATAGCGGATGATGGGCCACTAACAAAAGTTAGCACCTACCACTAAAGAGCGGATCTTGATGTAGCCATCAATCTTGTTTGAGTGAGATTGGACTTGCCAAAGTCTGGATGTTGAGAACTTCTCAATCACTTTATGTCTAGGGTTTTACCTGCATTTATTGGACACAAACAAGAAACACAGGATATATGCAATAATAAAATTAGGGTTAGTCCAAAAAATTAGATAGATCTACCTAGGGTTCGAGTTGCCGATCCCCGGCAACGGCGCCAGAAAAGCTTGTTGACGGTCCATAGACGAGCCAATTGTGAACTGCAAGTGCACGGATCATCGTAGCTTTTCTCTTAGAGTATTCGTCCAAGGTTTATCAATCCGTGGATCGACAATGAACTACCTAGGGTTTTCCATCTAATCTAACAGATCTATTCCTAGCATGAAGCATTGATTGCATATCATCCGAAGACATAAGCAAAGGTAGAGCAACCAAAGGATAAACGGGCCAATTGTCTTCTAGTTGTAGTTCTAGCAAATAAGAGTAGCGCATCATGCATCTCATCTAAAGCCGTCTTTAGACCCTTACCTCCGGTCAACCTCCCGAGAACGCCACCTTACACGGGATCACAGCCTGTCACGATGCTCCCTTTCGGCGTGGTTAGTACAAGGGCACGTCCACAAGTGACGCCACGATTACATAAAGTATGCTATATAGTCTAACCTAGCATTAGACTAAGAATCAATCTTATTCATGATTGGTAGAAAGCATAGAAAGAGGCATCAAGTCGCTAAGAGATCGGATGACATGAAGAACAATACTCATATAATAGATGTGTTTGGATCATCACCACCGAATACATACCATTGATGACTCCAACTTGCTCATGAACTCCGCCATGGCACAACCACGCAGGGAGGCCATGGCGGCTAGGGTTGGCCTAAGCCATCCCTAGACAACTTCGAGGACTTGCGGCGGCCGTCATCTCCTTTTGGTGTATGCCCTAGGTTTCACTGAGTTCTGGTGGATGGATATGCGAGCCCTCGAGGTACAGGGGCTATAAATAGTCCGAGGAAACCCTAGCTCGAAGGGGAGGTCAAGGCGGCGCAAAAACATGCTAGGCCGACCGGCCTGGGCCCTCTGGGCCGGCCGGCCCAGGGCATTTTTGTGGCCCTTCGGCCCCATCTTTCACGTGGAAGCTTCTAGTTCCTCCAGGAGTTGATTTGCCAATGTATGTGGGTATTTGACGTTGGTTGCTTCGAGATAGGATTGGGTCTTGATATCTTTCCATATGTCTTTGCCTTGATCCCGAAGTCATCAGACCTTATTTTCAAGTCTTTGCCCTTTCACATTCTTGGAGGTTGGTTCACCATAGATGAGAGCGAACGAAATCCAAGTCACATGGCCTTCATTCCTCCGCTCTATGCATGATCTTGGTCTTTGTCCAAAAGTGCTCATTTATAGCTCAAAAACCTGTGTAAACCAAAATGCTCCAAAAATACATGCATATGAGAAAATGGGGTTATTTCAAGTGCCAAGTGGCGGGTTAGTATATGAATTGATCCCAAAAGACCACTTAATTAGCACTAAAAGTGTACGTATAACGAACGTCAACACCTGACCACTCGGCGATGCCAACATTTAGAATCTTCTTCATGTGTTTTCCCACTTCTTCTTCTGAGAGGTCTGCTGAAAAGAAGTCGCCCGAGCTGTCAATGTCCTGAACAGCCAAATGCAAGGAAAAGCCCGAACAAAATGCAAGGTTTCATACCTTCCTGTTTCTGACGGTCTGGATCAGTGGACCCTTGATAGACACACACCAATCGGTCACGCCTGCTCAAGGGGATGAATCTCTATCGGATGAAAGTCTCAGCAACATGAGCAGCAGTCAGATAAGCATGGTGAAGTTCTGCAATCCGATCGATGTACTTTTGCATCACCTCTGTGATCTTAGGAGCCTTTTTCTTGTCCTTGGTCAGATGAGGCATCAACTAGCTCTTCTTGATCACAGAAGCTTCAGGAAGGGTGATGTAGAACCATTGGCATTCAAAGCCTTTCTAGGAATCTTTCACCTGGAACTGGATGTACTGGATTCCAGTATGCAAGCAAAAGCCAATGGACCCGACCGTCACTCGATGTGCGTAATAAGCTGGATAATAGATGTGTCTCCACAAATTCACTGATGCACCTATTCCTAGCCAGGCTTTGCACAGGAAGGCAAAAATTCTGAGCATGGCGATAGCAGCAGGCTTGAGATGAGCAAGCTCGATCTGATAGAAATCAGAGATCTTCTCCAAGAAGGCACTCGGAAAAACCCCAAAGCCACACCAGAAATGTGCCAGGAATGCAGTGTCCTCAAGGGTGTTGGTGGTCGGATGCTCCTGACCTTTGGCGTGGCGGCGATGATACTGAGTGGCCCTAGGGAGAAGGCCTGACTCCTCCAAGTTCTTCAGTTGCTTCTCTGTTGTAGACTCGTAGTGGAGTTCATCCAGTACTGATCTGGCATGAGCACTCCCTTTGCCCCCATGAGTCTTCATGTCAAAGTCTTGCTCAGGGGAGGATGCGGAGTTTGTTGCATTGGTGCTGGAAGAGGATTTGGTGGAGGCCATCAGAAATGGTTCGTCGAAAGGATCGGTTGTTGCTCTCGACAATGGCGGCTGGCAGAGGAAGAAGAAGATGGAAGCGCAAAGGGGCAAATGAAAGGCAAGGCGTGTGGTTTTATGGTTGCCCAAGAGATGCATGATCTCTGAGAAAGCCGCGGATAACCCACGCCATGCACATTAATCGTCGCTGACAAGATTCCTTGCCGATTATTGTGCTGCAGTTGTTTTGGAAATTGTTAAAATTACAATAAGTACTTTGGCTTCTCGAAGAAGCTAAAGGAAAAATATCTAATCAAAAACCTTGAACATTATGCTCGGGGGCATTTTGGGCTATATGAAAAGCAATTTTGTGAAGAGTGATTTCCTAGTTCAACCTGTTTGGGCAAAGGATCCAATCACCCGAACACATTTCTTTGTTGCGTCATTCTGTTACAAGTCCTATGGAATGATCGTGTAATTGCTCGAACAAATTTCAAACTTAATATAATAAAGTGCAAGAGATAATTCAAAAGAGCTTAGTAATTTTTTCATTAAGGTACTTTTCTGAGAGATTACATCTTGATCAAAGGATCTTCCAAAAAGGTTTCCTACGAATCCTAAGCCTCAAGCCAAGGAAGAACTATTTATTTAGAAACAGTCCCTTGTACTTGAACAAGCAAGATTCTCCAAAAGTGAGAACATTCCTTGTTCTTTAGGCGCTATCACCTGAGGATGAGGACAACGACGACGAGGCAACCATGACCGACTCCTCCTCATCGTTGGTGTTGCCGGTGAGGTCCACGAGCGCCCCATCTCCTGGAATCCCTATCAGTGTGTGGTTGAGGGAGATTAGGCGCTGGGCAAACTCCTCGTCACCACTCATGTCCACCGGCGCAGAGAATGACGGCCCAGCTTCGGTGTGGGCGGCCGCCACCAGATCGGTCCTCGGCTTGTCATTGGAGAGGTCGATGATGGGGTATCCTTTGCTGGGGAAACAGCAGCAACACCATATGCAGACAGGTCAGTGGTTGATGCCGGCGCCAGAGATGCAGGACCCGCCAAAGTAGCCTCTGGCGCTTCACCAGAAGGCTCCCCCTCTTTCCAAGGAAGAGCGGGAAGAGGAGAGCGAGGAGGAGAAGCCACCGGAGGAGACCCCAGCGCCAGTAGAGAACTCGACTGTGCTGGGAGTCATTGAGGAGAAGGCGAGGAAGCTTGCACTACAGACTGATTGTTTTCTTGCCCATGGCCAATGGGGGGAGTATTTTGTTAGTTGGAGGAGATTGTGAATCAACATGCGAACACTGGTGTATTTAAAGACCACAGGTGATGCTTCGTGCGTGACCCGAGGCACGAGAGTTGCGCCACATTTGATGACACGCGTAGACCTTGGGGGACGTGCAGAGTGGTATGTGGACCAGATTCAATGGGACGGGCTATTTTGGCTTCCGAGCCCTGGCTTGCTAATGACAAACCAAATTTATTATGGCTTTAATTTTTTGGTATAGAGCTTGTCTACCAGATGCAGGTTCCCAAGGCAAATTGCGGAGCGTCTTCTCAGCCACGAGTGTGGTAGCAAATGGTGCGGGGTGACTGGTTCTTGTGCCGGTAAAATGAGTTGAGGAGGGGCGACGCGAGGTCTATTTCTTCTCAGAAGCGCCTCTGGATCTTCAACGAAGTTTGTCGGCAAGGAGAAATCGGTCATGCACTGCCTTGTTTTCACCAACGATTGATCATTTCTTATGCACAAGTCTAATAAGAATATCTGTAAATTACTTTTTCACCGCTG
Source organism: Alloteropsis semialata (assembly GCA_004135705.1). Classification (NCBI taxonomy): domain Eukaryota; kingdom Viridiplantae; phylum Streptophyta; class Magnoliopsida; order Poales; family Poaceae; genus Alloteropsis; species Alloteropsis semialata. The sequence continues at coordinate 36,653,210 of CM014273.1, forward strand.
CCCTCCCCGGCAACAGTGCTAGAAATGCTTGTTGGCATTTCTTAGCGTCACCACCATATCTGCGAGACGGGTGACACCGCATAGAGATGCCTTGGTAGTTCTTACGTTTACGATATCTGCAAGCGCACATAATTACCCTTGTAGCATTTCACCCTTGAGTACTCAGGGGTATCGTTATTTATTTTTTCCCAAAGGATGACATTTTGTGGTAAAGACTTTACGGATATTCATAAGTTGTCATTGTGCGATAAGCTATGAGCATTATTCATATAGGAGTAAACATGATAGGATTGAGGTAATGCGACACATCATCCAAGAAGCCGTTCCCAAGAATAAAGAATATCCTAAGGTTAGTAGGGCATACAAGGTCCTATACCAATATACAAGATCAACACAGGTTATACAAGACATGAGCATGACTTGGTTATAAGCACCTAGGCACAAGTAGGGAGACCAAACCGCACTGGTGACGAAGGTCCGAATTAGGGGTGCCCAACTAAACCCTTAATCCGGGAGCTTACGATAATCCACCCCTCAAAAAACACAAATTGAAGACCCAAATCAAAGCAGATTCATCATGCCATGACACCTCGGAGGCCGCCCGACGAGTTTCCGATTCGCCCGAGGGGTTCTCCGCCTCCGAGGAGTCCCCGCGATTCGCCCGAGAGGTTCTCCGCCTCCGAGTGGCTTTCCGGTTCGCCCGAGGAGTTCTCCGCCTCCGAGTGGCTTTCCGGTTCGCCCGAGGAGTTCTCCGCTCCGAGTGGTCTCCAGCTCCTCGGGTAAAACTACCCGGCCACGCTCCTGCCCATCCGGCGCCGTACCCACTTGGTACTTGCCGCGTCAGATCATGATGGGCGTCCGTCCTTCGCCACGGCAGCCACAGTGGCGCCCGTCTCATCCGAACAGGAACGCTACAGTCTGGAGAAGGAATGCATGCGCTACACCAGGCACTCAAGTACGGTCCCAGGCGTCCACGGACGACACCTGGAGCCCGGGCAGGACACCTGGAGCGTCCGAGGACCTCGAGCAAGTCAACCACGACCCGGGAACTACCCGGGAGCTTACCCAGGAAGGCATCGACTCCAACCACTCGGGATGTAC
>CM014273.1:36655310-36673472 GCA_004135705.1 Alloteropsis semialata
GATCCAAACAATACAATCCAGATTTTTACCAAGAATCCAGATGAAGTTCTGCAATCCGATCGATGTACTTCTGCATCACCTCTGTGATCTTAGGAGCCTTTTTCTTGTCCTTGGTCAGATGAGGCATCAACTAGCTCTTCTTGATCACAGAAGCTTCAGGAAGGGTGATGTAGAACCATTGGCATTCAAAGCCTTTCTAGGAATCTTTCACCTGGAACTGGATGTACTGGATTCCAGTATGCAAGCAAAAGCCAATGGACCCGACCATCACTCGATGTGCGTAATAAGCTGGATAATAGATGTGTCTCCACAAATTCACTGATGCACCTATTCCTAGCCAGGCTTTGCACAGGAAGGCAAAAATTCTGAGCATGGCGATAGCAGCAGGCTTGAGATGAGCAAGCTCGATCTGATAGAAATCAGAGATCTTCTCCAAGAAGGCACTCGGAAAAACCCCAAAGCCACACCAGAAATGTGCCAGGAATGCAGTGTCCTCAAGGGTGTTGGTGGGCGGATGCTCCTGACCTTTGGCGTGGCGGCGATGATACTGAGTGGCCCTAGGGAGAAGGCCTGACTCCTCCAAGTTCTTCAGTTGCTTCTCTGTCGTAGACTCGTAGTGGAGTTCATCCAGTACTGATCTGGCATGAGCACTCCCTTTGCCCCCACGAGTCTTCATGTCAAAGTCTTGCTCAGGGGAGGATGCGGAGTTTGTTGCATTGGTGCTGGAAGAGGATTTGGTGGAGGCCATCAGAAATGGTTCGTCGAAAGGATCGGTTGTTGCTCTCGACAATGGTGGCTGGCAGAGGAAGAAGAAGATGGAAGCGCAAAGGGGCAAATGAAAGGCAAGGCGTGTGGTTTTATGGTTGCCCAAGAGATGCATGATCTCTGAGAAAGCCGCGGATAACCCACGCCATGCACATTAATCGTCGCTGACAAGATTCCTTGCCGATTATTGCGCTGCAGTTGTTTTGGAAATTGTTAAAATTACAATAAGTACTTTGGCTTCTCGAAGAAGCTAAAGGAAAAATATCTAATCAAAAACCTTGAACATTATGCTCGGGGGCATTTTGGGCTATATTAAAAGCAATTTTGTGAAGAGTGATTTCCTAGTTCAACCTGTTTGGGCAAAGGATCCAATCACCCGAACACATTTCTTTGTTGCGTCATTCTGTTACAAGTCCTATGGAATGATCGTGTAATTGCTCGAACAAATTTCAAACTTAATATAATAAACTGCAAGAGATAATTCAAAAGAGCTTAGTAATTTTTTCATTAAGGTACTTTTCTGAGAGATTACATCTTGATCAAAGGATCTTCCAAAAAGGTTTCCTACGAATCCTAAGCCTCAAGCCAAGGAAGAACTATTTATTTAGAAACAGTCCCTTGTACTTGAACAAGCAAGATTCTCCAAAAGTGAGAACATTCCTTGTTCTTTAGGCGCTATCACCTGAGGATGAGGACAATGACGACGAGGCAACCATGACCGACTCCTCCTCATCGTTGGTGTTGCCGGTGAGGTCCACGAGCGCCCCATCTCCTGGAATCCCTATCAGTGTGTGGTTGAGGGAGATTAGGCGCTGGGCAAACTCCTCGTCACCACTCATGTCCACCGGCGCAGAGAATGACGGCCCAGCTTCGGTGTGGGCGGCCGCCACCAGATCGGTCCTCGGCTTGTCATTGGAGAGGTCGATGATGGGGTATCCTTTGCTGGGGAAACAGCAGCAACACCATATGCAGACAGGTCAGTGGTTGATGCCGGCGCCAGAGATGCAGGACCCGCCAAAGTAGCCTCTGGCGCTTCACCAGAAGGCTCCCCCTCTTTCCAAGGAAGAGCGGGAAGAGGAGAGCGAGGAGGAGAAGCCACCGGAGGAGACCCCAGCGCCAGTAGAGAACTCGACTGTGCTGGGAGTCGTTGAGGAGAAGGCGAGGAAGCTTGCACTACAGACTGATTGTTTTCTTGCCCATGGCCAATGGGGGGAGTATTTTGTTAGTTGGAGGAGATTGTGAATCAACATGCGAACACTGGTGTATTTAAAGACCACAGGTGATGCTTCGTGCGTGACCCGAGGCACGAGAGTTGCACCACATTTGATGACACGCGTAGACCTTGGGGGACGTGCAGAGTGGTATGTGGACCAGAGTCAATGGGACGGGCTATTTTGGCTTCCGATCCCTGGCTTGCTAATGACAAACCAAATTTATTATGGCTTTAATTTTTTGGTATAGAGCTTGTCTACCAGATGCAGGTTCCCAAGGCAAATTGCGGAGCGTCTTCTCAGCCACGAGTGTGGTAGCAAATGGTGCGGGGTGACTGGTTCTTGTGCCGGTAAAATGAGTTGAGGAGGGGCGACGCGAGGTCTATTTCTTCTCAGAAGCGCCTCTGGATCTTCAACGAAGTTTGTCGGCAAGGAGAAATCGGTCATGCACTGCCTTGTTTTCACCAACGATTGATCATTTCTTATGCACAAGTCTAATAAGAATATCTGTAAATTACTTTTTCACCACTGCCCTCCCCGGCAACAGTGCTAGAAATGCTTGTTGGCATTTCTTAGCGTCACCACCATATCTGCGAGACGGGTGACACCGCATAGAGATGCCTTGGTAGTTCTTACGTTTACGATATCTGCAAGCGCACATAATTACCCTTGTAGCATTTCACCCTTGAGTACTCAGGGGTATCGTTATTTATTTTTTCCCAAAGGATGACATTTTGTGGTAAAGACTTTACGGATATTCATAAGTTGTCATTGTGCGATAAGCTATGAGCATTATTCATATAGGAGTAAACATGATAGGATTGAGGTAATGCGACACATCATCCAAGAAGCCGTTCCCAAGAATAAAGAATATCCTAAGGTTAGTAGGGCATACAAGGTCCTATACCAATATACAAGATCAACACAGGTTATACAAGACATGAGCATGACTTGGTTATAAGCACCCAGGCACAAGTAGGGAGACCAAACCGCAATGGTAAGGCTTTTATGTACCTACTACACTAATACCCAAACATGGTGGAATACGAGGGATGGACAGGGTTGTCACCACCTGCAGCCTACCCCTTAGACCGTGTGGCATAATCATATTCGAAGGTTCTCGTCATGGCTGAGCACCACGCTTGTGCACAAGAGGACTAGTCTATCTCTCTCGAGGAACCTGGAACTAGAGCAAACCCGAGGGTACAACAATCCTGTTGACACATATTTTGATTCGGTTGACAGTAAAATATTGAAAGGATATAGCATTGTTGATGCCGATTCAAAGTCTGGACCTGATATGATTTACTCTCAAGGTTGTCTCCAATTTGTGCTCGAAGTCGAATCCGATTCGTGATTAGTGCCGACCCAATTTGTGTATAAAGCTGATCCAGTTGATGCCTAAAGCTGATTCTGATTGGTGTTCAAAGATGAGTTCGATTCCTGTCTAAACCGGTCCGATGTTTGATCAAGCTGATCCGATTGAGAGTTGACTTTTTTTGATGAAGACGAGGTGATGATGAGTTCGGATCAGACACGGTGTCTCTGTGATTTCAGCGAGGCGAGGCCGAAGCAGAAACGACTGCAAGAATGAGGCGTACATCTATAAGCTTCTCCAGGGCCTGATTTGTGGAAGTTCTAATCCTTTTGGTAGTTTAGATTTAGATTTCTTTAAATAATGTTAGAGATATTTTCGTATCTGACTAGGTTTGGTTAGATATCCAGGGTATAAATATAAATCCCGCGCCATTGTAAAAAACGTCATTCCACACCATCTCAATACAAGTTACCTTTTGGCCTCGTGCCAAACCCTTGTTCTTTTCATCGAGTTCTTCTGCAAGCAGGGATGCATCATCTTGATTTCTGGTTTGTCTGTAAGCATGACATCTATCGAATTATTCTAGGCTTTAGATTGAGGTGTCTTACCTTTCTTCGTTTAGGTAATTCACCAATTTATCGAGTTGTTCTAAGCTTTAGATTGAAGCGTATCGCTCTTTTTTGTTTGGTTCACTCACCTTTATCTGGCTTGTAGTTTTATCTTATAGGCTTACATTGTTCAGATCTGTTTGCTCTAGTTGCATACTATTTATCATATAAGTTACTGATTAAATTTTACCTTGTCAATTTCTAGTCAAATTGACTGGCACGCCACGAACCTCAAGACTTTGGAACTGCACTGAAGTCAAAGAAAATCTTCCAGGCCACAATGTTGCTTTCTAGAAGATCATTACCTAATTTTTTTGGCATGCCCGATGGGACAAAAAGCAAGTTTCTGAGACGACGAAGCCCGCAGAAAGAGTTCAAGATGTCAACCCGATCACCATGGATGATCTCAGTGAGGACTAGAAGAAGCTGGTGGAAGCACAAGTTGAAGAATTCAAGAACTTGTGCCTTGATACATTTAGTAGGACACGCGATGCAGTAATCAAGAAGAATAAGTTCCTAGTGCCCAGAGAACAGGTTGTCAAGATCACAGCCAACGAGAGGCAATTCTTCCAAGAATATGTCGATGCTACTATGAGTCATGCCATGATCAACCAGTCGGGTATATTGGTGAATATGGTGGTGGTGTTGATTGCCAAACTATTGGATGGAGCAGTCCTGAAAGATTCTCAGAAGGGGCCTGTCTAATTCGACACCAGTGCTGCTACAGGTGAAAGGATTAAGAAAAAGATTGCAAATATTGCTTCAATAACCTCTCCTAGTTCTCATCCTAAGTATTATGAGACCCCTAATGCTAAGAAGCCCAATGCTAAGAGGGAAGAGGAGGAGGAGAAGGAAGAACATGATGTGTCTAGACCAGCTCAGACTATTGATCAATATGGTAATCAGCTCTGACTATTGATCAATATGGTAATCGGATCCCTATGACCGGTGGGAAGATGGTGTATCCTGCTTTCTTTTCTATTGAGTTTGCGCCCAAATAGAGGATGATCGATTACCATGAGCAATCAGGTGGTCCTACAAATCCACTGATGATGTCACCACCACCTCCTCGGAGCGCTAATGTTCAGCGTAATCAGGGAAGTTACACTCAGGAGGATTCGGAGGACAAGATTGCCGAGATGATGGAAAACCAATTCGGTTTGAAGCCTAAGGGACAATATTACTTGTATCGGAAGCCGTATCTGGATTGTTATGATACTTTGCCAGTACCAGCCCGATTCAGGATTCCAGATTTTCACAAGTTCTACACGGGGAGATGCCACGAATAGGCCCTAGGGTGCTTAACCAGTGACATCCGAGAACCATCTAGTAGACACCCAAAGGTATGATGTAGAAGTCAATGAACAAATGTTCCTGGCCTATCATGATTGGCACTGCTGGACAGAAGCCTGTAGAAGCAATTCGCTCACCATTGGCCACCCCGATAGTGAGCTTCTGACGTGGACTGGGCATGAGGGAAAAAACTTCGGATCCTCTTGGCCTCCACATGTCTTGCATTGGGGCGGGGCTGCTCCGAAAGGAGATTGCAGCCGGGCTGCACCAAAAAAAAATTCCGGGCAAGAGGCCCAGGCACACCGCTGTTGCTGTGGCGACGAAGCAACGCGTAGATCTGGAGTCAACCAGGGCGTTGATAGTAGATGCGGCCACCGTGGTGGCCAACTGGATGGTGCCGCTGCTTTTGATGCAAGTGAGAGCGTGAAGCGAGATTTCCAGGGTCATAGCGTCATTGTCATCCGCCACCTCTAGGAGGTAGATGCCACGCATGGAACAGTGCTTCCTTCGAGGTGGTGCTGGGTCATCTCTTCTGCCGTCAGGTGGGTGAAACAGGACTACAGGAGCCAACGGGGGTGGAAATCTTCACCGTTGCGCCCGGTGTTGTTGGTGTCGAGCCGGCGGCACCTGGGCTGTTTGCGGACTTGGGCATTGATGGGGCTGCCGGAAAACACGACACAGACCGAGGCGGGGCGTGGGCCGGTGGGTGAGTCACATCATCATATATATGTAGTCACCATACGTACGTGCGTGCCAGCACATCGCATCCTCAAACATTGTCGGTTTCTGCACCTCCACATCAATGGCTTAGTGCGCATCGGATTGCCTAGTCAGAGGGTGAATATGTCAATCTGTTGCTGCTCGGTGAATTGGTCACATTTCCTCAGAATATTTAGGGACTGGTCTTGGTACTCATCAATGGAGCCGGTGCGCCACAAATGCGTGAGCTGACCAAGGGAACTGCCGTGCATGGGAGGGCCGAACATTCTGTTGATGCCATTGACGATTTTGCGCCAGGTTGATTCTTCGGAATTCTTCTCCAGCTGGTAATACCACTGGCTGGCTGCCCCCTCCATGTAAAATGTCGCCATCTAGACCTTTTGGTCTTCCAGTGTTTCCTGGGAGCAAAAGAACTGTTCACACTTGTGCAGCCAACCCAGAGGGTCTTTGGTTTCATCTTACATGGGGACACGTAACTTGTGGACCGGAGGAGTAGGACCGGCTGAACCAGCAACATCGAATCGGCCCTTCTTCTCGAAGAGCTGGGCTTGGACATTGTTGATGGAAGATGACAGACGTCCTTGTTCTTGGTGGATCTCGTCGGCCTCCTTGTGAATCTTCTTGCCGAGGTCACCGATCTTGAAGAAAATCTTGTCGATAGCCTCCTTGAAATCGTCTAGGGGAACATACTGAATATCGTTGTCCATGGTTGGAAAGGAGGGGTGGGTTTAGCGGTAAAGATGCAGGGGAAGAGGAGGGTAGCGAATTCAGTCGAGGACAGCAAAATCATCCAAGGAACGTCCCCTCTGATACCAGAGTTGATGGCTATATTATTAGGGAAGACACGTCTGATACAATTGCTAGGAAATAGTAGTCTTCTCGCCCTCTCACAGGAAGCTCTAAGATAAACACGCTACTTCTTCCTTGATCCCATCTAAATTCTGCCGAGTTCCTTGTATGGAGCCCAGCCACCTGACAACTGAACTAACAAACTCCAAATATATCTCCTAACAAATGAACTAACCAACCTTAATCTTAACCATACTATCTCACGAGGCAGCAGTCCTATGCACTAGTAGATGGTTGCATCTTCTTCTTCTTTCTATAATATTGCCTGCCCAAGAACTTGTCCACAACATCCACGCCAAAAAAAAGAATATAGAACAACAAGCACATTGCCCAGCGTGCCCAGTTCCATGAAAGTGCGGTGCACACACAGCAACATAATCACATATGTAAAATTTTGTGTCCTTCTAATACATTTGTTGACGCTTTTTATGACTAACACACCGAGATATGCGCTAGCTCGCGTGGATCCCCAACGGATCGATCACCAGCAGTGAGCCTGCCAAAGCCGGTACCACCGGTTTTGGGAATCCGGTGCCACCTGATTTATAGGGTTTGTCCTAAATCGATCATTCGAGAGGATAACTACCACGCTTATGTGATGGAGGATGGATAGGTTTACAAGCAAAGGGATAATCAACGCACTTACGTAGCGAAGAACAGCTAGTTTACGATCAAACTAGCAAAGGCCATCGAAGTTCTTGCCCGGGAGGGACCCTCGTCAGGGCGTGGACGTCGGCGGACGTGCCCTAGGTTGACCAGCAAGCCTTAGGACGCCATCTATGGTCGTGGAGATCAGTAGACGAAGAGCATGTCGAGGTTGGAAGAGAATTAGGGTTTGGAAGATAAAAGTAAATGCATAATTGTTTAGATTCGATTGGGATTACATCAAACGGCCACAACCCTTTATATTTATAGGGTAGAGAAGTCTTGCCCTGCAAAGAAAAGCTCTATTACAACTCGGACCCACAAAAGAGTCCAATCCTACTAGGACTCGGGGAAAACCGGTTCCACCGGTTTCCAAATCCGGTGCCACCGGATTGCCTTGTCAGACGGGCAACAAGGAACTAAACCGGTTCCACCGGTTACAGAACCGGGTCCCACTGGTTTTCCTGTCAAACCTACTCTGTGCCAGTTTTGATCATCAACATATACCCCCTGTTTTTTGGTAAAGCTTGCGTACCAGAAAACATATTAGCACAAGAAAATACTCCTGAGGGCGATGTTTAAATAGAATCCATCGGCTTTTTCATTCTAAGGGCGATATTCAATACTATCGGCCATGTAAACTAAGCTTCCTGCCAAACATTCGGATAATACATCTTCAAATACCTCCCATTAAGAGCTCTTGGCAACCGCTGACCTTGCAAAGTCTCCACCATATAAGAATTACCGAAGATCACTTTTGTCACCTTGTATGGCCCTTCCCAACTTGGAGACCATTTACCAAACTTGTTGCTCTTCGATCCTACAGGTAGAATTGTCTTCCAAACCAAGTCACCAACCTGAAAAGATTTTTGTTTTACCTTTTTATTGTAGGCTTTAGCAACTCAGAGTTTATCCTTCTCAATTTTTTTCAAGGCCTTCAAACGCTTATCGGTCACCTCATCAATATTATCCATCATCAGGTCATGATAACCAACAGCATCAAGATCATTTTGCTTGGCCAACCTATATGCACCCAGATTCACCTCAACGAGTAAAATGGCCTCTTGACCATACACAAGCTCAAAAGGAGTAACTTTAGTAGCACCATGTCTAGATATACGATGAGCCCACAAAGCTTCAGATAAAACCTCATGCCACCTTCTAGGATTTTCTTCTATTTTCTTCTTAATGAGCTTAATCAAAATCTTATTACTAGACTCGACCTGACCATTAGCCTGTGCGTAGTATGGAGATGAATTAAGTAATTTAATGCCATACATTTCGACAAACTCACAAACTTCTTTTGATATGAATGAAGTACCTTAATCAGTAGTCAAATTTTGTGGAATGCCAAATCTATGGATAATATGCTCAGTAATAAACTCAATTACCTCCCGATGTGTCATATTTTTCAAAGAAATAGCCTCGGTCCACTTGGTAAAATAATCAGTAGCCACTAACACGAACCGATGCCCCTTTGATGAAGGAGGATGAATCTACCCAACAAAGTCCAATCCCCATCCTCGAAAAGGCCAAGGTTTGATAATAGGATGCAATAATGCTACTGGAACCATCTGAATATTGCCAAACCTTTGACACTCTTCACAACCTTTGTAGTACCGAAAACAATCAGCTCTCATATTTGTCCAATAGAAACAAGCCCTTCTCAAAAGCCACTTCATCTTAGGAACCGATTGATGTGTACCACAAATGCCTTCATGCACTTCACCCATAGCAACTTTTGCTTGATCAGAATCCAAAAATTTCAATAATAAATCCTCAGCCGTCCGACGATACAATTCACCATCAACCAAAATAAATTTAAATGCCCACCGTCGGACATTTCTGTCAAACTTATGACTAGGATTCTGCAAATATTCAATAATGGGTATCCTCCAATCAGCAATTTTGTCTTTAGCAATTTTAGAACCCTCAATAGACGAAGTGTCGTTGTCAGCAGATAAACCGGTGCCACCGGTTTTGGAATCGGTTTCACCGAAAATTCCGGTATCACCGGTTTCGGAATCCGGTGTCACCGCTTTTTTCTGGGCAGAAAACTCGGCTATGCAAAGTGTCGGCTTTCTTTCATAAAAATTTCTTTTCTGAACCTCATAGCCAGATGCTTACTGAGCTAGAGCATTTGCCGTTGGATTCTCATATCTTGAAACATGATATATAGAGAATTCATCAAATTGAGCAATCACATCCAAGCATTTATCAAGATATGCATTTAAAAATCCATCAAAACATTGGTATACCTTATTAACTTGCTGTACGACCAGCAGAGAGTCACCAAATGCTTCCACATGTTTTACCCCCATGTCATGCAAAATCTCTAGTCCGAACAATAAAGCTTCATATTCGGCTTGATTATTAGTACAATCATTTTGTAATCGGCTAAGAGCCTCAAATTCAGCACTATTTCGTGATACAAAAACAACATCTACACCACAACCGCTCTTACAAACCGATCCATCAAAATGCAATTTTCATGTGGTAAAAGTAATATAACCGTATCTAAATCATTATCATTTCTGCTATGTTCAACAATAAAATCAGCAACAATTTGGCCTTTCATAGATTTCAAAGGTTCACAAGCCAAATCATATTCAATAAGAGCATAAGCCCATTTACCAATTCTTCCACTTAAAATTGGTCTATGTAACATATATTTAATGATATCGGTTTGACAAGCCACTATGCAAGTGTTGGATAACAAATAATGCCTCATCTTGATACAAGCATAATATAATGACAAGCAAAGCTTTTCAATAAATATATATCTTGTTTCGGCATCCAATAATCGACGACTTGCATAAGTAATAATATGTTCCTTTCCTTTGGTTTCTTGAGTCAAAACAGCCCCAATCACTTGATCTTCAGCAGCCACATATAATTTAAACGGAAATCCACTCCTAGGAGCTTCCATGACCGGCGGCAAAGACAAGTAATATTTAATTTTCTCAAAGGCTTCTTGCTGTTTTGCCCCCCAAGTAAATTCGGCTTCATCTTTTAACCGAAGAATAGGAGTAAAAGCATTGACTTTCCCAGACAAGTTACAAATAAATCTCCTCAAGTAAGTCATCTTGCCCAGAAATTTCTGCAAATCCTTCTTGCATGTAGGAGCTTTGATTTTCTTAATAATATCAATTTTCTTAGGATCTATCTCTATGCCATTTTCATGAATAATAAATCCTAGAAATTTTCCAGCCGACACACCAAATACACATTTAAGTGGGTTCATCTTTAATCCATATCGACGCATTCTTTCAAAAGCAAGTTTTAAATCGGTCAAATGGGGTTTCAAACCAGTCGATTTAACAACAATATCATCGATATAAACCTCTATAATTAAGCCAAGCAAATCATAAAAAATTAAATTCATAGCCATTTGGTAAGTAGCACCAGCATTTTTTAAACCAAAGGTCATAACCACCCACTCAAATAAACCAATAAAACCTGGACATACAAAGGCCGTTTTGGATATATCCTCTTCAGCCATGAATATTTGATTGTAACCAGCATTACCATCAAGAAAACTAATAACTTTATGTCCAGAAGCATCATTAATAAGTGTTGAGGCCATAATACTAGGGTGCCCGATCACGTGGACTACCGACTACCGACTCCGAACGATCAAGACTCCGAACAAGACACGATGGAGGAAAAGCCCGACGATAGCTAGAGTCCTACTAGGTTTAGGTCTGTTTTGTCTTGTAAGGCACGTCTCCCTGGATATAAATAGCGGGGGTCTTGTACGTAGAGGGTATCCCAGAATCTAGCCAATCCACCCGAGGGTACTTGTTACGCATTGTAATCTGTACTCGACGAAATAATACAAGCAGCAACTGGACATAGGGTTATTACTCGATCTCGAGGGCCCGAACCAGTATAAAAATCCTGTGTCTCTTTGTTCATCACCGTGATTAATCTTCGCACGAAGCGGGGTGCTTGCCGGACAAATATCTGCCGAGTACAACCTCGACAGAGGCGCGCCAGGTAGGGGCCCTTGCGTGAAGAAAGATCATGCCGATCGTCAACGGAGTCTGGATCGCCGACGCGTCGAGTTCATCGATGCCCTACATGCCCAGTTCCGTCAAGTCGGAAGCCATCGGGAGTTCTGCCTTCGCTTCCGATCTCTACGCTCACTGCCATCTAGTGCCTGCACGGGAGATCCGCTTCGGGGATCTCGTGTTCGAGCACCAAGGCGATTACGAGCTCAAGATGACAGGGATCCATGATCCCGATCTCACATGCACCGGTCGGGAAGTTTTCGCCACCTTCACGGAGCCAACTCCCGAAGACATTGCAGATCGCATTGCACAGTTGGATCTCGAATACAGTGGATCTAGCAATGGGTCGGAACAACCCGAAGACCGCCGCATCCATGTGCTAACTGCAAACGGGACCGAGGCCGCTGCCGAGTCATCTAGCTCGCGTAGGCCCATGCCTCCTCCACGTTTCAGCAACGCACCAACGCTTCAGATGGCTAAAACCCGAACACAGCAGGTCGCGTCCTCATTGGCTCCCCGAGATCTCAACAACGATTTCCGGGCTGTCGAGCAGGACAATCTGCAGATCCGAACCCTCTTGGAGACCATGGAAGCAATGGCCAAAGGGACCCGATGGCCACCATAGCCAAGAAGGCTCGGGAAGCAGCGGACAAGGCCAAGGAGCGCATCGAGGCCACCGCTGCCGCACCACCAGCTCCGTCAAACAGACCACATGAACCACAGCCGGTTCGGTCCCGATCTGTTAACGGACGACCCCACTATCGCCCACACGAGGGGCGCGATATGAGGCCGCAGCTCGAACGCAACCGTCGCGCTCGCGACGCTCGGGAAACTCTCAATTACAATCGAGATTACCGAGCACGTGAGGGCTACTATCGGTCCCATCCAGATTCGCCGCCACGTGACTCCCGACCAGGCACAGGGGGATGCCTTGCGTACTCCCCAGCCCTGCGCAAGGTCAGGTGGCCCGAGAAGTTTCGTCCTACTAACATCAAGAAGTATGACGGAACAACCAACCCCCGCGAGTGGATTCAGATCTATTCCACGATCATCGATGCCACCGGGGGTGACGACTACGTCAAGGCCAACTACTTGCCGACTGCCCTGCAGGGATCAGCCCGTACGTGGCTCATGAACCTGCCCGAGGCTAGCATCAAGTCATGGAGCCACCTCCGGGAGACGTTTGAAGCCAACTTCCAAGGCACCTACAAACGCCCCGGACATGAAGGAGATCTGCTCAACTGTGTGCAGAAGCCTGGAGAATCCCTCCGGGACTACATCNGTCATTCAGGATATGAAATCAGATAAAGCACCGGGCCCTGACGGGTTTATTGGCGCCTTCTATAAAACTTGCTGGCCAACAATCAGAGGGGATGTAATGGCGGCTCTCAGTTACTTTTATACTATGCATGACCAGCATTTGGATAAATCACGGAAAGCCCGAACAAAGCCAGCCAGCCGGGGAAGGCAAGAAGAAAAATAAGCATAAGAACAAGAAGCGCAAGACCGAGGGCGACGAAGTCATGGCCGTGGACAACAAGCCCCCATACAGGCATCAAGGCAAACCTACCGATCTCCCGATGTACTGCCCGATCCACCGATCCACAAAGCATCACTTTGTGGACTGCACGGTGTACAAGAAGCAGAAGCAAGAGGAGGAGAGCCAGCAGCAAGGGGCTCCGCGTGACCAGGCAGCCCACAACCCTCGGACGGCGAACTACATGGATTGTGATGATGAGCCAGATCTTCCCGAAGATCTGGAGATCGCCACAATTTTCGGTGGCTGTTCTACCCGAACCTCCAAGTCCCAGCTCAAGCTGGTCGAGAGGCAGATAGCCAGCACCGAGCCCTGCAAGCATCTCTTAAGGTGGTCCGAAATCCCGATCACATTTGATCAGAGGGACCACCCCGAGACGCTCTACGATGGGCCGCTACTACCACTGTGCATCAAACCATGGATCGGGCCCCGCAAGATCGGGCGAACCCTGATCGACAGTGGAAGCGCCCTCAACCTACTATTCGTCAACGCCTTTGACGAGCTCAGGATCCCGAGGAGGTCCTTGTCCCCGGTGGAGAAGCCTTTCTACGGGGTCATACCAGGCATCCAAGCCTTTCCCCTAGGGAGGATCGATCTGCAGGTGACCCTCATGGAGGGCAAAAACATCCGAATAGAGTTCCTCACCTTCGAGGTGGCTGACATCACGTCGGCCTATAACTGCATCTTGGGCCAGCCGTTTCTGAAGAAATTCATGGCGGTTGCTCACTTTGCGTACTCCATGATCAAGGTCCCAGGGCCGCTGGGCCCGATCACCGTCTGCGGTCATCGCAAGGGCGCAGTCCAGTGCGACATGAAGACCCTGGACATGATCAAGGGAGACGAGCAGGAGCCAGCCAAGGCTGCCGAACCTGCCAAGAAAAAGATCAAGAACCAGCCTAAGACTGCCGCTAAAGCAGCATTGGCTGAAACCTCCCGAGCAGCGGAGATCCGATCAAGGGCCAAGGGGAAAGAAGTTCCCGAACAGGAGCCCATCGTGGAACAGAAGACCGACGACGGCGCCGCTGAGAAGCAGACCGTGGTGGACCAGACCCCACTCAAGGGGACGCCATCACAGGCAGCCGGTCCGTCGCCAACCGACGCCGCACCAATCGTGCCAACAGCCAAGCGCTCCGAGTAAGGCACAAAGTCTGTGGCCCTTGACGAGGCAGACCCAACCAAGACCACCCAGGTGGGCCTTGGCCTGGGTGATAAATAGGAACTCGAGCTCATTGCTTTCCTCCGGGCAAACGCAGATGTGTTCGCTTGGGAACCATCTGACATGCCCGGGATCCCCAGGGAGGTGATCGAGCACAAGCTTGGCATACGAACTGGCGTCCGACCAGTCAAGCAAAAGCAAAGGAGATATACCCCGGAGAAGCGAGACGCCATTAACGAAGAAATCAACCGACTACTCAAAGCCGGCTTCGTTCGAGAAGTCCCTTTCCCGGAATGGCTGGCAAACCCAGTCATGGTGAAGAAGCCCAACGGAACATGGAGGATGTGCGTGGACTACACAGATCTGAATAAAGCTTGCCCGAAGGACGAGTATCCATTACCTAGGATAGATCAAATTGTAGATTCAACCTCTGGATGCGAGCTGCTTTGTTTTCTAGATGCCTATTCGGGGTATCACCAAATCAGCATGTGCATTGACGATGAGGAAAAAACTGCATTTGTAACTCCCTTCGGTGTTTATTGCTATATAAAGATGCCTTTTGGTCTGAAAAACGCAGGTTGCACTTATCAAAAATGTGTTCACATTGTTCTCGAGGGCCAGATCGGCCGTAATGTGGAAGCATATATAGACGACATTGTTGTAAAAAGTAAGTTAAAGGGCGACCTGATCGCTGATTTAACCGAAACATTCAACAACTTGCGTAAAAATAGGATGATGCTCAACCCCGCTAAGTGCACCTTTGGTGTATCATCGGGTAAGCTCCTCGGTTATCTTGTTTCCCAACGAGGTATAGAGGCAAATCCGCACAAGATCAAGGCAATCGACGACATGAAGTCTCCACGCAGCCGCCACGAAGTCCAGAAGTTGGCAGGAATGATGGCGTCCCTGAGTCGATTCGTGTCCAAGTCAGGCGAACGAGGTATGCCATTCTACAAATTGCTACGTAAAACTGATCGTTTTGAGTGGTCGGCAGAAGCAGAAGAGGCGTTCCAGGCGTTCAAGCAATACCTACGGAAAATGCCCGTACTGGTCCCGCCACAGCCACAAGAGGAGATGCTGTTATACGTAGCAGCGACACCAACTGTTGTCAGCACTGTTTTGGTGGTCGAGAGACCAACAGAAAAGTCAACAACACAACATCCTGTTTACTTCGTAAGCAAGGTGCTATATGATGCCAAAACAAGATACCCTCAGATTCAGAAATTATTATATGCCGTACTAATGACTTCCAGGAAGCTCAAGCATTATTTTCTGAGCCACAAGATCAAGGTTGTCTCAACTTACCCCCTAGGCAACATTTTACATAATCGAGATGTCGTGGGTAGGATTGCGCAATGGTCTGTGGAGATGGGGGCTTATGACGTTGAATTCATACCCAGAACTGCCATCAAGTCGCAGGCTCTGGCAGATTTCATTGCAGAGTGGACAAACCCCGAACCCGAAGAGGCTGCCCAAAATCCCGAACACTGGACCATGTTCTATGACGGAGCATTTTGCCGAGCAGGCGCGGGGGCTGGAGTGGTCCTGATTTCACCGCACAATGACATCATCAGGTACGCATTACAAATCAATTTTGTTGATCCAAATCCTACTAACAATGTTGCCGAGTATGAGGGACTCTTGACAGGACTCCGTATAGCTGCATCTCTTGGCGTGAGAAGGCTGCTTGTGAAAGGGGATTCCGAGTTAGCTGCAAAGCAAGTCATGAAAGAGTACAGTGCGTGGAGCGAGGTCATGGCTAAATACTTGGAAGCATATAGGCGCATGGAGAGCAAATTTGATGGACTTGAAGTACAGCACGTCAAGAGGGAATTCAATGGTGACGCAGACAAGCTCGCAAAGGCAGCTGCAGAGCGCACACAGCTCCCAGGTAACGTGTTACTTGAAGTTCTTACTAAGCACATCTGTGTCGGTTTCACCACCGAACCTAAAAACTGCGCCTGCCAAGGGCTCAGTTTCTACAACCAACGAATCCGCCAAGGAGTCTATGTTGGTCGGTACGGCCCGAGCCGCCGCTCTAGTTGGAAATGAGGAGAACTGGATGGATCCAATCCGGGCGTACCTCACAAACCAAGCTATTCCGGACGATGATGCTACATTGGAGAAAATCCATCGTAAAGCCAAAACTATCAATTGGTTGACGGGCGGTTATACAAGCTAACCCGCAATGGAATGCTCCTCAAATGCATCACACGGACCGAGGGCATTAGTTTGCTCCACGATATTCACGGAGGAATCTGTGGATCACATGCTTCTCCTAGATATCTAACAGGGAAAGCATTTCGACAGAGCCTCTACTGGCCTACAGCTCTTCAAGACGCAAGCGAGTTAGTTAAAAAGTGCGAGGCATGCCAATTCTTCGCACGAAAACAAACTAAACCTGCGCAAGCTTTAAACACTATACCCTTGTCATGGCCCTTTGCCACATGGGGTATAGACATCCTCGGGCCCTTCCCCAGGGCGGTCGGGGGTTACAGATTTCTGTTCGTTGGCATCGACACATTTACAAAATGGGTTGAAGCCGAGCCAGTTCAGAAAATCACAAAAGAGGCAGCTGTCAAATTCCTACGGAGTATTGTCGTCCGATTCGGTGTCCCGAACAGGATAATCTCTGATAATGGAACGCAGTTTAAAAGTAAAAAGTTGTTTGATTTCTGCTACGACCACGGGATCAGGCATGATCGGTCATCGGTAAATCACCCGAAGACGAACGGGCAAGTAGAGCGTGCCAACGGCATCGTGCTCCAGGGCATCAAGAAGAGAATCTTTAACAGATTGCAAGCTTACGACAAGCGTTGGATTCATGAAGTCCCTACAGTACTTTGGTCGATGAGGACCACCATGAATCGGGCAACGGGCGAAACACCTTTCTTCTTGGTGTATGGAGCGGAAGCGATTCTACCATCTGATATCCGACTACAAGCCCCACGCGTGGCAATGTTTTCAGAAACTGAAGAGCCTGACAGACGCGCTGATGAGCTAATCCTCCTGGAGGAGGCTCGTGCAGCTGCTTTTAGAGTAGCCCAGTATCAGCAAAAATTGCGGCAATACTACGATGCTAATGTTCGACAACGAAGCCTATGCATTGGTGACATGGTGCTCAAACTAGATCAACGCACCAAGGACAAAACTAAATTGTCCTCTCCATAGCAAGGGCCGTACATTATAGTAGATATCGCACGACCAGGAGCTTACAGGATCGCGGAGATAGATGGGGATATACTGCCAAACACGTGGAACATGGATCAACCACGCAGATTCTACGCCTAAACTACGGAGATCGTGCAAGTTCAAGCCCGACCATCAGATTTGGCAGATAAAAACCGTCATCTGCATCGCCTACAGCGCCAACAAAACAAAAAGATAAGTTCTACACACTCTACTCACACTCGCTTTTACGCTCGGGGGCTGGGATTTATTTCTCTATTCTGTTTCTACTCTTTGTTACCATACTGCATACACTAACAAAGAGCCGGGGACTACCATGCTGAAAATTTTCTTTTCAGACCTATTCTATGCGTCCCGAGCTCTAGGCTCGGGGGCTCCCCACTTGATCGGGAAATTCTTGCGGTTAGTACTTCTAAACTCTTTTTCAGCATGCCTGCATGACTGTAAAAGAGCCCAGGGGCTACTATGGTACTACTACCACGCAAGAATCGGGCTTTTTAAGTCAAGAAAGCTAGGCTACGCTAAATTACCGAATACCATGACTACAAGGAATTACACAGTTCAGAAGGCCGCCCGTGTCTCAGCGACTAAACAATTCCAAAATAGCTTGTGGTAATGGGACCTTTGGCTATGACAAAGCTATCAGTTAAAAAGCTCCACAAGATCAGCTCTAAAGACTTATGCAAAAACATGCAAGCATATGTTTCGCAAATTATAGTCACATTCTAAATCCTTAAAGTTTTGCCCTATTACAGGAGTCTTGCACAGAGTTCAAGGTGATTCCTCCGAATCACTCAGATGGAGATCAAGGTTCTTAACAAAAGGCTCTACCAACGGGGCAAAGTTGTCGAACATTAC
>CM014273.1:36688148-36727971 GCA_004135705.1 Alloteropsis semialata
GCAACAGGGAACTAAACCGGTTCCACCGGTTACAGAATCGGGTCCCACTGGTTTTCCTGTCAAACCTACTCTGTGCCAGTTTTGATCGTCAACATATGCCCCCCTGTTTTTTGGTAAAGCTTGCGTACCAGAAAACATATTAGCACAAGAAAATACTCCTGAGGGCGATGTTTAAATAGAATCCATCGGCCTTTTCATTCTAAGGGCAATATTCAATACTATTGGCCATGTAAACTATGCTTCCTGCCAAACATTCGGATAATACATCTTCAAATACCTCCCATTAAGAGCTCTTGGCAACCGCTGACCTTGCAAAGTCTCCACCATATAAGAATTACCGAAGATCACTTTTGTCACCTTGTATGGCCCTTCCCAACTTGGAGACCATTTACCAAACTTGTTGCTCTTCGATCCTACAGGTAGAATTGTCTTCCAAACCAAGTCACCAACCTAAAAAGATTTTTATTTTACCTTTTTATTGTAGGCTTTAGCAACTCAGAGTTTATCCTTCTCAATTTTCTTCAAGGCCTTCAAACGCTTATCGGTCGCCTCATCAATTTTATCCATCATCAAGTCATGATAACCAACAGCATCAAGATCATTTTGCTTGGCCAACCTATATGCACCCAGATTCACCTCAACGAGTAAAATGGCCTCTTGACCATACACAAGCTCAAAAGGAGTAACTTTAGTAGCACCATGTCTAGATATACGATGAGCCCACAAAGCTTCTGATAAAACCTCATGCCACCTTCTAGAATTTTCTTCTATTTTCTTCTTAATGAGCTTAATCAAAATCTTATTACTAGACTCGACCTGACCATTAGCCTGAGCGTAGTATGGAGATGAATTAAGTAATTTAATGCCATACATTTCGACAAACTCACAAACTTCTTTTGATATGAATGAAATACCTTAATCAGTAGTCAAAGTTTGTGGAATGCCAAATCTATGGATAATATGCTCAGTAATAAACTCAATTACCTCCCGATGTGTCATATTTTTCAAAGAAATAGCCTCGGTCCACTTGGTAAAATAATCAGTAGCCACTAACACGAACCGATGCCCCTTTGATGAAGGAGGATGAATCTACCCAACAAAGTCCAACCCCTCATCCTCGAAAAGGCCAAGGTTTGATAATAGGATGCAATAATGCTGCTAGACCATCTGAATATTGCCAAACCTTTGACACTCTTCACAACCTTTGTAGTACCGAAAACAATCAGCTCTCATATTTGACCAATAGAAACAAGCCCTTCTCAAAAGTCACTTCATCTTAGGAGCCAATTGATGTGTACCACAAATGCCTTCATGCACTTCACCCATAGCAACTTTTGCTTGATCAGAATCCAAAAATTTCAATAATAAATCCTCAGCTGTCCGACGATACAATTCACCATCAACAAAAATAAATTTAAATGCCCACCATCGGACATTTCTGTCAAACTTATGACTAGGATTCTGCAAATATTCAATAATGGGTATCCTCCAATCAGCAATTTTGTCTTTAGCAATTTTAGAACCCTCAATAGACGAAGTGTCATTGTCAGCAGATAAACCGGTGCCACCGGTTTTGGAACCGGTTTCACCGGAAATTCCGGTATCACCGGTTTCGGAGTCCGGTGTCACCGCTTTTTTCTGGGCAGAAAACTCGGCTATGCAAAGTGTCGGCTTTCTTTCATGAAAATTTCTTTTCTGAACCTCATAGCCAGACGCTTGCTGAGCCAGAGCATTTGCCCTTGGATTCTCATCTCTTGAAACATGATATATAGAGAATTCATCAAATTGAGCAATCACATCCAAGCATTTATCAAGATATGCATTTAAAAATCCATCAAAACATTGGTATACCTTATTAACTGGTTGTACGACCAGCAGAGAATCACCAAATGTTTCCACATGTTTTACCCCCATGTCATGCAAAATCTCTAGCCCGAACAATAAAGCTTCATATTCGGCTTGATTATTAGTACAATCATTTTGTAATCGGCTAAGAGCCTCAAATTCAGCACTATTTCGTGATACAAAAACAACACCTACACCACAACCGCTCTTACAAACCGATCCATCAAAATGCAATTTCCATATGGTAAAAGTAATATAACCGTATCTAAATCATTATCATTTCTGCTATGCTCAACAATAAAATCAGCAACAATTTGGCCTTTCATAGATTTCAAAGGTTCACAAGCCAAATCATATTCAATAAGAGCATAAGCCCATTTACCAATTCTTCCACTTAAAATTGGTCTATGTAACATATATTTAATGATATCGGTTTGACAAGCCACTATGCAAGTGTTGGATAACAAATAATGCCTCATCTTGATACAAGCATAATATAATGACAAGCAAAGCTTTTCAATAAATATATATCTTGTTTCGGCATCCAATAATCGACGACTTGCATAAGTAATAATATGTTCCTTTCCTTCGGTTTCTTGAGTCAAAACAGCCCCAATCACTTGATCTTCAGCAGCCACATATAATTTAAACGGAAATCCTCTCCTAGGAGCTTCCATGACCGGCGGCGAAGACCAGTAATATTTAATTTTCTCAAAGGCTTCTTGCTGTTTTGCCCCCCAAGTAAATTTGGCTTCATCTTTTAACTGAAGAATAGGAGTGTTGACGCAGAAAATCGGCGGTCGTATCCTCAGCGGTCAACACAAGAAGACCAGGGAGATCTGCTTCACTCCAGTGCCAGCCTGCACTTTGTTCAGGTTCGCGGCGTGCCAGTCAATTTGACCTGAAATTGACAAGGGGATAAAATAGTTAAATTACTCTTTGATTGTGCCGGCTCTATTCCAAACGGCATAGGCACGTTGGATTTCAGCCAAGACCCAATCAGACTTGCGTCGGCCGATACCAATCGGACCTCAAAATCGGACTTCATAGACAACCTCAATCGGACCAATATAATCGGACCTTAATCAGTCATCCAATCGGACCTCAGAATCGGACCAATCAGGATCGGACCTTGTAACAGATCAGTCTTTAAATAAAATAAAGCATAAAATATGACCGATATGTAAATAATGGATCAGCTGTGCCTTTGGACAAGATATTAAATAATCAAAGTGTAAGCCAATACATCGTCCATCTTGCCTAGTTGCCAGTTTGATTTATCTTATCGGACCATCTAACCAGCCAATCGGACCAGAACCTTTTCAGAGAAATCTAGCTCCGACGTAGGGAATCTAGATTTCTCCAGCTATGATCAGATTAGATAGCTAAACAATCAAACTCGACTCACCAACCTGTCAACTAAACAAGATGCTCGCACAAGTGTTAATCAGATTAAGCAAATAAGCAGATAAAACATTAACAGGATCGTTCTGATTCTAAGTATGCTATCAAATAATCAAGCAAGACCTAGCTCCGACGTAGGGAATCTAAATCACACTTAACACTCGAATAACAATCAGGTATAACCAAAGCTTCCTTTGACTAATCAAGATGAATCTAGCTCCGACGTAGGGAATCTAAACCAAACATGACAATCAAAGATCAATCTTATCATATTATGAACATCTAGCTCCGACGTAGGGAATCTAAATAAACACAATACTCAAAGAACAATCAGATTAAACCACAAAGCATGGATCGGACCTAGAACGATACTGTAAGATAAATATTGCTTAAATCGGACCAAGACCAATGCTCAAAGCCGTTGAAGAAGTAGATTAATTCACATGGCGTAGATCTAAACCAATCTAGCAACTCCAAACAAACCGCAAAAGTTGCCTTTAAATAACCAAGATGAGTCTAGCTCCGACGTAGGGAATCTAGCCTAATCTTGATGATCTAGCTCCGACGTAGGGAATCTAGACATAAAGTGCAACCCGATAAACGATCAACTGTTGAATAATCAATAGTGATCTAGCTCCGACGTAGGGAATCTAGATCAATCTTGCTTATTCAAAGATAAATCGGTTGAACAGTATAAACGAGAAAGGGCGATGCGCCTCAATTCAAAGCATATACTAGTTCGATAAATTGACTAACTTACTGGTAAGCCGGAGATCAGAACTGATGCAGCCCGTCCACCGATAAGCTTCGTCGAGATACTACTCCTAGGGTTTTTGGCGTGAAGCCGGGTTGTATTGATTGTGAGAATAGTTCTTTACAATGGATGAGGGTTTATATTTATACCCTGGTCATGATGAGTCCTGATCGGACCAGACTAACTTGCAGATAAAGTAAACTTATTCTAAGATAGAATGGGACTTTTAATACGTCTTCTGAAAAGGAAACAGTCCCCATTCATGCCACGCTTCCTTTTTAGCCGATGTATATTTTCTCATTCACCATCAGATCGGACTCTCTCTCTTCATCGGACCTCTATTCCGCATCGGCTCCCTTCTTCGGCATCAACTGTTTGACCATTCAACGGGCCCACTGCGCAGTTTCAACCTCACCACGTCACCATCTGACTCAGCATATCAGGTGCGAAAATCTGGTGTCAACACATGCCCCCAATTTTGGAATAAAATATCATTTTGTTCCAAAATTCGTATCTATCATCACAACTCCTTCACCGATTTTCGTGCCGAAACTTTCATCCTTGCACTGTGCAATTCCTCGATTCTCGGATCACATCCATTTTTCCTTATAAAACACTTCCATCGTCAGTCACTACCAAGGATCTGCACTACCCACCTTCTTCTGACAACGAACAGTATATGGAATCCTGCACCTTACGTCACGGGTACCCATATATTTACTGACCCAGGCAAAACGACTCTTCAATGCAGTTCCTCAAAAGATGCCCCTCTTTAATCAGCACTGAATCAATGACATCTTCACGAGAATACTGTTCTTCATTTGGACAGTTTCAGCGAGCATCTTTCAGATTCCCTTCTTTCCTTTAACTCCATCAATCGCCAGCTATAAATACCTGTCTCAGGTTCTCCTTTCTTCACCACTCCTTCTCGCCATGGCGCATCCAATATTCATGACAGAACACAAACTCCTTCTCTTCGACATAGGAACCAACCCCTTCTTCCTCTTCTGCTAGAAGAATTCTCGTGAAATAGCATAGGGTACTCCCCCCTTTTCTGATCCTGTAGTGAATCTAGGTGGAACCTCTGCTAGGAGAATCCTCGTGAGGTTTCCTCACGGTTTTACTAAAGGGAAGGTTTTTCAGAGGGGTTTACTGGGGTGCCTTTCTTCAGGATAGGGACAGAGCCACTGGTCCGCCGGTGCGCTCTTCAAGGGACTGCTTCCAGAGCATATCTCCTCAAACTTGCGGATTTCTTCGAATGAGCCAAGCTGTTCAAGAATATGTCCCAAGGAAGAGGATGTTTTCTTAATTTTATGCTTTCTCTTGCCCTTTTCCTCCTAGACTTATTCTGGCAATGATGAACAAAGTACATCGGCACCTATTAGATCTTTCTGTCTTCTGAAATCCTTTTGTCTGAAAAATAGATGAATATATATGCAATCCCTTTTCCAACAGCCTGCTCCGCCATCGAGCGGCTTGATGATGTAATATACTTTTCTCTTATTGTATATAGCCCTTAAGGCGATGCATATGGCATCGGCTCTTATTTTTTGTTCTCGAGATGATTTTTCCATCGGCTTCTAAGCCTGACACATAGCATCGGCTTCATGAATTTACCCAAATGCTAGGGTAGTACTTCTTCAAATATTTCCCATTTAATGCCTTAGGAAACACTTCTCCTTCAAGTGTTTGTAGAATATAAGCATTTCCAGGAACACATCTGACGACTTGATAGGGTCCCTCCCAGTTTGGTGACCATTTGCCGTACTTGGGATCCTTAGAACCAATCGGCAGAATAACTTTCCAGACAAGATCGCCCTCTTTGAACTCTTTCCCTTTAACTTTCTTATCATAATGCCTCGCAACTCTGAGTTTGTTAGCCTCAATATTTTCGAGAGCGCGCAGCCGACGAACAGCCAAGTCATCGAACTCACTATTCATGAGCTCCATGTATTCGCCGGCCTTCAATTTATCCTGAAGCTCGATACGTCTTGATCCAGTACGAATTTCCCATGGAAGAACAGCTTCATGTCCATAAACTAGTTCATACGGAGAAACCTTGATCGATCCATGACAAGCCATTCGATAGGCCCATAGAGCTTCAGGAAGCACAATATGCCATTTTCTTGGATACTCCTCAATCTTTCTATCAATCAACTTGATCAAACTTTTATTGGAGGCTTCAGTTTGACCATTGGCTTGTGCATAATATGGCGATGAATTAAAAAGCTTGATACCCATATCAGCAGCAAAATTTTTGAATTCGTCCGATGTAAACATCGTACCTTGATCTGTTGTGATCGTCTGTGGAATTCCAAATCGGTAGACAATGTGCTCTCTAACGAATTCAATAACATTCTGTGACTTCACCTCCTTCAAAGGAATAGCTTCAACCCATTTGGTGAAATAATCTGTTGCCACTAATAGGAATTTGTGCCCCTTGCTTGAATGTGGAAAAATTTGGCCGATCAGGTCAATTCCCCATCCTCTAAACGGCCATGGCTTGATGACAGGATTCATGGCCGATGCTGGAGCCCTTTGAATATTTCCATATCTTTGACACTCTTGGCATCCTTTATAATATTCAAAGCAGTCTTCTAGAATCGTCGACCAATAATACCCATTTTTTCTGATCATCCATTTCATCTTGAACGCCGATTGATGAGCCCCGCAAACACCTTCATGAATTTCTCCCATTAAAACCTTGGCTTCTTCAGGTCCGATACATCTCAATAGGACTCCATCAATCGAGCGAAAATAAAGCACTTCTTCAACCAAGACATGCCTGATCGATTTGTAGCGTATCTTCCTAGAAGTCTTGATAGAAGAATCCCTCAAATATTCAATGATTTCTTTCCTCCAATCTCCTTCTGGTATCTCCTGTACCATCACATCGGACATAGGCTGATAGCCAGACGCTTTTTGCGCCAGCCGATTTGCTTCTTCGTTATGATGTCTTGGAACATGCTTAAGAGTTACCAAGGCGAATTGACCAATCAAATCTCGGCACTTTTCAAAGTAAGATAACAAAGCATCCATCTTGCAATCATATTTGCCGAGTAACTGATTGATAATCAGCAAAGAATCTCCAAATACCTCAACAAACTGAGCGCCGATTTCTTTAAGAATCTGGAGACCCTTCATCAATGCTTCATATTCCGCCTGATTATTTGTGCATTTTTCAATTGGAAAAGCAAATTCAAACCTTGCCCCCCGAGGCGAAATAATAATCAGGCCGATTCCGCAACCATCATTGCAAGAAGAACCATCAAAGAATATAGTCCAAGGAACCGCGTCAACCACATCGGCCTTTTTCATCGGACCAGATACATCAAGCTCCATAGTGCATTGCTCAACAGCATCAATGTTAGGTCCACAATGATCAGCAACTAAATCAGCCATTATCTGCCCTTTTACCGCTTTGGCCGATTCGTATCTAAGATCAAACTCCGTCAGAGCAAAAACCCACTTGCCAATTCTCCCTTTCATGATTGGCATCGATAACATATATTTGATCACATCCTCTCTACAGATCACAGTACATTCGGCCGATAGCAAATAATGCCTTAATTTTGTACAAGAAAAATACAAACAAAGGCAAAGCTTCTCCACATATGAATACCGAGTCTCAGGATCTAGTAATCTTCGGCTTAAATAGAATATAACTCGTTCCTTCCCATCAACCTCTTGAATCAAGACAGAGCCGATTGCATGATTAAAAGCCGATAAATAAAGCTTGTACGGCTTACCCTTTTGTGGTGGAATAAGAACTGGCGGATATGCTAAATATTGCTTGATTTCATCCAATGCCTTTTGATGTTTAGGCTCTCAAACCAACTCTTCTTCATCTTTCAGCTTCAACAGAGGAGTAAACGCCTCCAATCGGACTGACAGATTTGATATAAACCTCCTCAGGAAATTGATCTTTCCAATCAAACTCTGCAATTCCTTCTTGTTTACTGGAGGTTCAATATCATCAATCACTTTGCGGTTCCGATCATTTACCTCGATTCCTCTCTCATGTACCAGGAAACCGAGAAATTGGCCGGCCGATACGCCAAAAGCACACTTGAGCGGATTCATCTTCAATCCATGTTGCCTTGTGCACTCCAGCATTTCCTTCAAATCGGCCAAATGATCTTGATAACCTTTTGATTTGATCACCACATCATCAATGTAGATTTCAACTATCCTGCCGATCAGCTTATGAAAAATATAATTCATAGCACGTTGATAAGTAGCACCGGCATTTTTCAAACCAAAAGTCATAACAACCCACTCATATAAACCGAGAGCACCTGGGCATTGGAATGCAGTCTTGGGAATATCTTCTTCTGCCATGAAAATCTGATTATAACCAACATTACCATCCAGGAAACTCATCACTTTATGGCCTGATGCTGCATCAACAAGCATATCGGCCACCGGCATCGGATACTCATCCTTCGGGGTTGCCTTGTTCAAGTTCCTGTAATCAATGCAAACACGTAGCTTTCCATTTTTCTTATAAACAGGAACTATATTTGATACCCACTCAGCGTATCGACATGGCCTGATAAACTTAGCTTCAAATAGCTTCGTTATTTCGGCCTTAATTGGTTCATACATCTCAGCCTTGAACCTCCTTGCATACTGCTTGTGTGGTCGATATCCTGGTTTGATGGGTAGCCGATGTTCAACAATATTACGGCTTAAACCTGGTATTTCATAATATTCCCAAGCAAAACAATCAGAATACTCTTTCAAAAGTTTTATTAACTCCTGCTTATACTCGGGATCCAACTTAGCACTGATATACGTCGGCCTTGGCCTATCACCAGATCCTATGTCTATCTCTTCTAATTCATCGGCCGACGTAAATCCAAATCCTAACTTACCGAATTCACTTCGGTCTTCAAAATCTTCTATACAATCGGCCATTTAAAATAAAGTCTCAGAGCCGACTGCTTGGATCGGCTGTAATCCCTGATCGGACACCTTGAGGAAGTCACCATCCCATGTTTTTCCTGATAGGCATTCAATCCCTTCAAATTCCCAAATCGTTGACTCGGCTGTTGCAATGCTAACCGAATCATCAGCTGGAACAATCTCCACATTGTTGCCTTGCCACTGGATCAAACACTGATGCATTGTGGATGGGATACAGCAGTTGGCATGAATCCAATCTCGCCCGAGGAGCATGCTGTAGGAACCTTGTCCATCAATCACAAAGAAAGTGGTCGGCAATGTCTTGCTGCCGATGGTCAACTCCACATGAATTGCCCCCGAGGCTCTGAAACATTACCGCCGAAATCTTTGAGCGTCATGTTTGTCTTGATCAGATCATCAATCCCCTTGCCCAACTTGCGGAATGTGGAATAGGGCATAAGATTGACAGCAGCTCCTCCATCAACCAGTATCTTGGTCATCGGCTTCCCATCAACATATCCTTTGATGTACAGAGGCTTCAGGTGCCGATAGCCATTCGCATTTGGCTTCTCAAAGATCGCCTTCTCTGAATCAAGAACTAAGCATGCGGCAGCTTCTTCTAACTCATAATCGGCCTCATCATCGTCCTGTTCATCAGGAGCGGCAAAATCAAAAGGCAACATTAAAACCATGTTTACCGGGGCCGATGCGCTTGCTTCATCATCATTGGCCATCTTAGTGCGCCAAACTTTCTCTTTGGCTAACTCTTGCTCCTGATTCTGCTCATGATAGCGCAACCTCTGAACACGTCTCTTTTTGGACCTAGAAATCCCTGATGGGCACCACTGTCCAGGCTTCATTTGAGGTTCTTTAATCCGATCCCGAACTGGAGCTTTTTCTTCCATTTTTTCAGGGCCAAGAACATCAACCTGGCCTTCGATATTTTTATGGCCATGAGCATCAACTCGGCCTTCATCTCCTTGATGATGATCATCAATCCTGACGCTGATCCGTTCATGAACTGATCGTCGACTTCTCTTGAAAGCTCTGTATTCTTCATACTGGAGGCTGCATTCAGGACAATCTGCTTTGGATGGTAATCTGAGTTTCTCGTTCCAGCAGAACACGAAGAAAGGACATCTCCAGTGACCATCATCTTGATCGTACTGCTCATAGGTCTGACGTCTGTCCATATGCCAATCGGACCTATCATCGCACCAGCGTTGTCCATCGGACCTATCATATCGACGTCGGCCATCGGTCCTGTCATCATATCGGCGTCGGCCATCGGACCTATCATCAAATCGGCGTCGGCCACCGGACCTGTCATTGTATTGGCGCCGATCATCAGACCCATCATCAAATCGCATCGCCTGATATTCGCGCCTCTGACGCCGTCGTTCCTCGCGCTCTTCCCATGCTCGAGCTGCTGCCTGCTGCCTTTTGTACTTGTTAATCAGCATCTGGGAAGTCACACGTGGCCGATATCCACCAGGAGCATTAGATTCACGCCCAAATGCCTGATGATTCCTCCGCAGCTCTTCAACAGTAACTTGAACTGCAGGATCAACGGCACCAGAACTCTTGGCGTGGTCTGATGTAAGCACTTTAAACTTCCCTTTCTCATCAGTATCAACCATATTAATAGAAAAGGAGAAATCAGCAAAGTTATTAGGAAAGGGATGACCATCGATCTTCATGGCTTTCTTGTTGTCTTCAAATTTGATCTTGCCAGATTCAATAGCCAATTGGATCTCCCTCCTGAATACCTTGCATTCATTTGTCTCATGAGAAGTTGAATTGTGCCATTTGCAATATTTGCGCTTCTTCAACTCATCGGCCGATGGAATAGAATGATTTGCAGAAAGTTGGATAAGTTTTTCACTGAGCAGCAAATCAAAAATCTTATCGGCCTTTGTTATATCAAAACCAAACTTCTCAGGGTTCTGTTTGCTCCATGGTAATGATACTGGCTTTTTAGACTTGGCCCATTCAGCTATGTTGATATCAGCCTCTTCTTCAGAATCAGAGAGATAAGATACTTGTTTGGAAAACTTTGTGCGCTTCATCTCTTGATATCGGACCTCATGGGCTGACACCTTCTGCACCAGTTGTCCCAGCGTCTCAAACTCCTGAGCCGAAAACCTTTCCTTGATCGGCGTGAGTAAACCCTGGAATGCAAGTTCGGCCAACTGCATGTTAGATAGCCTCAAACTGTAGCATCGATTCCTGATTTCACGGAACCGTTGAATGTACTCTTTAACGGACTCATCATTCCTTTGCCTGACAGCAATCAAATCGGAAATCTTCATCTCATTGAGACCAGAAAAGAAGTATTTATGAAACTGCTTCTCCATATCAGACCATCCTGTGACTGATCCTACTGGCAACGACGTAAACCAAGTAAACGCCGGCCCTGATAGTGACAGAGGGAAGAATCTAAGCCTGAGTCCCTCTTCTGAAGTAGCCTCACCACATTGAGCCAAGAATCGGCTCACATGTTCGATGGTGGTCATATCATCCTGCCCGGAGAATTTTGAAAAGTCCGGCACTCTATAACGTGGAGGAAGCGGCACTGCATCAAAGTAAGATGGGTATGGGTGCCGGTACAACCTCGCTTCATCTTTAGGCTTCAAGCCGAATTGATTCTGGATCACCTCGGCTATTTTCCGTGACCAATCGGACTCCTGTCCTCCGAGTGGTACTCCACCAGCTTGATTCACATCCGTCATGTAATTGTTATAATCACCGACCATACGCTGATGTGGAGAAATCTCTGCACGTAGCCTTGCAGCTGCAGGTTGCTTTTCTTCTTCGTTCAGAGTCCTAGTATATTTTTCACCATGCGGGCCGACAATCGTTCCATCGGCCATCAATAGAAAACCGTTGGCCAGCTGAATAGGTAGTGGAATCGTTGGATTCTACGGAGCAACGATCATGGCATTATCTTCAGTCTCCTTGTCTTTCCCTGATCCTGATGCCCCTGCAGAATCTACCACAAATACTGGGCCTTTCAAACAAATGGAATCATTCACCGCCTTCTTGATGAGATTATCTAAAGAATTCACCAAAGTGCCTGACTGGTTGATCAATGCATGATGAACAGCCTGGTGAATCATCTCTGTCATGTTGACATGGTACTCCCGAGCATCAGTCGTTTTCTTGATCAATTCTGGATCTGGGAGAGCACCTTTGAGTATAGGTCCTGAACGATTACGTCCAAATTGGCCAAGGCAGAGCTTCTCAAATGCATCAATCTGGGCCTGAACTGCATCTAATTGAGCTTTAGACAGATCGGCCTTTGTAATTGGAATGGCCGTCTCAGGCGTCTTGTTCTTGTCATTCTTAGCCTTCTCAGCAGCTTCTTTTTCAGCAGCAAGTTTTGCTGCAGTTTCTTTCTCAGCGGCAAGCTTTGCTGCGGTTTCCTTTTCAGCATCAGACGACGACATCTTGGAATTTGCTTCTCGTGTCCCACTGGGCGTGCCAAAAATGTGTTGACGCGAAAAATCGGCGGTCGTATCCTCAGCGGTCAACACAAGAAGACCAGGGAGATCTGCTTCACTCCAGTGCCAGCCTGCACTTTGTTCAGGTTCACGGCGTGCCAGTCAATTTGACCTGAAATTGACAAGGGGATAAAATAGTTAAATTACTCTTTGATTGTGCCGGCTCTATTCCAAACGGCATAGGCACGTTGGATTTCAGCCAAGACCCAATCAGACTTGCGTCGGCCGATACCAATCGGACCTCAAAATCGGACTTCATAGACAACCTCAATCGGACCAATATAATCGGACCTTAATCAGTCATCCAATCGGACCTCAGAATCAGACCAATCAGGATCGGACCTTGTAACAGATCAGCCTTTAAATAAATAAAGCATAAAATATGACCGATATGTAAATAATGGATCAGCTGTGCCTTTGGACAAGATATTAAATAATCAAAGTGTAAGCCGATACATCGTCCATCTTGCCTAGTTGCCAGTTTGATTTATCTTATCGGACCATCTAACCAGCCAATCGGACCAGAACCTTTTCAAAGAAATCTAGCTCCGACGTAGGGAATCTAGATTTCTCCAGCTATGATCAGATTAGATAGCTAAACAATCAAACTCGACTCACCAACCTGTCAACTAAACAAGATGCTCGCACAAGTGTTAATCAGATTAAGCAAATAAGCAGATAAAACATTAACAGAATCGTTCTGATTCTAAGGTATGCTATCAAATAATCAAGCAAGACCTAGCTCCGACGTAGGGAATCTAAATTACACTTAACACTCGAATAACAATCAGGTATAACCAAAGCTTCCTTTGACTAATCAAGATGAATCTAGCTCCGACGTAGGGAATCTAAACCAAGCATGACAATCAAAGATCAATCTTATCATATTATGAACATCTAGCTCCGACGTAGGGAATCTAAATAAACACAATACTCAAAGAACAACCAGATTAAACCACAAAGCATGGATCGGACCTAGAACGATACTGTAAGATAAATATTGCTTAAATCGGACCAAGACCAATGCTCAAAGCCATTGAAGAAGTAGATTAATTCACATGGCGTAGATCTAAACCAATCTAGCAACTCCAAACAAACCGCAAAAGTTGCCTTTAAATAACCAAGATGAGTCTAGCTCCGACGTAGGGAATCTAGCCTAATCTTGATGATCTAGCTCCGACGTAGGGAATCTAGACATAAAGTGCAACCCGATAAACGATCAACTGTTGAATAATCAATAGTGATCTAGCTCCGACGTAGGGAATCTAGATCAATCTTGCTTATTCAAAGATAAATCGGTTGAACAGTATAAACGAGAAAGGGTGATGCGCCTCAATTCAAAGCCTATACTAGTTCGATAAATTGACTAACTTACTGGTAAGCCGGAGATCAGAACTGATGCAGCCCGTCCACCGATAAGCTTCGTCGAGATACTACTCCTAGGGTTTTTGGCGTGAAGCCGGGTTGTATTGATTGTGAGGATAGTTCTTTACAATGGACGAGGGTTTATATTTATACCCTGGTCATGATGAGTCCTGATCGGACCAGACTAACTTGCAGATAAAGTAAACTTATTCTAAGATAGAATGGGACTTTTAATACGCCTTCTGAAAAGAAAATAGTCCCCATTCATGCCACACTTCCTTTTTAGCCGATGTATATTTTCTCATTCACCATCAGATCGGACTCTCTCTCTTCATCGGACCTCTATTCCGCATCGGCTCCCTTCTTCGGCATCAACTGTTTGACCATTCAACGGGCCCACTGCGCAGTTTCAACCTCACCACGTCACCATCTGACTTAGCATATCAGGTGCGAAAATTTGGTGTCAACAAGGAGTAAAAGCATTGACTTTCCCAGACAAGTTATAAATAAATCTCCTCAAGTAATTCACCTTGCCCAGAAATTTCTGCAAATCCTTGTTGCATGTAGGAGCTTTGATTTTCTTAATAATATTAATTTTCTTAGGATCTATCTCTATGCCATTTTCATGAATAATAAATCCTAAAAATTTTCCAGCCGACACACCAAATGCACATTTAAGTGGGTTCATCTTTAATCCATATCGACGTATTCTTTCAAAAGCAAGTTTTAAATCGATCAAATAGGGTTTTAAACCAGTCGATTTAACAACAATATCATCGATATAAACCTCTATAATTAAGCCAAGCAAATCATGAAAAATTAAATTCATAGCCATTTGGTAAGTAGCACCAGCATTTTTTAAACTGAAGGTCATAACCACCCACTCAAATAAACCAACAAAACCTGGACATACAAAGGCCGTTTTGGATATATCCTCTTCAGCCATGAATATTTGATTGTAACCAGCATTACCATCAAGAAAACTAATAACTTTATGTCCAGAAGCATCATTAATAAGCATGTCAGCTATAGGCATAGGATATTCATCTTTAGGAGTAGCTCTATTAAGATTTCTAAAATCAATGCAAACTCTGAGCTTGCCAGAATCCTTCTTCTCAACTAATATAATATTTGATAACCATTCAGCATAACGACAAGGCCTAATAAAATTTGCATCCAACAACCGATTAATTTCTTCTTTAATCCGGTCATACATATTAGGATTGAAACGCCTAGCAGTTTGTTTAAAAGGCCTAAAACCAGGTTTAATAGACAGCCGATGCTCAACTAACTCGCGGCTTAAACCAGGCATCTCTTGATAATTCCATGCAAAACAATCAACATATTCTTTTAATAGCTCGATTAACTCAGCTTTATAATCAGCTTTCAAATTTTTGTTTACAAATGCCGGCCTAGGTACAAAACCGTCACCAATATCAATCTCCTCTAAAGGATCAGCTGGTGTAAAACCCTGTCCCAATTTACTCATATCATCAAAATCTTCAATGGCCTCACACATATCGTTCTTTTGTGCCCGATAGTGTTCAAGTCTCTGCTGCAACCATTCTGAATTATTCATTTATTTATAACAAATGGTTCAGCCGATTCTCAACCAGCTTTAAAACAGCAGGCACGAAGCCATCCCTAGTACAGCTGATCATCTCATAATCAGAAATATCTAAGCCTGTCAAACACTTGACATGATCATGCATAGACATGGTAGAACCATCAGCCACAACAACACAAGCCGATGTATCTCCACAACCTCAACGTCGTCATCAACCCATTGAAAAAGAAATTGGTGCAAACTAGAAGGTATACATCTATTTTGCATGAATCCAATCACGACCCAATATTAAACTAAAATTACCTTGGGCCTCAGCGACGAAGAAAGCAGTAGCCAACGTTTTGCTCCCAATGGTGAGCTCCATAGAAGCGATGCCCTTAGCACTCATAGACTCGCCTCCTCCCACACCACTGACAGTCATGCTGGTCTTGATCAGCTCATCATCCAAACCACCAAGTTTCTTAAACATAGAATAGGACATTAAATTAACAATTGCCCCAGTATCAACAAGCATCCTAGAAACTGGCTTCCCATTGATATGTCCCTTCATGTACAACATCTTTAGGTGATTTTCAGAATCCTTAAATATAGCTTCTTTTGGGCCAAAATCCAGATGAGCCATCTCTTCCTCCGGAATGATGTAATAATACGAAGAAAGGTGAACCACATTAGCATCAACATTCATGCGGTCAGGTGATGAATCATAATCAACTAGTTGTTCATCGTCCATATCTTGGGAATTTGATGACAACCTTTGATCAAATGAAGAAGTAACAGAAATTTCAGAAGCAATACGAGATGGCCCTGGATCAGCAGAAACCGGTGCCACCGGTTCCAAAACCGGTGCCACCGGTTTTGGCGCAGCAACAGGCACCGAAGCAGGCAAAACCGGTTCCACCGGTTTGGAATCCGGTTCCACCGGATTTGGCTCTAGAGCTTCATTAATTTTCAACTTCCACCCCTTTCCTGGAGGAATCATGGGCTTGTATTGGTTGAAGTTCTCCTCCCTCTGCTTCTCCAGCTCTTTTTCCTTCTCTTCTTGAAAGCGAAGTCACTGCAACTTCCTCTTTTGTATGAGCGTCAAACCTGGAGGACACCATCTTGGCGAGAAATATTTAGATTTATCAATTTCAACTTTCTTATCCTCACCAAGATCTGCAACAACATCTTCCTGGACTGATGCCTTAACCTCATCACCATTCACGACTGGCCTCTTGCCATCATCTTTCGGAATCACCTTGATGTCACCAATCTGAATCACATCAGCAGCAGTAGTCCTCTCCTGGTCGACATCCATCTTCCAGACAACTTCCTCCACTTTTTTGGGTCAATAAACCTGCTTGGGAGGAGAGGGCTGCCTCTTCTGAGGAAACCGGTTCCACCGGTTTTGCAATCCGGTGCCACCGGTTTTGGGTGGTATGTCCCAACCAGATCGACGAGGCGTCGAACGATTATCCACCAACCTCTCATGCATCGGCACTCTGTCATTACCCCATCCTGGATGAAAAGGAGGATACTACATAGAGTAATATGGCATATACAACCAATTGTAATCCCACGCCAGATACAGAGAATTATAATACGGTGGCATCCATGGAATGGCTTGATACTGATTTTGGGGAGGATATAAAGTAGCAACATCACCCTTCTGTCTGTTATTCACCCTTGGAGGCGAAATTGGCTTTTCCTGACGCACGGGTGATCTCTTTCTCTTTTTTGCTGACCAATCCTCATCAAGTGGCCTTTGATTTGTATATTTGAAAAATAACTAGTCAAAGGTCGGCTTTGGCTTTGCAATCTTGCCCTAATCTTTGGCCACATTCACTTTCCAGGTTCCAATCTCAGGACGCTTGGGTTTTAACAACTTCAGGCGCCCCTGACCAAAACCGATGGAACCGGTTTCTGAAACCGATGGCACCAGTTTGTCCTGTGTAGCAAGCTCAAATGGTGCTTTTGAGGATCCTTGCCCCCTGAGATCCGAGACTCTTGCAGTGATTTTGAAAGTCTCTCTGCCATTGAGAGTCTTCTCACACACCACTTCCCTGATTATTGTCTTCCTCTTTGAATTTTCAGGTTTTGCATCACCCACAACAATATACTTTCCTTTAGTTAATTCGACTTGATGCGGCCGAACCAAAACCTTAGGAGGTTGCATCTCAAGGT
Organism: Alloteropsis semialata; assembly: GCA_004135705.1. Taxonomy (NCBI): domain Eukaryota; kingdom Viridiplantae; phylum Streptophyta; class Magnoliopsida; order Poales; family Poaceae; genus Alloteropsis; species Alloteropsis semialata. Next base: position 36,705,658 of record CM014273.1, read on the forward strand.
TTATTGACAGGGAAATGTGCCTTATCAACCTGCATCTCATATAGGGTCAAACGTCCTTCATTCAAGGCCGATTGCACTTGTCAGCGAAAAACATTGCAATCATTAGTAGCATGCAAAAACGAATTATGTAACTTGCAATATGCCCGTCTTTTAAGCTCTTCAGGTGAGTGAATAGTATGAGACATTTTAATGTTTCCGTTTTTCAACAATTTATTAAAAATATGATCACACTTGGAAACATCAAAAGTAAATCGCACTTCTTCATACAGATTCCTTTGAATTGGCTTAAGAGATGGACAAGTGTACGATGTATTCTTAGAAGGCCACACAAGTTCAGCAACATACACATCTTCATCATCGTCCGAACCACTAGAATAATAAGTAAGAACATGAACATTAGAACGATGAGTCTTATATGTATCTTTAGCATTTTTTATTCGGTTTTCAGTAGCCAAAGCTCTCACTTGTACTTGATTAACCGAAAAGTGATCTAAGCCTTCTATCTTTTTCTTTAATAAAGGATCTCAAACCATTGAAAGCAACATCAGCAAGATCCCTTTCAGAAAGTGACAAATTAAAGCATCGGTTCCTAGTTTCTTTGAATCATTTAAAGTAATCCAAAATAGATTCATCTCATTGTTGCTTAACCGATGTTAAATCTATCAACTTCAATTGAGTACTCCCACTATAAAAATGATCATAAAATTTTTTCTCTAATTGATTTCATGAATGAATTGAACCAGAAGTTAATGAAGAAAACTAAAAGAAAATAGTTCCAGTTAAAGATAATAAAAACAAGCAAACTTTTAAAGCATCACTAGAACTAGCCTCTCCTAGTTGAGCAAGATATTGGCTAATATGTTCCTAAGTGGTCTAACTATCATCACCATTAAATTTCACAAAATCAGGAACACGCCAATTATTAGGATAAGGAACAGCATCAAAATCAGCAGAGTATGGTTTTTGGTATAATTTAGAATTACCCACATCAATGTCGAGCTTATTCTGCATCATACTAGCTAACTCGTCCTTTAATTTAAAGAATTCAGCATATAAATTTGAACGAGCTAGATCAGATTGCCCTGTGGCTGTACTTTGAGCTTGAACAACATGAGGCATGCGATAAGGACTTTGCCGCAAATATTGATCATACACATCATTAGGAATCCCACTAGAATTAATGTTTTGATTAGGTATAGGGGGTGATGTGTACGCACGTGTCTCAATATATGCAGAATGATTAGCCACCTCTGTATTCCGATTAGCCACATCTGCAGCATGTGGCACTGGCTGCTGAACAGCCGGAGCGACAAAACCGGTTCCACCGGTTTCTGGAACCGGTGCCACTGGTTTCGCTGAGGCTGGTGAAACATGTGCTGGCGGCGACATCTGCCCTGGATAGAAATTAGCCTGCATACCATATAATGGGTTTTCAGGTGTTTTTCCTAGTGTAGCCGACACACTCGCATGCATATTCTCATGTTGCATAGGTTGTATATTGTGTGCATAATAAGATGAATCTACCAATCTATCCTTTTCAATTCTATCCATCCTGTCTATAAGAGTGCCTACTACTTCATCAGTATGTAAAAGTGCAGCACTAAGCTTATCATCAGGATTGCGAGTAGAAGTCTCAGGTGGGTACATAATTACCGGGGGTAGTTCTTCCACCTTCTTGTCCTTCAAAGTGAACACCGGCATCATAATTCATGAGTTCTTGTCACCTTGCCTTGCGATCCTTCTTCAGCCCCATCAGAAATTGATTCTTGAAGAATTCTTGGGCTGCTTCAAACTTCTGACGCTCCTCATCACTGAGCTCCTCCATGGAGGGCACAATGATGTTCTCCTTATCCAAATTAGCAGTAGATCCCATCTGGCTAGGGTTAGGTAGACCGGTTTTAAAAACAAAGATCTCTGTCCCCAGCGGAGTTGCCAAAATTGTGTTGACACTTTTTATGACCAACACACCAAGATATGCGCTAGCTCGCGCGGATCCACAATGGAGGGGTGGGTTTAGCGGTAAAGATGCAAGGGAAGAGGAGGGTAGCAAATTCAGTCGAGGACAGCAAAATCATCCAAGGAACGTCCCCTCTGGTACCAGAGTTGATGGCTATATTATTAGGGAAGACACGTCTGATATAATTGCTAGGAAATAGTAGTCTTCTCGCCCTCTCACAGGAAGCTCTAAGATAAACACGCTACTTCTTCCTTGATCCCATCTAAATTCTGCCGAGTCCCTTGTATGGAGCCCGGCCACCTGACAACTGAACTAACAAACTCCAAATATATCTCCTAACAAACGAACTAACCAACCTTAATCTTAACCATACTATCTCACGAGGCAGCAGTCCTATTCACTAGTAGATGGTTGCATCTTCTTCTTCTTCTTTCTATAATATTGCCTGCCCAAGAACTTGTCCACAACATCCACGCCAAAAAAAGAATGTAGAACAACAAGCACATTGCCCGGCGTGCCCAGTTCCATGAAAGTGCGCTGCACACACAGCAACATAATCACATATGTAAAATTTTGTGTCCTTCTAATACATTTGTTGACGCTTTTTATGACCAACACACCGAGATATGCGCTAGCTCGCGTGGATCCGCAACGGATCGATCACCAGCAGTGAGCCTGCCAAAGCCGGTACCACCGGTTTTGGGAATCCAGTGCCACCGGATTTCTAGGGTTTGTCCTGAATTGATCATTTGAGAGGATAACTACCATGCTTATGTGATGGAGGACGGCTAGGTTTACAAACAAACCAGCAAAGGGATAATCAACGCACTTATGTAGCGAAGAACGACTAGTTTACGATCAAACTAGCAAAGGCCGTCGAAGCTCTTGCCCGGGAGGGACCCCGTCAGGGTGTGGATGTCGGCAGACGTGCCCTAGGTTGACCAGCAAGCCTTAGGATGCCATCTATGGTCGTGGAGATCAGTAGACGAAGAGCATGTCGAGGTTGGAAGAGAATTAGGGTTTGGAAGATAAAAGTAAATGCATAATTGTTTAGATTCGATTGGGATTACCTCAAACGGCCGCAACCCTTTATATTTATAGGGTAGGGAAGTCTTGCCCTGCAAAGAAAAGCCCTATTACAACTCGGACCCACAAAAGAGTTCAATCCTACTAGGACTCGGGGAAAACCGGTTCCTCCGGTTTCTAAATTCGGTGCCACCGGATTGCCTCGTCAGACGGGCAATAGAGAACCAAATCGGTTCCACCGGTTACAGAATCCGGTCCCATCGGTTTTCCTGTCAAACCTACTCTGTGCCAATTTTGATCGTCAACAACATTTCACCATGCAATTCTTATAAATGAAAAGCACTACTCCTAGCTAAATGTAAATTAGACATATATAATGATGATGGAAATGACCAGCTAGGTTAGATAACAGGCTAACAGCATATCATCAATTATATTTGATCGATCACCTGAGTGAGAAGGATCCTGTGTGCGCAATGGCAAGGTGCTGAGCCCTTAAGATGGAGTCTTTCCTGATGCTGATTGCTCCCCAGACCCCAACAGCTTCAATGAGGCCTTGCCCTCCAGAGAGTACCGGCGTTTCTAGAACCAGTGCAACACCTGGAGAAAATGAGCAAACCACAACCCCTCCCCAAGGCAGATAAGAATCAAAACGGATCCCCTCAAGAAAAATTTGAATTCTCTGGATTGTATCACCGGGTGGGACAAGAGCTACCGGCTTTGATTGAACCGATGGCCATGCCAGGGCAGTGACGCGAGTGCTGTGAACTTGTTGGCGACCGCATTGAGGACCAATCCATCTGGTGGAATGGCGTAGTTAATCTGCTGCACAAGCGCCGCCATCTCTGCCACCTCCTCCAGCACGAATCTGAATTCTGGCGCACCGCCGCACCGCAGCTGCTCCATGACCTCCATTCTGCTCGGAGCCTCGTACAAGGCCACAAGGGCAAGGGGACGGCAACAACAACCAGGTGCTGATGTAGAGAAGGGAGAAACTAAGAAGGTGGTGGAATAATCTTGAATCAGCAGGTGGAGAATCGGGGAGAGGCGCGTGGGAGACGAGTGGCTTTACCTGTTTCAGGCGATGAGATGATTTTTAGTACTCTTTTGAAAAGAGAATGGAGGGAGTATGTATCTAGACATGTAGTATATCTAGGTGCATAACAAAACCAACATATAAACCTAGAAAAAGAGCATTCGAGGTGCAGGAGTATTACTGAAGCCGCTACAACTTTCCTAGCTACATACAAATAAATTTATCTCCAAATAATTTTTTTCTAAAGAAAGTGCCATATACATAGACACTCAGATACACACAGCACACTTGCCTACACATCTCTGTGCTGAATTTAGGATTCAAACTTAGGTGAATAAATTTTACCATAACAATTTAAATAACTTTGAATAATAACTATAGTAGCAACAGATACAGACGTAGCACGAGCTTTGGACGGCGGAATAGAAAGTTAGGTGTGGCCCTATGTACATTCTATCCCTCTATGCATGAAATCATATTCCTCGCTATTTTTCGGATGCTTAGGCAACACATGTGGAAAAACCACTTACAATTTTTGGAAATTGAATAGCTCTAATTATATAATACAAACTGATGAGAATTGGAACCTACACACATTAAGTAACATGCTTGTGAAGTTTCAAGAATTTTGAATTAGATTTGCTATTTTATTTGGAAGGTTGAATTGGAGAAGATATAACATATAATTTTGTGCATTTACATGTTGGCCAGCCCTCTGATAATAACCTCAGAGCTGACAGCCGACGTGGAAGCCATCTGGACTACGCGTCGGAGGCCATCGGGACATCTTATCGGTTGTTCCATCTACATATTGGCTATCTTAAGGCTGACTCCCTGTCGACTATCCAAAAGCCTGTAGTGTGCTCAACTTCTGCTTTTCAAAAACTTGTCGCCCATTTTTGCAGTTTTCTATTAAAATAATACTATTTTAGAAAAAATTGAGATGAGACAATTGTTTTCTTGCAGCCTTGTGTTACTCATGCTATATTTATAGCGGGACTTGAGGCCACCGGCCAAGAGGGCGGATGAGGCTACTGCACATTTCACACCCGAGTCCACAAACGAGGATTACCTTGCGTCCCACTTCATATTTTCTAAGTAAACAGATTATATTATGGATGCCACCGTGCCATGTGAAATTGTTCCACCTAAACCTAACTTTTAGGTTCAAGCCGTGTTGGAACTACGGACTAATATCATGGACTCAATCGTATACATCACGTGTGTTTTAGTCTTTGACCACTCCATTAGCCTAGATTCCAACTAGACCATGCTTAAAAAAACTCTATAAAAGAAAAGATGCATTAACATAGACATTTGTATTTTTAATTTTTTTTGAATTTAGTAGAAGATTCTAATAAAATTACAATCTGAACTTAGTTCATAATTCTCACTATAAGAGAGAAATTAAATTGCTAGAGACAAACTCTGAGTTGTATTGATCAGAAGCACCGGTTACATATAGACAGCCATGATCTAATGAGAGAAACTAATTCCTAGAAGTTTGGATCATGGCCACTACATCATAATTACAAGGAACGGGCCAGAAGACTTGGTATACATCTAACTAAATTCCTAGCTGTCATGGTTAGCTAGGCTNGTCATTGTCAAGAATGCACAAACTAACCATGAATTCATGGAACAAAGGCGATGACAAACCTTCCGTCATGATGTCAGTGAATGCAGGCGGGATGTCACTTGAATCACATGAAAGTTGGCCGAGTTGCACCTTCTCTCGCACAAAGTGCGAACTAAGTTTATTGGTGATATGCCAAGAGACAATCATAAACCATTTGGATTAGGCCAAAGGATGCTAATCCAATAGACATTAGAGTCTTAATGTTTCTAACATCGTAGCCCATCATTAGCACGTCTATATAAGACAGGATGGGGCTGTGGGCGCATCATTCCACCATGTCACAATCACAAATCCTGGCTGTTCCCTCCACTCACCATACCTGAAACCCTAGCTGGCGCATGACATTCCATCCTTGAACTTGTGGACTCCATGGAGGCGTTGTTGCTGTTCTAATCGGCTACAGCAGTGCGAGGTTGCTGCAAAGACAAGGTCGATCCATTTGGACGCGATCGACTACTTCCTCTACACAGTCACGCATCTATGTTGGATGATCGGCTACTTCAACTCTTTTTCCGCTGCACCTGCACTGCACGTCTAGTGGCAACGATATATGACTCCTTATTCTCATGTTTCCTAGGTGAATGTGGTAGAAATATAATTGTTATAGCTAGCGTAGCCTACCTGTTTTCCTTCAAAGTTCCATATGCTTGGTTCGCCGTTGATGAATGGGATTCTTGGAGAGGTAGACAACAAAGATGTTGTCGCAGTAGATGATTTTTGGCTTCTCGATGCGAGCATGAAGCTCCTATAGTAGCTGATGAAGCCAGCAACATTCAGGAGCTACATTTTCCATGGCCCAAGACTCCACCTTGGCACTCGAGCGGGAGACGGTGATCCGCCGCGCTGAAGGACCATGAGTTGATCGAGTCACCCAGGAACACACAATAGCTAGATGTGGACCGCTATGTGTTTGGGCACCCAGCCCAATCAGAGTCGGAGTACGTAGTGAGACCGCACGAAGCCGAGGCAAGCACACATTTTCCGTTCTTTGAGTCAAATAGTGTAGCTAGCATTCCCTTTCAACTTTTGTATTATGATGTATGGACAAGTCAAATAATGAGCAATTCTGGTAATAAGTCTTATCTTGTGATCCTGGATGACTACTCGCATTTTAGCTCTAGGGAAAGATGAGTCGAGGCCCGGCGATGGCATGGTTACCCAACAACACTAAGGTGGCAGCGGTACCTGGCTTTCCGACACGGGCGCCACATCTCACATGGCGGCCACTGCAGTTATCCTATCTTCCTCTTCATGTTCTCTGTCATATTGTTGGGCAATTTTTGCTTCATCTGCTTCTGATACCATGTAAGAGAGAAATTGGTAGAGAACTGAACTTGTATTGATTAGAAGCACCGATTACATATACACTAGAATTTAGTATTAGTTCCACTACATCAGAATTACAAGGCACGAGCCAGAGGACTTGTTATACATCTAACTGAACTCCTAAGTCATGGTTAGCTAGACCGGGTCTTCTACACTTACCTTCTTGGCTATACTCACTTGGGTCTTAATCAAATGAGAACCCACTAACACCTTATTGGACACAGGAAGATAATATGCTAAATTCCATGTCCTATTTGAAAATTGTTTTCATCTCCGCTATACACTATTGTCAAATTCTCATCCACATTAGACCGAACCTACCTCACGTTATTATCATTCTCCCACTTCTCTCTCATTCATGTCCTTCCTCCAAATCTGAACCTATATCTGCATTGGTGGGGTGGCCATAACATAAAGAAGGACGCTACATATGGTGGCTGCATAGTTGATGAAGTGGGCACGAACTCCACTGGGCCAATGAGCGCACAGTTGTGAAACTCCGATGTGTTGGCGTGGATATAGTTCATATTTTAGGAAAAACACTTCATGATTTGTGGCAATCTATTGTGCAAATTGTATGTAAAGATTTGCTTTTTCCAAGTAGTCTAATTGCACCTCTTTAAGAATAACGAGATAGAATAATATGTAAAAGTGGACTATTGATGGGAGAAGATCATATTGATGGATGGACGTCAGTTGAGTGTGAGACAATATATGCTGCTAGTTCATGAAGTCAACTCAGATTGATGGATGGACGTCAGTTGAGTGTGAGGGAAATTTTATTGAATTCAAGAATGTTACATGGACGTGATACAACCGGGCATGAAAAAAATCCCGGTCTCTCTGCCTTGGCTGCACACATCCATCAAAAATAAGAGAAACTATATTGTATCCTTGTTTATTGTGTTCTCTCTCTCTCTCTCCCCTCATAGGAGTTGTGCCTGGCCTCTTGCTTTTTGCATGGGATTAGAGCAATGACACCAAGAGTGAGAAGCTACGGTGAAGCGGGACAGCTTGGTTAAACCATTGATGCGATTCTCCTGGCTTGCACTGCCCATAGTAGGCTACTAGTTTTGATTTTTTTTTAAACACATGCCCACTCATGAGTGCGCGCACACACACACATAATGAGCATAAAAATATTAGCTCCCAGATAAGAACTTTCATGACACAACTAAGAAAAGACACAAACACTACTACACACAAACCCTCAAATGAAATAAACACTACTACACACAAAGTCTCAAACATGCCGGCACAAAAACCTCATATGTGTCGACGATAGGATTGGTGACATGAAGTCGATGCAATTGCAAATTCTTATTTGTGTGCCGGTGTCAAAACTGGTGAAAATAACCTACTATACATGGTGGGTTGATGAGAATAACTCACTAATCTAATCAATGGTGATAAGTGTTAGCACTCCTGACCATGTATGCTAATCAGTGTTTAAGAACGTATTGGTGCATAATTGATCTGCTACTTTGGTAAGCTGAACTTACTGGGTTAATTTTGCACAAACTAGACTAATCTCAAAAGATCCAATAAAATAAAATCAAATGAAACCTTAGTTTATTGTAGGCAAGAATGTAATGATTCAAGCTAGTCAAAAGAATTCAAACATTCAGATACCTTATATGTTTAACTGTCTCTATGAAGTTCAATTGAGCATAACTTATTCTTGTGTCTTGAGATAAAAACACATCGTGGAAATCACTGAAACATGCATAAAACTTACATACCATCATAGGCTTGATGGAGATAAACATGTAGTTAAGGTTTAAGAATAATGTCAGAACACCCCAAAAAATAAAATCAATCTTAGTTTATTGTAAATCAGGAATGTAATGATTAAAGGCCTCCATGCATGGTCCATTGATCTGAAGTTACTCAATATCATCTGTCTTGACACCAATAGACATGATGGAGACTTTTAATCATATACCTTACGTAGAAGACATCCTTGGTCAAGTAATGAAAACAAATAAATTGAGCAAGAATTCAAGTCATTGAGCATGTTTCATGCCTCCATGTCAGTTGATCTGAAGTAGTCTGGTAACATCATGATATGTTCCTTGAGACAAATAGACCAAAATAGAGACATTGAAACATGCATAAGAACACATACAAAATGGAATTTTCCATCAGAACTATGAGTAGTATATGTGCATTGTTATGAATGAATTGCACATACAATAGATACACATTTCAAATCAGAGAATATATATGTATATATGCTAGACATTCAAAACAACTGTATATGTTTAACTCATGCCTCATTATTTGGACTATGTGGACAGACTTCATAGCAATACAATGTCACAGTACAGAGATAAATAACTGAACAACACATAACATAAACTAGAATTTGAACACAGAGCATTTCAACACAACATAAGCTAGCATTTCATCATAGATCGAGCATCCACCACATCATTTCAACAACTTAATAAGCAACCTCATCGCAACATTTCTATGTCAAGCATATCAACATCTTAAGCTAGCATTCTGCACAGAGTATCCATCAAAGCATTTCAACAATTTAATATAAGCAACTCATCAGCTTAATCAACCTAACAAACAAGTTAATCAACTAAATTGACTAACCAAACTAGTTCATCAATTTAATTAAACAATCCTATAACTAAATTAAGTACTTCATGGAACAAAACTAAACTGGATTAGCTCATTGGAGAACGACAAAGCCTAAAATGGCATAATGGCATTTTGTTCATAACACCTCTGACGCTTACTTTCCCTAAGTGAGCGATATGGCGCAGACCACAACTATGGAGGACCTGGTCAAATGTCCTCTGTCGCCACCACGATGACCAGCAGGTCCTGGTCAAAGAGGATGCAACGGCAGCAACATGTGAGGTCGTGCTGGATATCGGTGTGACCTAGGGCCTTGGCCGCTGCTGCTGCCTCAACCAAGGCAAAATGGTCTCGGTTCTACAACATGACATGGGCCTCCATGGCCCCTCCACCACATTGGGTGTGCCCTAGGTACTATCCACAAGGGCCTTCTATGCCTCCGCACCAGAAGTGTGCAGGTCCATCATCCACACCAAAAGTAAACTTAAATTGATAAAAAGCTAATCATCTTTAGGCTCAATCATCACAGTGGTCATGGGGATTGCCCATAATTTTGAAGTAGGTGCAAAACTCTTTGATGATGGGCTTGTTCACGCGAGGAAATGTTACTACTTGTTGCACTACTTCTAGGCGTGGCCATGGAAGTTGTGCATGACCACCTTTGATGGTATGCACGCGTAAAGGATGTGGGCAGCATCATCTTCGGCAATGATCCTAAAATTGTAGTCCCAAGTTTTCTAGCAATGCAGATGTTGGTGTTGATGAAGGGATACATTGCCCTAGACATTCAAGTGATGGAGTATGTGGCGCAAAATGCTCAACTCCTCCATTGGAGGGAGATCCACAATAACCTAGTCATCCCTCTACAAAACTTGAAATTGACTGTGAAATTGAAACTCAAAAATGAAAATACAAATGTTGAAGATTTTTGCCTTGGATAGCATGAGAAGAACGAGAATGTAGAGTGTGAGAAGAGTGATGCACACAGGTGAAGTGCATGACCATCTATACATATTGTGCACCAACTTCCCATTCAAGTTATAATTTGAACGCACATTGACACGGTCCAACTTACATAGATGGGAAGACACTGCTCTTTAGCTTCCACACTCTTCTTGAACGCACGATTAGAATCTGGACAGAGCACTTCAACTTCATCACACATGAACCGTTTTCACAATGATATGAATTGGACCAAAGTCAAGCCGGTTTGTTTCAAAATCTGGCCCAATCGGTTACAATATTTCCATTCATAAATTGGTGCAAAACTAGATCGGTTCGTTTACTAAAATGTACCAACACAGTTTTGCATCGCTACATTTACACATCATTGGAACTGGCGCTTTTGCTAAAGTCGCCCTATCGGTAGAAGCACCTATGCAAATGCAGTTAATGTACCGGTGCACTTTGCACCGACACATATTAGTTGTCGAAGACGTACGCTGCCCTTATTCTCTTCGGCCCACCAGAGAATAATAGTTTTATTTTGGATGGGTCTCGAATTGATGATATCCCTCAAGTTAGTAATGTGGAAAATGAGATTCTCATATCCCCATTTACTGAGACAGAGGTGCGTGAGGCAATATTTCAAATGGAACATAATAAAGCTCCAGGGCCTGATGGTTTCCCTGCGGAATTCTATCAGGCCTTCTGGGATACTATTAAAAATGACCTTATGGCCTTATTTACTGAATTTCATAAAGGGGATTTGCCACTATATAGCCTCAATTTTGGTACGATTATCCTATTACCAACATGCCGAGAGGCCATTAAGATTCAACAGTATAGACCCATCTGCTTGCTGAATGTTAGTTTTAAGATATTTACGAAAGTGGCCACTAATAGGATTTCAGTGGTTGCACAGAAGGTAATCAGTCCTATGCAAACAGCCTTTCTACCAGGGAGGAATATCATGGAGGGAGTTGTTGTTCTTCATGAGACTATTCATGAACTCCATAGGAAGAAAAAGGATGGGATTATTTTTAAGATTGACTTTGAGAAAGCCTATGATAAGGTTAAATGGAGCTTTGTGCAACAGACTCTGAGAATGAAAGGATTCTCAGAAAGATGGTGTGAGTGGATCGATGCTTTCATCCAAAGAGGACATGTAGGCATCAAAATCAATGACCAGGTGGGACAAAATTTTCAGACCCATAAGGGTCTTAGACAAGGGGATCCTTTATCACCCATTTTGTTTAATATTGTAGCTGATATGCTGGCAATACTCATAAATCGGGCGAAAGATGAGGGACAGGTTCAAGGTCTCATTCCACATCTAGTAGATGGCGGTCTGTCCATCTTACAATATGCGGATGACACCATAATTTTCATGGATCATGACATTGGAAAAGCGACCAATATGAAATTATTGTTATGCGCGTTTGAACAGCTTTCTGGTCTTAAAATCAATTTCCATGAGTGAAATTTTCTGCTTTGGTAAAGCCAAGGACATGGAACAACAATATTCTCAATTATTTGGTTGTCAATCCGGTAAATATCCTTTTAGATACCTCGGGATTCCAATGCATTTTCGTAGACTTAGTAACACGGACTGGAAAGTGATTGAGGAGAAATTTGAGAAAAAGTTGAGTAGTTGGAAAGGCAAACATATGTCGGTCGGAGGGCGTCTGATCCTCATTAATTCTGTGTTAACTAGCCTAGCCATGTTCATGTTATCTTTCTTTGAAGTGCCGAGAGGTGTACTTGAGAGATTGGACTACTACCGTTCTAGGTTCTTTAGCATCAGTCTTTGATAGAGTACCCCTTAATATCGCGTTTAGAAGAACATTAACTGGGCAAATGCTCATTTCATGGCATGATTTAGTGAGGCGTATCTGTCATATTCAGTTAAATGATTCTTCGGATACTATTAGGTGGAATCTTACTCAATCTGGTTTATTTTCAGTCAGCTCTATGTATAATGCGCTTATGGGCAATGGGCATGTGCAATATGTTAAGCATTTGTGGAAGCTAAGAATGCCCCTAAAAATCAAAATTTTTATGTGGTATCTTAAGAGAGGTGTTGTCCTCACTAAAGACAACCTAGCTCGTAGAAACTGGATAGGCAGTAAACGATGCTGTTTGTGTTCTTATGAGGAAAGTATTCAACATCTTTTTTATGATTGTCATGTAGCCAAATTCCTATGGAGGGCCATCCAGTTATCCTTTAATTTGGTTCCACCTCGTAGTACGAGTCACATGTTTGGTAACTGGCTTACTGGGGTGGGTACTAAAGTTAAGAGGCAACTGTTAGTAGGAGCATCTGCATTATGCTGGGCTATTTGGCTTAGTAGGAATGATGTAGTCTTTGACAAATCTCCAATTCCAACTCACTTGCAGGTTCTATTCCGGTGCACTCATTGGCTCAGGTGTTGGGCAAAGCTGCAACGGCATGAGGAGGACAAGAAGACAATGGTGGACGCTTGTCGAACCTTGGAGGTGTTGGCTATGCGGATCTTTGCCAATTATGGGTGGAGGTTTAGCAATAGGATTGAATCTTAATAATCCTTCCATGAACAATTGGGTTCGTTCCACTGTTGTAGTCCTTATTTCGAGTTGGGTTTTTTTAATAATTGGCTGTAGCCTCTCTTGAGGTCAAGGCTGGATGCTTTTATCCATTATCTAAAAAAAGGTGAAGCTATGGAAGATGGTAGGTATAAATAAAACATGAATACTGTAGATAGACACAAATTTGATTCTTTTCAATCTACTATATATAATAGCTCTCGTGGTGACATCGTTGCCTCTATGTGCCAGACACACACACTTTGAGGCACATGTCCTAGCTTACATCACAGTCCCACCAATCGCTGTAGTATAACAGCCAAGCATAGTTCGGGTCATTTTGTATCTGTTTGGGATCGCAGAAGAAAAGTTTAACCTCTGCACTGTTTGTTTAAAAGGAAATTTCGCACACTGACCTGATCCAGAGAATCCATAAGGTTTCACCTCCGAGGTTAAATCTATTTCAAGTTGCAAAACTTTCCTTCAGGCATGTTGGCGGAAAACATCCATATCTTGTTGCTTTGCCCATATTTACACGAAATGGAGAATAAGGATTACAGGGATCACCAAGGATATGGACATGACATCGATCGAGAGTAGCTTAACGTGCTGAGCCCATCACAAGAAATTGACTTTCTGGGCTAGCCCCTGACCTCTCGGAGACCCCCTCTCGAAGAATAAGAAATTGAAGGTCAGGACAGAGGAGGAGAGGAAGACATGAGCCTCCCCGATTTCCTTAATTTTACTATTGTAACCTTTTTGATATTTTTGTACACGAGGTAAGAAGGGCATGCTGGTTTTATTTGGGTAAAATTAAAATAGAAAGTGTCTCGCTTGTTGTGCTTTGTCCCCTCCTCGTAAAAAAATCAATTTTGAATAATTAAACTATTGGCACGAGATTTGGTTGGTATGTCCATTCCACTTGAGTCTGATTTTGAATTCCTTTTTTGTACATGCGGCTACAAACTATGAACTGTCCATCACAAATATCCATCATAGCCAGTCTCAATTATTCATACGGTAGAGTTTACATGTGTGCATTCGTAGGGGTAAGTCAGTGAGTGTACGCATGTGTAAGTACCTAGGTCTATAACTAGTGTTTTGCAAAAAAAACATTACATTCATTATAGGCTGTCATAACTATTCATCCCAGGCAATCACTGATATTCATAAGAGGCGAGCCTTCATTTATATTCATCGCAAGCAGTTTAGAAAATAATACATCTTCATCTTATAAAGTCAACTACTAACTCTATTATCAAATATAAGGGATTCTACATATCCACCTAGTCAAGTAATTTTTCAAGTGCATAGTTAGAATCTCATACATTCTAGAACGGAGGTAATACAATAGTGAGACAATTTATGCATTTGTGCCCTAGAATGTCGACAGTTTACAATACTATAGAATTGGTTTGCCATGGTGGCCCATCATCACCAGCAGTGAAATGTTTCCAATGTCAGCTCCAAAGTGGGTGGCCACTGCGGAAGTTGGAACCAGAGCTGAAAATGATTTTGAATGTCGGTTCATGGCAAGAACTGACGGTGAGAATTGACACCTTTTTCAAAAACAGTTCCAGCCATGAACTATCGTTGAAAATTCTTTTCACTGCCAGATTGTAACACAAACAACAGATGATAATATCATTTTCACCACTGGTTTGCACACAAGTTTTTATTTTTCTATTAATTTTTCAGATAATTGTCTTTGAGATAGTAGCACGTTAGGGACGATCATAAATAATTTCAGTCCAATTGGATTTAAAGTGCGGCCTCTAGAAATTCAAGAAGGTTCAAAAAGGTTAAATACAAAAGAAGTGCATCCCCACTAGTTTGCACACCCTAAAACATTTTTTTTGCTAATATTACATGGGAAAAAATTTAAATGACTTGTATTTTTTGCTAATATTACTCCATTAAGTTGACATGGAGGAGCTTTGATTTTTTTTAAATGACTTGTATTTTATAATGATTAAATGAATTTCTAGGTACTTATTCGCGGTAATTCTAATTTGAACCACAGATAACTCAAATAATTCTCAACAAGTTCCATAAACATAGTATCTAAATAAATTGCCTTACATTAGATCATATCATGAAAAATATATGAAATATTAAAAGGTTTGCTATAGATAATTAACACTTCTATTTATAGCTTTACTTATAATAATAATAATATCTAAAACTAGTCTGGAAATTATGAAAATAGGCATGAAGTCTGTTTATGTGTTTAAACTCCTCATAAAAAATTAGACTATAGACTGTTGACAGACACATACACCCGCCCACACTCTTTCATACATCTAAACACAAACTTTGAAGTTTACACACCCTAGGTGCTGTAGCTAACGCATTAAGTATACCGCCTGGGGAGTACATTCGCAAGAATGAAAATCAAAGGAATTGCCGAGGCCCACACAAGCGGTGGAGCATGTGGTTTAATTCGATGCAAAGCGAAGAACCTTACCAAGGCTTGACATGCCGTGAATCCTCTTGAAAGAGAGGGATGCCGACGGGAGCGGACACAGGTGGTGCATGGCTGTCGTCAGCTCATGCCGTAAGGTGTTGGGTTAAGTCTCACAATGAGCGCAACCCTCGTGTTTAGTTGCCACTATGAGTTTGGAACCATGAATAGACCGTCGGTGTTAAGCCAGAGGAAGGAGAGGATGAGGCCAAGTCATCCTGCCACTTATACATTATTTTTGTTGATATTAAATAGAAATATTTTTTACATGTGTTACATTGTATAAAATTGTAATGGAGGAGTATCCTTTTTTTGAAATGATTTTCTATTTTTATGGATTAAATTAATTTTAGTGCTTATATATTAATTTCCCTTCCACCGAATTTTTTTAAATATTTTTCCTTGAACTACAAGCATGTAATAAAAAATTATAGCCTTATTGGACTTTAGGTGTGGCCTCTAAAAATTATAAACATTCAGAAAAAGGTTAATATATAAGCATCAGTCACTATTAATGGTTTGGTGTAGTGGTTAGAAGAGGCTCTCATGAACTGAGAGATCACAGTTTTGAATCCCATAGAAGACAACAACCATAAAAAATTATGGTTTTGGAGGAAGAGGGGTGGCCGGTCCATTGTGATGGCCTCCCATCTGAGTATAATTTCTTTTCTATCATTTGGTACATTTTATGTGATTTTTAAAATTATTTTCACCACAGGATAAAGCCACAAGTTATTGGTGAAAATCATTTTCACCGGGGACTGACAAACTGGCGATGAAAATATTTATTTCACTATCGACCTTTCACCGTCGGCCCCCAAAACCGGCGGTGAAGGGGGGTTACAAACCAGCACAGAAAAGGATTTTGTAGTAGTGTTATGTAGTTGAAATATGCAAAATGAGTCCAAAATTTTCATTAGCATCAATCAGTGCTTGAAATATTAGTCATGTTAAGGAGATTTGAGGAATGCAACAGGAAATGGTTGATGTTATTTGTGTCCGCAGATGCTTTGTAGAAGAAAGGTGAGGAAAGATATGTGGTCTTCAGCGGCATAGTCTTGGTGGCTCCCGTAAAGTTCATGTTCCTTAGCTGTGTCAAAATGAAGTTGTTACATGTAGATATACAGCTCAAATGTCAAGTTAATTTTTCACAGGTTTTAAAAGTAGTCATGCGGATTTGGAAGTGAAAAAGCCAACCTAGGCTTTCAAGACCGTTCTTTCCTGTTCTGTTCATAATTGCTTAAATAAAAGAAAACGTGCAAAAATTGACCACAGAAAATTCAATTTTATCATTTTTTTTAAAAAAAAGTTTCAGAAAGGTCGTGCACGAAAAGAAATAATCAAGAAAATAATCGACTTTGACTATCCCAATTCCAAAAGATGGAAATTGTCGGTCGGGTTAATTATTCGAACCAAGAAAGAAATCGGATCCCGTGGTCATTGCTTGGACAGACTTCATCAGTACGGCTACTTCTAAAGATCTATCACAGCACACTTGAGATGTCTCTTTTTCCAGCAAATCAATGGGGTCAAATAGCTGTTCATCTACCTTTATCCTTGGAAGCTCAATCGGAAGCTGCCCTATTAGTACTACCATAGGGCATTGGCACTTCTTATGGCAAGTCTAACATAAGTAAAAATGAAGCACAAGTACTCAGAATAGTTATTACAGTACTTCATGGTTCTCATAGTCCAATTCTTAGGACTACTACACCACAATCATCTTTTGGAGAACCCAAGGAACAAGCTATTCTGACAATCCAATTCTTAGGACTACTACACCACAATCACCTTTTGGAGAACCCAAGGAACAAACGCAGCTTTAGCCGCGTTTTGTCGGAGCACAAAGATATGTAGAGGCTTCCTCACCTCTAGTTATTGCATTTAGAATTTGAAGTCTAGTTAGTTTCTGGCCGGCGGCACATCTTTCTCAGTGGAACAATCTCCTACAGAATTAAAAAAAATAAAATGTGCTCAGGTTTGCCCATCACAAGCTAAATGTAATAATAGAAGTCCTGATTCAAATTTGCCTAACCAAAAAGTGAGCATAACTATTTATATTCACATATTCTAAATTGTGCAGTTTGTTTATGACATTAAACTTTTTAAAATTTAAGTCTTCGAAATTTCTCAAGTCACTGAGCGCTACCTTTCATGAACTCCCTAATCTGCCATGGTTCATCAGTGAACTACTTTTTTAAGTGCAGAACCTAAGTTTGTGTTCCTAAATAATGAAATAGAATAACAAATTTAAGGAATTGGAATGCAATTTACTGTAAGATTTTCTTCCAAAGGGACAAAAAATAGTGATTATTAATTCATATGTTTACACTACTGACATTTAGTAGTTTCGACTCAATCACACGACAGCAGGTCACACATCCATTACTGCAACAGTCAATACATGGAGAAAACAAATTGTTGCAGGAAATAAATCAGATCGATCGAAGTCATTGCAAACAAGAAATTACGTAAATACCTGAAGTACTAACAGAATAGAATTATAGTCAATGCATAAAAATGTTTTTCATCAGATGGGTACCTCAGAGTGATCATGATCATATCGTACAAGAAATCTGCAACGACACCCTCTTGAATCATGATTTCTCCTTTGAAGGTCAACCACACGAGCATCAAAATACAGAGCCTGTTTTTCCCTTTCCTGGAAAGTTAAGTACAGAAGCACATATTCATGTGAGATGAAAACTGTAGTAAAGATGCAATTGAAGAGGAATATGAAGCAGATCAAAAAGGATGGTTATATTTGTTAGCTAGCTTATAGCTATCATATGTACATATAAATATATAAATCACATAGCACACAAATGGTGAATTGTATTGCAAAGGACAAAATACAAAGAGTATATTTCTTGGAACAACTGTTTCTATGGTAAGATTAAGGTATGCAGATTGTCAGAGATAGAAAGCTAGCTAATAGCAACTACAGTAAAAAATCGTTCTATTAGAAAAAATTAATGTGTACAAGATTCATGAGCTTTGCGAGTCATGGCTAAACCATAGGATTTATAAGGTGGTAAAGTAAAGTGCCATGTTTGTCCAAGTCATGTCCGAGTCATCAGCGCATGGGCACAAAATTGCCTCAAGCGGGAAAACCCAAAATATTGTCACATGCCGCCATGATAGTCTAGTATTACTAAGTTTCCCTTTACCTAAAACAATATGTATTGTTCAGAATAATTAAGAACATGGAATAATTTTGACATGGTGGTAGGCCAAAACTTTACAAGCAATAAAATTCAGAGTATATATAAGAGAGCAAACCTGCAGTGCAACTTTCAGATATATGTATAAACCAAGTAATGAATATTTTTGTTATACACTTGCAGAAATACAATACTCAATGCGCATGCGCCTAACTAGGGGCTTGAAAACCCCATGATTTATAAAATTTCAGGAAAGTAGTTAATAACTAAACTAAAGCTCATATTCAGCTATTAATTCCATGCTAAGATCCGTCAGGAGAATGTTTAAAGATGAAAATACCTGAAAACAAAGAATGTGGTCCCCAGGAACCACAATAGCACGTTGCGTTACTTCATATGGAATGGAACGCTGTCGTAGACATTTACAAACATTAGTCCACTCATCTTCCTCTCCTCCAAATCCAGAAAAACGAACCAGCACTTCCTGAAACAGAAAAGCGACATTTAGAAGCTAAATGATATATATGCATGACACATGCAATTACACTAATGTTTCATAATAGTACTGCATGGATGTACTGCATTTCAGAAAAATGCTGCTGATGTTTATGCAGCCATCCAGGTTCTAATTACAAATCTGATCTGCATACATGTAAAAAAACCCATTGGTTAATAAATAAATACGAGTTTTTAATACAAAATAGCATCAGATCCTAATGCAAATTCGTAGCTACAGAAACTAGGGGGTATAGTTTAGACTCACTTGAATCCATCATCTTAGAGGTTACCGGCCAGAAGAGAGAGAGAGAGAGAAGATTTCATTCACTACGGGAAACCCCCCCCTTTGCCGAGTGTCAAGTACACTCGGCAAAGGGACTTATACACTCGGCAAAGGGGTTTGCCGAGTGTAGCCCACGGTAAAGGAGCACTCGGCAAAGATGTGACGGCAAATAGCTCTTTGCCGAGTGCCAAACATCGGGCACTCGGCAAACCTTTGCCGAGTGTCTCCTGACACACGGCAAATACATGTTCCCCCTCGGCGAAATGAACTAACTGCCGTTTGCGCAGGCACGGCGACAGGACCCCTTTGCCGAGTGTCCGATGTTTTGCACTCGGCAAACATCTCCCCTTTGCCAAGTGTCTAGGCCCTGACACTCGGCAAACCAACGTCCCTTTGCCGAGTGCTATGGTAAATGCACTCGGCAAAGCGGCTTCACAGAAGCTCCCAGCATGGTCGCTTTGCCGAGTGCTATGGTAAATGCACTCGGCAAAGCGACCAAACAGCTTGTTTTTTTTCTGTTTTCTCTCGTTAAAAGAACCCCAACTCACAAATATCATATGCATGACATATACATCACATTGCACAGGAATATATCACAATATCCATCACAAATGCAAATACATCTCACAATATCCATCAGAAACACAAATCCATCACAATATCCATCACAATCCAGAAATAAGTACCACATCCATCATCTAAGTTGACACGAACATAACAAACTCTAAGAAGGAGGCCACTCTGACCACGGCTGTGACGGATTTGACAAATCTTGATCCTCATTTGGCGCATTGGATGCCGCCGACTGGTTCTGCACATAGGACAAGATTATGCATTTGTTAGACAAGTTATACATCAGAAGTCATGAGATGAACATATAAGTTTTATAAATGGACTAAATTCTCTAAGTTCTCTAATTTGTGAATGTTTTCTGAATTCTCTAAATGTACTTTGCTATATAAATTCTCACAATTCTCTAAATCTTGTACGTTCTCTAATTCTCTAAATTCTTCTAGGTTCTCTAATTATCTAAATTTTCTAGGTTCTCTAAGAAATTGATCTTGAAGGTTATCCGAAGTGACTCACAGGTGTATGTGATCCAGGATATGCCGGTGTTGGAGAGAATTGGATGTTTGGCCCCGGCACACCTTGCCTTGCGGCCATGTTCTGCATCCACATGTACATCTGCTGCACCTTCTGCTGCTCGGCCGCCCACCGCATCTGGAAATCGGCCTCTAACTGCTGCCGCTGGGCCGCCAACCTCTCCTCTAACATCTGCTGCATCTGGGTCTACAATATACCATCCAAATGTTAGAATGAAAATCAAACGTATTTAAATATCAATGAACGATCAATAGAACAGAAACAACCTGGAGCTCCTGCATCTGGTGCTGGGCTATGGTCGGCCTTGGTCGTATGGCGGGGCTCGAGTCCGTACTCTTAGCTTTAATCTGGTTAAGCGAAGGAGTACTGGCCGTGTCGATGCAACCGTCGCCCATATAGAAGCGTCCATGCTTCCTTCCTCCTCCCATCGTCATGACAATTTCTCCATCGAGGTTCTCGTTGACAACATCGAACTCTGGCCCGCGGAGCTCTCTTGCCATCGATGTGTAGTCATTGAGGCGGCTGTGGATGCTTGCATTGCTGTACGCCGAGGGCGGGTCGTCCAGGTTGTAGTTGACATCGAACGTCGCCTTGCCCTTGTGGGACAAAGCATGCGCCTTGAACGTCGAGCAAGACTCACCACCATGGGCCCTCGACTGCAAAAAAATAAGCGACGTAATTAGAAATTATGGACAATTGAGTGTATTAATGAAGATATGGAATCTCTTACCCATCTAGACGCGTACGCAGGCAGGCTAAGGTTGCCCTAATGGTGTGGTATACCCGGCATCAGCAAACGCCGCTCCCGGCAAGCTTCGTGCTGTTGGACCCACTCCTCCGACAACCACTTGTCGACAATGATCTCCCAGCACTGCCGATGTTGTGCACACCACCATACAGGCGCCTACACATCATCAAGGTTAGGACATGAGAATAACAAATTAAATGTTTTGTATTGAATTTCTATATGTACCTGCAAGTATTGTTCCCGGGTGAGCCTAATGTTTCGAGCTTCAGCTTTAGAGCACTTCTGTTGGAGAAATTGAGCGTAGTACACGATGACGGACTGGACGCGTGCCTCGTAGTGCATGTCCTTCACAAGCTTGAAACATGCTTTGTGAGCCGTCTCATTTGCCGCTTGCTCGTAGCCCGGGTCGCATCTGTAGAAATCCTGCATACAGACGCGATGTAGACATTCAATATTTTAAGAAAATATCCAATGAATGTGCAACGAATTAAGCAATGTAGTGCGAGAAAGACTTACCCACAGCTCGCCCGTGACACGAGCCGCCTTGTTCTGGAATATCCTGTTGTCCCGATCCGTCGAGTCGGGAAAGGCTATGTAGTGGTCAAACGTGTAGGCTGGCTCTCTGTCTTCCGCCTCTGTCAACGAAGCCTGGGAAGTGCAACCTACACAAACCACCCAGGATCCCGTTGACATGGCGGTTGTGAACCCCAGGAGCGACCATAATCCAACTCCTGCATAAGTGATTAAGAGAAATTTAAGTTTGCAATCAAATTATAACAATATGAAATGAAAATGTTACGATCAAATATAAACCATATTACCTAGGAGCGATGGGCCGAATCATCGGCCGCCTCTCAAACGGTATGGGTCGCTGGGGAAGCTGCGAGGGACCTCTTAACCAAATGGCTGCGGGTGTGGAGGAACCGGAACCATCCGCAGCCTCCTCCTCCTCCTCCTCCTCCTCCCCTCC
>CM014273.1:36734393-36829079 GCA_004135705.1 Alloteropsis semialata
GCGGCTTGGGCGCCCGGGGGGTGGGGGGCGCACGACTGGGCGGCAGGAGGGGCGCACGACTGGAGGAAGAAGAACGACTGGAGGAAGAAGTGGGCGCGGGGGGTGGTTATTTTCCCCACTTTGCCGAGTGCTAGATCGGCGGCACTCGGCAAAACCACTGTTTGCCGAGTGCCAGATCCGCGGCACTCGGCAAAAGCCCTGTTTGCCGAGTGCCAGATCGCATGCACTCGGCAAACATGTCAGGTTGACAGGTGGGTCCATGGAGCTCATATGTTTCGAAAATTAATTTTGGGACACCAAATGATTTCAAATAAAAAAATAATCAACAAGAAGCATGTAGAACTCATGGATATCTACAACTTTTGTTTTGATCATTACTCATGTGGCAAAGTTTGAATGATTCAAATTTTGAATTTAAATAAAGGATAAATTCAATTAAAATTTTGTTATACTAAATGATTTGAGCTAAAAAGTAACGAATATCTAAATTGCATATCTCATCAAGATCTACAACTCTTATTTAGGTCATTTTGTCATTTCAGAAAGTGGTAGCATACATTGTTCATGAATCATAGAATCACTGATAGAGTTTCAGAAACTATCTCGGAGACTTGTCAAAATGCTACTAAATGTTATTATCACTTTTGCAAATGACAAAATGACCCAAATAAAAGTTTTAGATCTTGACGAGTCATGCAAGTTTGGTATTCATGAGTTTTTCATTTGACACCATTTAGTATCAAAAAAATCTTGATTGTACCTGTCATTTCTTGAAATTCAAAATTTGAATTTTTCATACTTTTCCAAATGACAAAATGACCCAAATAAAAGTTTTAGATCTTGATGATTCATGCAACTTTGGTATTCATGGTTTTTTCATTTGACACCATTTAGTGTCAAAAAAACATTGCTTGTAGTTGTCATCTATTGAAATTCAAAATTTCAATCGTTCAAACTTTGTCAAATGAGAAGATTTTTCAATTCAAACTTTGTCAAATGAGAAGATTTTTACAACAATAGCAAAATGAGAAGACTTTGTCAAATAGAGCATGTCTTTAGAATTTTTTATGGGAAAAAAAGATCTTATTTGAAGTTCCTTGGAAAACGGTACATGGGACACTTTGCATTATTTCATGTATTTGCCGAGTGCCAGGGGAAGCACTCGGCAAAGAGGACGTTTGCCGAGTGCCACCGCCACGACACTCGGCAAAGATTGGTTTGCCGAGTGCCAAACACCAAGCACTCGGCAAAGTGTAACGGCCCGCAACGGCCGTCAGGCCAGCTTCCAGCTTGTGGGCCCGGATAAAAGTTTGCCGAGTGTCCAAACACCGACACTCGGCAAAAGAGTTGTTTGCCGAGTGTCTAGACCGTGACACTCGGCAAACGGCTCATATGCCGAGTGTCTTATCTTTGCCGAGTGCCTTGGCTCATACACACGGTATATATCCTGTTTGCCGAGTGCCCGATGTATTGCACTCGGCAAAGAACCGGGCACTCGGCAAATATCCATTTTCCGGTAGTGATTATTCTTGCTTACTCAAAAGAATACACTCAACTCAACTATCTAGCACGTATGTACTAACGTCTTAACCAATGCTAACCTGTAGACCCTAACTTGTAAACGTTTTTAATCTTCTGCCTCATGATCGACCTTGTTGCATGCTGCTGCTACTTCTGCTTTTGTGTCCTTACCATCATACACACTACCCAAAATCCCAGGTTTTCCAATTCGTCCTAATGTATAAAACCTGATTCTCACTTGTGCCATTTCAACTTGCTGGATATTGGGCAACTGCCCGTACTCCACAAAATATATGAATGAGAAAGGATTCATATATATGTGTGTGTGGATTCCGTATTACCATATTGATTTTGTATAAGATTACCATATGTGTGTGGATTCTTTATGCATCAATAATATTCAACGAAAATTCGGGGATACTTACCGGATCACCTATTTCATAACCCCTTAAGCAAAAAGGCAGCAACATCGTACCTGAAAATTGTAGAAGGAAAATATAAATGCATTTCCATGGTCAGAGAATAACCATACCTACCATATTGTAGTGAAATATAAGAAACGCCTTTGTGGTTTTCTTATTGAGACACTAATGGACCATACATACACATGACGAACTTTAGAGAATGACTTTCATGTATTATATTTCCTCCCTTACAAATTATGTAAGGCCTAATAGTATTGACCATCTTGTCTAAATACATGAAGGCTTGCATATGTTCCTTTAGTTATGTTTTCTCGTTTACACTATCAATATTCCCTATCCCTCTTTATCTTGTATGAGTTAACACTCACATAAAATTAGAGGTCTTATATTAATGTTTCTTCCACAATGTTTTAATTGAGTCCACAACTGGTGTCCCCCCAGCAAGTTTGATGTTATTAACATCAAAAATAATTAGAGCATGTGATGTTATTATCAAGGGTAAAGCGTAAGCATACATATGAATATATGCAAATAATACTAGTACTAGAATCAATAAAGCCACAGCGAGCAAATAATGGGAACCGTAGTATGGCCTAAAATCTCTTATTAATTCTACAAACACATTTTAAAAATGGAACGGGACCTAAATCCTCTGAAGCCTGCAAATACATATCTTATAAATGGAACGATCAGAAAAAGGATGAGGAACAATATCACTGTACCATGCGCCATCTCTTGCAGACTTAGCTTCAAAGCATGCTACTGGGACATCATCCACAGGATTCGTCCTCCCTGTGATTTCCAGCAATGCCGAAGCATAATCAGAGGAAATAATACGCACGATAAAGATAGATCATGATGAAATTGAAGGCTAGATCATTATAAAGCCAAATATAACAAGAAATAGCAGGCTAAAAGAATCAGTTCTAATTAGTATTACAGTAATGACCTAAAAACTCCCGCAAAAGAAATTGAAGCTATCAATTTCACATGAAATCCACTAATACACGCCAAATAAATTTCTAAAGAAGAACAGGCACATTGCCCAGTTCCATGAAAGCGTGGTGCACACACAAGCCACACACTACCGGAAATTCTCTCTTTGCCGAGTGTCAAGCTCTTTGCCGAGTGCAATTTTTCGGGCACTCGGCAAAGATTTCTTTGCCGAGTGCATTTCAGAAAACTCTCGGCGAAAATAAAACACTCGGCAAAGATTTCTTTGCCGAGTGCATTTCAAAATACACTCGGCAAAGAAAATATTTGCCGAGTGTCAAAAAAATACACTCGGCAAAGATTTCTTTGCCGAGTGTTTTTCGAAATGCACTCGGCAAAGAAATTCTTTGCCGAGTGTTTTTTTTACACTCGGCAAAGCCATAATTAAAACCACATTTTGAAGTAGTAAATCAATTCAAATCAAAAAATTTTGAACTACAAAGTTGTATAACTTCTCAAGATGTAGAACTTTTAGTTTGGTCATTTCTTCATTCGACAAATTCATATGAATATTGTTCACAAAATCTATAACTCCCTAGAGTTTCCTGAAACTATAAGAGAGATCTATAAGATTTGTAAACAATGTTACTCTCACTACATCGGATGAAGAAATGACATATATCAAAGTTGTAGATCTTCATAAGTTATACAACTTTGTAGTTTAAAACTTTTTAATTTGAATTTGTTTTGCTAATGAAAAGTATGTTTGTAGTTCTCAAAATTTGAAATTTGAGTTTTTTCAAACGACCTCGGATGAAGAAACATTCAAAATAAGAGTTGTAGATCACAAAAGTTACGAAACTTTGTAGTTGACAATTTTTTTATTTGAAATCATCTTGTCAACGATAGCTAAGTTTGAATGTTCTCAAATTTGAAATTCAAATTTTGTAAACGACCTCGGATGGAGAAACTACCAAAATAAGACTTGTAGATTTCAAAAAGTTATGAAAGTTTGTAGTTGACAACTTTTTAATTTGAAATCATTTAGGGCCTCAAACAAGCAATTTACACTCGGTTTAGTATAATATGGTAGGAATCAGAAGAGTTTCTAATCACAAGTGAGAGTGTGGTGCAGTGGTAGAGGAGGTCACGCGCGAGGGAGGGGTCACGAGTTCGAATCCCGCTAACCGCGTAACGCGCGAATTTTCCGCGAAAAATGGCGCGCCTTGCGGCTTGATGGCTTGAGTGGTTGGGTGCCTTCCCATATTTGAATAAATTTTTTTGCTATTTGTTTTCGGTTTTTTTGTGCTCAGGAAATCCCCTCTTTGCCGAGTGTTTTTTTGGCACTCGGCGAACCTTTGCCGTGTGCCCGACGAGTGGCCCACGGCAAAGGCCCCTTTGCCGGCCAAACTTTGCCGTGTGCCCTTTGCCGTGGGCAAAAGGACCTTTGCCGTGTGCCCCTGGCACACGGCAAAGA
Source organism: Alloteropsis semialata (assembly GCA_004135705.1). Classification (NCBI taxonomy): domain Eukaryota; kingdom Viridiplantae; phylum Streptophyta; class Magnoliopsida; order Poales; family Poaceae; genus Alloteropsis; species Alloteropsis semialata. The sequence continues at coordinate 36,738,750 of CM014273.1, forward strand.
GCCGGATTTCGGTAGTGACATATGGTACACACATGCATAAAATTTGGTGTCCATATCTAAAGCATTTCACCTTAAAAAACATGGAATTAAAAAACATTTCACGATCTACTCCTAGCTACCTGTAAAGTAGACGTAGTGAGCATGGAAATCGTCTGCTAGCTTAGGTAACAGCACGTCATCAGCAAGAATCGATCACCTGAGGAGGAGCAAGTGTGCGCAGCCGCAGGGGGCTTAGCCCTAAAGATGGAGCCTTCCTGGTGCTGGTTGGCCCCCTCCAGCTTCATATGGTCTGCGGCGCTTGCTTGGACAAGGAGGCGGTTCCCTCAGGAGAGTACCGGCGTCCCTGGAACCAGTGCAACACCTGCAGAAAATGAACAAAACACAAACCCATCCACCGGCAGATAAGAATCAAAACGGATCCCTAAGAGAAAAAAAATCGAATTCTTTGGATCGGATCACCGCGTAGGAGAAGAGCTACCTGCTTCGATTGAACTGGGACCTTGCCGGCATGCTGACGGGAGGCTGTGAACTTGTTGGCGAGGGCATCGAGGATGGACCCATCTGGAATGGCGTAGTTAATCTGCTGCGCAAGCGCCCCCATCTCGGCCACCTCCTCCGGCAAGAATCTGAAGGCTGATGCGCCTCCACCACGGCCGTTGCTCGATGACCTCTCCATTCCGCTCGGACGATCGAGGATAAGGGGACTCTGAGGCAGAGAAGAGAGAAACTGAGAAGGCGGCGAACTCTTGAATCAGCAGACGGAGAATCAGGGAGAGGCGCGTGGGAGACGAGAGACGTTACCTGGCGCTGAGACAGCTGTGTTTCTCGCAGCGTTGTATTACTCGTGCCCTATTTATCGCGTGGGCCCTGGGGCCGCCGGGCGAGACGGCGGTTCAGGCTGGCTACCGTTTTCATTTCACACCGGGCCCACAAAGGGAGGGATCCACTTTATTTTTTCAAGTATTATTAAATGAATTGTTTATGTATATTTCCATAGAAAAAATAAACGGTGGTGTCACTACCCACAGTCCATCAAAGAACAATAGTGTTGGACGGGTTGTGGTGTAGTCTCTGTGTGTGTTTTTGCGGAAGTGGGTGTAGTGTGTGTGTTGATTGTGATGCAATCCAAAATGGGTTATTTGGATTGGTATCATTACAATTTTCAGAACTTGAAGATATACCATTACAATTCGCATATTTTGAGATGTACCATTACAATTTCAAGTTTCACTGAGGAATGCCATGGTCTACGTCTCCCAGCCATTTGGGCCCATTGTCAGGCGTATATGTACTGTTTGCTTTCCAGTATGGACTATTTTGCCCCTGTGCCAAATGGGAAAGACCTGAGCCGTGGCCCCATCTCTCACTCTCTTCTTCCCCTCTCACTCACTCTGTCTCTCACCCGACCCTCTCCTCGAAGCGGCGACGGCGGCGCAATCCTAACCCTACCCGCCGGCGTCCTGCCGCCCGCGGCCGCGACCCACTCCGCTGCCGCCCAAGTGGAGCCTCTCCAACGACCTCACAATGGTGTTCCACTGAGCGCAATGACTGATCCAACAAATATGGACGACGGCGACGAGAGGTATGGATCTCCAAGCTTCAATCTCTTGAATCAGAGTACCGATGCGAGTAGGTCGAGGAATTGCGCTGACCCTAGTGTATTTTTTTGCGACTTGTTATTTGGTGCTAGGGTTGGGTTGTTCTCCCTAGAGATTAAAGTTGAAGGTTTCTGTACTACAGACAGTAATGGTAGGAAAGCTTACACGAAGGATAGTGTGATTAAATGGGATGTTGAGGTAGGATCGTTCAGTGTTGAGTTGCTGATGCAAAGCTTGTCCAATCAGTTCAAATGGTCCCCTAGCCATAGTCCTTGTGTGTGGTTCTTTGACAAAAGGATGGGTGAAGATGTCAGACTATTTAATGACTTCCAGCCGCATGATTTGTTTGAAATGTATAAGGATCAGATGCATTGCAGAGTTGTTGTAGGAGTTTTTGAAAGAACAGTTGCTGATGTTGATGAGTATGATAACCTAGAGCCTCTCGCTGTGATTCCTCCTATTGATAACCAAGATGTAGATCCCAATAGGCATGAGAATTCTCCTACTACTGCTGCTGAGCCAGATGGAGTACCAGAGTATCCTCTAGATCCTGAACTAGAGCCTGACAGGGAGCCAGACATGTTTGACAATGAGGAGGAGTATGTGGGTGTCGATGATGAGTTGATGTACATGCCAGTACCTCCTCATCAATTCACTAACAACGCACAGGCTACTAACAAATCTCATCCAAAACCATGTGCTAATGCTGATGCAAATGATGCTTATGCTGCTGAAGGAGGTGTTCCTCTTGAGGCAGAGATTGATGATGCAGATCCACAGGAGGTCCATGTCATTCATGATCCAGAAAACCCCAAGATTGTGAAGGGAGGTCAATTTCCTGACATAGTTTCATTCAGGAAAGCTATTAGGCATCATGCAGTGAAGACAGGCTTTGAGTTTGCTAATCTGATAACTGACAAGACAAGATTTATTGCCAAGTGTAAAGCAGAGGGATGTCCTTGGCGCATTCATGCTTCCAGGATTTTTGATGGCAAGACAATATAGGTAATGTCCAGGATTTCATGTTGTTTGTTCATTGAATCTGTTATGTATGGAACTAATGTCCTATTGAATTTGTTTGTGCAGATCAAAAGGCTACCTGCAGAACACAATTGTGCTACCACTAAACTCAGAGAAGGGAAGATGGCCACCCAGGGTTGGTGTGCAAATAGGTTGGCAGACTGGCTGAAGAAGAATCCAACAAAGGTCCATCTGACTGCAAGGAGAAATTGGAGGGTGACTTTGGTATTAAGTTGAAATACTCCAAGGCATGGTCAGGTATGAAAGTAGCTTTAGAACAGATCCACGGTAAATATGAGGAAAGTTTCAACTGCATTTTAGTTGGGCTGCTCAATTGAGAAAGTGTCACCCGGTAGCTTCGTGGAGATAGAGTTAGAGAAGATTGGCAACAAAAATAGGTTCAGGAGGATTTTTGTTGCTCTTAAACCATGTATTGATGGATTTTTAGCTGGGTGTAGACCTTTTATTGGCATAGATGCTTCTTCTTTGCATGGTAAATACAGGGGTCAGTTAGCTTTAGCTAGTGGTGTAGATGGACACAATTGGTTGTATCATATAGCTGATGCAATTTTCGACTCCGAAACTGAAGATAATTGGAAATGGTTTATGGAGCAGCTGCATAAGGTTATAGGAGATGTTCCAAATCTAGTTATATGTTCAGATGCATGTAAAGGATTAGAGACTACAGTTGGGGCTTTCTTCCCACATGCTGAAAATAGGGAGTGTATGAGGCATCTATATCAGAATTTCATGAAGAAATATTCTGGTGAAGTGTTCACTGATCACTTGTACCCTGCAGCTAGAAGCTACACACAAGGGTTGTTTCAGTGGCACATGAAGAAAATTTTTGAGTTTGCATCTGAGTCCATTGAGTACCTGGAAAAGAGCCACAGTAGGATCTGGTACAGGTATGCATTTTCAGAAAACAGCAAGTGTGACTACTTGACAAATAATGTTTCAGAGAGTTTTAATGCACAAATAAAGAAGTTCAAAGGTCTGCTACTGCATGAATTAGTTGACAAAATCAGAGAGCTCATAATGGAGAAGAGATACACTAGGAAGATGCTGGCAAGGCAGTGGACAGATGGAATACTCCCAAATGTGATGAAGGACCTTAACTTGATCAGCAAACACCTCAAAGTGGTCAAGGTGTCAGTTAGTGATGTTGATATTGCAGAAGTGACCATCTTGGATGACTGGAACAATCAAAAGAGGAGAACAGTTGACTTGTATAACCAAAAATGCTCCTGCAGGGAGTGGCAGGTCCCAGAGAAGCCCTGCAAACATGCTTTGGCATGGATCCTGTCCAACAAAGGGGTGAAAATTGAACCTTTTGTCCATGACTATTACTCAGTGGCTAAGTTCAAGGCAACATATGAGGACAGAATTGAACCTTTGCCAGATAGGTCGGAATGGCCTGTTGTCGACCTTGGATTCAAAATGTATCCACCCTTGCTAGGCAGAGGAGCAGGAAGACCAAAAATGCAGAGGATTAGAGGTTGCTTGGAGAAAAAGGCAACCAAAAAGAAGGTCAGATGCACGAGATGTCGGGATTTTGGTCACTTTGCAAAAACTTGCAAACTGGCAGAGATTGGAGAAGATGGTGAGAAAGCTCCACCAAGGAGCAAGGCTAACAAAAGGTATGTTTTGTTCCCTTTCTGTGCACTAAATCAGTTTCAATTGTTATGCTAATCTTCTCTCAAAATATGTAGGAAACAAGCTCCAATAGATGAAGCTGGTCCCTCCCAAGCCAAGAAACAGAAAGTTCAGAAGAAGAAAAAGAAGGGCACACCAAAGAAGAAGAAGACACCCATCAAGAAGAAGCTCAAGAAAGCTATAGCCGACCCACCTGCTGCTGTTGTTAGTAGCCTCAGGAGGTTGGTCTATGAGAACTAGCACTTGTTAGCAGCTTCTGCTCTGCTTTTGTAATATGAAAGATTAGAACTTGTATGCTTTTGTGAGATCCTAGTGGTTGCTATGTGGTTGTGAACTAAGTGGTTGTGGAACATGTGGTTGTGAACTGATTCTGTGCACTAAATCAGTTTCAATTGTGAACTAAGTGGTTGTCAAATATGTGGTTGTGAACTAAGTGGTTGTCAATTGTGGTTGTGAACTGATTCTGTGCACTAAATCAGTTTCAATTGTGGATTCATTCAAGATTGAACAGATCACAAGCCAAGATGAACAGAACACATTAAATTTCATTCCATTGCAGTTTTAGAGAGACATACACACATACATTAGCTGCCTAACATACATACTAGCTGTTCACTTCAATAATCTACCAACAAGGACACCTACCAAAACACCTAAAAAGCCAGAAACAACTAGCAACAACATTGAACCATCAAGCACAACATGCCATTTCCTGGTGTCCACCACACCCTTCGCCTCTGGAGCCTGCTGCTTCAATTTCCACAGATCATCTACAACACTATCGACGGTTTGCTTCAACTCTTGCAATTCTTCTTTCAATTCAGCGTAATAGTGCCTTGATGCATCCTTATCAGCCCGCTGCCAGCGTTTCTGTTCTTCCAGGGCCTCATATTTCAACTCAGAGCCGATGAAGCCACAAGTAGTTGGATCACCCTGCACACAAAAATGCAGCAATCAGAGTACCATCAAGAGACACAGAGAGGTCAGGAATGTCAAGAATCCTAACCTTGACGTTGTACGGGCACACCAAAAACCACTCATCCTTTGTCGCCGGCTGCTTGCTCTGGATCAGACCAAAGGAACATGGCAATACGGGCACTTCCTTCTACCGCTGGCCATGGAGCTCGAGCCCGTCGAAGCTACCTTCATCGGGCTTGCAGACCACTGCCCGGCCATGGCGCAACCACGGAGCAGAGCCTCCAAACCACGAAGCGGGCGCAGGATCTGGGAGGAGAGCTCCGGCGCGGGCTCCAGGTGCGGAGCTGGGGCGCGGACGGCAGCGGAGTGGGTCGCGGCCGCGGGCGGCAGGACGCCGGCAGCTAGGGTTAGGGTTTGCGCCGCCGTCGCCGCTTCGCGGAGAGGGTCGGGTGAGAGACAGAGTGAGTGAGAGGGGAAGAAGAGAGTGAGAGATGGGGCCATGGCTCAGGGGTTTATCCCATTTGGCACAGGGGCAAAATAGTCCATACAGAAAAGCAAGTAGTGCATATACGCCTGACAATGGGCCCAAATGGCTGGGAGACGTAGACCATGGCATTCCTCAATAAAACTTGAAATTGTAATGGTACATCTCAAAATATGCGAATTGTAATGGTATATCTCCAAGTTCTGAAAATTGTAATGGTACCAATCCAAATAACCCATCCAAAATCGTCCTCTTCGACCTCGACGTAGCATTTAGGCTCAACCGTCATTCTACAAATGGATATCTCGACACGGTCGCCTACATCTGCATGTGTTTTAACCTAATGTGTATTTCTAGAAAGCTCAACCGGCATTTCTACAAACAGATAGCTCGAACAGGATCACATACATCAGCATTATGTGTTTTAACCTTGTGTGTATATCTAGAAACATTGACTAAACCAGCAATCGCATACATCGGGTTGTGGTCTAGTGTGTGTTGATTGCGACGCAATCCTAAATCGTCCTCCTCGACGTAACATTTAGGCTCAATTGTACAAACGGATATCTAGAACTCGATCGCATACATCACCATGTGTTTTAACCTAATGTGTATTTCTAGAAACATTGAGTAAAACAAGCAATTAGATACACCAAGTGTGTGTGCTTTAGTCATTTGACCACTCCATTAGTCTAGATTTCAGTTAGAATGTGCTTAAAGAAACTTTGAAAAGAAAAATTGCATTAACTTGGATTTTTTTTATTTGCCTATTTATTTTGAATTTATTAGGATAGTCTAATAAAATTATAATCTGAACTTAGTTCATAATTCATACATATAAATATTTGAAAATACAGAAATTCCTCTTCACTTCTGTCAGTTAAATGGCTGATGTGGCACTCCGTAGCTCACATGCCCATATTAGGCTACAATTTTGGTTTGTTCAAATGTGTTACCCACATACCCACTCCTGAGCGCGCGTGCACACCCCCCCCCACCCCACCACACACACACAATGAACATCAAAACCCAAAAACTAGAACTTTCATGACACAATTAGAAAAGACACAACATATATATGTGTCACAAGCTAATAAATCAATAGGTCACCTAAGGAGGAGTTGAGCATATATTTGTCATGGAAGAAAAATGATTATTTAGACTTTTTATTGTGTTGTGTTTGGGCTTTTTTGAGGTAAAGCAATTGGAGAGTTTGTTGCTGCCGGAACATCTAAAGCAGGGTTTCGGTGGGACCCTTTTTAGAGATCTGGCCTGGAGAGAGTACGTTTGAGCTTTCTCTCCGTAAGAGGGTAGAGTAGACGAACATGACATGATTAGAGATGTGGTTTATACAGGTTTGGTCTGCTTTTGAGCGAATACCCTACATCTTGTGGATTCTGTGTCCAAAGTCCGAAATGAGGGTCCCCTCACCATATGAGGGTACTTGCTATTTATAGTACAACCCGAGTTAGTTACCCGCCTTAAGTAGTAAGGTTTGGCTGCCATTGTGACAGCCTTGTGAATGGAATTCGCCATTCACACATGATGAGGACATCGCCATGCTGAACATACACACGTCATGGTCTTTCCCAAGTTGCAATTCGTCCCCAACTCAGCCGCCACGTCCGTCTCGGATTCAGCCGATACCCCTGCACGGTTTCGGCGATATCTCCGTCGTACGTCATCGAAACGAGACGATCTTTGATGCGCTGGAAAGAGGATGATGACACCGTCGTTTTGGTTCTGGTCCCAGCTCCAGAATATTCATGGATCATTCTGTGTGACCACGACAATTTGCTGCATCACCTTTTTGGGCCATGTCGGGCCATTGTATCATGTCGGGCCTTCAGCCCAAGTTGTGGGTGCCCTCTCTGGCCGCACCCAACCCTAGCTCGCCCCTTGAGGGTATTAAACTCAGCAGCTGCCGTCACTTTAGGTTTGGGTTTTGTTTAGTCAAGTTTTCGAAGTCGAAACTGTGATAGATTCATTGTAACTGTGGTGACAAGTCCGTTTATAGTGATCCAAGGCCTCCGTTCTTGTTCTACAACCCTGTGGCGATTAGCCCTTTGTTGATCTAAGCTTGAACACTTCTCATATTTGCTTTATACAGATCTGCAATTTCAGATTGCGTGTTTATCAGTCTCTTGCTTGTGTTCTTCAATTCGCTTGCAGGGAAAGCCTTCTCGGCGAGGTCAATCAAGTTGTGCTTGGTTGATAACCAACGGAGCAGTGGTGTAATGGTTGCAGGGTTCAAATCGTGTCTGATTTGAAGCCGAATTGCCAACGTCGAGTTCTCCATCAATCGAATTTACCCTCTTCCTCTCGGAAGATCGGCCAGTGCCTTATCAAGTGGTATCAGGATTCAGGTTGCCTCTCAGAATTTACCCTCTACCTCTCGGAAGATCGTGTGCCCTTTAGATTCATTCGTGTTCATCATCCCCTGTAGTCCACAAAAAGCCCTAAAAATATTTACTTTTCGCTGTCCTACCACCTGTTTAGCCTTGCAATTTCGTTTCAGATTCGCTTTGTTGAGTTTGTGTCCGTGGTCGAGTCTTGTTGCTGGTTTAGGTTGTGTTCGTCGTCATAGTTCAATTGCCCATCGCTATGTGTTTGTTTCCGCCACTGTCCTACTCCGCCTTTACCCAGATCACAAGTCGATCCACCCACAATAATCGACTTGCCCTCGCTAGCCGCCTTTGTGTGAACTCTCGCCGCGCCAGCTCTAGATAGGTTGCAAGCCACTTTGATCGCCTTTGCATCGTATACCTGATCTTGTTTCATCTGGCGAATACCTATTGCTTGCTGCATACCAGGGAAGACATTGCCCTTGGTTTTCATTGCTGAGAAGCTTTGCTCAACCGTGATCGGATAGGGAAGTTTTGCCCTAGCCGCCGCTGTGTTTTCTGCCGAGTTTTCCCTTCTCAAAACCATAACTTGAGATACCTTCAGTAAAACGGGCATAACTTTTCGCTTGGTGCTCCGATTGGGCTGAAATTTTTACAGCAGATTCGTGACAACATTTGGGCCGTACGTCAGTTTGGCATTCTCAAAAAATTCAAAAAAATCAGGAAGATAATTAAAAAATTCATTTAAGTTGATTACAGGTTTTCGGTGAACGTTCCTGAATTTTCCTAGACCGCAATACACCTCTATTTCAGGTGAAATTTTGTGTGCTTCTATCTTTTGTGCTCCATGTTCAGAGATAAAAAAAAATTAGAAAAAGATAAGATTGTTTGCTCCTGTTTGGAGGTCTCTATCAGCGAAAAGATTAAAAACAATTGCAGAAGTTGTTGTGTGCTTGTTCTTTGAGCTTTATCCATCGTTCTTTGTTCTAACTTGTTGTGCTACGTCTAGGGACATATCTTAGCCAGCAATTGAGACTTGTGCTTTGGATACTTATTGAACTTTGCTATTCTGCATTCAAAATTTGCTAATCCTTGCTACATATTGTGCCTACCCATAAGCTCCACATAATTCTCTCAGCACAGATTCTTCTTGCAACTGTTACACCCAGGCTTGACAACAGATTGTGCCGTCCTGTTGGCTTTGGTAAGAACACTTGCAAGACGGTGGTAAGCCGCTTGAGATATTGCTTTCCACTTTCCACCACCACATAGTCGCTGTTAGTTGATAGGGATAATACTTTTGTGTTGTCTTTTCCTGTCTTCTAACCATGTCAGGGGCAGAGTCTCCAACTGATTTCAAGGATTGTGTGGCCAAGAACGAGCTTACGAGGCTTCTTGCTGATGAGCGCACCTACATGACTGGAAGATTTAATGAGATGATGCGCAACATTACAAATCTGGTCACTCGGGTGGAACATGTTGAACGACGACCCCCTCCTAAGCAACACCGTCCTCCCCCTCCTCCTGAAGATGAAGAAGAAGAGGAGGAGGAAGAGGAAATTTCTAGGGATGACTGTGATAGGGATCGCCTTCGTCGCCACCATCACGGCATGGGAGGTAACAAACGTGATAATAATGATCCTTGTGCTAAAGCTAAATTTACCATGATTCCTTTTGCTGGTAATGCTGATCCTGAAGCATATTTAGATTGGAACTAGCTATTGAACAGAAATTTAATTCTCATTTATTTCCTGAGGAGCATAGAGTTAGACTTGCTACTAGTGAGTTTACTAGTTTTGCTTTATTCTGGTGGAATGATCTTTACACTGCTAATCAACCAAATGCTATACCCCAGAATTGTAATGCTTTGAAACGACGCATGAAATCTCGTTTTGTTCCTCCTTATTATCAGCGCGACTTGAGATTAAAATTGCAAACTTTGACTCAAGGTACTAAAAGTGTAGAGGAATATTATCAAGAGCTTATTATTAGTTTAGCATGTTGTGATATTCATGAACATGATATGGATACTTATGCTAGATTTTTTGGTGGTTTAAATCGTGAAATCCAGGATATTCTTGATTATAAAGACTGGACTCATTTTGGACAATTGTATCATCTTGCTCTTAAAGCTAAAAGGGAAGTACAGGGACGAAGCCAACAGCACTCTTTCAGCTCCAACACTGTTCAGACCTTTTCACCATGTCCGGCAAACGACAAGTCCAAGACCCCTGTTGCTAAGCTACCAGCAACACTGACTGCCATTATACCTGCTTCTGATGTGAGTAGTTTGTTGCCTTTGCCTCCTTTGCAGTTTCAGGCACAGAGGAAAGGTGATTCACTTGGTGCTACTACAAGCCGCTCTTCCAACATCGTGTGCCACCGCTGCAAGGGAATGAGACATGTCATGAAGGATTGCCCCAGTAAACGTGCCTACAATGCAACTGCTGATGGTGGATATGTAAGTTCTAGTGATGTTGAAGATGAATTGACTCTTGCTGCTAACCTTGATGCAGATACAGATAGTGAAGGAGAGACCATTCAAATTGATTCTGCAGCTGCAACTGCGGGATTCAAAAGTATTCTTGTGCAGCGTGTATTGAGTTCACATGTGGGACAAGAGGAAGAGACGAAGCTTCAATGCCACAATTTGTTCCACATGTTTCTCATCGTCAAGGATTGCCGTGTCCTCACCATAATTGATGGTGAGAGCTGCAGCAACTTGGTTAGTTCAGATCTGGTTGAGAAGCTTGGTTTGACCACACGACAACATCTGCATCCATACAAGCTCTCCAATGGTTCAACAATAGTGGTAAGACAAAGGTAACTAGATCAGCACGCATCAACTTTTTCATGGGTTCATATCATGATTCTGCTGATTTTGATGTTGTTCCAATGCAAGCTTGTTCTATTTTATTAGGCCGTCCATGGGAATTTGATACTGATGCTTCACACCATGGTAGAACTAATACATACACTTTTATGCATAAGGCCAAGAAATTTACTTTGCTTCCTTTATCTCTTGTGGATATTAGGAACCATGCTGCTGCAATTAAGAATAAACCTCCATTAGACCTTGCTAAAACCAATGGGATTAAGTTAAAAAGAGGTGCTTTTCTTGCTACAACTTTTGCTACTGCTGAGCTATGTGATAATCAGGATGCACCTTGTTATACCATGCTTTGTCAAGATGTTAGTGTTTACCATGATACTATATCTTCTACTTTGCATCCGTCTGTCACTAACTTTTTGCAGGAGATTATTGATGGGAAGGAGTCGAGGACGAATCCAATTCAAGAAGGGAAGGATGATGAGGACATCGCCATGCTGAACATACACGCGTCATAGTCTTCCCCAAGTTGCAATTCATCTCCAACTCAGCTGCCACATCCGTCTCGGATTCAGCCGACACCCCTGCACGGTTTTGGCAATATCTCCATCATACATCATCGAAACGAGGCAACCTTTGATGCACTGGAAAGAGGACGACAACGCCATCGTTTTGGATCTAGTCCCAGCTCAGAACTTTCGTGGATCATTCTGTGTGACCACGACAAAATGCTGTGTCACCTTTTTGGGCCATGTCGGGCCTTTGTATCGTGTCGGGTCTTAAGCCCAAGTTGTGGGCCCCCCTGGCCGCCCCTAACCCTAGCTCGCCCCTTGAGAGTATTAAACTCAGTAGCCGCCATCACTTTAGGTTTGAGTTTTGTTTAGTCAAGTTTTCGAAGTCAAAACTGTGATAGATTCATTGTAACTGTGGTGACAAGTCCGTTTACAGTGATCCAAGGCCCCCGTTCTTGTTCTATAACCCTGTGACGATTAGCTCTTTGTTGATCTGAGCTTGAACACTTCTCATATTTGCTTTATACAGATCTGTAATTTCAGATTGCGTATTTATCATTCTCTTGCTTGTGTTCTTCGATTCGCTTGAAGGGAAAACCTTCTAGATGAGGTCAATCAAGTTGTGCTTGGTTGATAACCAATGGAGCAGTGGTGTAACGTTGCAGGGTTCGAATCGTATCTGATTTGAAGCCGAATCGCCAACGTCGAGTTCTCCACCAATCGAATTTACTCTCTACCTCTCGAAAGATCGGCCAGCGCGTTATCAACACACCCTCCTCGTCATCATCCTGGGGGTGTTTTGTAGCATAGACCAGGGAGGCACGCCCCCGGCACTACGGGAATCCCTGTGTATGCCGAGTGTCTCGGGCACTCGGCGAAAACAGAAATACACTCGGCGAAAGCTTTGCCGAGTGTAACACTCGGCAAAGAACACACGGCAAAAAAAGACTCGGCAATCAGCTCTTTGCCGAGTGCACACTCGGCAAACATTTTGCCGAGCGCTAGATGTGACACTCGGCGAACATTTTCGAAAAATATAAAAAAAACAACAGAGGCCGCCGGCCGCACCCCGAGCTCGCCGCCGGCCACCGCCGCACCACCCAACTCGCCGCCGGCCACCGCCCGCACCACCCTGCCTCCAGCCGACCGATTCTCACCGCCGGGCCCCCAGCAGGCCGCCGCCACCACCCACCTCACGCCGGAGCCTGCAGAGAGAGAGAGAGGGGGGGAGGCATACCTGGCGCCGATGTCGTCGTGCCCAGCAGCCGCCGCGAGGACCTCACCGCCGACGGTGAAGGCGAGGCAACCCACTAATGCCGCGCGCCGGGCTCGTTGGATCCGGCCACATCAGAGAGGAGAGAGAGACTGGGGAAGAGAGCGGGGGCGGCGGCCGAGCTCGAGGGGCTGTCGCCGGATTCGTTGTTCGGGGTCGCAGCCGCCGCTCGCGGGTTCGAGGTCGGGCTCGTCCTCCTGCTCGCGCCGCCGCTTGGGCTCCGGCCACTCCTCTCCCCCTGCTCCTCCTCGTCGCCCTAAGGCCGCCCGACCTGGTGCAGGAGCTCAAGGACGAGCTGGAGCGGCTCCAGTCCGGTGCGCCGCGTCGGCGCCGGCGGCGCTCACGGGGAGGAGGGGAGGGGCGTGCGGCGAGGCCGGGGAAGGAGGGGAGGGGCGGCCGGGGTGGGGAGGTGCGGCGAGGCCGGGGAATAGGGGAGGGGCGGCTAGGGTGGGGAGGAGGCGAGAGAGAGGCGCAGCGCGTGGGGATTGGCGGCTGAGGGAGAGAGAGACGCGGGGTGGGGAGGAGGAGAGAGGCTTTTCCGCGTGTGGGGTCATGGGCCTTCGCCGAGTACCTAGATCTGGCACTCGGTAAACAAGATATTTGCCGAGTGCTAGATCTGGAGCACTCGGCAAAGGTCCAATATTTTATTTTTCTATTTGTTTAAATGAACTTTGCCGAGTGTTTTTTGTTTACCGAGTGTCTTTTTAAAGTTTACCGAGTGTTTTTTGTTTTGCACTCGGCAAAGAGCTTGTTTGCCGAGTGTTTTATTTTTGCCGAGTGTTTTTATTGCGCCACTCGGCGAAGGGCTTATTTGCCGAGTGCCCGATAAAATACACTCGGCAAAAAATTTGACACTCGGCAAACAGCCGGGTTCCCGTAGTGCGGGTTCTCTAATTGTTCCTTTGCCGCTGACCAGCCTGCTGTGCCTGGTCGTTCCTTCAAGGAGAAGGGAACAAGGTACTACATTCTTTGAGGTGAGGTGGTACCTAATGCATGAGCTTGCCTCGGTCACATCTAGCAAGTCGCCAGATGTTGATGACCCCCTATCTTCTTTGGGCCCGTGACACTGATCATAGCACATGACGATGATTCTCTTCCTCCGACGTTGTGACATCCTATCACTATGCCTTATCTTATGTTTTGCCAACACACCATTTCATAGTGACTGTCTTTTTATGGTGTCTGCATGCAAATGCCTCCTGTCACAGCCCCTGATCCGATGGTGCATGGGTTTCTTTGAGACACATCAGGGGTGATGACGTCGTCTCATCCCGTAATGCCTCCGCTGTCTTGGTCGGTGAGGACGCTTAGTGTTGGATTTAGGATCAGGCAAGTCCACCAGAGGTTCCTCACGGTGGTAGATTCATTTGAAGGGAGACTGCAGAACCATGATCTCAAAAGTAACATGCTAATGTATGGATTTTTATAGGTTTGGACAGTTGTATAGCGTAATATCTATGGCATGAGTTCTAGTGGATGGTTGTATTGATGGCTCGCAAGAACCAATAAAGCTCTTGCGAAGATTACAAATCTAAGGCTCAAAAACGATACTCTAGGGGTTGGTCCCTTGGCAACCTTATAAGTTCTGGTGCCTTGGGTTACAAATCGTTCGAGGATCTATCTACAGCTAGCTACTTGTTCAAAGAAACAAAGTCCGAGTCAAATACAAACATATCTCCATATATCTGGCTAGATTCCGAGTTGTATGGCGCATGCTGAATTCCCACCACATCTTTGTTTCTCCACTCCAATCTTGGATACAAGGTCCATGGCCACAAGAAACGAAATTTTCGGCAGCCCGCTCCTTTTCAGTTATATGTTTCTTAGTAAAAAGTAAAAACCCGTACTTCCTACTGTGACCTACAGAACTGCTATGCATGCCTTCTAAACGGAACAGCGTGGCATATAGAGAACTTTCTGCTCGAGATAGCCATGTCCCCCTCTTCCGCTACGAAACCATCAGTTAGCCTGTCCGGACTGTCGCCGGGTCATCTCCGGTTGATCGGTTGCGTCTCAGAGTAGGCGCCGCGGTACTCCCCTGACTGCTCGAACTCCCCGGAGTACTCCTCGGAGGCGAAGGCGGTGAGGCGGAGCTGCTGGATGGCGGCCGCCTGCTGCACGGTGTCGTTGAAGTTCCGGCTCTGCCCCACCTTCACGCCGTTGCTCAGGTCCGACATGCTCCCTTCGTCGTCCAGCGCCCTCATCACCTGGTGACGATCACACCAACACCATCAAAAACGGGGGAAGAAGAAGTGTTCGTCACCACGTTGCAAATGGCTAGCTATCTGCTGGGATTTACCTGCACCATCCTCGGTCGCTTGGGAGCCGAGTGGCGGACGCACGCGGCCGCGGCCTCCACCATCACGATCATCTCGCCCCTGTTGTAGGCGCCCTCCAGACGGGGGTCCACCACCGAGTCGAGGTCGCCCGTCTCTACCGCGTCGACGAGGACCGGCCGTGCCTGGCATCACCGGGACAAGCAAGGATCAGAGCAATTGGTGATGAATAAGTTGTGCGAGAGAACTGATAATGGAGACCAATGGACGTCGTACCCATTCGACGAGGCTCTCCTCCCCCATTTGGCGCGTCTGGTCGACGGGCTTCCGTCCGGTGATGAGCTCCAGGAGCACGACGCCGAAGGAGAACACGTCCGACCGGTCCGTCAGCTTCCCGCTCGACGCATACTCCGGAGCAAGGTACCTGCATTGCATTTTCTATGAGTGATCAGAAGATTTGAGCTCAATTAGAGCAGCCATGTTTCCATGTATAGCAGGAAAAGGTGATGGGAAATTTACCCAAATGTCCCCATGATGCGAGTAGAGACATGCGTGTTCGTGTCGTTGGAGAGCTTGGCGAGCCCGAAATCTGCAACCTGCATGACATGGCACCGTCAGATCGTAAGGCACCACCGCACCAGCAGCCAGCATTTGATATGTGTTCTGAAGCTAAATCCTTGTCAGTCATGCCTGTGCTTCGAACGAATAATCGAGCAGAATGTTCGCGGACTTGATGTCTCTGTGAATGATCCTCGGGTGACCTGGAAGCACAGCATCAGAAAGCATGCAAATCATGAGCTTTCTTCTGCACAATCGAATGGGGTAATTCATCAATGTTGGTTATGAACAAGTTGAAGAAAGATACAATCTTCATGCAGATACGCCAACCCCTTCGCAGCGCCGATGGCAATCTTGAGCCTTGTTGGCCAGTCCATCACCGGCATGCCACGGCCTACATTAAGCAAAGATGCATTCAACCATGGGAGTTGTAAAGAAACTAGAAACCTGGCAACGTATCAGGTGCAAACCAACCTCCCCGTGCAAACTATGCAAACCTCAATCTGGACCACATGATCTTGATCCAAGGGGACGCGTAGAGAGAGGTGGGAGGGGGGATTTGCAAAAGTGATCTTGCACGGGGAGGTTGGTTTACACCTGATATGTTGCCTATATATGTACAAGAAGAGTTACTATTTCTTACCATGGAGATGGTGTTCCAGGGTGCCATTGGGGACGAACTCGTAGATGAGCATCCGGTGGTGCTGGGCGATGCAGTATCCGACGAGGGAGACGAGGTGGCGGTGGTGCACGCGGCTGATGATCTCCACCTCCGCCTGGAACTCGCGCTCCCCCTGCCCGCTGCCGGCCTTGAGCTGCTTCACGGCCACGCACTTGCCGTCGGCCAGCCACCCCTTGTACACGTACCCGAACCCGCCCTCGCCGATCACGTTGTCCCTGGAGAAGTTGCTCGTGATGCTCGTCAGCTCCTCGTAGCTGAAGGACGACTTGGAACCGGGCGGCTCCATGGTGCCTGACTGGTAGTACCCTCCCTCGCCCGACGGTGGCGGCGGACCGTAGGAGAAGCCTAGCACGCCTGACGGGTTGGAGCCGCCGGACTGACCCGATGGAAAGTTGTTGTTGCCATCTGCGTCCGGGCATATGCACGTTTACACATGAACTTTTAATGGAGAAAGATGATAATTAATCGCGCAAGTACGTGAACTCAAGCATATGATATGAGCTGAGGTTACCGTTGTGATAAACTAGTGCGTCCGTCTTCTTCTTCCTCCTCCTCGTGATGAAGAAAACAGCAAGCACAGCAAACATCAAACCGGTGATCGCTGCACCGGCAATGGCCGCAGCTACATGTGTAGTGCCTACTCCTGATGAGCCTAAAGATGACTGGGATGAACTGCCGGCAGAACTAGATTCTGAAATGTTTTTGTTCGTTAGGGTGCCAACGGCGGCACCAGGTGCAATGGACAACCCAGATCCCGGAGGACTATTGTTAGATGAGACAGGGACAGGAACTAAGACAATCGAATTGTTTGTCAGCGGTGGAGACGATGAAGAAGAAGGAGGTTGGGAACTTGTTTGGTTATTGTTGCTCTCCTGTGGCGGTGACGGAGAAGAGCGAGGAGGAGATTCTCTTGACGACGATGATGGCGAGCCGCTCGGTGGGTTGGGAGGGGAGCGATTAGATGATGAAGATGGAGGTGGTGGAGACGAAGGCGAGGAGCCTTCTGACCGCTGCGGAGGTGATGACGACGATGGCGACGATGACCGAGGTGGTGAGGAGTTGGAATTGCCACCGCTGTTCTGAGAAGATTCAGAAGGTGGAGTTGGCGGTGGAGAAGACTTTGAATTGCCTCCGCTCCAAGACGGAGATGGTGGTGGGCTTGGTGACTTTTCAGATGATGGCGTAGGCGACGAACGCGATGGTGGAGGGCTTCCTGATGGTGAAGGAGGGCTAGGGGACGATGAATCCTCTGAATCTGAGGGTGGCGTTGAGCTTGAACCTCCTCCTGTGCTTGGAGATGCAGGTGGGCTAGACCAGCCCTTCGAATTAGGGGACGAGCTAGAGCCGGAGCCTGAACTTGAATCGCTGGGTGGAGGAGCCTTGGAATTGTTGGAGTTGTTGCCACTGTCATTTTCTTCATTAGATGAAGAACTCGGTGACGGGGCTATATCCGACATGCTTTCTTTCTAAGATGTGCCTGCTTTATTAGTTGATCCAAGTTGGGATTATGTACCTCTGTTGCGGAAAGCATCAAGAAGCTTTTCCTGATCAACTTGAGCTCCTCCTTTGATTCCTCTGCGCTTGGATATGAACTGCAATTCACAAACTTCTTTCTCCCCATTCTCTGTTAGTACAGGTCGGCATCTAACATCTTCTTGGGATGTCTTCACATCTATAGGGAGACTTGCTATGAGCCAATGGATCAACACAAACTCGATTTCACCTGGTAGCCTAGAAACTCCAGAGAAGAGAATTTGCTATTGAACCAAAAAAAATTGAAAGGAAAAAATTGTAACCCTCATCAACAGGCACAGGAAGATGGGGCTCTTGTCATCAAATGCCTAAGAATAGGAGGATCCATGAGTTTGCAGCAGCAAAAAGACCCAGTCTAATTAAAGAACAGTGTTATTTAGACATTCAGGTTCTTCACCACGGAGTGACAAAATGGGATGGCGTAGAAGTAGGAGGGAAGACAGCAGCGACTTTGTTATAGCCCTTGCTATATTAGGCACAGGAGCTCATTCTGCGTTGCGCATGCCACTCCACAGACAGGAGTAAATCCATGGCATGTTTCTTCAGGAGCCAATTTGGCCAATACTGACTACAAATATACTTCTTCAAAGTGACACCTATGTGAAAATGCCGCTGCAAAATAAATTCATCCAACAAAATGCAACTCACGTGCATAATTCACTATTTAAGTTCCACATCTATACTTCATGCAAGGAATTATTCAACTCACGTGCATAATTCACTATTTAAGGGCCTGTTTAGTTTGGAAAAAAGTTTGCGAAAAAAAATTTTCAATTCTAAATCGAAGATTAAAAAGACTAAACATGATCTAAATACACGGATGGACGAAAAATCGCGAGACGAATTTATTAAGCCTAATTAATCTGTCATTAGATATTGTTTACTGTAGCACAATATTGTCTAATCATGGCCTAATTAGGCTCATTAGATTCGTCTCGCAAAGTTACCGGGGGGTTATGGAATGGATTTTGTCATTAACACATGTTTAATACTCCATGCATGTAAGATTCCCTTTGATGAATAGTGAATTTCAAAGTTTCAAAAGTTTCGTGGTGATCTAAACAGGCCCTAAGTTCCACATCTATACTTCATGCAAGGAATTATTCTTACTGGATAGATGCAGTATCGATCCTTGATAAATTAATACTAGATATTGCTGTAGTTAATAGCCGCCAGAAGACACATTGCATAACATAGTATGTCAAGTACCAGTTTGTACCCTACATTAGATGTTCCTGTTATGCATCTTTACAACTACGCAACTTTACAAAGCAGCTACCACAACACAACCTAGAAACATAGACGCTTGTCACAAGATTGCACGGAACTAATTTCATTGCAGACAGCATAAAGGCCCTACAATATCACATGACTATCACAACATTCTCAAAGTTCTGATAAACCAAACTAATCCCTACTAAACTGGAGAAATGCCAAATGAAAAGAAACACTTCATTTCAGCATAGCAGATAACCAAAAGGAACAGAGCTCGACTTTCAGAAAATAAATAGGGAATAAATTGAGTAAGCATTGTTCCAGTTCCTGTTTGTTCCCTACGCTGGGACCCAACACCAACGCCAACGCCAAGTACTATACTCAGAACCCACTCCATGCAACATAATGCTCCGGCCTCCGATGCTCAAATAAGCTTTCACAAACTTATGCACTAAATATTATGGGCACATTAGCTTAAAAGAAAGAAAACTATTCCTTCCAGGTAAACCAAGCAAAGCTGTACAAATCAAAATTACTATGATCTCACCTTTGCTAAATACTTACAACTTACAATGATATGACGACCCTGACTGCAGACCAAAATACAAATAAATTTTCTAACCGAGTTCAAAATTGGGGACTGAATTATACAGCGGGGGTAGAAGGGGCATATCATCATTGTCGGTTATCCTCAGGTTCGGACCTTTCGCCATTTTTCGATAATGCGCTGATCTGCTGCTCAAGCTGTCATGCATTCATGAAATCTTTCAGAAAAAAAAATCCAAAAAAATTCACATATGTTCCTAAATTAAAAAATTAGTATCTAAGGTCAAAGCTACACCTTCAGGACTTCACTCTTTTCAAATATCAGAGAAAGTCAATTGGTTTACTTTTTTTGGAAACTTATCAACGAAATGCAACTATACAAATCTATTTGTAGATAATTTTGTTACCTGATTATTTCGGAGCTTTAATCTTTGCACTTCCTCAGCGAGTTCAGTGACACTGAAAATTTCCACAAAATCTGTTAAGTGTCTGCAAATATGATGAACCAATATCAAAAAAATGCCATACCTTCGCTGCAATTGGACAACATATGACTGCAATTCCTTTTCTCTGACAGGGCCTCCAGAAGAACTACTTGTACTTGCTTCAGAATCATCTGTAAACAATAGCCCCAGGCATAATATTAGTATGGATCGAAGTTTTTCACTGAACCAAAATAGACTATTGTATTCATGCATACCAGATGTTTCCTCGATTGAAGAAATCAGTCTACTTAATACTTCCTGCCAAAACAAGGAATCATGAAATTGCCAAAGAAAATATACCTTTTCGAAATTAAATGACAAACATAGTAATATAATACTTTTTGCATAGTATTTTGCTGCATCAAAAATTGCAATGTTGGAAGAATTGCAGACGACTTGAGATTTGAGCGTGTTGCTCCAATTGGTAGGTTTGTCTTGCTGCTGCAAGCTGATGTGGGTACCTAAGAAAATTGTCAACAAACCAATGTTAAAACTACTCACTAAAACAGAGTCTATTAGAGGCATTGCAAAAGCACATTTGGGTGGTTAGTTTTTCAGAGGTGCAGCACATGCCTGTTGATCCTCATGTCAAGCAGTATAAAGTACAATACCAATGAAAAATTAAATAACATACACACAAGAATTGTATTGAATGACAATATTAGCATATTAAAATCAGGAAAAAAGCACTCATGGTTGCATGATTGCTACTGGTACAGGAAAAGCAGATGTATGCGCTTTGGCATGGTAGAGAACTATTGTTCGGAATAGCACATTAAGAATATAAAGAATATTCCAGAATTTGGGAAATACAGAAGTACAATAGAAAGATGATGTAGTACTAAATTATTTAACACACTTATTTTCAGAACTTGAGCGATTAAAACTCAAATCAGTCAGATCTCATCAAAGACTCCAAGCTGCAAGGTCTAGACTGTAAAAGCTATGTTATGTTTACTATAACCAGTGGATAAGAAGGAAAAGGAAATACAATAAACAATTTACTTTGCTGATCAACTGTGATTTTTTAAATAGTTCAGTACCTTTTGAGAAATACTATCTGATGTAACCTGGAAACGCCCCCTTCGACGGATAACTTTTCCTTCTGATGGCTCCTCAGGTGCAACTGCTCCCAAAAATGGGTGTGATAAGCCAAAATGAACATCAAGAATAACTAATAAACACAAGCAAGGTTATATGCAAGCTTCCAGTTGATTACAAAATTAACAGTATTCAAACAGCCAAACACATATGAGACCAAATATAGAGACAGTCTCAGTCATCTTACCAGATAGATGTGTGCGTGAATCCTTCATTTGGCGGAACAATAAAGGGCCACTACGGTTCCTATTGCTTGGATGTTTCTGACGAAATTCATCCCTTCATGACAAAAGTGCAAGTGTTACCAGAATAGAATAGACAATTTGAAAGGCAGAAATGTGTGTGGAAAACAATATACAGAATATGGAACAATGTTGCCAAGAGATATATGGATAGACCCATGCTTCCTTATTATGTTCTTAATTTCCAGGTCCAATACAATACCCGAGGACTATGCTCTACCAACTTGGTTACCAAAACAAACATTGAACAGTTGGAGCAATGTCAAAGGGAAGTTCAAAAGGATTCAAGGCTAGGAGATCATTACACACAAAAACTGAAATGTGTACCCACATCATTACCTTCAATGCACGTCTCCATAGAAAACATTTATGACACCAAGCAGATGTAGAACTGATATACAAGTAATATGTGGTATTTTGAGGGTTAGGCTAGGCACTGTAACTAGACTAACACTATATTCTTCCAGTGCTAGCAACACCCTTTCTGTTACTATTTTCATATTTTATTTCATTTTTCCACCACCACACAAAAGCATGTACCACCAGCAAGAACAGTGCTTTTGGCAATGATATAATACAGAGTTAAGACTTCCTTTATCGGCAAGTGTACTATAATCCACCCATCAATCTACATATCAGACAACGGTACTGCTATGACAAGATACAAGTCAACATGGAAAATACATAAACCTAAGAGAAACTATTTACCCTCACCTAATACCAAGCACAGTAGCATTTTCAGGACATATATAATACAGAGCTAGATTTCTTTTAAGCACAAATGAATAGAATCCACCCCCAAAAGCCTATTAGTATTCTGTATTTATTTAAGACAAAAGTAAAACAGACAAGGAAAAGAAAAATACTTGACAAGGAAAAAAATATAGGTTGACAAAAAAATACCTTTCCAAATCAGCACTCATGTAAGGAGAAAGAACTTGGTCGGGTATAAGTGAACCACTTGAATGCTTGTGGCATCCACTGGTGCCCATATTCTTGGGTACAGAAACACTTCTTTCCAAACTTTCACCATTGCAGTTGGCACTTTTACAATGCTCAATTTTTGGGAACTGCACGACAGGTACAGATCCGACGCTTGGTTGCACTCCCGAATCAGTAGCAGTAGGGTCGGGATTATCGGCATCACAAACATCAAAGCAAGATCTGTATCACTAGTTAGTGAAGATCCTTCATAATTCACTACTATTTTTACAATTCAAAGCTCAAAATATGGTAAACATAGCACAATAGTGATTGAGGAAAGTAAAACAGTGAAGAAACAATCAACATTCTAAATTTCTGTTCCAGAAGGATTTAATTTTGAGATTCTTTGCACAACATCGTCAAATCAGGTATGGTAACTTCAGACACCAATATATTTGCACCCAAATACTTCACAATACACTCCAAACAAAATAAGCCAATACATGTATTCCTCAGTGTTGGGGGGGAAAGACCCCTTGAGGCAATAAAGCAATTTTATAAAACAGACAAGTGAAGGCATAAACCAAATCATGCTGAGACTAAGGGTATGTTCAATATGGCCAGAAAGTTGCATTATGAAGAGCTTACTTTAGCGCCTCTAGGGGGCGGCTTGGAAAAGAAGAGGAGAGAGCATCATTCATATCTTCAACTTCTTGTATCTCATCCTGATACGTTGGAACCATGAGGTAATTAATGTAAAAGTATGAATTTAGTTTATGGGGTCTCAATTGGGTAACTATGATAGTGAAAATCCAGTACCTCTTCAGGCCTTGCAGAAGCAACATGGTTGACCCTTTCCTGGTAAATATGTTCTGGGTCATTGTAAGCATCTTGAGAGTTATTCGTAACTGCGTTATCCCTGACATCTAAATGACAAGTGCCATTCGAACTGTCTATCTGCCAAAGAATAAACCTTCAATTAGAAAACACAGAATATTGGCAGCAAGTTGCTCTTTTGGCTGATTTATGTCACCCTTAACAGCTAGTAGAATCCAGAACACAAAATTGGACTCTTACAAGGGCAGCTGCATTTTTCAAGTCCTCTAGATTGAAGTTCCAACCACTGATGCCTCGTATGTACTCTTTCTGAAGGCAAATAATTGCATCTGTCAGTAATAACAAAGACAACATCTGTATGCATAGTTCAACTCTCAACCAAGAAAAGGTTCAAATAGTAGTTTATATTGAGTTGCATGCTCCAACCAATTCAACCCAAAAGCTTAAGTTGATAAGGAAAGGTGGGCAATTCACTTATAGTCCAACACTCCCCCTCACGTGCAGGCTCTCTTAGGCTGCATACGTGGAAATTGGAGTGGGCGACAATTATTTTATTTAATCGCGCCCGCCAGGATTCGAACTCGAGACCTCTGGCTTTGATACTGTATTGAGTCGTATGCTCCAACCAATTCAACCCAAAAGCTTAAGCTGATGAGGAAAGGTGGGCAATTCACTTATACTCCAACAGTTTGTATTCCAAAAGATAATGAAATCTGGTAAACACAAGTAGGTGGTTGCTAAAATCACAGTTCCAAAGCCCTCAAAAAAAAAAAACACAGTTCCAAAAAAAAACAATTCTACAAAAGTATGTGTTCCTGCTTTCAGAAACTTGTAAAAGATTCATCTTTCAAAACATCACAAAAGCCTTATTTCAACTATTTGCCACATTTAAAATGGAAGTTTGGTTAATTTCTTTCAGAACAAGTAGAGGACCCACAACTAAAAAATATGTTTCTTTCAAGGAGGCAATCTTGAAATAAACAAAGATCTCATCCACCCCTCAAAAAAAAAAGATCTCATCCAACTATTTTAATCCAAACCTAAGACCACTGGAAATCCCAACCGAGAGCACAATACTAATTTCTAGTAATTGTGAAGATTTAAGATAACACAGAACAAAAGAGCAGACTCTAACCTGTGATAGCTGTTCCTTGCTCTCTTGACCAAGCTTGTTATTGAGAAGCAACTCGGCCTCTTTGCTCTACAATTTAAGTAAACAAAGGTCATACTGGTTACAGCAATGCCATGCCACCTCATAAACACTTATTCACACCTTCAGTTCCCTAAAGCGTTCACCCAGCGGAGGTAGGCCATCAAGAATACTCCGTGCTAGATATTCAGCTGAACGAGCATGCTTAAAGAAAGAATGCTTCAAAAGCTTTTCTGAAGGAGGACGCTTTCGTGGATCCTTAACCAAGCATGTAGCGACCAAATCCTTGAAAGACTAAATAAAAAGTACGTATTAATATAGAATCTATACATTAAACGAAAAGAACTCAGTAAATAGAACCAACCTTTGAATACCTTTTGTCCCTCTCATAGTCTAGACCTGGTGGTGCATTTTGCAAGGTCATAAGCAACACCTAAAAAAGGAAAAAGCATCACTACCATTCTGTAGTCCACGAAAAATTATTGATGCAAAAAGCAAAATAAATATACTTAAGTGCTCACCTTCATTGGAGGATACTTTGAAAATGGAGCATGACCATGTGCTAGTTCTAATGCTGTTATCCCAAAGGACCAAATGTCAGCTCTGTTTGCAAATCATAAAGGAAAAATTAGGAGAAAGGGAAACATATATAAACAACAGACTAACCAGCAAGGACATTATCCAAATTTACAGGTGCTAGCCATGTACTTACTTGTAATCATAACCATGCAATTGTTGCATGACTTCAGGAGCCATCCTGAAGATGCAAGGATTATGTAAGACCAACCGTATGTTCATTCAAGCAAATAATGAAAATGACATTGCACACTAAAATAATGATATGCCAATTAATAGGTAGAAAATATTCACCAGCAAGGTGTCCCTACAAATGTATTTCTTGCTCTTTGCCTATTTCCAGTATCGAACATGCAGGCTGACACTCCAAAGTCTGCTAGCTTCACAGCTCCATTTGTATCTATTAAGATGTTTCCAGCCTGAAATAGATTAGTGATGTGGAACATAATTTAGAACATGCACCCAATGATGATCAAAGAAAACGCAAACTGAAACCAATATCATGATCTAGCCACATCAGAACATCCAGCAGTGGTGTTTTAGTTAGAACAGATACTTAAGGTATGGATGAATATATCCTAAGTTTTCTGTCTTCCCCTTGGTGTTTTGCATTGTGCCCTATTCCATCAGTGTGTTCTTGCGTAAAAAGTTTAGCAGCATGCCACTAAGTTTCGGCTTCAGAAGATAGGTATAGATTTGTCCTCCAGAATTTGTGCAAGTGTTGCAATCTGACATGAGCGCTTGGCCTGTTGGCGTCCAAATCAGCAAACTGGGGAGAAGGGAGTCTTGTACTCGTCAAATAATAGATGATTTTCGAAAATGTTTAATTACTAAGTACTATGTCCAGTCAACAAAGATAAGGTACCATAAATACGCCTTCGGCAATTGATGTTTATTAATATATATGTTCGAAACAAAATAAAAGTATCATATTACTAAAGCATTATTAAAAGAAATCTATTCATGCCATTTTCAAATTACAATCTAGATGCATATGAAAATATTCTGGACATATGAACTTAGAATTTGCTGACTACACTCTCTCCAAATTTATATTAGTGATGGATGTCTTTAACAGTTTATTCAACTCCCAATATCCCACAATTCTGCTCTATTATAAATCCAAAAGATGTATGTGGCCTCTATCTCAGAGTCGAAATCTTTGCATGCAAAATTGAAGCACTTGCAACCAGGACATGAAGTAATATCTAGAAAGGACAGCAGAATAGGAGTCCTTGATATGGTCCATAACGGACTAGTGCATGGCTTGAACCAAAGGGTACTGTACTATTAAAGATTGTTGGAAGTAGGGGCTAAAGCATATTGATTTTTACTCGCATTGGTTACATTCATAGGGTACATGTCCTTTTATAGGACTTACAAACCGTCATATGACAACTCACCATTAGCTAGTAGTAAAATCCTAATTTACTTATACAACCTCAACTTTACAACTAAGTAATACCTAGGATTCTAGAGGCATCATGATCCAACTATAATGATCATGTATGCTCCTCAAGGTAGTCAATACCAATTTGACATTTACCAATCCTAAGTAATTTACTAGCAGCTGATTAGCAGCAAGGATTATCCTAACAATCTCCCCGTAATCCTTGTGCATCTATTTTTTTTGGCGGGAAACGCCGCGGAGCCGCTAGCTCTCGTATCTTGGCAATTCAACATGCGCACAACCTCCAGGGAGCTCGGGGAATACATGTAGGCCAGGGAGCACCCCTCCACGATGGCCAGACCGCCCTATCCGCGGGGAACGTGGTCCGCCATGACCGGAGCCGCTGCTCGCGTGCGCTCATGACGTTCCCGCCCGACGGACCCGGACCACTCACACCAGCACGCCTCCCTACGACCGCTGAACACGATCACGGTGAAGCTAACCTCCTCCCGCGATCCGCGGCAACGAACGCGTCGAGCTCGGACTCAACGAACGCTCGCCGGGCGCGCGCACGACACGGCCGTGGCGCGACACACACGCACGCGATCACGCGCACACACGCGTGATCCCCTACCCTATGGACTCGATCACGTACACAGAACGCACACACACACTACGGAACACACCATGGCGTGATTTAAGCTAACAATCTCCCCCTAAAACACGCCATGGCAACCTTCAGCAGCTTCACAGGAGCGCCGGTTCCTCCTCGACGCCGGCGAGCAGCGCCTTCTCCTTCTTCCTCTTGGTGCAGTCCCTCGCCATGTGTCCACGGACGCCGCACTCGAAGCACCGTCCTCGGTAGCGACTCCTACGCTCCGAGCTTGTGCTGCTCCTCCCGTCGTCATCCTCGCGATCGCCACCATGGCCGCCGCCACGTTCGCCACGCCTCGCACCGCCGCCGCCGAGCACCTGCTCCTTGCCGCGCTGACGCCGCTTGGCTTCCCACTGAGCCTCGGTGAGCATCAGCTGCTCAGGACCCTCAGTATTGGCCACCGGCTGATCCTCAGCGTCCGCCTCCTCCGCGATCTGCAGCCGGCCGACGAGCTCATCGAGCGACATGGCGTTCAAATCCGCCAACATCTCGATTGCGACCGCCACCTGCTTGAGCCGCTTGGGGACGACGCGCAGCACCTTCTTGACCACCCGCGGCGCCGCCAGTTCCTCACCGAGACCCCCAAGCCGTGCCGTCAGCCGGTTGACGCGCACAGCAAAGTCGGCCACCGACTCACCGTCGTTGAACGCGAGATTCTCGAACTCCTTCATGAGCCGCTACACGTGCGAGGCCTTCACCCGGTCGTCACCGCCTCGCATGCTCTTCACGGAGTCCCAGGCCTCCTTCGCCGTCTTCTTCACGGCGAGCCCGGCCTTCATCTCCGACGGAACAGCACGAAGAATCGCGGCCAGCGCACGGCGATCCTTCGCCCGATCCTTGCTCGCCGTCTCCACGACATCCCATAGCTGCAGCGCCTCAAGCGACACTTGCATGACCAAGGACCACTCATGGTAGTTGCCCTTGGCCAGCAGCGGCAGCTCCACCGCGCCGAAGTTGGGGACGAACGCGCCCGCCGCGCTCGAGCTCGCTCCATCAGGCTTCTCCCCGCTCGGCGACTCACCGATCTTCGCCATAACCTAGCTCTTGATACCACTTGTTGGAAGTAGGGGCTAAAGCATATTGATTTTTACTCGCATTGGTTACGTTCATAGGGTACATGTCCTTTTATAGGACTTACAAACCGTCATATGACAACTCACCATTAGCTAGTAGTAAAATCCTAATTTACTTATACAACCTCAACTTTACAACTAAGTAATACCTAGGATTCTAGAGGCATCATGATCCAACTATAATGATCATGTATGCTCCTCAAGATAGTCAATACCAATTTGACATTTACCAATCCTAAGTAATTTACTAGCAGCTGATTACAGCAAGGATTATCCTAACAAAGATACAAATAATTTGAATAAATACTTTGAAAACAAGGGAATCTAAATGATGTTTAACTAATGATAACACTCTGAAAAGGCGCAGAACCTTGAAAGGAATTTCTTTAGTGGTGTTTCTTTAAAGAGATTGACGCTATGTAGCTAAATTTCACACGAGTCAATCCTAATTCTGGATGCATGCTTCTGACCTAACACATAACTTGGGATTTAAAGGCCTACAGAAATATATTACCTTTACATCTCTGTGAATATGTCCTTGAGAATGAAGGTAAACGAGAGCTTTCAGAACTTCCCGCAATAGAGTAGCAATTACCGGCTCATCAAACCCTTCTGGAAAAGAAGTTTTCATAATATGGAGAGCAGATCCAGCAGCCATGTAAGGCATGATAACCCAAAGCTGATGCCCATGTGTAAATGAGCAATATGCACGAAGAAGATTTGGGTGGTCAATCAAACTCATTGTTTGTACTTCACGCCTTATCCCGTCCTAAAGAATGGTAATTCCAAAAGGATGAGAAACACAAGTCACAAAATAGTAGCTCAACATTAGCTTGATACTTTGAAGCTCACAGAGAAAACAAGAGGTAATTGTCATTTAAAGGATAAAAGATGGATGTAGCTTACAAGTTATCAAATACAAGGAAACACACACAAAAGAAGATTGAATTTATTGGAACCTACAGCATAAAGTGAGGCAGCATGTCCAAATGAAATTGCATTCCCATCAATATTACAAAGGATTGGATCACATAAAGTTATGATGTTGCCTGGAGTGATGTTTACATTTTGTACAGCAGTTTTGATTAGCAAAAGATTGAAGCCACCCCCCCGCCCGACCCCCAAAAAAAAGGAACCTTTGCAAGGTACCATTTGCACTTTACATGCAAATAATATCTGACCTAGACCTATCACACACCTTATAATGTTGTTATCCAACTCGTGTGATCATTGCAGAATTACCAACTACCAGCTGGCCCTAAAATTATTATTCAGGTGAAAGGATTGCGCATCATTGGATGTCAAGTCTCAGCTTCCATAAATATGAACACACATTAAGTGCCTGCTGGTTTACATGCGGTATAAGATGCGTGTAGTGAAATGCATGGACAAGTGCTAATACTCAATTTAAAAAAAAATGCTGTCTTAGCATCCAAACACAGAACAGGATGACAATCAATTCTTTCACCCATGACATCTCTTGCTCCCACCTTCAATTAATGCCATTCAATCACCATACTCATTCAATGCAAACTCCACTTTGCAATAGATGGATCTTTAACAAACACCACCTTGAAAACCATAAGAACATATCTTGGATAACAAAACCATGGTTCTTAGAGGACCTATAATTCATTTGAAAGTTGCAATACAGTGTGAGGTCTGAAAGCCTACCCACATGATAATATATGCAAGAGCTACAAATTCTAGAATCCCATTCCGAAGAACCAGTGTCCAAAAACCTGAGGTCTAAAATCCTACCCACATGATAAAATAATTTGTCAATGTGCTGCAAGAACCAAAAGAGCCTTACGGTGGCATAATTGCCCTGGTTTGCCTACATTTGTTTTGGAACAAGCATCACTTTATGCTACAAGAACAAGAATTTACATTTATTTCTCCAAAAGTAAGTTTTTGATAAGAATTTACATTTATTTCTCCAAAAGTAAGTTTTTGAAATATCAATTAGCATAACTCAATTAAATGAAGTTTGGCACAGGACATAACTTACCAGGTCATTGTTGCATTTCTCAAGGTCAAGAACTTTGATGGCAACCATAATGTCAAGTGGGACACAAAGAGCTCGGTACACTGTGGCACTAACACCTTCTCCAATTTCCTCATATAACTTATATTCATTGGCGTCAGTTGGAAATCTTCTACTAAGCAATGCATGCTCCATGGTCCAAATTTAGAGAGCACTACAGGTAACATCAGCGCTCTTAAAATTTCTGTAGCATAGAAACACAGGAGTAAATGACAAGAACACCATATAGGTGTGCCTGAGGATAGCACCCAGCATTGTGAAGTTTGATAGGTGAATGCTTGGACCAATATGGGAGCATTTATTTTATTGGGTTAATTTCATGGATCCTTTGCTCCAGTGACTATTGCCAGACACAAGAATGATGTAAACACCAGAAAGCTACTCAACCTTGCTTCACCAATAGTACTGTGGCAGAATATTACAAGCTGCAAAGCAAGGAATAGGAGAGCATCAACAAGATGGAGCACCAAGGATAGGGAAATGGGCATAGCTGCATTAAAAGGTAGTAAGGCACCCACATCGCAAACAGCATAGCACCATATCCAGACTTAACTAATAGGTGCTAAAACTATCAATGGTAGACCAGAAACTGAATAACTTGACAATGCAACCTAAATCTTGCATTAGAGCGAGACGAGAGACCTATCTAGACATCGAATAAGCTCAACAATTCTTAAAAGAGAAAAAAAAAGCACACAGTGATCTTCTAATACTAAGCCGTAGTGCCTAGTAACAATCTAAAAAGGACCCAAGAAAAAACCCCAATAACAACAAATGCATCAATCAATAGCCTAACTTAGCATCCTATGTCCAAACCGCTGATGATAGTGAAGTGCAAAGCTCAATTCATCAAGCTTGTCTCTGCGAACTACTAGCTCTTAGCAGGCGTCCCCATACAGCTTCATTGAGCTCTAAGCTCGCTCACTTCATACTTACGCATAGCAAAGCAATCAGTTCGGCCCCAAGCTAAACCGACCATCGCGTCCGACGAACCATCCTAGATGCACTTCCCAGAGCACCTAATCCTAAGATCGCGCTATCCAGATGCTTCACCACGCGCTACGCACCACAGCGCGCGATCCCCGGGGAGCAGCGTTACCTGGAGACGGTGCGACGAGGCACCCCGGGCGGCGGATCGCCACCAGTGAGCGGCCGAGGCCGGAGCCGGCGCGACGGTCGTGGGGATCAAGGCCGCGGCGGGGGCGGAGCGCCCGCGGATCTGAGGGGCAAACGAGGCGGGGCCGGTGGCCGCGCGGATCCCGACGGAGAGGAAGGATGCCGTAGACCGGTTGAGGCGGGGGACGCGAGAGCGGAGGAAGGCGCCGGCGACCGGGAAGCGGCGGCGGAGACCGGGGAAGAGGACGGACGAGGAAGCGGAGCAGCGGCAGTAGCAGCGTAACGGGCTTGGGGAAGACAAAGCGGAGAAGAGAAGGTTGCAGTGGAGGCCGTGACTGTCTCTTCCTTTCTGGGCCCGCCGATTTTCTGTGGCCGCGGCGTGACGGGGCGTCGCTGCCTGGCTGCCGCTGCGAGACTCGGCCACGGCAATTATAGGTATTCTTTATAAACTATATTAGGGATGGCAACGGGTACATACCCGCTGGGTACTGTCAATCCATACCCGTACCCGCTACATATAGTTTTACCCGCTAAAATACCCGTACCCGCACGCGGGTACAAAAACTTACCCATACCCGCACCCGCGCGGGTATTTTTACCCGTCGGGTAACCCGTACCCGATGCATAGTTGGTATAGACTATCAAAATTATATGTCTAGCACATAATAAAAACCACATAAATACATATAAAAAATATAAATAAATAAAAGCAAGGCAAGTAACAACTCATACTAAATTAATAGTATAATAGATTATAAGATCATTAGCTTATGAGCAATATCAAATCACCACTCACTAGCAAATTACAAGTTTATGTGTTCATCACATGCATTAATGACGGGTATATTTTACCCACGGGTATGCGGGTATGGGTAGTATACATCCGTACCCGCACCCGCCTACCCGACGGGTAGAGATTTTTTTCCATTAACACACCCGCGGGTGGAGATATCTTTCCATACCCGCCTCTTTATCGGGTAAAACCCGTCGGGTTTTCGGGTTTCGGGTACCCATTGCCATCTCTGAACTATATTAAGATAAATAGATCTGCTTTCCTTTTTGTTGAGGTCCCCGACGTCGATATCGTGTATATAACCGTGTTTGGAAGGACCTGGCCAAAAAATTGGCCGCCAAACATTTGATGTGTTCTGGACAAAATTTTGGCCAAAGTGGGACCGCTGCGGGTCCCACGTGCAGGGGTCACGGGCGCAAGCGTTAGGCGTCCCCGTGACCCGTCCCCCGGCCAAACCATGCGCCCGGCTCCGCTCTCTCCCTCCCGGGTGAGAGGCTCTCCCCGCCGCGCCGCCGAGGGCCGCCGCGCCGCCGGCCCCAT
Source organism: Alloteropsis semialata (assembly GCA_004135705.1). Taxonomy (NCBI): domain Eukaryota; kingdom Viridiplantae; phylum Streptophyta; class Magnoliopsida; order Poales; family Poaceae; genus Alloteropsis; species Alloteropsis semialata. The sequence goes on from CM014273.1 coordinate 36,771,125, forward strand.
CCGAAGCTCCACCGCCCATCCATTCGCGCGCGCGCCTTATTCAGCTGCTGCACACCGCGGATCTGGCAGCGCAGCCGCCGCCGGTAGCCGCATCGTGCAGATCGGGCGGGCGCGCATCGGGGGGCCTCCGGCTTGGGAGTTCAACGGCGAGCGGCGCGAGGTGGTCGGGGGCGAGGTCGGCGCCCCGGCCTACGGATCCGCTGCCGTGGCTCGCCGTTGGGACTTCGTTGCGGCCGCAACTCCCTCGGGCGCCCCTCTTCGTGTACCGTCTTCAAGCTCGGTGACGGCTGCCTCCGCCGCCGACTTCTCCGTCCGCCCGGTGAGCCGGCCACCTTGGTTCGTTCCCCCTCCTCGTTCATCCCTTATTGGCGGCGCCTTCCACGGTAGTCCTCACTTCACCGCCACGCCACCTGCTCCTCGTCCGCGGCCGTCCTCGTACTCGCATCCGCCTGCATCACATCTATTCCGGCCCCCTTCACCTCTTCGTGCACCCCAGCATCCTCACGGCGGCAGCATGTTCGGAGGAGGGGATGACTCATTCCGTCCGTACTCGCAGCCGGACCCCCGGTTTCCCTCCGGGTACTACCCCATGCATCCGTCTTATTCCAACCTCCCGCTCCCCGGCAGCGGCACTCAAGCGCCGCCTCCTGGGTTCCCGCGCTTCGACATGAACCACTACTTCGGCAGCTGCAGTACCCCATCCGCCCCCCCTGCGTACCATGGAGGCTGGCCACCTCAATCCGGAGTACTCCCCTTTCATGAGCCGGCACGGTATTCGACCTTGTCCGCGGCACCCTTCCAACCAGGCCCCTACGCATCCCTTCCAGCGATGAACACGCCTCCACTGCCTTCCGCATACGGTGAGTGGCATTCAAAGGTGTCTGTATTTTTGTTGCAATCCCTCAAATTCAAACAATCTTTGCTCAATTAACACTTTGCAGAACCTTATGGCGAGAGCAGTAGCCGTCCAGCCCGTGTGGACGTCCCACCGGTGACCCCTTCATGGCCTTCGGCTCCGACGGCCGATGAGCCCGCTGCGTCCGGTGCACCCGGCCATCGGATGACCCGCAGCCATTCGCGCATGCAAGGAGCGTCCCCCGTGCATGATGTGGGTAGCAACAACAACTCAATTGACTCTGATGCTGCTGAAAATGACATGTCCTCGGTGAGGATAACTTCCGTCTTTGCATTCCATGTATTGTCTCATTTCCAATGATAGAACCAACTAACTTAGCCTATACATATGAAGCTGTTACAATCATTTGATGCTGTTACAATTTGCATATGTTGCTCTCCAATCAGTTTTTACTCATATCCGTGAACCAATTTATGAAAGAAAAATGTTAGTGCTCCAGCTTATCTTATTAAACTTAGAGCTAATAGAGACGTATTAGGTTGACCTTGCCTTACCACGTGTTCAGCTGACTTGAAGTAGCAGTAGCAGCAGCAGTAGGTACTTTATGTACCAACTACTGTAAGTACTGCATGATCATACCTGTAATACAAGCAAGCCATGCTTTGTTCATGTCTTGGATTGTGAATCTAATCAAGGCAACCATAGCACGTGAAGTTTGTTTGAGTGTATGGGTGTGTGAGCTAGCTGCTCACCTGGATCAGCTGCTCTGAGGTAGATAGGCTAATAATTTACATTACCCGTTTATGAAACTAGCATTAATGTATTTATTTGCAGCGCAGTTTATGAATCCTACCAGTTTATAAAACTTGCATTCGTAGATTCCATACAAGCCTACAAGTTTCAGGCAACACCGCAGTACGAAACTATCCTCAATTTCTCAGCAGCATATCACACATCATTTTACAAACTTTTTGTTTCGGCTTATTGAGCATTCTACTTTTTTCTGTGCATTGTGTACTGATTCAGTACTAGTTCCTATCTAGATCCTTGTGTTACCAAGCTGACAGATAATGCAGTTTATGAAACCCCCATTTCTGTTATAATTTGCAGCTCTGTTTCAGAATTCATTAAGACTTATGCATGTGTTACTATAAAGTTTAAAATTATATTCGTACCATTAGAGCAAAATGGGACGATGTTCGTACTCAAACTTTATGTCAGTTGTGGATGGATGAAAAACATAAAGGCAACTGTCCTCTGGGTAAAATGAATTGTCATGGTTGGAAAAACATGGAAGTGGAATTCGCCAGACGAACGGGGGTTCGTTATCATAAAGGCAAGCTCAAAGCACGGGTCTCACAGCTCAAGTTGTTCTATGGCGCATTGAAAGTATTGCAACGTGGCACAGGGGGCGGCCGAAACCGGAACGGTGGTTTCAAGGCAGCACCTCATGTTTGGGCAAAATTGAAACAGGTAATATCTTGCACTAAACTTGCACACCTAGTTACTCCATTTCCCTAACTGATTACCGTATTCCGTGATGTAGAAGCTTTGTGAGGTGGAGCGCTTGAAGAGGGAAGAGCCCCCTTGGGTTTGTATGCTGGAGGACATGTTCAGGGAAGTGACGATCGACTTCTCCGCTATGGAGGCATCGGCGGCCGATCCAATCCCTGACAACATTGAGTCCCAGGACAGTCCTGCCTGTGACACCGTTTCTCCATCTGGTACATCTGGTAGCCGCAAGAGGTCAAGTAGTGGGGCGACCAAATCCACTGCTGATAGCCCGTCCAAGATTAAACAGGCACCCTGTACACCTTCTAGTACCATTCCACCAAAGAAGAGACAAAATTTGTTTATGAGGATTTTTCATAAGGTCACAGAAACCCAGGAGCACACTTCAAAGGCTCTTGCCCAGCTTTCTGCTGCTCAAACCCAGCGGAAACAAGAGGCAAAACTGGCGTATCAGCAATGCTTGCAGCTGGCTCTGGATTCAGGGATCAATGGCGACAGTGACGAGTACTATTGCATTAGTCAGCATTTCAAGGATGAGGGTCACAGAGATGCTTTCCTGTTGCTGCAATCAAATGAAGCTAGAAGGGGGTGGATCCAAAGAGCTTTGCAGCATAGCCGCGAGCGTGGGTAGTCAGTCACGGGAGGTTGTAGGATACGTGGTCAAGTTGTGAGGTCACCGAATAATGTAGACAATAGTTCGGACATTTATGTACTGTTGTATGATGGCATTGTTTTCCATGGACCTTGTGTGATTATTTGTGGTTTACATTAACATTGATGTATTGTAATGTACTATGCATTAATTCTGTCATTTGTTAGCGTAGTACTGTCCTCTTCAACAACTAAGCTCATATATATTTAATTTATGTACCATATGTTGCACATTTTGATCTGCCCGCCGCTGGATGTTTACTGATTGAAGTTCATGTGTTGCAGGCCTGGAGTCCAGGGGGTAATGGTGACAATGATGGCACCGCTGCAGCTATGGAACACGAAGAATGCAACATGTACAGCATTCTGTCCGAAGGGGGGGGCACCAGTTGTGAAGGAGATGATATTCTCGAGTCAAGTGATGGGGACTCAAGTGATGAAGCTGCCGAAGAGTTGTACAGGGAGTGGGAAGACTTGTTCGGAAAAGATGATCCTGTGTTCACAGGCATGAAGCTTGTCATGGAGAGTACAAGGAGTACAACTAAACTTTTGAAGAAAGCTCTCGTTCTAGGTATGTACCATGACTCTGGATTGGGCAATCAACCTGGTAGGATAATTGCTGAGACTGGGGCTGAATGGGTTGAAAGGACATTGCATAATCCAACAGCTTGCTACAACATGTTTAGGATGCATGCACATGTCTTTGAGTTGTTACATGAGCAGTTGGTGAACAACTATGGGTTGAAGTCAACTACAAAGATGTCATCTAGAGAGGCTTTAGGAATGTTTTTGTACATGGTTGGCCCTCCACAACCAGTTAGGCAAGCTGAGAATAGATTTGAGAGGTCGATGGGGACTATTAGCTGCAAATTCAACCATGTCTTATCCTGTTTGTCCTCTCTTGCCAAAGATATAATTGCACCTAAGGACCCCAATTTCAGTTCTGTCCACCATAAGGTTGCTAACCATAGGGCTGCTCCTTTCTTCAACAATGCAATTGGGGCCATAGATGGCACCCATGTCAAAGTGGTAGTTCCGTTTGAAAAAGTTGGTCAGTATATCAACAGGAAGAATGAAAAAACTCAGAATGTTCTGGCCATCTGTGACTTTGATCGGCGATTCACTTTTGTTGCTGTAGGGATACCAGGCTCGGCACATGATTGGACCGTCCTTCAGGAGGCAATTATCAAGTATGGGCCACAGTTCCCCCATCCGCCACCAGGTACAAACTTAATTTGTATGGTGCAACCGCTTAGTTTTGTTCAAGCAAATACTATGTGAACCTGATTTCTGAGTGTACATAACGAGGACAGGATGTGCATAGTTTGTACATAGCTAAATATACAACCATTCATTATTATAAGCTGCTATGAAAGTCTTCTTGTTTTCCCCTTTTGTTTCATCACCCTTTTTGCCATCAGTATATCATAGGCAAAATCTTGTTATGAGCTAGTAGGTATGCATGCATTTTATCAGGTTGATAGTTTCTGTTGATTACAATCATGCTTACTGCTCACTGTTCTTGATTTTATTGTTCCGGAACTATGTGCTAATTAGTGAGCTCAACATTTATATCCTCCCTCTTCTCCAGATCTAGTACAAGTGAAACCACTTATTCTACATTTTTCTGACAAAAGAAGAAGTGCACATTAGGTGGCTTGGTGCCTTGTACTGCAATACTATTTCTGCTTGGACTGAGAACAAAACGTTTCTGCTCATACTTGCAACACATGCATGTGTGGTGCTTGCATGGCTAATACTTGACATATTAGAATGACTGAATGAGTACTGAACGAGTAAGGTTGAAAAGGAGAATGTGCAAAAATGTTGAATATGAGAATGTGCAAAACTGTTGTGCAAAACTGACCTGAGATATTAGAATGACTGAATGACTACCTGAGATAGAATGACTGAATGAGTACATCTTATACCAATCGTATTCATTGAGGTATAGCACAGTGAGCATGATCAGTTTATTAAATTATGGGAATTTTTGTTAGTGACATGAGTTTCTGCTACAATTGAAAAATATTTAGGTTTTCACCTTTCAGTTCTGAAAAACTGTTGTGCGGTATGTGTGTGCATGGCTAGTGCATATATGTGATTGATTACTATCACATTTTCGATCAGGACATTCAGTTTGTGCCAATTTTTAGTTTCTAAGCATGCGTACCATGTCATATTTCAGTGATTTTCTCACTATCTTTTCCAACTTAGGTAATGTAAGGAACTAGGAAGCCATACGCATTCTGATATATGATATTGCTGTGCTACATTGCTTATTTAAAATGGAGATGTGTGCTTTCTAGGCTGGTTAAAGTGATTGATCCATTATACATGCAGGCAAGTTTTATCTGGTTGATGCGGGGTATCCGAACCGCCCGGGATATCTATCACCGTACAAGGGGACAAAGTACCATCAGCAACAGTGGAGACATGGCCCGCCACCATCGGGTGAAAGAGAGGTATTTAACAAAGCTCATTCGTCTCTTAGGTCTGTTGTTGAGTAGTCTTTTGGGGTGTTGAAGATGAAGTGGAGAATTCTGTTGGCTATTCCAAGCTATCCGGAGCGAACCCAAACCAAAATTATTCTTGCTTGTTGTGGCCTGCATAATTTCATTGTTGACAATGATGATGAAGATATCGACTTTCATTTGGCTACGGATTTCCGCCGTGTGAGAATGGTCGATGGAGATGTTGACGAACCACAAGAGATTCATGAGCCCGATGAAGTTGATGATGACACAAACATGAATGTTGTCCGTGATGGAATTGCACATGCATTGTATATGGCAGGACGTAGGCGTTGACAAGGATTGACCTTGTTTCAACGGTGAGAGTTGTGGTGTGTAGGCGTAATTTTTTGTATTTGGTTTTAATAAATGCTTAAACATTCATGTATTTGTGTTGAAATGAAAATGTTGCCTGCTGTGTGTGCACATTGATGGGTGCATGTACCATTTGTTGACTTGGGGATCAAATTTTTGATCCAAACACGTCAAAACTTTGACAGGCCAATTTTTTGATCCACCTGCCGAACACGGCCATAGATTCTCCACACAGCATAATGCGCCGTATAAATAGACTCAACATCTTCACTTTGACGGTTCTATTTTTTAAAATCCAATTGTTTTTCGAAACACCGATATAGGCGTCACAGTATGTACATTCACCATTGTGAGAACATCCATGTAAATTCTATCTTTGCGAGCACCTATAATCGACAAAGTAAGTAGAGGCGCCCATGCTGACGGATATATTGTCCGAAAGAGTAGTCGGTTAATTTCTGAAAAAAATCCAAAAAAATATGAGCACTCGTACCGACTCAGACGCAGGTGGTCTGGTTCCACCATAAGAAACCTAAACAACTAAGATACACTCACTTCGCAATCCAATTTTTCATATTTAATAGTCTTTTATAGATAAATTGCATGGGCTATTGTTTCTTCTTGCACCTAAGTGATACACATATATGTAAAATGTTGGCATGGCAAATGTATGCTGAGTGTTGATCACACTTTCGACTAATAGATGTTCAAAGGTTGGATGAATAAGCTATTTCGAACTGGTCTCAAGCGATTAGGATTACATAGGGGCACAAATTAAACTATGAAAAAAGCTTTAAATTTAAAATATATTCATAACATCGAGTTACATTGTCGGCTTATATAACAACCTAAGACACCTAAAATTCTTAGAAAACCGAAGTATCACTTCCTTCTTACTCCATCTCGTCCTAAAAACAAGACATCCTTGAATTTCAGAATAGATTAGAAGACTAACAAGAGACATAAACCCCTAAGTTATAAGGTGGGGAATTGTGTTGACTGCTTGTTTTAATGGCAGTTGTGTATAAAGAAGAGCTCACTTCAACTGATTCTCTAATCATCCAAACTAAAATAGCTAACTTTAAGGAGGATTAAGAGGCTGTTTGGTTGCCAGCCAATAAATGGCACACCAAGCATGTGGCAGCAAGAGAGTTGTGGCGTCCAAATTTGACACCTAACTTGAGGTGAGAAAACAACGTTGGCTAACTGGCATTTAATGCTGTGGCGTTCAACCAAGCAGCATGGCAATCTCGTGTGGCGCGCCGCATGTTGGCGTGGCGCGTTGTGGCACAGAACCAAACGTGCCCTAAATAAACAATTGCTTAATTTTTCTTGGAATAACTTATATTCGAAGGAAAATTTTGAATAACTAGATGCCTTTTTTTAAATGAGAGCTATTGTCCTTTTAGTGTGTAAAATTATTTATTATGTAAATCTAGGAGCGGGACCGATGCTGCAGGGTTGCAGCACAGGTCAAGCCCAAAATTTTTGGTTACATTTATTAATTGAACATCTAAAAATTTGAGTTAAACAATGGCTTAGCGTCTGCTAGATCTATATCCATCTGTTTAGCACACTCCTTAGGCCTCGTTCGGGAACGGGCCGGAACGAGGCACAATCCAACCGGATCGGACCAGCCCGGATTGAATCCTACCTGACCTGTTCACCTCCAGAATGAATCCGAGGCTGAGACCGGTGCGTGCGCGACGAGCGCGAGGTGAGGCGGCATTGCGGCGGGGCACATCTCCCCCGACGGCTACCACCACGACATCGAAGGTGACTGATTAACAATCTTGTTAGTACAAGGCAAAAGACCTAACATGTTGGCTGTCTCATTAACAATTCAATGAAGTCTAAAAATCTAAATGGACTTGTTCATTTAGATTTTTGGCAGAAGACACATGGTGTTAGTAGTAGCACTTTACCTGCTTAATTGCTGCTTCCTCTGCTTGTTGGGTACTGCATTTTATTTGATATGCTGCGTGACTGAATCTGTCTCGTGGTTTTCTCAGCCATGTCTGTGAGCTTTGCAGCCTGTATGAGCTGGGCATTTGGTTGTTGTTCCCTCTATTTGATGATCTGCTTGCGTTTGGAAACAGAGCACTTGTTTGGAAACAGAGCTACTTAAAATCTGCTAGGTATCTGTAGTTTTTTGTTGTTATATCTTGGTAACCATACATTGGCCAAATGGTATGTAGAGCTAATTGCCAGATTGATCTGTTTCCAGATTGTTTTATTTGGTTCCCAGCACCCTTGATAACATATTATTGATGTTCATAGTTCATTACATGTAACACTACTGTTGCATATGCAAATTTCCCAAGTGACCAAATCACAATCTGCTTGCCAGATTGACTGCCAAATATTACTGAAATGAATCTGTTCATACTTACTGCTGCTAACTATCACTTATTTCTGCATTGCATCTTACTATTGTTTTACTCAAAATGCATTGCTCTGCTCTTTTGCTTATGCTTTGCTAATACATTAAACTTTTTTAGTGTAAAAAATATGCTGACACTGGGGCACCGGATTAATTCTGCTAATATATTTTTTGATCTCTTTGTCTTGCAGATATGCCTTACTCAAGAGAACATCACCTTACAGGAGAAGCGGCAAAGGAGAACTCTTTCTGCACTGCACGTTCACCCAACCTAGCATTGTGGGGCAATCACCCAATGGAATGGAATGGGATGAATTCTTATTACTGTGAATGAACTCGGCTAGCTTTCATTCTTATTATGGGTGAAAAGACCTGAACTGCCGAAAAGTGTTTTGCAATATGGTTGGTTGAACACTACTTTTGCAAGACGTATGAATCAGTTATGACAGAAGACTATTTGTGACTGCAACTCAAGTTCGTTAGCTCTGTTCCAAAATTGCCAAACGAGGCCTTAACCTAATGCTGGCTCCACCACTGTGTAAATCGTATCTTAGTTAAAATAGTAGATTCCATCTACGCACAAATGGAGATAGAACGTGAGTAAGTGAGTTTGTTTCAAGTCTCTTCGAGGTCAATCTGTAAGGCTCAGTACAAGTCTACAATGAGAGAATCGGGTTTATTTTCTCTTTAACAGGCCGTTAAGTTTGAGCTTCACTTTTATGTCTTCTGGAGTGACGAATCCTTTGCTCGAAACACTAGTAGAAATGCTGATTCCTTTGGCATATATCGAGAGCTTGAGGTCATAACACGTAGCATGAGTGTGGAAAAGCAGATAAGGCCTGCATGAGGAGAAAGTTAAGGGAAAAAGAGAGAGAAATATAGGCAGAGGATGACATGTGGGATCTGCTTATGACTATGGTATCTCACCTGGTAGGAACTAGGGCTCTAGACTTGCTGTGTAGGTTGTAGGGGAAGGATGTGGACGGCCGTGGCCTGGGCGCCCTGCGTCGGACGGGCGCCGTGGCCACGAAGAGGATGGCGGCGGCTGGGAGTCGGAGGACAGGGAGAGGGCGTGCGTGGCCCTTGAGGCCGGCAATTAGATTGATAATTGCCTGCTTAATTTATTCCAAATAGTCTCAGGGATATTTATACCCTGATTACAATCAAAAACCCTAAAAATAATGCAAATAAACCCCTCTTTATCTAAATAACATAAATTCTAGCCACTTCTCTTCCGTCGCCTTTGGTATGTGATCATGGGCATAACATCTCTCCCCTCCTCCACAAACAGCTCGTCCTCGAGCTGGAAGTCAGGGTAGTTATCTTTGAAGGACCACAATGGCTCCTACGTAGCTTCGTTGATGGAGAGACAACGCCAGTGCACCAGCAGGAACCACGCGCCGTCACAGCGCTGAGCGCGCAGCACACGCTCCGGCACCGAAAGGAGACGGCCATCCTACGTTGCCAGCACCTGGGGGGGTAATGCCGGTGGTTCGCCATGAAAAGGTTTGAGCAACCCAACATGGAAAACGTCATGAAGACGAGATCCTTCAGGAAGGCGAAGACGATAGGCCACTGATCCGATGCGCTCCAAGACCTCGAATGGACCAGTATAACGAGGACCGAGCTTTCCCTTGGCGCGCGACTCCAATGCATGGGTCGGCCTGTGCAACAGGCGGAGCCAGACCCATGCGCCCACCTCGAATTCCACGGCACGATGATGGCTGTCGTAGTGGTGCTTGGCATGCTGCTGTGCTTGATGAAGGCGTCCCTTGACATCGGCTAGGAATGCATCGCGGTTTTGTAGCATGGCGTCAACCTCCTCATGCTGAGCCGCCCCCGCCTTGTAAGGAAGCAGCGGCGGTGGAGGCCGCCCATAGACGACCTCAAAGGGCGTGGCGTGGAGGGTTGTGTGGAAGGAGGTATTGTAGCAATACTCCACCCATGGCAGCTAGTCCAGCCACGCACGTGGTCTGTCCCCCGTCGCGCAGCGGAGATACATGGCGATGATCTTGTTGACGACCTCCGATTGGCCATCCGTCTGTGGATGGAAAGCCATGCTCAAGCGGAGCTGTACGCCAGCCAGCTTGAAGAGATCCCGCCATAGGTGACTAGTGAAAACGGCATCGCGGTCACTGACCATGGAAGCCGGAAATCCATGTAGGCGCACCACACCTTCAAAGAATGCACGAGCCACCGACACAGCCGAGTACGGGTGGCTTAAGGCAATAAAGTGTGCGTACTTGGAGAACCTATCGACGACTCTCAAAATCACCGAGTTTCCACGCACCTTCGGTAATGCCTCGATAAAATCCATGGAGATGTCGCTCCAGACTTGCGACGGCACCTCCAACGGTTGCAGCAGACCTACTGAATGAAGAGTGGGCGTCTTGTTGCGCTGGCACGTAATGCAGTTTCTCACGAAGGCTTGGACAAGAGCCCGATCACCGGGAATGTAGAAATCCTGTCGCAGGCGGTGCAGTGTCTTCTGTACCCCTTCATGTCCCACCGTATGTGCCATGTCTAGCACTGTGTCACACAGATCTGATGCAGCAGGGACAAAAATCCGCTTCCCATGGAGGAGGAGGCTGTCCTCTGCGTGCCACGGTGCCCCCAAGGAAGCCTCCTGGAGCTCCCGCAGAAGGCGAGTCGCCTCCTCATCAGTTGATGTCGCCGTCTAGATGTCGTCGAGGAGACTGAACATGGGTGCGGAGAGGGCATGTAGCTCCGCCGCCGGTTCGGCCGTGTCGGAGTCACGGCGCGAGAAAGCATCATCAGCCGCATTCAGGCGCCCAGGCCGATACACGACCTCGAAGTCGAACCCAAACAACTTACTGAGCCACTGGTGTTGGGGAACTATGGAGAGGTGCTGGTCCAAGAGGAAATTCAAATTGTAGTGGTTGGTGCGGACAAGGAACCGGCGACCCCAGAAATACGGACTCCAGTGTCGCACAGCCTGGACCAACCCAATCAACTCCTGCTCATAGGCTGCCAGATTGTGATGTCGAGCCATGAATGGCCGGCTGAAGAAAGCCTGGGGGCCGGCGCCCTGGTGGAGGACCGCGCTGAACCCTGTGCCAGAGGCGTCGCAGTCGCGATGAACTGGCGATTGAAGTCGGGCATCTGCAGCACGGGCCCCGTCGACAGGGCGCGCTTGAGGGCTTGGAATGCCTCCATCGCCTCCAAGGACTAGGCGAAAGCCTCCTTGCGCAATAGTCGTGTCAGCGGAGCAGCCAACGTGGCGAAGTCCTTGATGAACTTCCTATAGTAGCCGGCGAGCCCTAGGAACCCGCGCATGCCCCGCGGCGAACGAGGCTCTGGCCAAGAGGTCACGGCGTCCACCTTGGCACTATCCATAGCGACACCGTTGGCGGAGATGACATGTCCAAGTTAGGAGACTTAGCGGGCCCCGAACGAACACTTGGACCGCTTCAAGTGGAGGCCGTGTGTTCGCAGGGCGTCGAAGACCAAGCGGATGTGCTGCAGGTGTTCAGACCACGAGAGGCTGTAGATGAGGATATCATCAAAAATACAAGCACAAACCATCGAAGGAATGGTCGTAGAACGTCGTTCATCAGCGCCAAGAATGTGGCCAGGGTGTTGGATAAGCCAAACGGCATCACCAGGAACTCAAAGTGCCCATGGTGAATCCGGAACGCCGTCTTCTCGATGTCCGGCTGGTGCATGCGGACCTGGTGATAGCCGGAACGTAGGTCCAGCTTGGTGAAGAATACCGCGCCGTGTAGCTCGTTGAGGAGTTCGTCGACCACTGGAATCAGGAACTTGTCCTTCAGGGTCTTGTCGTTGAGGGCGCGGTAGTCAATACAAAAATGCCACGAGTTGTCCGGCATCTTGACCAGAAGGACGTGCACCGAGAAGGGCGACGTGCTCGGCCGGATGATCCCCTGCTCCAGCATGGCCGCGCACTGGCGCTCGAGCTCGTCCTTCTGCAGCTGCGGGTAACGGTATGGGCGTACGGCCACCGGCAGTGTTCCTGGTAAGAGGTGAATGCGGTGGTCATACGGGCAGGCCAGTGGAAGGCCGCTCTGCTCGTCGAAGATCGCCGCGTACAGGGAGAGGAGACGCTCGAGCAGTGGCGTGTCCGGGTTGGCGTCGAGGGCACGGACAGCCGGCTGCTGGACGTCCCCACGCGGAGAGCCCACTTCCCTCCAGAGGACACGACGGCCACCGCGCCAGAACGCCATGCAGAGGTCCTCGAAGTCCCACAAGATGGGTCCCAGAGAGCGAAGGTAGTCGACGCCGAGAACCAAGTCGAACCTGCCCAAGTTGATGCTGAAGCAGTTTATGGTGAACTCCTCATTGCTGATTCGCATGCGGACGTTGCGGGCGACTCCACCACAGGGCACGCGATCGCCATTGGCCACGGTGACGCGGAGGTTGGCACCGGCGGTGGTCAACCCGATGCGACGCATTAGTTGATGAAGTTGTGGGTGGAGCCAGTGTCGATCAGGGCCAGCAGCTTGTGCCCATGCACTTCGACATGGAGGTGCATGGTGTCTTCTGTGCGTATCCTGGCGATGGCGTGGAGGGACACGACCGGCTCGACGACCGGGTGGTCCGGCGGCTCCATGGAGGCTTCTTCCTCCGCGGCGTTGTCCTCCGAGAAATCGCCGACCTCCAAGTAGAATAGCTGTTGGCATTAATGTCCCCGCACGTACGGCTCATCACAGTTGTAGCAAAGCCCCTGGCAGCGACGTTCGAGCATCTCAGCTAGCGTGAGACGGTGAAACGGTCGTGGCGAGGCCGGGAGAGAAGACTGCGGCAGCGCTGGTAGGGCCATCGGTAGCGCGGCCGAAGGCAGAGGGGAGCGCGGCAGCGCCGGCAAGGGCAGCGCCACCCGCTGTGGTGGCCGGGACGACCGCTGCGGTGATGCCGGCGCTATCGCTGCTGCGCGGTGCTCAAAGGCGCGAGCCAGGTGCATCGCCTTCTGGAGATTCTGTGGCTCTCGGAGTTCGACGTCGATGCGGATGTGATCTGGGAGTCCGCCCACGAAGAGGTCCGCCTTCTGAGTCGGCAGGAGCTGCGGCGTGTGACAGACCAGGGCATTAAAACGCTCCTGATAGTTGCTGCGGATAGCCGGCCCGAAAAGCAAATGGCAGAGGGCCTTGAAGCGCTCCCAGGATGGCATGCCCTCATCCTATTCCAAAACGTAGTACCACGTCTGAGCCACGCCTAAAAGATGGTACGAGGCTAGCCAGACGCGATCCGATGCCAGAGTACGCTGGCCCCGAAAGAACTGCTCGCACTGGGTGAGCCAGTTCAGGGGGTCTTCGAGGCCGGCGTAAGACGGAAACTCCAGTTTGCTGAAGCGCAGTATGCCAAGGCCCCCATGTGCGCCGGCGCCGCCTGACGCACCAGACGATGACGGTGGAAGAAAGTTGAAGCTCCCCGAAATCGGCAACGGCGATGGCGGGAAGTTGATGCGATGGATGGGAAGACTCCCCGAGGTCACCGGTGCCATGGAGGACATGGTGGAGGCGGCGGTTGCTGCTGTGGTCGCCGCCGAGGTCGTTGCCGAGGTTGCTGCGGATCCCAGGGGGGCATCCCGAGGAAGACGCCAGGGTTTGTGGTGGGTGGCATCTGAGGGGGGATGCGCTGGTCCATGGCCTCAACACGCGTGGTGAGGCTCTCCAGTTTGGCGAGCATCTCAGTCAAGAGCTTGTTGGTGTCGGTGGTCGCTGGAGCAGAGGCCTGGGCCTTGTCCTTGTCGTCGTCGCCTGGCATCACTGATACCAGATTGGTAGGAACTAGGGCTCTAGACTTGCTGCGTAGGTTGTAGGGGAAAGATGTGGATGGCCGCGGCCTGGGCGCCCTGCGTCGGACGGGCGCCGTGGCCACGAAGAGGATGGCAGCGACTGGGAGTCCGAGGACAGGAAGAGGGCGTGCGTGGCCCTTGAGGCCGGCAATTGGATTGATAATTGCCTGCTTAATTTATTCCAAATAGTCTCAAGGATATTTATACCCTGATTACAAACAAAAACCCTAAAAATAATGCAAATAAACCCCTCTTTATCCAAATAACATAAATTCTAGCCACTTCTCTTCCGCCGCCTTTGGTATGTGATCATGGGCATAACATCACCCTCTCAATTCCTTGTATACTAAAAAAAATACTAGAATGATGAAGTCTTTGTAGGAAACGAATATGCTACACTAGCAAATAACTACTGTATCATTCAGAAAACTTGAGTAGAGAGGTCACAAATCATTACCACTAGACGCGTAGCGCAGTGGAAGAAGAGTTGGAGCAGTTGGTCCAACATAGACGCACGCCGGTGTAGAGGAAGTAGTCGATCACAATCGTCTCCTCCTCATCCTCGTCCGGCATCAGCTCCTTGCCTTCGCAGCCGATCAACGCAGCAGCAATAGTAGCGCCTCCACGGAGTCCACATGTACAGGGAAGGAACATCGTGCACAGGTGTGCTAGCACCGCGTGCCTAACTAGGGTTTCGAGGCGCAAGAGGAGAGGGGGGCAGCGATGGCTAGGGTTGTAGCGAGGGTAGTTCACCCATAGCCCCCCTTCCCCGTTTATATAGGCCATGCTAATGGGCTACATGATTGGAGGCCTATTAGGACTCTATATCCTTATTGGATCAATATCCAAAAGTCCAATCCGAATTGTTCTGTGATTGCCTCTTGGGCACATCACCAACAATCTCCCACTTGCACTAGAGACAATCATATAGGAAAGCTTTTCAATATTCCAACCACTTAAGTGCGTGACCTGTTAGGTTCATGTGTAGACAGCCGTGAACAGAAACCAGTTCTGAACCACAAGTTAATAGCGGTACCTAGCAGGACATATTAACTCTAAATACGCATAAAGATCATATCGGCTGAACCTAGATATACGCATACACTAGTCCTTTTGCCATACGATACCAGTCAAAGTCAAGACAAGATGCGTGTCATCCTTGTGATAGCTCAACCATTTCACTCGATCAAATAGTGGATTCAATATGACTAACTCTTTAGTCATCTTTGATAAACTCCTTAATCATATGGACATGGCTATGCACTTTCCAATCCATCTATCTCGAGGGGCCCAGAGATATCTCTCTCTATTTGAGAGGAGCAAATTCCATCTTGATCCGCTCACATCCTATGCCATGTTTCATGAGACACCTGGAAATTGCTTTTGTGACTACCCTATTACGGTGTAGCATTTGGCAGCCCCAAAGCGCACCATTACACATAGTGAGAAACAATGGCGATCTCAGGTCAAAGGATTTAACAGGTATATGTTGGCGGCACTTAAGCGCACCAATTATGAACCGCAAGCGCACGGATCGGTTGTAGCTTTTCCCTTAGAGTATCCCTCAAGGTTTATCAATCCGTGGAACAAGTGGATTGCTATGCTTAACTAAGCACTAATCTCGTTGATTGAAAGCTCTTTATTGAATGATGGTGTGTATGAGTAAAGAACTTAATCTAATCTAAGTCAAAGAGAACAACGTAGAGAACAATGATATGGAGAGAACAAGATATGTAGAATTTGTCCAAGGGATCTAGGATCACTTAAAGATGCAACCACCGAGCAAGAACGAACCGATCTAATCTATCAAAGGTAAAGATGCACCAAACTCAACCCTTTCCCTCCCGCATACTGTCACTACACGAGGGTAATCTATGATCGAGCAACAAGGGCACAAGATGTCGATATATTCTAGGTATGCAAGGGTACGAGCGATGCATCCCCAAAGCAGTGTTGGCCGACTATTAGATGTAAAGCACCAACGACAAGAATATGATAGCAAAGATCCAAAACATAGGTTTGGTAATTACAACTTAAGATCTCCCTTCAACCCCAAGGACAAACAAGGACTTTACCCCATAATGTTACACATTGTAGCGCTAAACATGGTGTAGAATCCTCCAAAGTAGATGTAGACCGATGGGGGAGATGATTCGGAGGAGGGGAATCCCTACGCCGGGCAGCTAGGGGGTGTTCTTCCTCCTCTCGAGATCCGTCTTACTTCCTCCCTTGTAGATCCAATCTCCTGCTTGTTCTTGATCCAATCTCCTGCTTGTAGATCCAATCTCCTGCTTGTTACTCGAGAGCTCATGATGGCACACATAAAAAATAACAATCCCAACAGCGTCTCATAGTGAGTCAATCTAACACCATGTTCACTAACATGTGTCCACATTATTAATTTGATATCTCCATATCTATGATCCATTAAACATGATCATCAATTAATACATATGTTATTCTGTACATTATCACTGTCTTATATAACAATTATAGACTAAGGATCATTTAGAACAATATCACAGCAAACACACAGTTTCACGAGCAAGTCACATACTTGCTAGTTAATTGTACAATAATTATTCAAGGAACACTTTATTCAATAATACATAAACATGACACAAGAATCTCCCACATACACTAGTATCATTCCTCCAAGTATCTAATACCCATAGCTCTAGTGTGTGCCTCATGCTTTGGTTGTGGGAGAGGCTTCGTCAATGGAACAGTAACATTTGGACCCGTGTGTAGTTTGCATATCTTCATATCACCTCTATCAATGATCTCATGGATGAGATGGTAGCGTCGTAGTATGTGTTTAGACTTTTGATGATATCTAGACTCCTTTACTTATGCAATGGCTCCACTGTTATCACAATAGAGTTCCACTGGACTTGACGCACTAGGAACAATACCCAACTCAGAAATAAACATTCTGATCCAAACAACTTCTTTTGCAGCTTCAGAAGCCGCAATATACTCAGCTTCAATCGTCGAATCAGCCAATGTCTCTTGCTTGGAACTCTTCCAGCTTAATGCCCCAGCATTGAGGCAGAACATACATATTGCGATTTGTAAGCATCTTTATCGGTATGGAAACTTGCATAAATTTAACCATTTATAGTGAGCTCTTCCTCACCTGCATATACAAGAAACATACCCTTAGTCCTTCTAAAGTACTTCAGGATGTTCTTTACATTTGTCCAGTGAAACTCACCTGGATTTGGTCTCGTAACACTTAGAGCATAGGAGACATCTGGGCGCGTGCAAAGCATAAAATACATGATGGATCCAACAGCCGAAGCATAAGGAATCATACTCATCCTCTCTTGCTCATCAGGTGTCATTGGACACTGAGTCTTGCTAAGAGTAATACCATGTGACATTGGCAAGAAACCTTTCTTAGAATCCTGCATATTGAACCGTTTTAATATCTTGTCAATGTACGTGTCTTGGCTTCATCCAATTAGCCTCTTTGACCTATCTCTATAGATCTTTATGCCCCAAATATAAGCCACCTCTCCTAAATCTTTCATTGAGAAACTCATTCTCAATGAGGACTTAACGACTTCAACCATTGGAATATCATTTCCAATCAACAATATGTCATCCACATAGAGGACCAGAAATACAAGTGCGCGCCCACTGACCTTTTTGTATACACAAGGTTCTTCTTCATCCTTGATGAAGCCAAACCCTTTTACCACTTCATCAAAATGAAGATTCCAACTCTAAGGTGCTTGCTTTAATCCATAGATGAACTTTTGAAGCTTGCATATTTTCCCAGCATTATTTGAATCGACAAAACATTTCGGTTGTGTCATGTACACATCCTCACTTAGTTTTCCATTAAGGAAAGCCTTCTTGACATCCATCTGCCAAATTTTATAGTCAAAATATGCAGCAATTTCTAGGAGAATCTAAATAGACTTTGGCATTGCGACGGGCGAAAATGTCTCATCATAGTCAACACCTTGAATTTGTTTGAAATCTTTCACCACCAATCGTGCCTTATGGACGTGAACATTTCCATCCATGTCTACTTTTTTCTTGAAACCCACTTGCAGTCGACAGGTATCACACCGCCAATCGGGTCAACTAAGTTCCAAACTTGATTGTCATGCATGGATTCAATTTCGGATCTCATGGCTCCAAGCCATTTCTCAGAGTCAAGTCCCATCATTGCTTCCTTGTAGGTCATGGGCTGATCATTGTCCAACAATAATATGTCACGCTGCTCTGTGGTTAGGAGTGTCAACTTTTGAGTTGCGCGATGTGCCCTCGTAGATCTCTGTGGGGGTGGCTCTTCAACAACTGGTTGTACAACATCTTGCACATCCTGTGTTAGTTCATTGGGTGCCGAAACATTTTCAGGTGTTTCTTGAACTTCTTCAAGTCGCACCTTGCTCCCACTAACTCATTTTGAGAGAAACTCTTTCTCCAAGAAGACACCATTGTGAGCGACAAACACTTTGCCTTCTACTTTATTGTAAAAATAATATCCTTTGGTTTCCCTTGGATACCCCACAAGAAAACATTTGTCTGATTTTGGAGCGAGTTTGTCTGACATCAAACATTTGACATACGCCTCACATTTCCAAACTTTGAGGAAAGATAATCCGGGATGTTTCCTAGTTCATATCTCATATGGTGTCTTCTCAACAGACTTAGTTGGAACCCTATTCAATGTAAACACAGCAATTTCAAGAGCATAACCCCAGAAAGACAATGGAAGATCAGCCTGCTCATCATCGACCTAACCATGTCCAACAAGGTTCGGTTCCTCCGCTCGGAGACCCCATTCCATTGAGGCGTTCATGCGGAGTCAACTGTGGAACAATTCCACTTTCTTTGAGATGATCACTGAATTCTTGGCTCAAATATTCACCTCCATGATCAGATCGTAGAAATTTAATTGTCTTGGCCTGTTGATTCTGTACTTAATTTTGAAATTCTTTGAACCTTTCAAATGATTCAGACTTATGCCTCGTTAGATATATATACCCATATCTATAGTAAAGTAATCAGTAAAAGTAATGAAGTACTAAAAACCTCCTCTGGCTACAGAACTCATTAGTCCACATACAACACTATGTATAAGTTCCAATAACTCAATTGCCCTCTTATTATGACTAGTGAAAGGTGCTTTGGTCATCTTCCCAAGCAAACAAGACTCGCATGTGTCAAATGATTCAAAATCAAATGAGCTTAACTGTGGCAGATCGCCCCAATTAATCCGGCTTAAACGCATGGGACCACTTCCACAGCGGTGCTCCACACACTTAAACCGAGCTAATCGTGCAATCCGTCGGATACCTTCCCGATTAAACCACCAATTCTCATGACCGAAACGAAATAGCAGCAAGTCCCACTCGAAGATGGGCTCAAGCAGTACAACTCATCACATATTTTACAGCACAAGGTTCACAAGGATAATTATACAAAGCAGTGCAGAAGTTTTAGTTATTACAAACCAGAGTTATAATACAGCGGAAGTCTAAACGTCGATACACATAACATCATGCGGAGCCCTCACATGACATTCAATCCCCGCGGCCTGAGTCGGACTCAGACGGCACGCGCTCCACGGTCCATCCATTAGGTAACACACAAGGCCAAGTCAGAGCAGCAACAGGATCATAGCCATCACCATTATCTGAAAAATTAGCCACAAGCAAGGCTGAGTATACTAATACTCAGCAAGACTTACCCGACAAGGTTAAATTCTAGACATGCAAGGCTTTATGGCTGAGGGTTTGTTTTGCCAAAAAGCATCTACAAGTTGATCCCTATTTTTAATATTTTAGCCGAGTTTAAAGTGAGACTAACGTTACTAAGTTTGCCAAGCTATCAAACAACAATCAGTGTCGAAAAACAATTGATTAACCAGATAACCACATTTCTCCACTAAACACAATTCTAACCCTTGGCCAAGCCACTGATGTATGACAAGAGATCAAGCAGCTTCATGTAACTGCGAAGGACGGACAACTCGAGTTGATTTTAACCATGCATGGGACAACCTAATCGTACGACCCGTGAGAGACACCCAGGACCTCACGGAGCAACCGTTCCCATCTCTCCCTGCCATCTGCCATCGGGGACCACTCCACCCGAGTGCACGCCCCAACGAACCCCAGGTGCCCCAGGCAAACCTGTGCTGCGGCCACTGCTACACTCGCCATCGACCCCTCGCCCAATGGAGTGGATATGTCCGTCAGACGTCAGTTTGAATCAAATACTAGGTTTACCAGTTTACCACATTTCCCGGCATACGATTAGTACTTTCAAAAGCTTGACCAACAACGCCACACAAGCAATGCCTTAGCCAACATTCATCTGTGCAAGCGAGACGTTCAACCAAATAGGAATATCGCACAAGCCCCGCTTGGCGAACATTATAAACTGATATAAAGTAAAGGCCTATATCTCGCGAGTGACAAGGCTATCACTCGACTTCTACCGATCCTAATTAAGCATGGCAGTCTAAACGACCTACACATACTAGTATTAGGACATATGTACCTAGGGATCATGCAACTAGGGTTTCAAACAACTCCTTAAACTTAAATACACAAAGTAAGGCATAAAGTACAAGTGTTAGTTTGAACTGAGGTTCGTGCTCCAGGGCTTGCCTTCCTGATCACCAGCGGCCTTGGGCCCTTCCGGACTTTGGCCCGGGTCTTGCTCAGCAGTGTAGTTCAGCTCAGCAGCAACGGGATCACCCTCGTGCTCGACCTTGATCTCGTACACTCCGTCAACAATGGGATTCTCTACATGAAATGCGGATGCATGAGAAGCAGTAATGCACAAGAAATCAATCACAGAATAACTGCAACAACTCACTAATACACATCACTGGGCAATCATTTATGGAGTATAAACAACTAAGAAGCTCACAAAGAAAGCTGGGTGGGTTGCTTTTTGTTGCTGATTATACCTATTTTAGATCTGAATTAACGTATAAAGAAGTTTTATTAAACCTTTTAATATGTTAAAAACAACTTAAACTACTACATAAATTAAGTAAAACATCAATAAATGACCACTAGTAGTACAATGGGGTTCCTATGGCTGAATCTGACATTCAGCACTCCCGGTTGTTATACATGTTTTTGGAATTAATTTTACAATAAGAAAACTATTTATTAATTAAGCATTTTCTAGCTAGTTTTTACCAAATAAAGCCTAGAAAATATATTTACATAAACAAAAATTAAGGTAAACATGTTTCTGTGTTCTTGGCAGCCAAATCTATTTTTTAGGAATTTTCCAGTATTTTACCTATTTGTTTTCTATTTCTTTTAACAACCAACATTTACTACTTGTTAGAAAATCATAATAAATCCTACAAATACTTTCTATAGTTAAAATTTTTACTGCAACTACTATTCTACTAGAGACACTTCTAGTAAATTTTTCATATTTTTCTAATCTATACAGAATATTTGATGATTTATCTACCTTTAACTAGCTAGAACCAAACTTAAACCATAACTTAAAAAGTATACACTTTCTAGAGCTGATTCTTTTTGTGAGGGTTCCTATACTCCAGAGAAGCTCTAACAAAATTTGCCAAATTTTATTGAGTAGTATATATATATTTATTACTTTTTCTACTCCATTAACTTAACTAATTCCAAATCTACCAAAATCATGAATAAACTTTGGCCATTAGATACTCAAATCAACTCTACTAATCATAACAGAACCATCAAAGATGGTTTTGCATTTTTAGCTCATGCATAAGATTTAATAAGCAATAAACAACCTCTCAAGCACTTATTCATACATACAGAAATACATCAGGAATCACAAAGTTTACATATGCATATTATACATCACTGGAAAGATAATTTCACAAGGATTCCAGAAAGTCCAAACTTGTGATTTTATGATTTTTTTGTGATTTTTAATGATTTACCAAAGTTCAGCCAAATTCAAAGGAAAAGAAAACGTCAACAGTAAAAATTTTTTTTACATCGGGGCCCCTGCGAAAATAAAAGTAATTGCAACAGGGTCCTTTCTTCGTGAATAGGTCCTTGGAAACTCGCACCTAGGCCCCTGCAAGATTCCACCTTCACACATAAGTCCTCGAAATCTATGGAAAACCCCGGCGGCGGCGGCAGTGGCCTGGCTCGGCCGGAGGGGAGGAACGCGGGGAAAGGGTGCGGAGAGGTTCAGGGGATCACGGGGAATGCATCTTGATGCTCAGTGGGGGTGGAGACGGCCCGAGGAAGTACGTCCACGACGGAGGGGAAAGGCTCGGTGTTCTGTACCGAGAAGATGACCGGAAAAACTCGAATTGCCGGCAATGCGGTCGATGGCGGAGAGAGCAAGGAGGTGGAGGGCGGAGAGGGCAAGGTGAGGGAGTCTGGGGCGAGGTGAATTGGAGAATGAGGGAGGGAGGCAGTGGCTTTGATGATGGAATTACTGGGCTCGGTAACGACGCCGATGAGGTGGCTGCTTGGACCTCCACGCGTTCACGTGGCGCGGCACCGTGGCATGGACCACTTGGCGAGGCCAATTGGGACTAGGAGCAAAGGACGCGTGGCCAAGACAGCTAGAGGACGACGTTTGGCGTCGGAGACACCGAGGTCATCGAGGTCGGCCCCCTGGCCAGAGATAACCAGTGTGACTAGTTATCTGATCCGGTCAGACCGGATTCAGTCACCTGACTGAGTGACGCGGCTAACTTCCCTTCGATTTTTCTCACAATTTTGTGTAGAAACTCCGGGAGCGCCCAATACAAAAGTTATAGATGATCGTTCAGGCTACAACTATTACAAAGGAACTTANGCTACACTCGCCATCAACCCCTCGCCCAATGGAGTGGATATGTCCGTCAGACGTCAGTTTGAATCAAATACTAGGTTTACCAGTTTACCACATTTCCCGGCATACGATTAGTACTTTCAAAAGCTTGACCAACAACGCCACACAAGCAATGCCTTAGCCAACATTCATCTGTGCAAGCGAGACGTTCAACCAAATAGGAATATCGCACAAGCCCCGCTTGGCGAACATTATAAACTGATATAAAGTAAAGGCCTATATCTCGCGAGTGACAAGGCTATCACTCGACTTCTACCGATCCTAATTAAGCATGGCAGTCTAAACGACCTACACATACTAGTATTAGGACATATGTACCTAGGGATCATGCAACTAGGGTTTCAAACAACTCCTTAAACTTAAATACACAAAGTAAGGCATAAAGTACAAGTGTTAGTTTGAACTGAGGTTCGTGCTCCAGGGCTTGCCTTCCTGATCACCAGCGGCCTTGGGCCCTTCCGGACTTTGGCCCGGGTCTTGCTCAGCAATGTAGTTCAGCTCAGCAGCAACGGGATCACCCTCGTGCTCGACCTTGATCTCGTACACTCCGTCAACAATGGGATTCTCTACATGAAATGCGGATGCATGAGAAGCAGTAAACACAAGAAATCAATCACAGAATAACTGCAACAACTCACTAATACACATCACTGGGCAATCATTTACGGAGTATAAACAACTAAGAAGCTCACAAAGAAAGCTGGGTGGGTTGCTTTTAGTTGCTGATTATACCTATTTTAGATCTGAATTAACGTATAAAGAAGTTTTATTAAACCTTTTAATATGTTAAAAACAACTTAAACTACTACATAAATTAAGTAAAACATCTATAAATGACCACTAGTAGTACAATGGGGTTCCTATGGCTGAATCTGACATTCAGCACTCCCGGTTGTTATACATGTTTTTGGAATTAATTTTACAATAAGAAAACTATTTATTAATTAAGCATTTTCTAGCTAGTTTTTACCAAATAAAGCCTAGAAAATATATTTACATAAACAAAAATTAAGGTAAACATGTTTCTGTGTTCTTGGCAGCCAAATCTATTTTTTAGGAATTTTCCAGTATTTTACCTATTTGTTTTCTATTTCTTTTAACAACCAACATTTACTACTTGTTAGAAAATCATAATAAATCCTACAAATACTTTCTATAGTTAAAATTTTTACTGCAACTACTATTCTACCAGAGACACTTCTAGTAAATTTTTCATATTTTTCTAATCTATACAGAATATTTGATGATTTATCTACCTTTAACTAGCTAGAACCAAACTTAAACCATAACTTAAAAAGTATACACTTTCTAGAGCTGATTCTTTTTGTGAGGGTTCCTATACTCCAGAGAAGCTCTAACAAAATTTGCCAAATTTTATTGAGTAGTATATATATATTTATTACTTTTTCTACTCCATTAACTTAACTAATTCCAAATCTACCAAAATCATGAATAAACTTTGGCCATTAGATACTCAAATCAACTCTACTAATCATAACAGAACCATCAAAGGTGGTTTTGCATTTTTAGCTCATGCATAAGATTTAATAAGCAATAAACAACCTCTCAAGCACTTATTCATACATACAGAAATACATCAGGAATCACAAAGTTTACATATGCATATTATACATCACTGGAAAGATAATTTCACAAGGATTCCAGAAAGTCCAAACTTGTGATTTTATGATTTTTTTGTGATTTTTAATGATTTACCAAAGTTCAGCCAAATTCAAAGGAAAAGAAAACGTCAACAGTAAAAAGAATTTTTACATCGGGGCCCCTGCGAAAATAAAAGTAATTGCAACAGGGTCTTTTCTTCGTGAATAGGTCCTTGGAAACTCACACCTAGGCCCCTGCAAGATTCCACCTTCACACATAAGTCCTCGAAATCTATGGAAAACCCCGGCGGCGGCGGCAGTGGCCTGGCTCGGCCGGAGGGGAGGAACGCGGGGAAAGGGTGCGGAGAGGTTCAGGGGATCACGGGGAATGCATCTTGATGCTCAGTGGGGGTGGAGACGGCCCGAGGAAGTACGTCCACGACGGAGGGGAAAGGCTCGGTGTTCTGTACCGAGAAGATGACCGGAAAAACTCGAATTGCCGGCAATGCGGTCGATGGCGGAGAGAGCAAGGAGGTGGAGGGCGGAGAGGGCAAGGTGAGGGAGTCTCGGGCGAGGTGAATTGGAGAATGAGGGAGGGAGGCAGTGGCTTTGATGATGGAATTACTGGGCTCGGTAACGACGCCGATGAGGTGGCTGCTTGGACCTCCACGCGTTCACGTGGCGCGGCACCGTGGCATGGACCACTTGGCGAGGCCAATTGGGACTAGGAGCAAAGGACGCGTGGCCAAGACAGCTAGAGGACGACGTTTGGCGTCGGAGACACCGAGGTCGTCGAGGTCGGCCCCCTGGCCAGAGATAACCAGTGTGACTAGTTATCTGATCCGGTCAGACCGGATTCAGTCACCTGACTGAGTGACGCGGCTAACTTCCCTTCTATTTTTCTCACAATTTTGTGTAGAAACTCCGGGAGCGCCCAATACAAAAGTTATAGATGATCGTTCAGGCTACAACTATTACAAAGGAACTTATGTCATTTGCTCAATGGTTTGGAAGTTACGGGGCTGAGAAAATGGGCAAAAATCACGTTTTTCCGACTTAGACGATTCAGTTGAATGCTGAATTTTCAGCATTTTGACTCGAATTTGACCAAGAATTCGAGCAATCAAACAAAGTTTTCATTGATCCACATCACCACCATTGTAAAGAGGGTACTTTGTACTCCCACTTTTATATTGGTGGAATTTCAAGTGTTTAGGCAAAATCTAAAGATATTAGCCTCTCGAGAAGGGTAAAAAGTAAAACGCGCAACACATGAAATGACGGTCCAATGAGTTCAAAATTGAATTTTAAATTTTTGTTTGAACTTTCCATACTCATTTGAGTTCATAAACACGTAGTTGACATTATTTGTGACATTTTGGTATAATTTTTGTATTTTGAATATTTTGATTATTTTGGTTGACTAAGTCAACACATATACCCAAATGTACGAACAATATGATTATGAAATGATGCATGCCATTAATGGTTTAATTAATGTTCATTAAGGATCTTAATTACACTAGTGACACTAGGGGTGTCACATTAACAAACCATCTTTATGGAGTTTTTCAATGTGTTTCTCATTTATATGACCTAAGCGACAATGCCAAATAAAGGCAGGATTCAAATCATTCAGCCAAGCTCTTTTGGTATTATTGTTACAAATAGATTTATCCACAAGATCAAGAACATATAATCCATTCACCAATGGACAATGAGCATAGAAAATACCATTATAGTAAATTGAACAATGTTTGTTCTTTATTACAGTCTCATAACCATCAACTTCTTCCAAGTATGAAGAAGAGATAATGTTCTTACTTAGAGAAGGAATGCAATAACAATTATTTAATTCCAAACTAATCCTGAGGGTAACGACAAGTGGTAAGTACCAACAGCTTTGACCGCAATTTTTGCTCCATTGCCGATACGAGCATCCAACTCACCTCTTGTAAACCTTCCAGCATTACTTAGTCCCTGCAATGATTTGCATGTATGAATCATCGATCCAATATCAAATACCCAAGATTTACTAGAAGATGTAGCAATATTGATTTCTAAAACATTTATATGTGAAGTGGAAGTGTCACTTCCTTTCTTCTTATTTTCCTGCGAGTACTTCTTGTAGTTCCTCGACCAATGTCCCTTGAGATGACAGTGGAAGCATTCATCATCAGGAGTAGGGCCAACTTTAGCCTTTGGCTTAGGCTTAGAGCTCGGGGGCTCATTGGGAACAACCTTTCCCTTGCCTTTGCCCGTGGAAGTGTCCAATGCTTCCTATTTTTGCTCTTCTTCTGGATCATCATCATATGATGTGGGTTTTTCTTAATGCTTTTCTCAGCTGTCTTCAGCATGCCATGCAACTCAGCCAACGTTTTCTCCATGCCATTCATCTGTAAGTTCATGATGAACGGTTTATAGCTTGGCAGGAGTGACTAGAGAATGACGTCTATAGCCAGGTCATCATTGAGTTCAGAACCGTCTGTCCAAAGTCTCAATGTAACCAATTAATTTGATCACATAAAGACTTAACGGGCTACTTTCCGCTAGCTTGCACGCAAACAGGGATTTTGAGATGTTATATCACTCGATCATAGCTTTTTTCTGAAACATCCCAGTAGCCCCAAAATCATAGTGTGAGCATCCACATGCTCATACTATCTCTGTAGATATGAGGACATAGGGGCGAGCATGAGACAACTAACGTTAAGGGCATCATCGCAGTGCTTTTGATAAGCTCTGTGCTCTGCAGCACTTGCATTGGCAAGGGAATCATCTGGATATTATTTCTCAAAAACATTGTTGGGACCATAATAGCAGGTACCCGACAGAGGATGGCACCCCGTCCGCGGTGTGTACTCCTTCGGCGTCGTGTTGCTTGAGCTGCTCACAGGGAAGGCACCCGAGCATGGCTCCTTCGGCGCCCGAGCGTGTACTCCTTCGGCGTCTGGGTCCTTGACGCCGGGGCACGGAGAGCAGCTGGATGAGGCGCGCCCACTGTCGAAGCTGGCGGACGACGTCGTGCTGCCGGACGCCGGTGTGTGGAAGGAGGTGTCGTGGAACGGAGCGGCGGCCACGGATGAAGGCCGTGTCCGATAAACTCGACAAGATCGGGGCCTGACCTGTCGCTGGCTCGCTGCTTGGGTAAAAAATAGGAATAAGTCCATTTTAACCCCCTTATCTCTTCTATCAATCTAAGGGTCCGTTTGGCACGGCTCCCAGCCGCTCCGCTCCGTGTGCGAAGCGAGGAGCCCTGCCAAACGGGCGCGCAAAACAGCTGCGCGCGAGAATCACCCGTAAAACGCGGTGACTGGAGCGGTTGGCGGGCGAGAGAGCGGAAAATTGCCGCTCCCCCCCGGCTCCGCCTGCATGCCTGCCATCGTCGTTACCAATTTGCCCCTGTGTTTCGCGAAAATAACCACCAATTTGCCACCGCAATCATTCCACCGGCCCAACCCTCCCACCCCGCGGTACGAATCATGTCAGTTAGCTTGTATGAGACAGTGTAATGAACATATTATGCCTATTTTTATTATTCTTAATTACCTCAAATAGCATGCATATGTACGTTAGCTTTAATTTTTATTAAAGACACTTAGAACATTAGCTCAGACAACCCACACAAAAGGGCATCTAGGACATTTGACTTCTTCCATCTATTCCAATAAATACAGGAGAAGCTGTTTTGCCAAACGGTTTTCAAAACAGATTCAGCTTCACCAGAGAATCAGCTCCACCAGCACAGCCACAGCCGGAGCTGCCACAGCCACAGCCACAGCTGTGCCAAACGGACCCTAAAACAGAACCCTAAACTGCAATACCGTCTAAAACACCCCCTCGAACTGTGGAAACCATGCAGTCGACCCCCTCAAGCTCGCTCCAGGCCGGTTTCCACCGTGCTAGTGTCCAGTGTCCACGTGTGCCTTCGTCTATCCGCGTCGGCTTCGTTTTTTTATTTCTCTCGCCATGCAGGATTCCGCTCCCTGATGTCCAAGTTGCAAGAGCTGCAGAGCTTGTTGGATTTGATCGAGCAGCAACAATTTCAGTGGCCACATCCCTGCATCGCTCGGTTCACTCTCCAAGCTGGAAGATCTCAACCACTCTCACAATGCTTTGGTCGGAGCAGTCCCGTCGCAGCTCGCCGGAATGAGCAGTCTGGTGCAGCTGGGCCTGTCCAGCAACCAGCTGGAGGGGAGGCTGGGCACCGAGTTCGGCTGGTGGCGGCGGGGCGCGTTCGCCGACAACGCCGGGCTCTGCGGCAGCCCGTTGAGAGGTTGCGGCGGCCCGTTGAGAGACGGGTCACCGCATCACTCGGCGACCATCGTGCTGGTGTCTGCTGCGGTGACGCTGTCGATTGTGCTCGTGATCATCCTGTGCGCCCTGACGTTGGTGCGGCGCCGGGGATGGCGGTCATGGGAGGTGACCTGCACGGCGTTCTCGTCGAGCTCGGGCAACACGAACCGGCAGCTCGTCGTCAAGGGCTCGACGCGGTAGGAGTTCCAGTGGGAGAGTGGGAGGCAATCATAGAGGCGACGGCGAACCTGAGTGACTAGTTCGCCATCGGGGTCCGGTGAGTCGGGGACGGTGTACCGGGCGGAGCTGTCCACTGGCTGCACGGCGGCGTCGGCGGCGGCAGCGGCAGCGGTGATGACCACAAGAAGTGTGTGCTGGGCTGGGACGCGCGGCTCAAGGACGCGGCCGGGCTGGCGCAGGGCGTGGAGTACCTTCACCATGATGGCGTCCCGCGGATCGTGCACCAGGACATCAATTCCAGCAGTCGCGTCAGATTCGAGAGAGAGAGAGAAGGAGAGGGCGAGAGAAATAAAAAAGCGAAGCTAACCCGGATCCACGACCACGAGGGATGCCAGCGCAGCGGAAACCGGCCTGGAGCGAGCTCGAGGGGGTCGCATGTCTGATTTCCACAGTTGGAGGGGGTCCTTTAGACGGTATTGTAGTTTAGAGTTGTGTTTTAGACTCATGGAATAGATGAGGGGGTAATATGGACTTATTCCTAAAAAATAGTGCTACAGCTGTTCTGCCTCCCCCGGGCAACTGTACCTATCATTACTGTTCTTTTTTGTGTGTGTTTTTTTTTCCTTTTTCCTCTCTTTATGCAATGATTTGTAGAGATATACGTAATGGGAGCGGATTTTCCTTGATATCCTCAGTTTTGTGCAGTTGCATTTCTTAGTTGGTGTCAGTTGATCCCCATGACAAAACATAACTCTTGCAGTATGGCTGGCCGGTAGCGAGGTGTACCAATGGTGACATGACGTTGACAGTATGGTATGATCAATGGCTAAACATTATTTGACTTTTTGGAAACTAATAAATGGTTTAAAAACTGAAAGCTGCCTAAACAACTTTTGTATGAGTGACCACGTCGTTAAAGAAAGGCTCCTAAGAGCAACTCCAAGAAGGTTACTATCTGACTCCCCAAGCCAAAATTTGGTAAGTCAATAAAAAAATCATGGTCCAACGCGAGTTGCTATCCAGCTCTCTATCCCATCCGACTTGCCAAACTTCTCCTTGCACTTACTAAAATTGGCAAGCCAATTTGCCTTGCCAAAGTGTGGGTCCCATGCACAATAATTGACAAAATGGATATTACAAAATAGAAAGGTTGTTGAAGTGGATGGAGAATGTGGATTTTTTAAAAGGAAACTGGCTGTTGAGATTTGAAGAGTGGGAAATGGATAATCTGTTGGAATGAGCAACTCAGTATGGAGAAAAATCTTTTCGTCAACTCTAAATAGAGAGTAAAATAGAGAGCCAAAAATAAAGTCTGTTGGAGATGCTCCCTCAGCAAGTACAAAGGCAGTGATACGACATCAAAAGCCTCAAGATAATGCTTGAGAAGCCCCAGTGTCCAAAATGCAGGCAGGCTTGTGCTGAAGCTGTTAGTAACCATATGGAGTCAACCTTGACCAGCGTGCCAAACATTCGTAAGGCCCGATCTCATGAACTTGTTTTGCCCAACAAAAGGGCAAAACACTTACGGTATTTACACAAACAAAATAAAAAACATTCATGCATATTTTTTCTCTACTGGGTTCTGAGTCTGACTGCGCACCTAGTTAACTTTAGTTTGAAAGGTTCACCCTCAAAGTTGCGAGGACAAGCAGCATACATACACTTCAGGAATATAGCTCAGGCCTCAAGCTCGTCATTTACCTCTTGCAATCTCCTCTGACGCACTCTTATCCAGGTTAAGACCCTCCCCGTGACTATCTAGCTGGGCTTCATTTTGCATTATCTTTTGTCTCAGCTTCCTTATCAGATCTTCCTGGGTGTCTCCATTCTCAGCAAGATAATGTTTGATACCATCTTTGCCTTGGAAAATTTGCCCATTCATATGGTAGAACACTCCAGATTTTGTTATGAACTTGTGTTTGCAACCTAATTCGATGAGCTCTGATTCACGGCTTATGCCCTTGCCAAACTCAAGCTCAAGATGTACAGTCCTAAATGGAGGAGCATGTTTGTTCTTCACAATCCTGACTTGAATTTGTGCACCAATAGCCTGTTAAGTGGGGCTGAATTGGTTAGGAAACAGCTTATACTATTCTCAAATAAGGTAAAGAATAACAATGCCGGAACCACTACATGACTGGTTCAATCCAGTTCATCAGTATGTGTTCAAAGTACTCTCAATTCCTGGTTTTTCACCATTGTAAATTTAATTTTAGTTGGCCGGCGCTATGCTGGGTATGAGTTCACAGTGAAAGAATATTTACACTACTAGATGCTCTATTAGCAAGTCTAAAAGCATTTCCAAATTCGAAATTCAGCACTACGTTGGATATGTAGCAAAAGAACACAACACACTGAGCAGAGTTCAAATACCATGACGATGATTTACCTCTTCACACTTTTTTATAAGACCTATCCTTTTGGTGTTCATGCGAACAGAAGCATAAAATTTCAAGGCATTTCCTCCACAAGTTACTTCTGCTGGTACTCCAAACCCACTAAATGTGCTTAGCTTTGATCTTACCTGTATACATGCCCAGAAATAAACTGTTATCCAAAACAAATATGGAAAACAAACTAGAACATATTATTAAACAAATGATTAACTTTGAGAGGACTGGAGGAAATTTTGAACAGAAGGTATTTCGATAAAACTAATAAGGAACTACACATTTAAGAACCAATTTCACAAATGCACCTGATTTAGAGCAATTTGTTATGCTGAGCTACAGGCTGTCACATCATAAGGGTTAAGGAACATGGCATCCTGGCCACGTATCATATCATTTACCTCCCTAACCCATTCCATCCACAAACTCTACCAAAGCATCCCCCCATCCCACACACACACACACAACACACACATATTTGGACATTGACACGGTCTTTGAAACACAACTTTGATTGGCTGTTAGAATGGAAAACAGCATACATGTTCATGCACTGAAACACTAGTTGTGTGTTTAATAGACAAACACAAATATTTCTTAGAAGTTCTGGGCTCGAAAATAGAGTATAGCGTTTTAGTAGAGTGGGCAGAGTGACATAAGTGTGCGAATGGAGGAGTCAAACCCAATTGGCACATTGGATACTATTCAATATTGAGTGAGGATAGTATCCAAGATTCCAAAGCAACTTTATTCAGCATAAACAGAGGTATGTACGTAAGTTATGAAAACCAATCCATCAGTCACATTTTGCTCATCAAGAAGCTTGTTTCACTAATAGCCTAGTGAAAAGAAATAGCCAACCTGATTAATAAATAACAGGATTGTCCTGGAGCGAGAGAGAGAATGGCTCAACTTGCGAAGCGCTTGACTCATAAGCCTTGCTTGAAGTGCAACATGTGCATCTCCCATCTCACCATCCAGCTCAGTTTTGGGGACAAGAGCTGCTACCTGTTCATATAATTATGCTGCGAGTATCAGCAGTAAACAACCAGAACAACTGTTATACATGGCAGTTTTATTATGGTTATGGGTGTGTAGCATTAAGTTATTTTGGTAGGTAGTACACAACTCTAGAGTTTATCAAAAGTATTACAACAAAGATCATTGAACTTATATGCAACAAAGAACATTGAAGTCAGATGACAACAAAGAGCACCGAAGCTATCAACTACAGAAGTCTGTAGCAAGATATGTTTTTGAATTATTATCATTATTTATTAATATAAAAAATGTGTGCTTCAGATCCTATCAGTATCACCAAAGCACTGGAATGCCACGCTGTAGGCAAAGGCAAAGCATTGAAAGCTGAAGGTACTAACATTCTACGTACACTGTCCACAACCACAACATCAATAGAGCCACTTCGTATTAGGATGTCAGCAAGGCCAAGAGCCTGTTCACCACAGTCAGGTTGAGACAGTAGCATGTGTTCCGCCTTCACACCTATTGATTCGGCTAAGGTCGGATCCAGAGCATGCTCAGCATCAATAAAAGCACAGTTTCCTGAAAGAACATAAACAATGACCTGAAATCGAAGCATCATATAGTAAACATATCCCCATGGAGCATACAAGAATTTTTAAATGTTGATGCAGCTCCACTCTTTTTTGGGGAAAAAAATATATTTGCCACTGTAAAATATATGGTGCCATCTCTCCATGAAAACTTAAAGAAAACTAAAGAAACAACTCTGTATATATATCTCTTGTAACCTTATAAGCTAAATTCTTGTATGGGCAAAACATTCTGGTGATTAACTCCAACTTTTAGCTGTTTCGATTATATTAGCCCATCCACCGGCCTGTCCACCTCCCTGACTGGTCCATGGATTGAAACAAACCCACGGGCCAGTTGGAGAGGGGAAACGCTGCTGCTGTCCACCTTGCTGGCCGCCTGCACCCTGCTGACCACCGCCGCCGTAGCCTCGCTTGCCGCCGTTCTTCTTGGGGCGCCGCCGCTGCTGCTGCTGTTGCTGGGAGCCGGAGGAGGATGACGACATGCGGCAGGCAGAGCCGCAGCCGCTGGAGGAGGCAGAGGCGACGAGGGCAGTAGATGCTACGACCTTGTCGGCGTTGGCCAAGCGCAACTCTTTCAGGGCCAGCTGATCGAGCGCCTTGGCAAAAGTCATGTCGGGGGAGGCAGCGATGAAGTCAGCGGTGTTGCTGTACTTGGGGTTGGCGCCACGCAGGAGGTTGAGGACCATGTTGGACTCAGACACAGGCTGACCCGCATCACGGAGTCGATCGGCGGCCTTCTTCATCAGATTCCCATAATCTTCAACAGATAGATCTCCCTGACTCATGGAGTGAAAATCATGGCTGAGGAAGATGGCACGGGGAGCCTGGTAGGACTGGAAGTGCTGCTCGATGGCGACCTAGAGTTGACGGGCAGACTGTTGTGGCGCCATGGTGAAGTCGAGGACGGAGTCGGAGACCGAACCGTACAGCCAGCTGCGAACACAGCAGTCTGCTTGGATCCAGGCGGCATCAGGGTTGGTAGGAGGGGCTGTCGCATCAATGTGCCGCAAGAAGGAACTCCACTTGGTATAATTGCCAGAGCGGAGGTCCAGCGTCACCCGAACATGAGACTTGACGGCGATCGTCGCGTAGGGGCTGATGGCGTCACCCATGGAGAAGACAGGAAGAGCAGACGAGGGGCTGGTCACGTCTGCAGGGGAGGAGGGAGCAGCAGAGGAAGCGCTGGTCACCTCAGACATCAACAGATGGGAGCTGCTGATGAAGGGCGCCCCTAGGAAGGAGGCGCCGGTGGTGGGTGTGCGCGAGATGGGATCTCGCGAGAGAAGAGAGGAGGAGGGGAGGCGCGCGTGGAGGCGGCGCCAGGAGGTGGGCGCGCGAGGGGGGATTCCCTCGGCGATTAGGGCAGCGGAAGAGAGGGGTCACGGCCGGCTAGGGGGTCCCGGACTCGTGATACCATGTAGAATATGGGGCAAACACCACACACCCTAGGAAGGGGGGGTGACCTTCATTATATAGGCCGGATAGGCTTGGAGTACAAGTAAGGTACAATACAAGACTATACACCTATACATATCTAATAGTTTCATTGAAACAATATACATAATACTTCTCTTTAGTACAGGTACATGACACAAGTGAACTAATTATGTGTGAGATATATTAGCTAAGCATGTGTGCATCGAATTTGCATAGTGTGCATGTCCAAACAGTTTATTTAACTAAAAGAAAAAGATACACAATACAAGGTTACACAGCCTAATTATTTTACTTTTGGCCAGAGAGAAGCCAAATATGGATGAAATACCTGTTGACTTGGTTATACATTACTAGAGCACAAATAGTGGAATTTCTTATTATCTGTATAGTGAAGCAAATTTGAAGGATACTATTAAGTTATCACGGTATCGATAGATATTACCAGAATCTCATTCACCGGAGAGGTAAACATTTAATCCAAATTTTAAGCAATCACATTTGAAAAATGGAGCAATTTTAAATAATTTTCCTCAAAAGCAGTCTGTTTCCACACGCATGCTAGATAACATATGGTGTGAAAACTTAAAACGAGATTGTTGTACTACAAATGTCATTCAACATCATTCCTAGATGTGCAATGCTCGTCAAGAATGCTGCACTTGTCCTTTTATAATTCATAGCAATTATCTCTAATAAAAGAGATCATATGATACAAAACAATGGAGAAGATAATCTCAAATAGTAAATGATTTATTCACAAGGCTTTCTACAACAAATCATAAAAATATGAACCCCTTACTGTTTCCTACCTTTGTTTTTATAGTTTTAAAGTTGAAGAGATCTTCATGGTGCAAGATTTTTAGTAACAGACGCTAACAATGATGACCCAGCCATTAGCCCCTAATACTATTTATACTACACTTTTTCCATCCATAATTAACTTAAGAAGTATGCATTAGTGAAACGAAACAAAGTCTAGTAAAGGACAATAATGTGTTTCAGGGTATACAGGATCAGATGTAAGGAAAACTAACTTACCTCCACTCTTCTGTGCTTCAGCTATGACATGAAGTGCAAGAGTTGTTTTCCCTGAAGCCTCAGGACCATAAATTTCAACAACTCTTCCCTGCTCATAAATGTAAAAGTTAGGAATGCGAAAAAAGAGCATAAGTATAATGCAGAAGTTAAGAATGGGATTCAGGGAAAATTTCAGAACTTTATCACTTAATCCCTCCGCCCCAAAAAATAAATCATTATATTTTTGTTCTAAGTCAAACTTTCTTAAGTTTGGACCAAATTTGTAGAGAAACATATCAATGTTTATGACAAATAATAGGTAGATTATGAAAATATATTTCACGACGAGTCAAATGGTCCATATTTGGCATCATAAATATTGGTATATTTTTATATAAACTTGGTCAAACTTAAAAGGATCAGCTTAGGATAAAACTAGAACTTGTTTTTTTGGGACGGAAGGAGTAATCAACAGCATAAGCAAAAATGAATTTTATCCTTCTCTATGTTATAGGTTGCTGTGAAATTATAACTTATTGGTATACAACACAAGCAGGTTCACATGATGAATTAGGGACAGTACACTGGCAAGTCATCTTATAATATGGCCTCTTTCAGAATGGAACATAAATTATGTAGACAAAATAATTAGTATCAGCAACTGACCTTTGGAAGTCCACCAATTCCTAAAGCTGTGTCCAATGCAAAGGATCCCGTGGATATAACAGGAACTTCTTTGCGACTATAAGCATGATTTAACCACATTATTGACTCCTCACCAAATGCAGATGTAATCTGGTCAAGAGCTTGCTGAAGCGCAAAGTCGTTCTGCTTAATATTTTTCTCGCTATAATCATGTTCTTCTGCTTTTGATTGTTCTGTCCCTAACAAGTAGATAATAAAACATTGTCTCAGTGGAAAAATCCTGACTGGAATAACCAGTAAATCCAATGAAAACTTGACACATACAAAATTTGACAGATATAGAAGGTTGAAAACCAATAACCACCAGTCCACCACCAGCATTGCAAAGTATAAACAGAGAAGTACATTCAAGTCAAATGGCATAGCAAGTAATGTTATAGCCCAAAGAATTTAAGTAACAAAAACTGAAGAGTAAAGTCTATTTTACCCCCTGACCTTGTCAATTTGGAAAACCACCCTCAACTTGAAAACCAGACATTATACACCCCCATCTCTTCAAAACCAGACAAAGTACCCCCTGCAACAGCTCAAAGTAGTTTTGATGGTGGTTTTGACTTTTTTATCCAAAAAACAAATCTGATAAACACAAGGATAGGTTTTTTAAACCACAAAGAATATCTCTAGGCTAAAAAATTCCAAGAGAAACCCTAGTGATATTTTAGAACATGAAAAACACAAATAAAATATTTGGAGTTCATAAGAATATCTTAAATTTATACAAAATGAATTTATCCGTAAGAAAATAGAAAAATATCTAGAAAAATCTGGAAAATCTTGAAAACATTATAATCAAGGTCTAAATGTATTAAAAACACAAAACTACACCAGCAAGAATGCAGTGAATCTAAATGTATTAGAATGTTCTGGCAATTTTTTTAATTTTTTCTAGATATTTTCCCTATTATTCTGAGGGGTACATTCAATTTTTTGAAGCTTCTAAAGATATGCGCATGACTCCAATTATTTGATTTGGGTTTGTCGTGCCCCATGTCACTATGATTTTTCTCAAAATTATCAGTGGACCGGAGATATTTTATTTTTCTCAAAATTATCAGCGGGCCAGAGATATTTTATTTTTCTCAAAATTATCAGCGGATCGAAGATTCTTTTTGTGAGTTAAAACTTGTTTGTGTTTATCAGATTAGTTTTAGGAATAAAAAAATCAAAAAACCATCAAAACCATTTTGAATTCTTGCAGGGGGGTAATTTGTCCGGTTTTGAAGAGATGAGCATGTATAATGTCCGGTTTTTGAGTTNTTTGAAACAAAAAGCCATATCTCTATTTTAGTAAGGAAAAACATTAACAAATATACACCTTCTGAAGACAAGCTACGCAGCTGAAATGCATATTGCACATTTTCATTGCAGCATCCCTGAAAAAATAATAAGATGAACATAGGTCAAACTTGAACATAGGTTTTTATTGACCAATAATTCTTCTGCTTATTCAAAATCTGGTTGAAAGCCTAGCATTATGCAGTCAGTTTTTCACAAACTAGCAAATACATATGATTTGCCCCATTTTCGCAAATAAGCAGCAGGGATGATCATACTTAGGCAAGAGTTACTGCTTAAACTTCGAGATAGTCATGATATCTGTTGGAAGAATAGATTGCGTATAATGGATGGATTGTATTGCATTGAGGCCTCGGACGATATATATGAGAGTACAAGACTTGGGGGATAAGGCAACCCCCGGGATACATATGCCAGTCTATGATAGGAATATCTAAACTACCAAATATACTCTAATACTCCCCTGCAGTCATAGCGGGAGCATTGCAAACGGTAAGACTGGAGAAGAACCCGAAGGCAGTAGCCAACGGACTGACATCCCCCCCACACAGTGAGAACGTCGGTGCGGTGCGTATGCTGTGTCTGAAGAGAAAACTGGCGAGTAACTCATGCCGATGATAGCCCTTTGTGCCGATGTCGAGGAAGCCGAGCTGGAGGACGAGTAACCATGGTTGAGGATGTCGTGCGTAGAGTAGCCGTGATCAACGTACATAGCCATGGTCGAAGATGAGGAAGCCGCACATGAAGCCGCGGGCGCACAGGAAGCGCCATGATGATGGTGTAACGGAGAAGATGCCGGAGACGAAGATGGCGACACGTCGAGGCAATCTTAGAGGGAGATGCCGAAGTCAATGCAGTCAGGCCATCATACCAGGCATGCCCGGGTTTGCCAGGACCAGTAATGCGTCGGGGATGATGGGCACACACCAGTGTTGCCAATAGCCCAATACTGGACGTGCAAGGGAGGATGCACAACCAGACGCCATTGTCTGAGGGACCAACAGAGAAGGCCTCCACGGCGGTCGCAGACGCAGAAGAACGGCAGGGTAGAAGATGTTGATGCATCTTGCTGTTGCCAGAGTAGACGAAGTTGTCGGGGACGAGACGGCGACGCTGGCTATGTGGTTGTGCTAGACGAAACGAGGAGGTGACCCCGGATTGTCCGGCGCAAGGCCAAATGATCCAAATGACGCGGCGGCGGTGCTTGAAGGAGACGGCGAAGAACTTGAACAGTTTGATGAAGACCATGCGCAAAGGACGCAACCACGCGTCGTTGACGACGAGGTCATGGACGTGATCGGCGGCGGGTGAAGAAGCAATGGCGAAGAACACTGCGGGTGGCACCGTTGCTCCCCGAGGAGGCGAAGTAGCGGTAGCCCTCCATGCTCGGGGAGGAGGCGCGCTCGACGAGGACGGACGTCACGGGACCTAGGCGGATCACGTACATCAGTTGACCAAACCGAGTGTGAGCAAGGCAATGCGGCGATGGGCGAACTCGGTGGAGGCGTCCCGATTGGTGAAGGCGACAACGAGCCGACGAAGGTTGACGTGCAGGTGAGGCGACGAGGTGGGCGGCGCAGACGGGCGTCCCCTAGGGCATCGTCCATGTCACCATGCCGCACAGTCGGAGACGAAGAAGAGGCCGAGGAAGTCAACGCCGAAGTTGAAGTAGAGGCGTGATGTCGAGGGGCAGTGGGCGACGCAATCCCGAACAGTGATCGAGTAAAAACATCAAAGAAAATAACCAAACAAAACAGCAGCAGCTTCCTGTGTAGAACCTCCGGGTGTGTGTAGCGCATGCTCTCACCCTCTTATCTCTTTCTATCTCCTCCCAGCATGGTCAAAGCTAGGGCAAGAGAAAGTGGGAGGGAGCCAGAGGTGGGTGCCCCGACATGAGGAGAATCGAAGCGGGCCCCGGCGGGGGTGGAGACGAGAGGAGCGGAGCCCCGTACGCCGGCAGCGGAGAACCCTGGCACGGATCCACCGGAGGTGGCGGGAGCGGCGGAGCTGGCCCACCGATGGCAGATCCCGCCAGGGGAGAGGCACGAGGGGTGGCGTGACCGGTCGACGTCACGGCCACCGGCGGGCAAAGGACCGGCGTCCCAGCGCACGGCGTGGAGCGGCGGGTCAAGAGGTCGGGGCAGAGCTGGTACAGGCGGTGGAGGGAACCGGCGCGGATCTCGTCGCTCCCACCGGTGGCGGATTCTGCCAGGAGTGGAGCAGGAGGAGGGATGCCAAGGCCAACCCACGATCGACGACTCTCGGGTGAGTTAAGTTCATCACGATCTGTTGCTGCTGGATGACCTTCTACAACGGCGACGGATCGATTCGATCCACCACACAACTTGGAGGGCGCTGCCCCCAGCGGAGGTCATGGGCAACCTCCTCGAGGGCGCGCTAGGGCACCGTGAAGGCGGCGCGCTCAAGGGGCACCGTGGAGAATAGGGCACCGACGGCGCTAGGGTTTGGGCAGCGGAAAAAGTCGAGTTTTGTCTCTATACCATGTTGGAAGAATAAATTGCGTATAATGGATTGATTGTATTGCATTGAGGCCTCGGGCGGTATATATGAGAGTACAAGACTTTGGGACAAGGCAACCCCCGGGATACATATGGCAGTATATGATAGGAATATCTAAACTACCAAATATACTCTAATAATATCAACAAAATATAGGAACATAAAAAATTATAGGAATTATCATGAATCAAATGGAAATGATTAATACAGGAATATTATTAGTAGTGGAAGGTGATTTCAGGACCATAAAGTTAAAAGCTAACACAGCCACAACATGACAAACTGACTGCATGAATGGAGTGATACACTGAATTCTAAAATCTACTGCATATTACAATGATGATCGGAACCGTCACACATACAAAAGCAGGTTCACAGTCCACGAACTACACGGTACCAACACTAGTCTACCAAACACATGTTGCGCACAGACATGTCCGGAACACAGCCAACGATGGAGCTTCCAATTTCAAAGAAACGCCACCTGGACAGAATTCCATCCAAACCAAGCAATAAAACCTGACGAAGCCTGTGATCCCCAATCCCCATCCCAAATCCCCATGACGGCACCAGAAGCGGCCTGCACCTTCCCCAATCCGGAACCAAAAAAGGTGCCTCAATCGACCACACCACAAAGGAATTGTACCAAGCCCCGTATTTACTTGATTTGAGTCGAAAATCAACTCGTCTCGGTTCGACACCCTTGGTTAGGGATTGAAATTTTAAAGTAAAGGGGAGGGTGGGTGCCTGGGTGGGGTTGGGGTTTTAGAAGTTGAAGGCGAAGGAGACGAACCAGCGCGGAGGACGCGGGGAAAGGAGAAGGGCCGGAGAGGGCTCGGCGGAGGAGGGGCTGGGCGCGCCGGAGAACCCACGCCATGGCTCCCGCAGCGTGGCGCGCCTGTGCAGGCTGCGGCAGGAACTTGCTCTCAACTCGTAAGAAGCCTCTGGACATTAGCAGCAGGTCTCGGACCAGTGCCTGATCGATCTACCCACCGTCCCAAAAAAAAATAATGCAACTCTTTTACACGGAGTCAAATAATTTTAAGTTTAACTATATTTATATAAAATAATACTAATATTTATGGTATAAAATAAGTATCATTAGATTAATTATGGAATATACTTTCATACTAAATCTATTCAAAAGCATAAATGTTAATAATTTTTTTTATAAATTTGGTCAAACTTAAAATTGTTTAACTTCTGGGGAAGAGAGAGTTGCATTCTTTTTGGGACGAAGGGAGTAGGCCGGACAGGTCCGGACCGGGCGGGCCCTGCCCTGTGAAAGCCAAGTTCGAGCCGTGTTCGGATGGTTAGAACAAAAATTTGTCCCCAAGAAATCTTGCATGCATGAAGTACTAAATGAAGTCTATTTACAAAACCTTTTTACAGATGAGTGCAACTTTGCGCGACGAATCTAACGAGCCTAATTAATCCATGATTTGCTACAGTAATGCTACAGTAATCATCCTCTAATCGTGCGGTCAAAGACCTCATTAGATTCGTCTCGCGAATTTGCTAGGGGTTGTGGAGGTAGTTTTGTAAACTGACTTTATTTAATACCCCTAATTAGTGGTCAAAGTATGGTGCAAAAAATTTGTCCCTCCATCTGAACACGCCCGCAGCCACTTCAATTATCCACGTCATCCGATTTAACCCTCGTAACTCTTGAAAACTTTTGGGAGCTGCTTGGAAGCATGGTTTTGGGTCAAAAACCCCAGTAAAATGCGGGCTTATCGTTTGGGTTGGAAATACCGTTTGGATGACAGGTGAGCCTAAAAAAAGTAGGCCCGCTTTTGTCGGTTACAGGTGAAAAAATTGCATCGACTATGAATCCGATTGTGAAGTCGTGGCCTTTCAGAAGATGGGGAATCGATCTGATCGGACAGATTCGTCAAGTAAAGGGCATAAGTTTATATTGGTAGGAGCTAATTAT
This sequence comes from Alloteropsis semialata, assembly GCA_004135705.1. Taxonomy (NCBI): domain Eukaryota; kingdom Viridiplantae; phylum Streptophyta; class Magnoliopsida; order Poales; family Poaceae; genus Alloteropsis; species Alloteropsis semialata. The sequence continues at coordinate 36,812,921 of CM014273.1, forward strand.
TTTACCAAATAGGTTGAGGCGATTCCTTTGAAGATTGCCAACTCAAAGAATATGGTGGATTTTGTCAGAGAACATATTATCTATCGGTTTGGTATTGCTCAAACTATTACTACCGATCAGGGTACTATGTTCATGTCTGATGAATTCTAAGGATTTGCTGCAAGTATGAGAATTAAATTGTTAAATTCTTCCAATAGACAAGCAGAAGTGTCAAATAAAAATATTATCAAAATCATTAAGCATAAAATCGATGAACAACCAAGGCGATGGCATTTAACGTTGACTGAGTCATTGTGGGCTTATCGGATGGTGTGTCATGGTGCTACTAAGTTATCTCTATATCATCTGGTATATGGACATTAACCTGTTTTGCCTTGAAAAGTCAAAATCGGATCAAGACACATGTCGGAACAGGACAATCTGACTGCCGATGAGTATAAGAGTTTAATAAATTTTGAATCGGACGATTTTGCTAAGACCCGTTTGAGAGCTTTGGAGAATATTGAAAATAATAAAGCCAGAGTCGCAAGGCATTATGATAAATAGGTTAAAGCCAAAGAGTTTGTTCAAGGCAAATTGGTTGGGAATTGATCTTGCTGATAGGGACTAAGAGTTCTAAATTTGGAAAATGGTCGTCTAATTGGGAGGGGCCCTACCGTGTGAGTCAATACGTGCCTGGTAATGCATACATTTTTGGAGACATTGGAAGGAGAAGAATTTCCTAAAGCGCTTAATGGAAAATATTTAAAGAAATACTACCCAAGTATTTGGATTGATTCATAAAGCCGATGATCTAAAAAATGTCGATTAAAGGAAGCCGATACGATACGTATCGCCTCTAGTGCAAAAATATTTACAAACCAACAAGTTCATTGATGACCATGTTATCGATTGGACTAGTATTATCCACAGTTTAAAGGATTACAACGATCACAGGTACTTCTATAGATCGCTTCCAACACACAGAGGCGGATGGCGTCCACGTTGTTGATCACCTGCAAGTCTTCTGCATCGGAGCCGGGCACTGCTTTGATTTTCTTGTGGATTTGGCACACTTCAGCTAAGAATATGTCTATCTCCTCTTTAGCTGTGGCTAGGGTTGTTGGTATCAAGCTAAGCTCTTGTTTGGTGTTGACGATTTCTTGACGCACTTCCTCGAGTTTCTTCACCAGCTCGGCTTCAGTAATTTCTAACTAATGGATTCCTTCATTGAGCCGATTTGGTCTTGCCTCGAGGGAGTTGATCTGGGACTACATTTCTTTGAGAGATTGCTTGCCTTCATTTCTTTTCTTGATGAGGTCTTCTTGAGCAGCTGATCGGCGATCCGATGATGAACGGCCAGGACGATAGGTTGTTGGCCTTCAATGAAAGCGGCCGGGATAATCGCGCTTTCTAACTCCGATGGTAGTTGTCCTTTGATCTCCTTGTATAATTTCCGGATCAGCTCGGCGTCATCAACCAGCACTATTATGCTCTTGTTCAAATGTACCAGCATGTCCCTCAACTTGGCCTTAATCGGATCAGGGAGCTCTTGAGCAGGTGGAACCTAGCTGACTTCCCCATCTCCGATTTGGACGTCTAGATCGAATGACATGAAGCTTGCTGCCGGTGAATCTTGTGCCTAAAAAAGAATATAAGTAAACACAAGTTATTGGCATATACAAAATTAACATGGGAATTGACAGGTACCAATTTGAATTGTCCTTCTCGAATGTAATCAGGTAGTACTTCTTCTGGAGTTGGGAGAGTTGGATCTTGGCCGGTCGGCTCGGATGATGCAATTTGAGGAAATGAGGTCAGAGCATCCATAATCGGAGGAGCGATGCTGATAGTAATTGGTTCTTCAGGAGGCAGGACCTCTGATTGAATGTCAATTGGTTGATCAGTTTGCGTAGTGCCTGCCTTCGATGGTGTTCCTCCGATTGGTTCCTCAATGATAGGTGGAAGGATTGTACGAGGAGGTGATTCCTAAATTGAATCGGTCAGATCTTGGGTTATGACGAATTTAACTTATTTCAAGTATGAAAATTACCTATTGAGCCAATTGTATCTGAGTTTCTGGAATTGAGGAAGATTGGGGCTCAGGAAGGATGATATTTGTCTCCTTAAAAGGTCTTGTTAGAATTGCATGCCTAAAAATTGAAAGGGAGGCGTTTGGATCTTTACCTCTGTAGCACTAAGGAGCATGCTTGTGGCCTTGGCAGATTTTGGTTCATCGAATTTGGATGGTGATTGGTCGGCACGTCCTTCCCCTTCATTTCGCCTCTCTCGATGACAGGCTATGTATTGTGAAGTTAATTTTTATCTGTTTGGAATCTAAAGAGGATGAACATGATTTATTTCATACAAGGGATTGATCGGGTTTCTTCTTCTTTGAAGTGGTAACCATGGTAGAGTTTAACTTTCTTTTGTGCTTGCCCTTCAAGATATCGGCTAGTGATGGCGCGTCGGAGCCGATGCGGGGGAAAGGAGTGTTTGATGCATACTGGATTTGTCTCCTGCTCAGGCTTGTAGTTGGGATTTCCGTGTCATCGGGCTGATTAACGAAGAGAGTTAACAAAATGATGGGTTAAAGTAAGAAAGAAAGTAGTGCCGATTGAGAACTTATGGGGTTTTCCATCACTTCAAATTCATGATCAATGATGCTGCAGTATGTGGAGGCCGAGACTTTGAAGAGATGTGTGCTCCATTCTTTCCACCAAGTTTTGAAAAGTTTGGATTGAAAACTTGTGCATAACCACTCAGGGATTTCATAGTTGGCATCTGGTGCAAGTGCTAGGACTTGATCCATCTCTAGATCGGATGATATTACCTCTCGGTGATTATCAATATAGTATAGACCGATTGGCAACTGACCGAATCCTAATTGGCGAGCTACAAGCAATGGGTTATAAAACTCATATGAGCAGTTCTTATGGCCATACGATATGTTGCTGCCCAAGATGGCGGGGGTAATGAATGACTTGAGAATCGAAACATCTGGCTCAAGGCTGTTGAGTATGTTGAAAGCCGGCAGTTCATATTCACGATCGGGGTCTTCATATGCAATCTATTGCATGTATTTCGATGCGACGCCATAATAAAGGCTTTCAAAGAAGTTAGCTGTAGTGTTTGAATCAACTTTTGAACCTGGGCAGGCCGATGCCACTTCACCAAAAGACATGCAACGATGAAGTGTTGCGTCCTCTTCTTCTGTGTGGAAGCTTGGAAATTGATGATTTTTGAAGTTTCGACCTAAAGCGAATTGGAGCTGGTTCTGCAGCCAGAGCTGAATAAACCACCACGGGCCACCGATCTGGCTAACATGCTGGTCGACTGATAATTTAGCTGCTACTTGATGGAGGAGGTGATATGTTGCTCCTAAGAGGAGGTGGCCAAGAGGATCTGCCTGGCCTAGAGCCAAACACTCTGCTATTGGTTGCATGTTATTTGTTGCTTCGAGGGTGGTGCCACAAAAGATGAATCGCTCAAGCCACATATTTCGAAAGGCTACATGTTCCCTTACATTCACTGAGCCAGTTTTGCTGATCAACCGATAGTCGAGCTGAGTCAGTAGCTTCCTTGGGTTTGATGAGATGATGGTATTCAATCCGGTCAGCATGTTGACATCCATCAAAGTTGGGGTCATCGGAGCATAGCCAAAAAGACGGGCATTCAAGGTATCGGGCTCGAAGAGTGATGATGCGGCTAGAAGATTCTCATCTTTCGCCATATCGGCCAAGGAAAGGGTGATGCATTGGCTTATCTCTTTCTCGTCCCAGAACGCCGATTTGGAAGCACAGACCCTAAGAAGCCAATTTCTCCACCCTGGGATATTGCTTGGCAACGATCGAAAAGATTGTGTCCAATAAGAGGAATGAAGGTTTGCTCCCCTGAAAGGAATCCGTTCTAATTCTAAGTTGATAAAGTCATTGGATTGGAATCACCCATCGGCCCCAGGTAATAGGCTGACTGGAGGTGGGAGATAGGGATGACGATGTCATTTTTAAGATTCTACAAAGAGAAATAAAACATCAAATAAGAAATAATGGCGTGATAGATTTCAAAAAGAGAAGGATATGGCTAGATAGAAATAAAATGACAGTAATGCTGATAAGAGTACAGGATTGGTGCGGTGATTACCTCTGGGATGTGAGTGCTTGTAGCTTTATCCAAAGCTGCTATTGTTAGATCTAAAATGAACAGTGTTCGTAGATGAGAAAAGCTTCAAAGTCATTAGGAAAGATCAGTGGTTGCCCAGATGCGGGATAAGAAACGAGTGCGGAAGGGTTCTTTACCAGATCTGCGGTGGAGTTTTCTTGAATGAGGTCTTGAGTTTGACAGAGTGGGGGAGTTCATAGTTGACAGCGGAGGAGAGTTCTGGCGTCGAGTTAGTAAATGTGGCGAGAGGAAGAAGAAAGGGCTGGACGCTGCTCGGTATTTATAGGGCTTACTGAGGAAGGAACTGCCTGGGGATTGAAGCGCCGCACGTGTGCGGGATCGAGGAAGCCAACAGTGGAGGAAGCACATGTTTCTATAAAATATTCACTACATGAGTTATCATTGCTTGGAGAATTTTGGAACAAAATAATATTTTATCCCAAAATTGGGGGGAGGGGGCATATGTTGACACTAGATTTTGACTCGGCTGGCTTAGTAAAATACTAATTAAAATTGGATCTGATGATGGCAATTGAAGAGTGAAGCCGATCCGATTAATGGTCAAAGCCGAAGTCGATTCTCATTGATATGGCGAGTCCGATTTTTACTCAAGGGGGATCCGATTCCTAATCGGGCTGTTCTGATTAAGGATATTAAAAGAGCAGCGATGAGTCGTGATCGGACACAGTGATGCAAGGCCTGAGCAGACACGATTGAGAAGAAGATGTGTGCCTATAAACTTCTACAAGGCTTGATTCATGGCAATTGTAATTTTTTTGGTAGTTTAGATTTATGATTGCTTTAAACAAATTAGAGATATTGTTCTATCCGACAAAGTTTGGCTAGATTTCTAGGGTATAAATATAAACCCTGCGCTGTTGTAAAAAACATTCACACGACCATAAATACTGTCACACCCCGATTTACGAAGGAAATCCGAATGCTACTATATGTATACCTAGGAAGTGTTTACACATTGTCGGAGTTCTAGTCCGGCAGTCCACCTGGGGGTACCCAGATGGTTGATTTGTAGGCAAAGGACAATCGCAGGACTAGGGAGCTCGAGGTAACACAGGGACACAGGGATTATACAGGTTCGGGCTACCCATAGGTATAATACCCTATGTCCTGTGCTCGGGGATCTTGTATTGCTTCGCTCGGTGATGTTCCGGAGAACAACGACAAGTTTGTGGTTATAAGGAGGGAGAAGGTATTCGATGAATGAGGGGGTCGACCTAGGCCGCCTTATATAGGCTGATGGCCTAGGGTTTACAAGTCGGTTATCTCTAATTGTATCCGGCTCTGACTAGGAAACTAATCTGAGTCGGTTGTCATATATTCTCCGTGATCTCCGAGCGGGATCCGAGTGTATCGCCGAGTGCCTTGCGGGCTGAGTCTTCTCCAATCTTGTCCATCAAGCCGGGGATCCTCGTGGGCCAGCCTGAAGTCGGCCCACATCCTTGTCAGACGTGGGACCAGCCGACTGGCTACATGGTTGGTAGTGGGCCCAGGGGTACCCATATCCCAAAGTCCCCGAGCAATGTGCAGGCGCGTGTCAGAGTGCTGATGAGGAAGCGAAGCCTCCGCAGTCGGCTGAAGCATCGTGGTCGGCAGGCCGACACAAGGGTGGGCGGTGCTCAAAAAAGAAAACCGCAGGTCATCGGGGATGACCCTGGGCAAACCCGAGGCGAAGCCTCGAGTGGTGTAACGCGAGTCGTGGCCGAGTCGGGCGCCGAGGAGCTGCACCACTTGCGAAAAGTGACACATCCTGATGGGGCATATGGAGGGCGATGCAAGGAGCCCTCCATATGGAGTAGTCCCCGAGCATTAGGCTGACTAGAAAAGTCAGGCTAATGGTCAAGAAAGAAGAATCTCAAAGCTTTGGGGGAGGCAGGCCGCCCAAAGGATAAGCTCGCCACATGCATCTGCATACATCGTGACAAGAATAGCATCCACGTGAATGCACAAAGCACACCCGTGGTTGGACGAAGCCGGAAACGATAAGGGCAGTCTGAGCACCTCGAAGGAAGGAGCTTCTGCGTGGCACAGAGCTCATGCGCTGAACAGTGCAACCGAGGTCACATGTGAACATTTAGCACGGGGCTATAAATATGTGTTAAGGCTCGGAGCCATGCGCTCATCAAGAAATAGGCATAACACCTACCAAATATGTACATGTTGGGGACTTGGTGCTGGGTTCATCCTCCGGGGAGGAGCCATGGGGACCTGATAGCTTGGTGCTAGAAGAGTGCTTGCGAAGATCTTGAGATGTTGAGCAATGTCCGGATGCTATCCCGTTGACTCCCTGCATTGCCGTGTGACGAGGGCCATGTGGGGTGAAATGCTTTGTAGAGCCAAGGGATACCCGGGGGCATTCGCTCTCATCCTTCAAGTGGGGTTCACCCGTCGCCGGTTGCCATGGTGCTACAAGAGAGGTTGCGAGGAGCTCATGTGGACCAAGCTTGCTACGGATGCAGCACTAGGCGCAGGGACAAGTGCCCCAAGCCGTCGCCTTGACGGTTGATGTGTTTGATCCTTGTGACCGGCCTATGACCGACTTTTCATGTAATTGTATAGTGTTTCTGATGATCCCTTCTTCGTTTCTTGGCTGCACATATGATTTATGTATTCCTTCTGACCCGAGGGTCGACAGAAGCATTTGTAGGTTTGCAAACAAGTGTTTGGTGTCAAGTCACAGGGACTTGGTGGCCATAGTTAGAGCGCCGAGTCCCCGAGCGTCGGGGCTGGCCGAGTTCGGAGACCCGTTGATCGGAGTTAAGAAACGCCGAGTCCCGAAGGTCGGGGCTGGCCGTGTCCGGAGACCCGTTGACCGGAGTCAAGAATGCCGAGTCCCGAGGGTCGGGGCTGGCCGAGTCGCGGAGACCCATTGACAGGAGTCAGAGAGCCGAGTCCCCGAGGGTCGGGGCTGGCCGAGTCCGGAGACCCATTGACCAGAGTCAAAGCGCCCAGTCCCCTAGCATGCGAGGCTGGCCGAGTCACGGAGGCCCATTGACCGGAGTCAAAGCGCCGAGTCCCCGAGGGTCGGGGCTGGCCGAGTACTTTAGGCAAAGAGCCGTTGGCGGGCGGAGAGCCGTTGTCCCGCAGTTAACGGAGCTTCCGCGGATTCCGTCCGTAACTTACGGCGCCATTAGGGTAATTCGGATCGACGGAAGGGGATAAATCAGATCTATTCCCCGGCGGTTTTACCACAGTCAATTTCAAAATCGAGAAACATTCCGCGCCTTCACCACCACTGAGCGCCGCCGCAAGAGCGATTCACCCACCGCCCACCGCCGCCGGAATTCGAGCGCCGCCGTTGCCGCTGCGCGTCTGCATCGTGCCTGAGCACCCCGGCGGAGATGGCAGACTCGAGGGAGACGATGATGACACCGGTATCGGGGGAGGAGGTGCCACCGCTGACGAGGATGGCGGACGCAGGCATTTCCACGGGCCGCGGTGATGTTGACACGGGGAACGGGGTGGCATCCTCCACGGGCCAATCTGGGGCCGCGATTGATGCCGTCGCTAGCAAGGGCGGCGATACTGACACGCCGTCGACCGCCGCCGGGGCAGACGCCAAGGGTAAGGCCGTGGCCTCATCTGAAGAGATCCCGGAGCTAACCTCCGTGCCTGGAGGAGTACCGCCCCATGAACCGGCTTGGGGTCAATCATCCATGACCGAGGAGAAGCTCCAGGATATGGTGCGCTGGGGTGTGCTCGGGCCGCAAGAAGTGCTGCAATGGCGGCCCGCTGGGGATGACGCGCGGCCATGGGAGCGCTCGGAGACCGAGATGGCCGTCTTCGAGCTGGGTTCTTGTTGAGGGTCGGCATGTCAAGAGATATTTTGTCTTGGACATGAATGATTCTAATAAGAACTGGCGGCAGGAATGGTTTTATGTCGCGAACCACCCCCCTGCTCTGCCTACTCGGACTGGGCACCGGCCAGAGAAGAAGGACTCCTAGGATTCGCAGCCAGAGGGCCAGGACCTGGAGGAGGCTAAGGAGTTGCTCGAGTTGATCGCCGAGGTGAAGGAGCGGAAGCTGATCGCCGTGGCAGTGATGATCTCCTTCGTCCGGCGATTGATGCAGCCGATCAAGGACCGGGTACATCCTGGGTTTGAATTCTCAGGTGGCAATGACCCGACCCGGGAGTAGGCCCAGACAATATCCATTCCTGAGACCATGGAAAGGATCTCAGGGTTCATGCGGGGCAAGATCTTCAATGAAGGCACGCCGATGCCTTTTTCCGTGCATAATCCTCCTTCACCGGTTAGTTCTCTATTTTCCTTGCATGTTGTGTCTCTGATTGCTGAACTGCTAAGTGACTGACATATTTGACTCTATTGTTACTGTGTGTTTGCCTCGCAGGAGCGAGCGACGAAGTACTTCAGCCGGCTCCCCTGCCCGAGGGTGATGTACGCCTGGAGAAGCTGATGACGGTGGAGGAGGCGTCCCGGGCTCCTCATGTCATGGACGAGGGATAGGCTGACTTCATCGCGGCTCCCCAGGAGGAGTTGGAGGACGACCTAGTGGCCCAGGTGCCGACTGGTGGATTGGAAAGGCCATCGAGCCAAGCCGTGCGTAAGGTGACCGAGTCCCAAAGGGCAGCTTGAGGAGGGTCACACAAGCCGTCTCCGAAGCTGGGCAATCCGTGCGGGCCGAGGCCGAGGCTCAGAGGAAGAGGAAGGCGGTGAGTGATGCGGGAGGTGGCACTGATGGGTCTCTCTCAGGGCGTGAGACCGAGCAGCCTACGCAGGAGACTGCGGGTTGCCAGGGGAGTATCTTCGCCCAGCCGGAGCTGCGGCCGGACTCAACCCTGCTGCCAAGCCAAACGCCTCCGCAGTTGCTGCAGCGGGTGCAGTTCAAGCGTCCGCGCAAGAGCGGGTAAGTCTCCTTGGTGTCCTTGATGATTCCATTGATATGCAGAATTCGGGTTGTTGATGTGCTGAATGCAGGCTCGGGAGCCAGGGTGATGCCGGCGCCTTGCCGCACTCGGGCGCGGGTGGCAAGGTGCCGCCGAGTTGACCTGCCGCCACGGAGACGGGGTCGGGCTCTGGTTCAACGCTGGTCCTGCCAAAGCAGGTGCCGGCTAGCACACTGGAGCAGCTGCACCCGCCGAGTCCGCCACGCCTCACCTTGGAGGCAAGCCCCTCCGTGGCGGTTCAGCAGACGGAGGTGCCTAGGGCCGACGCCAAGGAGAAGGCCCCAGAGCACCCTACAGGGGTGGAGGAGCCGGCTAGGAGCCCTCCTCCACTTGAAGATGACGATGACCAGCTCCTTGGGGAGGATCTGAATGCCGATGCTTGTGTCCACATGCCTCCCCTGGTGGAGGCGATTGCAGCCGAGCACGGGGGCGGGCAAGAGAGCGAGCTCCGGAAGCTGCGGAATGTAGCCGGTGTTTTGGATCGCGTTGTCCAGGTATATCTTTTCTGGCACCTTGTTCCTGGCGAGATGACTTTCTTGACGATAAAAGGGCTCTCCCAGGGGGCTGAGAGCTTGTGTTTATCCTTGGTGGACATCACCCGGCACAGGGCCAGGTCGCCGATGTTGAGGGAACGTTCCCGGACGTTCTTGTCGTGGTATCGCCGTACTTGCTGCTCGGGCCTGGCATGCCGGACTAAAGCGGCGAGTCGGTGTTCTTCTAAGCAGTCAATATTGACCTGGCGGCCGATTTCTACTTCACCTTCCTGGTAATATTGGATGCGCGGAGCGCCGTGAGTGACGTCGGCTGGAAGGACGGCTTCGGAGCCGTATACCAGGAAGAAGGGAGTGTATCCCGTTGCTCTGCTCTTCTGTGTTCGTAGGCCCCATATGACATGGGGTACTTCTTTGGCCCACCGGCCGACGTGCTTGTTGAGTCCATCATACATGGCTTTCTTGAGCGAGTCCTGGACCATGCCATTAGCTCGTTCAACTTGGCCATTGCACCTGGGGTGTGCCGTGGAGGAGTAGTAAACATCGATGCAGTTGTCCTGGCAGAAGTCTCGGAATTCGTGGCCTGTGAACTCGGACCCCAGGTCCGTGACGATGCGGTTTGGGACACCAAATCGGTGGGTGAGCTCTGCGATGAACTTGGCAGCTGTAGCCGACTTGGTGTCGGAGACAACCTTGTACTCGATCCACTTGGTGAACTTGTCGACTGCCACCAAGAGGTGCTTGAATCCGCCCGGAGCAGTCTTAATGGGCCCGGCGTTGCCGAGTCCCCATATGGCGAATGGCCAAGATGGGGGAATGGTTCGGAGCGCCTGGGCCGGCAAGTGCTTTTGCTTTTGGAAGAACTGATAGCCGGTGCAGCAGCGCACCAACTCCTTTGCGTCAGATAGGGCTGTTGGCCAGTAGAACCCTACCCTGTAAGCTTTGCTGACTAGGGTCCCTGCAGCGGCAAGTGGATGTCTTGCAAGAGGCTGATGCCTTCGTCATGGAGGACACACTTCATGAGTGTGTCTGTGGAGGCGGCCTTTCTGTACAGGGCGTCGCCGATGATGATGTAATTTGTCGCACGCCGAGTCAGCTTCTCAATTTCCTCCTTTGTACCCGCTGACCAGTTCTCTGTGAGGAAAGCGATGAAGGGGGCGCGCCAGTCTGCTTCCACCACGAGAACTTCATTGGTTAGCGGGCCACCCGGGGGTGGCTCCGTGTCGGGCACAGGGCTGCCGTCCCCAAGCATCCTGATGGACGGGGTGCGCAGGTCTTGGATGAAGACGCCGACTGGCACCTGGGCTCTGGTGGACCCTAGCTTAGATAGGACATCGGCGGCGAAGTTGTCCTTTCGGAGAACATGGTGGAGCTCGAGCCCATAGAAGTGGGCCTCGAGTTTGCGTACCTCTGCGTAGTATGCACTCATCGTTTTCTTGGTCGTGTCCCAATTCTTGTTGACCTGCTCAACGACTAGCTTGGAGTCACCGTAGCACATCAGGCGCTTGATGCCAACCGACACCGTGATCCGGAGACCGTGGATGAGGGCTTCGTACTCGGCCCCGTTGTTGGTGGCCTGGTAATGTATCTGAAGAACATATTTCAGGTGCTGCCCGTTCGGGGAGATGAACAACACTCCTGCGCCGGCTCCCTCAAGATTTAGGGTGCCATCGAAGTACATCTTCTGGTGCTCTGGCCGTTCCGTGGGTTCGGCGTCTGGATCTCCGTCCACTCGGCCATGAAGTCGGCCAGTATCTGGGACTTGATGGCCTCCTGTGGCTCGAAGTTAATGGTGTGCTCGCCGAGTTCAATGGACCACTTGACGATGCGTCCTGTTGACGCAGAATATGGTCAACACACAAGAGCGCTAGTTCGCGCGGGTTGCAAACGGACCAGATCGCAGCTGCCCTGCGCCGACCGGTCAGATCGGTCAGAGGCACAGGTCAGACCGGTTACCGCCGGCGAGCTACGGGGTAAAACCCTGAAAACGCCTCCCAGAAGGATCTGTCAGGGAGAATGTCGTCAGGGGTGCCCTAGGATCGGCAGGCCACCTAGGACGCCTTCAAACGTCGCGGAGACGCAGGAAGAACAACAAGTAGGGTTGGAAAAGGTAGGGTTTAGAGATGCAAAAAGTAAAGGATAAAAGTAGTAAATTTGATTGATTTGATTGTTGTCTTCAATCGGCCGAATCCCCTTATATTTATAGGGAAGGTAGGTCTTGTCCCGCAAGGAAACCAAGTTACAACTCGTTACAATCTCGAAATCCCAAAATAAGAGTCCTAGTCGGATTACAACTCGGGTAACCGGTCTGACCGGTCCCCCACACCGGTCAGACTGGTCTGGGTGCCGAACGTCGCCCTTTTGCTAGTTTTGCTCCACCACCGACTCTTGCGATTCTCCAAGTCTTCAAGCACCGCAATATCCTATCATCTCAGAGAACATGCCATCTTCCACGCCTTGCACCAAATCTTGCGGTCCTCCAGATCTTCCAGCACCGCAATAGTCGATCATTCCAGAGGCTATATCACTTATATCAAACTAGGACCAAACATTGCGGTGATCCATGCACCAGCACCGCAACTTCCTGAGCCAGACCGGTCAGACCGGTCAGGCTAACCGGTCTGACCGGTCAGCCGTGGCCTGTGCCAATTTTGGTTGTCAACGTATGCCCCCCTGTTTTTTGGCAAAGCTTGCGTACCATAAAACACATTAGCACAAAAATTGTCACCTAAGGGCGATGCTTTAACAGAATTCATCGGCCATTATATTTTTCTAAGGGCGATATCCAAATATCGGCCTTATGCCACTTCATGCTTCTTGCCAAACACTTGGATAGTACTTCTTCAAGTACCTTCCGTTCAGTGCCTTAGGCAAACGTCCTCCTTGCAATGTCTCTACCATATAGGAATTTCCGCCATTGATCTTGAATACTCGATAAGGACCTTCCCAACTTGGAGACCACTTGCCGAATTTATTATCTCTAGTACCAAGTGGCAAAATTGTCTTCCATACTAGATCACCAACTTGAAAATTCTTCTCTTTGACCTTCTTGTTGTATGCTCTAGCAACTCGGATCTTGTCTTTCTCAATTTCCTTAAAAGCTTGTAAACGCTTATCGGTCACTTCATCAATGTTGTCCATCATCAAGTCATAATATTCACCAACCGAAAGCTTATTCTGTCTAGCAAGTCTGTAAGCGTCCAGATTTACCTCAACAGGCAAAACGGCCTCTTGTCCATAAACAAGCTCAAAAGGAGTGACTTTAGTAGCACCATGTCTAGATATGCGATGAGCCCATAAAGTTTCAGACAAAACTTCATGCCATCTTCGGGGATTCTCCTCTATCTTCTTCTTAATCAACTTAATCAAAGTCTTATTACTAGACTTGGCCTGACCATTGGCCTGAGCATAGTATGGAGATGAATTGAGCAATTTGATCTTATACATATCGGCAAAGACTCGCACTTCTTTAGACATAAAAGAAGTACCTTGATCCGTAGTTAAAGTTTGTGGAATGCGGAATCTGTGAATAATATGCTCAGTAATAAACTCAATTACCTCCTTATGGGTCATATTCTTGAGAGGAACAGCTTCGGTCCATTTAGTGAAGTAATCCGTGGCAACCAACACGAAGCGGTGACCCTTTGAAGAAGAAGGATGTATCTCTCCAATAAAATCCAATCCCCATCCTCGAAACGACCATGGTTTAATAATAGGATGAAGCAATGCAGCAGGTACCATCTGAATATTTCCAAATTTCTGACATTCTTCACATCCCTTGTAGTAACGAAAACAATCGGCAATCATAGTAGGCCAATAAAATACAGCTCTCCTAAGTAACCACTTCATCTTAGGAGCCGATTGATGCGTTCCACAAATTCCCTCATGAACTTCACCCATGGCCACTCTAGTTTGATCAACACCCAAGCATTTAAGTAATAAATCATCGGCGGTGCGACGATGTAACTCATCATCAACTAAAATGTATTTGAAAGTAAACGCCGAGTTTTCCTGTCTGTCCCAGAACTAGGATTCCTTAAATACCTGATAATGGGCGCTCTCCAATCATCAACTTCGGCCTTTTCATTTTGAGGATTTTCAGCGGCCGAATTCAAATCTGCAGACACCGCACCGGTCTGACCGGTTCCCGGATCGGTCTGACCGGTCTCTATATGAGACGCTGGACCGGTCTGACCGATCTCGGAACCGGTCTGACCGGTTTGGCTCTGCTCTGCAGCGAGCATTAGAGCATCTCCATTGGCAATAGAAATCAATGGCCTTTTCTTATGAAAGTGACTTTTCTGGACATTATAGCCTGATGCCTGCTGTGCCAAAGTATTAGCTCTAGGATTATCACATCTTGGAATATGATAAATAGTGAATTCATCAAAATATGGTATAATATCAAGGCACTTGTCAAGATAAATATTCAACGAACTTTCCAAGCATTGACACACCTTAGATACTTGCTGCACAACCAATAATGAATCACCAAAAGCTTCAACATGCTTTACTCCCATGTCATGCAAAATTTCTAGTCCGAATAATAAAGCTTCATATTCGGCTTGATTATTTGTGCACTCAATTTCTAATCGGCTAAGAGCTTCAAAAACAGCTCCATTAGGAGAAACAAGAACAATTCCAATTCCACACCCGTTCTTGCAAACCGATCCATCAAAATGCAATTTTCATGGAGTAAAAGTCATGTAGTCAACTTCTAAATTATGCTCATCCTTAATCCGATGTTCAACAATAAAATCAGCTATGATTTGGCCTTTCATAGATTTCAAAGGTTCACAAGCCAAATCATATTCAATAAGTGCATATGCCCACTTACCGATCCTTCCGCTCAAAATCGGTCTATGTAACATATACTTAATAACATCGGCTTGGCACGCAACTATGCAAGTACTAGATAACAAATAATGCCTCAATTTTGTACAAGCATAATATAAAGACAAGCATAATTTTTCAATAGGTTTGTACCTTGTTTCCGCATCCAAAAGCCGTCGACTCAAATATGTAATGATGTACTCCTTGCCATCTGTTTCTTGAGTCAAAACGGCCCCAATAACATTATCTTCGGCCGAAATATAAAGCCTAAATGGCACCCCATTCTTAGGCGCTTTAAGTACAGGCGGCGAAGACAAGTACTTCTTGATTTCCTCAAAGGCCTCTTGCTGCTTTGCCCCCCAAGCAAATTCGGCTTCATTCTTTAACCGAAGTATAGGAGTAAAAGTACTAACTTTCCCAGACAAGTTAGAAATAAACCTCCTCAAGTAATTAACTTTGCCCAAGAATTTCTGTAAATCATGCTTGCAAGTGGGCGCTTCAAGTTTATCGATAACTTTTATTTTCTTAGGATCTATCTCTATGCCCCTCTCATGAACCATGAAGCCTAAGAATCTTCCAGCCGATACACCGAATGCACATTTCAATGGGTTCATTTTTAAACCATACCGATGCATTCTTTCAAAAGTAAGACACAAATCAGCCAAGTGAGAATTTAATCCAGCCAATTTGACAACAATATCATCAATATAGACTTCTAGGATAACACCAAGTAAGTCATGAAAAATCAAATTCATTGCTCTTTGATAAGTAGCGCCGGCATTCTTTAAGCCAAAAGTCATCACAACCCATTCAAACAAACCAACAAAGACAGGACATTTAAAGGCCGTTTTGTATACGTCTTCCTCGGCCATAAAGATTTGATTATATCCCGCATTGCCATCAAGAAAGCTAATAACCTTATGTCCAGAAGCATCATTAATAAGCATATCGACTATAGGCATAGGATATTCATCTTTGGGAGTCGCTCTATTAAGATCTCTAAAATCAATGCACACTCTAATTTTATTAGAACCTTTCTTCTCAATAGGCACAATATTAGAGATCCATTCAGCATAGCGTCATGGCCGAATAAACTTAGCTTCAAGCAAACGATTAACCTCTTCTTTTATGCGATCATAAAACAAAGGATTAAATCGTCTATTTCCTTGTTTATATGGCCTAAAACCAGGTTTAATCGGTAAACGATGTTCAACTAATTCACGACTTAAACCAGGCATCTCATGATACTCCCAAGCAAAGCAATCAGAATATTCTTTCAATAACTCGATTAATTCAACCTTATAATCGGCTTTCAAATTTTGATTTACAAAAGTCGGCCCTGATATAGAACCATCACCTATATCTATCTTTTCTAAAGGATCAGCCGACGTAAATCCTTGTCCTAACTTTTCTACTTCTTCAAAATCATTAATGGCTTCACATGCATCGTTCATGTTTGACCGATAATGCTCCACCCTTTCCTTTAGCCACTTCTCGCTTGTATCCATCTACTCTTCATTATCTGAATCAACCGATTTCTGAACCGGCCTTAGAGCAGCAGACACAAAGCCATCCTTGGTGCAAACGAGGAACTCAAAGTCCGAAATATCAATTCCGGTCAAGCACTTGACATTATCATGAGTTCCCAAAATAGATGCATCGGCCATAGCAACACATGCCGAAGTATCCGCATGAACCACCTCAACTTTGTCACCAACCCATTGAATCAAGCATTGATGCAAGGTAGAAGGCACACATTGATTTGCATGAA
>CM014273.1:36839389-36881095 GCA_004135705.1 Alloteropsis semialata
CAAGAGCTAAATTAATTACTATATTAGAAAGGGAATTTTTAGGGTGTTACAATCTCCGGGGGGGATCCGAGTGTATCGCCGAGTGCCTTGCGGGCTGAGTCTTCTCCATTCTTGTCCATCAAGCCGGGGATCCTCGTGGGCCGGCCTGGAGTCGGCCCACATCCTTGTCAGACGTGGGACCAGGCCGACTGGCTACCCAGTCGGTAGTGGGCCCAGGGGTACCCATATCCCACACACACATATAGCTCCAAAAATGATTATCAAAGAGAAAGGAAACAATGCTTGAATACATAAACCATAATGAGTCTTACATCACAGGCATTACATTTATTATTTAGTTTATCAATGTCATGGAAGCCTGATATAGTTTAACTCCAGAACATCTCCACAGGGACTCCGACTGGGGGAGAACACAGCCTAGAAATCCGGAAACTCCTCAGGGAATGCATCAACTGGCGGCTCATCTGAGTAGCCATCCGGGATTTTGTTGATATGAAGCCAGTGTAAGTAATCCATCTTACTTAGCAAGCATAACATGATTACATGAGGCTCAAAAGGCTAGACAAGGTTTAAACTGCGTTTAGCATTTTTAGTTGATTGATTTTAGAATTAACATAAATTACTATAGTTATATGACAACCCGGTTGTAACCCACATTATGAAAGCATGTGAAATATTATAAATATCCAACATCATCATTAACCATTCTTTCATAAAGCAGGGAACCACTAATCAAAAAGGACCCAAGCCGCTCTTGACCGTGAGAATGGCTGTTTACACTCTGCAGAGGTTGTACACTTTCGCCACCGGTCGTGACACCCCTTTGCCATAGGCAATGCACTCCCAAAATTAGCACAGGGCATCATTACAAGACCTTTCAAAAGACACCCTAACAAGCTAGTAGTCATTACGGTTTCATGACAGGCGCATGGAACCCTCCTCCCAGGACTGGACATCACTCAGGGCGCAACGTGAGTATCCCGGTGGCGCTCAGGGCGCAACGTGAGACATGCCGACGACACTCAAGACGCAACATGAGTTCGTCCCCAGGCAGGCCAAGGTCCATACTTAAACCTGGCATCCCCACTTACGCCTTTTGGTAACCACTAGACAAGTTAGAGCCATACAGTTTACTTAGTCAAAACCAGAGCCATGTGGTTCCTGTGGTTGTTCGGTTTTCCTGGGTGGCCGCTTTAAGAACCGGACCTTATGGAGAGACACTTAGAGCAATCGAAACACATGCTCAAGCTCTCTGAACCAAGTTTCCAAAAAGCATATTTTAATGAGGTTCCAAGTATACCATTAGTCAGGATAAACATTTTATAACAAACATTAGCGGTTGGCAAGCATAGCAACTTTAACCAGACTGCCCAATGCAAAACCCAGGTAAACGAGGAATATAAGGTAAGCAAGTCTAGTCATCCTTAGGGTTTAACAAATCTAGACACATGCATGAATGAATAAAATGATTATAAGGTGAATAGGTATCAAGGACGAATCATGTTACACTTGCCTTCCTCAAAATACTACTGCTGATCCGGGTCTTCAAATTCTTGATCAAAAACGGCCTCGTACTACTCGTAATCTATACACACATTCTAGTCACCGCACATCCCTCCATCACAAGCCAATACGTGCAAACAAAAGTATTTCTATTAGAACATTACACCATACAATAAAAACAGAAGCAAGAAGGTTAGAAAACTAATCTACGCATTTCTACGAACACATGAACATGAGAATCACTCTAATCGGAGCTAGGATGAATAAATTACACTAAAAACAAGGCAAAGGGCTAACCTACAATAAACCGAGGACCTATACGTAATTAACTATAGATTGCAGGGGGTAGCATAGAACTTTTGCATCACAGGGGGTTGGATGGTGGGTTTTATTGCAGAACTTCCAGGGGCTCTTTAACAAAAACAAAGGGGTATCTTGTTGATTTAATCTTGGTCGCAGGTAAGGGATCGGACGGTGGCTAGGATTCTGCTCGGTCTGCTCGGTTCTATTCGCCGGCCATCGAAGCTGTGCGACGGCGCTGCACAGGCAGCGACGCCGGCTCGCCGGCATTGGACGGCGCAGGGGTTAGGAGGCTTGTTTTTGCGCGCGAGCTACACTAGGAGCAAGGTACCGATGCCGCGAACCCGCTCTGGGCGTTCTGGACTTCAACCGAGCAGCAGCTCAGGGCGGCAACAGAGGACAACGAGCAAAAATCATGCATAGAAGAAGTCCGAACCTTGGTTGGCTGTTCAGGATGGCGTCGAGTCCTCCAGGGGAAATCTGCGCACCAGAGAGAAATGATGAGGGGAGGGAAAGATCAGAAGGGTGCCCATGGAGGAGGAACTTAGCAGCAGCAGCAGCAGTATTTTACCTTTGTTTTTCGTGACGAAATCCAGTGGACACAGATGCTGGCGATGGAATTGGAGTGCAGGGAACAGAAAGGAGGCTGTGGGTGAGCTCGATCGAGGGTTTTATAGGGCAGAAGGGCTTGGCCGACCATGGATTTGAGGGGGGGAAGAGAAATGGTGAACTCCACTCGCCATTATTGCCACAGCAAAGGAAATCAAGGCTGGGTCAGTGGGGAGCGGAAGAGGAAAGGATGGGGCATGCCACTGGTGGAGAAGGAGAAGGGAGTTGGCGACAGTTCAGGGGCGGCGGCGGTCTGTTCTGGCGACACAGAGAGGGAGACAAAGAGCGACGGTGTTTCTATTCTGGCGAAGAAAGAGAAGGGGCGAAGGGGTCACGCATGGGGGAAGAAAGGGGCGACGGTGCCTGGGCGTGGGGTCTGCCTGCGGGCGCACTGTTGACACCAGCGGTGGCAAACAAAAAGTCCGCAAGCGCACGGCTGTCGTAGTAGCTTTCACCCGTGAGTAAATTAGGTATCGAATCCACGGGGAACGTAAAGGACTGTCTAATCACTAAAGTTGAATCGGATCGATCGAGTGTATATAAAGGCTGGGTAGAGAGGATAACTTAGCACTAAGGCTGATTATATCGAAGGGAATTCTCCTATGCTTGCTTTGGGCACCGGGGTATCCTAGACCTCTAAGAAATTGCCGGCCAACAGCTCTACGCCGTACACGAACGTGGAGGATTACAAAGGATGGACAGGGCTGTCACCACCTGCCGCCTACCTCTTCTAATCCGTGGGGCTACGAGGCAAACGAGGGCAGATATACACCTAAGCACCACGCCTAAGATAATATCGGCTATCCTAACCTTGATCAGAGATTAGAATACTTTATGAATAAAGCAACGAACCCACAAGCACAATAGAGAACTCAGCTTTTCTATAACTCAGACATGAATACAAGTTGAATCCCGGATACTTACTGAGTAGCTCGCATCCGTCGAGGTACAGGTGGAGGGTCGCCGACAGGCCGGGACTCCTCCAGACTCTCCCTCACTCTCTCCCTATTTCTACTCTGGATATGAGGAGGGCTTCGCCTTGGATCTTCATCTCGATGATGCTTAGCCCTGCCCCGAGTCCAGCTATTTATAGCTTGGAGAGGCGGTTTTGAGTCAGTTTGCAGAGGTTGAGGTGGTCTGGAGGTGGGCCCAGGTCGGCCGACTATGGGGGATCGGCCGACCGTCAGATTCACCGACGTAGGTGATCCACGGTACAGATGGGCTCCTGGAGGCGGTTGACAGTTGCTGGTGAAGGCAGTGGCGGTTTGGACGGGCGGCCAGGTCAGCCGACCTGGCTAGGTCGGCCGACCCAGGGCTGTGGCCCCTCGGCCCCACTCTGTCAGGGTCACTCTCCTGTGGGCCCCATGGTCGGTTTCCGGTGGGTAATGTCGAAGTCGGTTAAGTCAGGGATGTGGGCCCATGGATCCAAGTGATTGCCATGTGGCCCAATCCCATCTCTTCAGTTCCACCGACCTGATCTCAACGTCCCTGATCACTTTCAAGTGTGCCCACATCCCTGGGCCTGGGCCCAGGTCGGGCGACCTGGCCCTAGGCCCAATTTAGTCATTCTTTTGCCATTTTATTCCTGTAAGCACATATGCACCAAAACTTGTGGAATTCATTAGTAAACAACCCTATGTCTATTTGTTTTATCATTCTTTTGTATCTTTGTTGGCAATAATATTTTGTCATTAAGAACCGCCAACAAGCTCCACCACACTTATCCTTTACTCGTCCTCGAGTAAAGTCTCAGCTTCATCATGGAAATCATAAACAAACATATAGGTTATTCCCAAACATTTAGGCTTAATGGAATTATATAAGTGGCTAACATGTCTTCTTGGGTTATTGCAGGAAGGAATAGCTTCTTATATGACATGACACACTTTACTCTCAAGTACTTGGGTTTTCAAAATTTCACAAAAGAAAAACCAATGCCTTGCTCCTCAAAGAATTTCTCTCTGGATATTCATGGTGGTCGGACAACAGTCATATTCTCCAAAATAGAGCTTTATATGTGGAGCTCTCAAGAAACATACCTTATTTCACTTGTGTTGTCATTCCAAGGATTGGATCCAAGTCAGAGACAAATCATGTAATCAAGTCAAGATGTGCAAGTGTATGATATGAGGTGGAAATGTAGCAATACTCCTTTGTCTTGACTTCCTCCCCTTTCTTTTCTTTTTGGATATGGGCCATTGCACTTTTCTTTTCCTTTTTTTTCACTCGATGCTTTTTAGCATGAGCTTCTTTCCTCTTTTTTTTTTTCTATGCATATGGCCCATATCTTCTTTTCATCTTGATTTTGGGGAAGAAAGCCACTTAAGAGTATTTTATTCATGAATATGGAACAAAGGCATGTTTTGCTTTACCCTCAGTGTAAGGGATGGTGGAGTGTACGTGATCTTGACTTTAAAAATATGAAGTATCTCTAATCAGGGTCATAAGACTTGGAACAACTCAAAGCTCAAAAAGAATGCTTGATTATAATTGTAAGTGGTTGTCTCTCAAACCCATGAGGAGCTTAGCATGGTTAAAAGTTTTAAAAACTTTTCATAAATTCCAAGTACTCAAGTAAGTAAAAGCATCTTTCATATTAAAGCCATATCTCTAAATGCAATAACTTAGATGACATGAGTTCCTATAAGAATGAATATTTCCACAAGACAAAAGGTACAGGGAATAAAATATATGTAAGTTAATATTCTCCATGTGATGGGAGATGCAAAAAGGGTTAATTAAATTAATTTCTGAATTCCCTGATCAGGTTCTGCAAGTATTCAACTGAAACAGAGGTTAAGATGATCAAACCAGCATGCAAAAAAAAGAAGAAGCGAGGTGGGACCCAGGCCAGGTCGGCCAACCTGGTGGGGTCGGGCGACCTGGGGGTGACCTCTCTGGTTCGGCCCCTTCGCGTGCTGTTTTGTTGCGTTCTGATATGTTCTGTTTCGCGTTGGATCACTCTGTTTCCCGTTGCGAGTCTCTCCCACACTTGTACCTAGAAGAGGTTACCTTCATCATCTTGGAGTGTGATTGCCCCATGCGACGAAGTCTCTACCACAACGAATGGTCCTTCCCATTTGCTTCGAAGTTTTCCATGTCCAAAGAGTAATACCTTATCCCCGGGGTGAAACTCCTTCACCTTGATCCTCTTATCGTGCCATCTTTTGGTTCTATCCTTGTAGATCCTGGCACTGTGGTACGCTTTGTCTCTCCACTCTTCCAGCTCTGATAGTTGCATTCTTCTCATCTGCTGGGCTGCTGGCAAATCCATGTTCCATTTTCTTATGGCCCAGTGCGCCCGATGCTCTAGCTCATCTGGTAAATGGCAAGTCTTGCCGTAAACCAGCTGATATGGGGAGATTCCGATTGGCGTTTTGTATGCCGTTCGGTAAGCCCATAGAGCAAGTGGTAACTTGCTCTTCCATCCTTTGCCCATTTCTGTCATGGTCTTCTGCAGAATGTTCTTGATCTGCTTGTTCGATGTTTCTGCTTGACCGCTTGTCTAGGGGTGGTACGGTGTAGCTATGTTGTGCTTTGCCCCCAGTTCTGCCAGAAACTTCCGGAAGGTCTTGTCGATGAAATGTGACCCTCCATCACTGATCACCATCCTGGGGGTTCCAAAACGTGGAAAGATGATCTCATGGAACATCTTTCGCGCGTGTTTGGAACCTGCGGCTCGACATGGCATTGCTTCAACCCACTTCGAGACATAGTCCACTGCCACCAGGATGTACTCACTGTCATAGGATTTGACAAAGGGTCCCATGAAATCAATGCCCCACACATCAAACAGCTCAACTTGTAAGTTGTTTGCGAGTGGCATTGCATCTCTTGCGGTGATCCCTCCATGTTTCTGGCACTGCTGGCATCGTCGAATGAATTCCTTTGTATCCTCATACATTGTGGGCCAGTAGAATCCACTCTGCCAGATCTTCGATCTTGTCCTAAACGCCCCGTAGTGACCTCCATATGGGGCTGCATGGCACTGCTCAAGGATCTTCCTTGCTTCATTTGTTGGTACACATCGCCTGAGCATGCCATCTGAACATACCCTGTACAGGTATGGTTCATCCCACAGATGGAGTCTACTCCCGTAGATCAGCCTTCTCTTGTTCTCCCCTGGCGGTACATATCCTGCAACCATAAAGTTCACAATATTTGCATACCAGGGGTCGGAGGCAGTCACCTTGAGTAGGGTGTCATAGCGTAGGAAATCATTTATCGGTAGATCCTGCATGTCAGTAAACTGCATACCCGATAAATGATTTGCTACTGAATTCTCTACTCCCTTTTTATCCTTAATTTCCATATCAAATTCTTGGAGCAAGAGAATCCATCGGATAAGGCGTGGTTTAGCATCTTTCTTGGTAAGCAGATATTTTAAGGCAGCATGATCGGTGTAGACAATCACCTTAGCTCCTACCAAGTAAGATCTAAACTTGTCTATAGCAAAAACTACTGCCAAGAGCTCTTTTTCAGTGGTAGCATAGTTAAGTTGAGCTCCTGTCAAAGTTTTACTAGCATACGAGATAGCATGATGGTTCTTATTTTTGGTTTGCCCAAGGACAGCACCAACAGCATAATCACTGGCATCACACATAATCTCAAAAGGTAGCGTCCAGTCAGGGGGTTGAATGACTGGCGCTGAGATGAGAGCGTTCTTTAAAATAGTGAAAGCATGTAAACACTCATCATCAAAATCGAAAGGTACATCCTTGGCTAAAAGGCTAGTGAGGGGCCTGGCTATCTGAGAGAAATCTCTGATAAAACGTCGGTAAAACCCCGCATGGCCTAGGAAGCTACGGATCCCCTTAACATTGGTAGGAGGTGGAAGCTTTTCTATGACTTTAATTTTCGCTCTATCCACCTCTATTCCCCATTCGGACACCAAGTGTCCCAACACTATTCCCTCTCGGACCATGAAATGGCACTTTTCCCAGTTTAGCACCAGGTCCTTGTCTCGGCATCTTTGTAGTGTAAGTTCTGCAGACAATGTTCGAAAGTCTTTCCATAGACTGAAAAATCATCCATGAAAACTTCCATGATCTCTTCAATCATGTCTGAGAAAATAGACATCATGCACCTTTGGAACGATGCTGGCGCATTGCATAACCCAAATGACATCCTACGATATGCATATGTTCCATAGGGGCAAGTGAAAGTGGTCTTTTCTTGATCATCGGGGTGGATGGGAATCTGGTGATAGCCGAAATACCCATCAAGAAAACAAAAGAAGGAGTGGTTCGCGAGTCTCTCCAACATCTCATCAATGAAGGGGAGCGGGAAGTGATCCTTCTTTGTCGCCTTGTTGAGTCGGTGATAATCAATGCACATCCGCCACCCAGTAACGGTATGCTACGGGATAAGCTCGTTTTCTCGTTACTTACGACGGTCATGCCTCCCTTCTTGGGTACTACTTGGACATGGCTGACCCATTCACTATGAGGGACGGGATAGATGATCCCGACGTGCAGAAGTTTCAAAACTTCCTTCTTCACGACTTCCTTCATCGCATTGTTCAGCCTACACTGAGGCTCCCTAGAAGGTGTAGAAGCTGGATCTATGGGAATGCGATGGGTATAGAGTGCAGGGCTTACTCCCTTCAAGTCCTTGAGGGAGTACCCGAACGCCAAGCGGTGTTTCTCAAGCACCTTTATGAGTCTATCACTCTCGTCCTGCGATAGCTTGTCACTAATGGTGACAGCGGCATCCCTGTCCTCATTTAGAAAGACATAGCGAAGGCTAGCGGGCAAGGGTTTTAGTTCTACGTGCGTCTTAGGTGGCTCCTCAATTTCATGCGGCTCAGAAGCGTCATCCTCTTCCTTTATAAAGTCGTGAACATTCTCTTCGAGGAATTACTCAAATGGGTCGCTAGGTTGTAGGGATTTCACTTCCTCAGCTGGGTTAGGTTCTATCAAAGGTTCAACTATGGAGTTCTTAACCCTAGCTAACGGTATTGTGAGAAAATTCCTACCTACTTTGGCTAGGAGGTTTCCTTCTGAGGTTACATCCTGTAGAAGGCCCTCGATAGGATGTCCTATAAGGAGGTCGAAATCTGATGTCTCAAGGACGTAAAAGTCCAGAGCCATCTCAATCCCGTGGTGAGAGAGGAGAAAATCTCGTACTTGGCCGAGACTCTTGAGAATACGACCTGAGGGTGTTCTAAGAAGTCTTGATGTTGGGGCCAGCTTTTTACGACGTCCAAGGATATTCGCGAAAGAACTGGACATGATGTTTGCCCCAACAGTTGGGTTATACAAGATGTCTACGGCTACCTTGCTTACGAAATCTCGAATGATCTGTGAAGGTGAGTCCATTCGAATGACTTCGGAAGAAAACTCAGACTCGTTTGACCATTCCGTGTTTAGGATGGACAAAAGTTCCTTCACGGTTTCGTTTAGAATTTCTTTCTCCATGTAAATGGAGGGGGTCTTTACCATAGGCTTCTTCTGTATTGAGTAGTTCAAGGTATTCCCAAAATCTTCAAAAAGATCTTCCTCGAACTCAAACGGTAATCCGAGAGGTTGAGTTTCCTCTTCCTCAACGGATGGGGTCTCAGGAGCTGGACTGGGCAAGTCTATGGGTTCTATCTGAGAGTCTTCTTGCTCAGTCTCGATCGCGTCAGCAGGAGAGTTCTCTCGAATGGCCGCTAGGACTTCTTTTGCTCTGGCTGGGGTTATGTGCAGGAATGAGCCCCCGGCTGCTATGTCTATGTACCGGGCATCTTCACTATTCAACCCAAACCGAAAATGCTGCATGAGCATATAGTCTGGGAGGCCTAGATCCGTTCCGGTTAGACATGAGTCCTGGAATCGGTCCCATGCTTTGGCGATTGTTTCCTTCTCTCGTTGCAGGAAGTTAATGATCTCCTTCCGAAGTGCACAAATCCGGTGAACAGGAAAGTATTCAAGACAAAACTTGTCCCGTAACTTTTCCCATTCACCGTTCGTTAGCCCAATGGTATGGTCATACCACTTCCTTGCTCTCTCTTTGAGAGAGAACGGGAAGAGCTTCCATCTAATCATCGCCTGTGTCATGCTTGATATAACCAGACACGAGCAAAGCAACTCGAATTCGTGCAAATGATGGTACGGGTTTTCACCATCACCTCCAGAGAAGGATATGTCCTGGACCATAGCTATGAAGGCATGGCGAAGTCCAGAGAGGATAACTTAGCACTAAGGCTAATTATATCGAAGGGAATTCTCCTATGCTTGCTTTGGGCACCGGGGTATCCTAGATCTCTAAGAAAATGCTGGCCAATAGCTCTACGCCGTACCCGAAAGTGGAGGATTACAAAGGACGGACAGGGCTGTCACCACCTGCCGCCTACCTCTTCTAATCCGTGGGGCTACAAGGCAAACGAGGGCAGATATGCACCTAAGCACCACGCCTAAGATAATATCGGCTATCCTAACCTTGATCAGAGATTAGAATACTTTATGAATAAAGCAATGAACCCTCAAGCACAATAGAGGAGTCAGCTTTTCTATAACTCAGACTTGAATACTAGTTGAATCCCGGATACTTACTGAGTAGCTCGCATCCGTCGAGGTACAGGTGGAGGGTCGCCGACAGGCCGGGACTCCTCCAGACTGTCCCTCACTCTCTCTCCCTATTTCTACTCTGGATATGAGGAAGGCTTCGCCTTGGATCTTCACTTCATCTCGATGATGCTTAGCCCTGCCCCGAGTCCAGCTATTTATAGCTTGGAGAGGTGGTTTGGAGTCGGTTTGCAGAGGTTGAGGTGGTCCGAAGGTGGGCCCAGGTCGGCCGACTATGGGGGATCGGCCGACCGTCAGATTCACCGACGTAGGTGATCCACGGTACAGATGGGCTCCTGGATGCGGTTGACAGTTGCTGGTGAAGGCGGTGGCGGTTTGGACGGGCGGCCAGGTCGGCCGACCCAGGGCTGTGGCCCCTCGGCCCCACTCTGTCAGGGTCACTCTCCTGTGGGCCCCATGGTCGGTTTCCGGTGGGTAATGTCGAAGATATGTCGGTTAAGTCAGGGATGTGGGCCCATGGATCCAAGTGATTGCCACGTGGCCCAATCCCATCTTTTCAATTCCACCGACCTGATCTCAACGTCCCTGATCACTCTCAAGTGTGCTTCTGTTGATGGGCTAAGGCTAGACCTCCCTGGGCCTGGGCCCAGGTCGGCCGACCTGGAGAGGTCGGGCGACCTGGCCCTGGGCCCAATTTAGTCATTCTTTTGCCACTTTGTTCCTTTAAGCACATATGCACCAAAACTTGTGGAATTCATTAGTAAACAACCCTATGTCTATTTGTTTTATCATTCTTTTGTATCTTTGTTGGCAATAATATTTTTTCATTAAGAACCGCCAACACGCACGAGGGGGAGGAAGGGAGAGCGTGCGTGAGAGGGAGGGAGTGGTTTGGGCCGAGTGGAGATTGGGCCCGGATGTATGCACGCCGGGAGAAAAAGGCCAGAAGAAAAAGAATGGGCCGACTGGGTTGGCCCATGGGGAAAGAAAAGGAGAACGAAAGAATTTTTTAATATTTTTTTTTGTGATTTTGCAAAAACAACGTTAGGTGACCCAACAGCCGTTTCATATGGCGACAGCCATATGAAACGGCGGCAAGAGTAGCTACTGCCAAATGAAAGGGCGGTTAAAACTAACCACCGGTTCATCTGGCGGTTTAATAAACCGCCAAATGAACCAACAGTTTTGTCACTGGAAAACCGCCGCTCGGCTGCGGTGGCGGTTTTTGAAACTGCCAAATGAAATGGCGGTTTTTAAAATCGCCAAATTAAATGACGGTTTTTATAACCGCCATTTCATTTGGTTGTTTGATTTTTCAATTTTAATATCATTTTTGCGTTTAAAAAGTGCTGTAATTTGTTAAAGGTTATTATTTTTTTATAATGACTGTGAATGAAGGCAAATTGTGGCGGAACCGTCTAGCTTAAACCGACTCAAGTGCGTCAGATCATCATTTTAATGACAATCACGGCTTACGCACTTCAGACAACATAAACCCGGTAGTCCGTCAGATGCCCACAGGACATCTGAATCGTCCACTTTAATACGGCACAATTCACATACACAGAATTGCACCACATAGGTGCACAACAGACGAATTCACAACACACTAATTATACAAGGAGTAGAGTTATCATGGACATAGGAGCAAACTTAAGTGCATGTCAGGCTACAGAATTCCATAAGAACAAGGGTAGGTCATAACAAGGATAGTTCTGAAGACATCACTTATTCTACAAAGACAAGACAAAGATAAGAGAACATGTTGGGCTCATCAACATGCCTCTTCTTCTTCTGGAGTCCTTCTCTGCCTTACTGAAGATCTTCTTGCGGCTCTGCAACAGTTATAGTATCTTGAGTACAAAAGTACTCAGCAAGTCTGACCCGTCTACATACACATATAAATATAGACACACAAGGGCATGCAAGGCTTTGAGGCTGTGGATAGGTAAGACTTTTGCATAAAAGCTTACTAATATACATCCTAAACTTTT
The DNA here is from genome assembly GCA_004135705.1 of Alloteropsis semialata. NCBI lineage: Eukaryota > Viridiplantae > Streptophyta > Magnoliopsida > Poales > Poaceae > Alloteropsis > Alloteropsis semialata. Next base: position 36,851,304 of record CM014273.1, read on the forward strand.
AGAGTTTTCAGCCGTTTAGTATTACCTAAAAGACTAGATTAGCAACAGAATTAAAACACACATGTAGATCTTAAGCAAGCCTCAGGTTTCATAAGCATCGTCAACATTAACTTGTTACTAAGGTGTCTATCAGCGATCAAGCGGTATTCATACCGAGAAGTGCGGCGATCCGGACCAATTTTTATCCCTGCAGGGCAAAACCTAGTCATACGCGTTGTTTGGTCCCCAGGGTGGTCCACACAGAGCACCCTTTCACTATGGTCACTCCAAGTCCTAAATTGCCCTCGCTCAAACCCAGGGACGCCCCCCACACCGGCCCCATGTCTGGCAGCACCCGACATGTGAGTTTACGGCCACGTCCCTGCCACCAACCTCGACTAGTCCAGCGAACCACATTTCAAGAATAGGAGCAACCATAGCTACATCAGCTTACCGGTTGGAATCTCCGGCATATGACTAGTACGTTCAAAGCTTGATCACAGGTAAACAACAACAAATCCTAAGATGATCGAGGCGATGTGTCGGCTTGAGACTCCTTTCCCAACCTTCACCCTCGCACCCGATCTCCATTTCATCTTTATAACATCAAGTAAAGGTGGTAGAGCATAAGCCTGAGCTTACTAATGCTATGATGGAACTGTGAGGAATCTAAGCATAACTAAGCTTTACTAAACAAGGGTGTACATCTAAGTTGTCCTAATCAAGGAAGGTCATGCAATCAACATTTCACACAACTCCTAAAACATAATGCATGCAATACAATAGTAATATGTGATGTAATACTTAAAATAGGGTTTGGATGCCCCGATGCTTGCCTTGATCAACAGCAGGGTTAGAGTCAGCAGCAACGGCAGCAACAGCAGCAGGCTCAGGCTCTAGCTCCAACTCCACCTCTTCTGGCTCCTGGGATCCTTCTGGTGGAAGCTCGACGAAGTCGACTCCTGAAGCTTCTCCTTTTAACGATATGATGCATAAGTTAGCACACACATACCCTAAGAACAAAGCTAGATAGCAAACCTACACTGAAAAACCCTAAACAGATTATTTGCTAATTATTTCTATTTTTCTAGAGTTTTTAATAATTTTTAAAAGCATTAATGAATTATTCTAAACAATAAAAAGGAATTATCCTATTTATTATTATTAATTTCTTATTATAAATCAATATTCAAAATTTTATTTATACTTAACCTATTTATTTATTTAAATACCAAAAAGAAAAAGGTATTCAAATAAATAATCTAATTATTATTATGAATTAAACTAATTAAAACCTATTTAAAACTAAATCTAAAAACTAAAACCTAAACAACTTTACACAACCCCCCCGGGCTTCCTCCATCTCAACCCGAGGTCCTCACCCCTCTCGGTCACTGACCGGCGGGCCTGCTCCTCTCTTCTTCTTTCTTTCCTCACGCAGACGCGCGCGCGCTCGGTCCAGGACCGGAGCGGCGGCGGCACTGACCGCCCGGCGAAATCGCCGGCGGTGAGCCTCCAGGCGCTACTAAACCCATGGATGGCCTCGGCTCACAACCATGCTCTCCCCTACAGGCATAACCCCCTAACGGCACAAGCGCAACTGCAACGGCTGACCACCGAGAGCGACGGCGGCATCTCGGCGGCGGAGCTCGGACTCGGCCCAAACGTGGCTATTCACGCCAACAAGCGGCACAAACCGCCACTGGGAGACAAGGCAAACTCACAGCGCCCCTAAACCTAAGCCCTACATGGCTGGAGCAAGCATCCCCGCGGCGGCGGCCCGAGCTCGGCAGAGCTCTAAAGCGGCGCCCGCGTTCCGGCCAACACGGTCACAAACCCAGGTTATGAACACCGTAGTGAGCTGCACGCGGATGAGGGACACACAACCAAGCCATCTATTAACGACGAAGGTGACGCAAAGGTGGTTCTCACTGTGAAGGCGCTCGCGCGGCTCGGCGGTGACCGGAGGTAGAAGAAGACAGTGATTCTAAGGCTAGGGTGGATGACGTCAGGCAAGAGCGGGTGGATTGGAAAGCCCACGAGCTAGGGAAGCTCTGGGTGGAGGGAATCGGACGGAGGTGGATCAATGGTGATGAAATAGAGCGGCGGTGATGGCGGTGGTTGACGGCGAGCCGAGAAGCAGAAAGGAAGAAAGGATGACTACGTCCGGCTTGAGGCTTTAACCTGGATTTCTGCCGCTTACCATACCACCACCTACTTTCTTTGGATGCGTCGGCTTCACTCCACGGCGGCGCGTGGCTGGGCCGACCATCAACGGCAAGCAGCTGTGAGGCTGCAGCCCGAGCTCGCTCTGCTCGGCTCTAAACTCTGCATCTTTCTCTTAAATCCCTCCAAGCCAGTGAATTCGACTCCCTTTCTCTCCAAAATTCAAATGTAGACTCCTCAAACTCCAGATACCAAAATTGTAGCTAAACCATAGGGCTACAATTCCCTTATAAACATCTTGACCTGAATCTCAAAGAATCAGAAGTTACAACACCGAGAACTTGGACCTATTTATCTGAATCCTTTGAAACTCTGAATTTCTTTCAAAACTGCCATTTTGAGATCCAAATTACTCTCAACCTTACATATAAACTTCTGGAGCTCCAAATACCAAACTTGTAGACGGTACATAGTGCTACATTTTTTCTTATATGCACTGGAGCTAAAACTTCCTAGAACACAAGTTGTGTTGCACTGAACTTCGGCCAAAACAAAGGAAATCCTCAAATTCAGTTAACTCCCTTCAAAACTGCCACATTTAGGCCAAGTTTTCTCCAGAAACCAAACATAAACTTTTGAACCTTCAATAACCAAAGTTGTAGTCCTAACATAGGGCTACATTTCTCTCAATATAAATCCTTTTAGTTTGAAAGTTACAAGCCCTTGAATATTGACCAAAACTCTCATCACATGTGTTTGAACTTAACCAAATTTGAAAATTTAAATTTGAATTTTTCTCAAACTTAACCATTCCAAGCATTTTGGATTATGTGCTATCTTTTGGCATTATTAACTCAAGTTTGACTTGGTCAACCTTTCCAGGTGACAAATTACCAAAATGCCCCTAGGGCTAACTTGGCTCAATTAAAAGCTATTAAGCTCCTAATCTTGGTATTTCTCCTCATTAGTGCTCTAATGAATCTCTTAGTGCCTCATTAACACCTGTGGTGTTACAACCCTCCCCCCTTGAGAAAATATCATCCCGAGATTTAGTTAAGATGGGCAAACATTCGGCTTAAGCAGCGGCAAGAAAAATGTGTCAAAAGCTTAAGAACATAGCATCTTCATTAAGAACACGGGGTAGCTGCATGATCAAGTACAAACAAGGTTCTTGCCCAACACTTTCAAAGACTGATTTATTACAAACTTACTACTACTACTTAAACAACTCTGGATATTTAGCTACAAGGTATTCTTCCTGTTCCCAAGTAGCCTCATCTACAGAGTGATTACTCCATTGAACCTTGTAAAACTTGATGCTCTTCCTACGAGTACTCCACTCCTTCTGATCCAGAATCTTGATAGGTTTCTCCTCATAGGTCAAATCTAACTCTAGTTCTATCTTTGGATCTTCGATCACCTCTTCGGGGACTCGTAGGCATTTCTTAAGTTGGGATACATGAAACACATCATGTAAAGTAGATAACTGGTCAGGTAAGGCTAGTCTGGAAGCAACAGGACCTCGTTGCTCCAATATCTGATAAGGACCAATATACCTTGGAGCTAACTTGCCCTTCACTCCAAAGTGATGGATCCCTTTCATTGGTGACACTTTCAGATATACAAAGCCTCCTACCTCAAAAGCTAAAGGTTGTCTTCTCTTATCCGCATAGTTCTTTTGTCTGGACTGAGTTGTCTTGAGATGAGCTTGAATCAATCTTACTTTCTCTTCAGCTTTGTTCACAAGACCTGGTCCAAAAGCAGTTTTTTCTCCATATCCTGACCAATTTAGTGGAGTTCTACATCTTCTGCCATACAGTGCTTCAAACGGAGCCATACCAATACTAGCTTGATAACTGTTGTTATAAGAGAATTCAGCTAATGGCAGGCATTCATCCCATTTCTTGGAAAAGGTTAGAACACATGCCCTTAGCATATCCTCAAGTATCTGATTCACTCTTTCAGTTTGTCCTCCAGTCTGCGGGTGGTAGGCAGAACTTCTAATCAAAGTAGTACCCATCAACTCATGCATATGCTCCCAAAATTTAGAAGTGAACTGGGAGCCTCTATCAGACACTATAGTCTTGGGTACTCCATGCAAAGCCACAATTCTAGATATAAACAATTCAGCATAAGTTCGCACAGGATAAGCAACCTTAACTGGGATAAAATGTGCAGACTTTGTCAAACGGTCCACTATTACCCAGATGGAGTTATACCCCTTTGATGCTGTGGGTAAGCCCACAATGAAATCCATGGATATATCTTCCCACTTCCAATTGGGAATAGAAAAAGGCTGCAGTAATCCTGGCGACTTCTGATGGAATGTCTTGACTTTCTGGCATGTATCACACTCTGCCACATACTTAGCGATCTCTCGCTTCATCCGAGTCCACCAAAACCTTTGTTTCAAATCATGATACATTTTAGTACTACCCGGATGAATAGAAAATCTAGACAGATGTGTCTCGTCCAATATCTTCTTTCTTAACTCAAAGTTTTTAGGCACAACCATCCGATTCTTGAAGAATAATACACCTTGATCATCTTGAGTAAAGCAAAACTTTTCACCATTGGCCATTTTTCTTCTAAGGTGTTTCATGCCCAAATCTTCCTTCTGAGCTTCAACAATCTGTTGTTGAAGAGTTGAGTCAACCACTAGATTTGTAACTTCACCATGCATTACCATCTGGATATTCAACTTCTCCATCTCTTCACATAGGGTCTGATCATACGGACGGGCTGAAATGCAAGCACATTGTGATTTTCGACTCAAAGCATCGGCAACCGCATTGGCTTTTCCACGATGATAGTGCACTTCTAAGTTATAGTCCTTAATGAGCTCTAGCCATCTCCTCTGCCTCATAATCAGGTCAAATTGAGTGAATATATAATTAAGGCTCTTATTGTCAGAGTTCTAGTCCGGCAGTCCACCCGGGGGTACCCAGATGGTTGATTTGTAGGCAAAGGGCAATCGCAGGACTAGGGAGCTCGAGGTAACACAGGGACACAAGGATTATACAGGTTCGGGCTACCCGGAGGTATAATACCCTACGTCCTGTGCTCGGGGGTCTTGTATTACTTCACTCGGCGAGGTTCCGAAGAACAACGGCGAGTTTGTGGTTACAAGGAGGGGGAAGGTATTCGATGAATGAGGGGGTCGACCTAGGGCGCCTTATATAGGCTAACAGCCTAGGGTTTACAAGTTGGTTATCTCTAATTGTATCCGGCTCTGACTAGGAAACTAATCTGAGTCGGTTGTCATATATTCTCCGTGATCTCCGGGCGGGATCCGAGTGTATCGCCGAGTGCCTTGCGGGCTGAGTCTTCTCCAATCTTGTCCATCAAGCCGAGGATCCTCATGGGCCAGCCTGGAGTCGGCCCACATCCTTGTCAGACGTGGGACTAGGCCGACTGGCTACCTAGTCGGTAGTGGGCCCATAGGTACCCATATCCCACAAGTCCCCGAGCAACGTGTAGGCGCGTGTCGGAGTGCTGATGAAGAAGTGAAGCCTCCACAGTTGGCTGAAGCATCGTGGTCGGCAGGCCGACACAAGGGTGGGCGGTGCTCAAAAAAGAAAACTGCAGGTCATCGGGGATGACCCTGGGCAAACCCGAGGCGAAGCCTCGAGTGGTGTAACGCCGAGTCGTGGCCGAGTCGGGCGCCGAGGAGCTGCACCACTTGGGAATAGTGACACATCCTGATGGGGCATATGGAGTAGTCCCTGAGCATTAGGCCAACTAGAAAAGTCAGGCTAATGGTCAAGAAAGAAGAATATCAAAATAAAGCATAACCGTGGTTGGACGAAGCCAGAAAAGATAAGGGCGGTTTGAGCGCCTCGAAGGAAGGAGCTGCTGTGTGGCACAGAGCTCACGTACCGAACAGTGCAACCGGGGTCACATGTGAATATTTAGCATGGAGCTATAAATATGTGTCAAGGCTCGGAGACATGCGCTCATCAAGAGATAGGCATAACACCTACCAAATATGTACATGTTGGGGACTTGGTGCTGGGTTCATCCTCCGGGGAGGAGCCATGGAGACCTGATAGCTTGGTGCTAGAAGAGTGCTTGCGAAGATCTTGAGATGTTGAGCAATGTCCGGATGCTGTCCCGTTGGCTCCCTGCATTGCCGTGTGATGAGGGCCATGTGGGGTGAAATGCTTTGTAGAGCCATGGGATACCCGGGGGCATTCGCTCTCATCCTTCAAGTAGGGTTCACCCGTCGCCGGTTGCCATGGTGCTACAAGAGAGCTTGCGAGGAGCTCATGTGGACCAAGCTTGCTATGGATGCAGCACTAGGCGCAGGGACAAGTGCCCCTAGCCATCGCCTTTACGATTGATATGTTTGATCCTTGAGACCGGCCTATGACCGGCTTTTCATGTAATTGTATAGTGTTTTTGATGATCCCTTCTTCGTTTGTTGGCTGCACATACGATTTCTGTATTCCTTCTGACCCGGGGGTCGACAGAAGCATTTGTAGGTTTGCAAACAAGCGTTTGGTGTCAAGTCACAGGGACTTGGTGGCCATAGTTAGAGCGCCGAGTCCCCGAGCGTCGGGGCTGGCCGAGTCCGGAGACCCGTTGATCGGAGTCAAGAAACGCCGAGTCTCGAGGGTCGGGGCTGGCCGAGTCCGGAGACCCGTTGACCGGAGTCAAGAATGCCGAGTCCCGAGGGTCGAGGCTGGCCGAGTCTAGAGACCTGTTGACCGGAGTCAAAGCGCCGAGTCCCCGAGCATGCGAGGCTGGCCGAGTCGCGGAGACCCATTGATCGGAGTCAAAGCGCCGAGTCCCCGAGGGTTAGGGCTGGCCGAGTACTTTAGGCAAAGAGCTGTTGGCGGGCGGAGAGCCGTTGTCCCGCAGTTAACGGAGCTTCCGCGGATTTCGTTCATAACTTACGGTGCCGTTAGGGTAATTCGAATCGGCGGAAGGGGATAAATTAGATCTATTCCCTGGCGGTTTTACCACAGTCTATTTCCAAATCGAGAAACATTCTGTGCCTTGACCACCACTGAGCGCCGCCGCAAGAGCGATTCACCCACCGCCCACTCGCCGCAGCCAGAATTCGAGCGCCGCCGTTGCCGCTGCGCATCTGCATTGTGCCTGAGCACCCTAACGGAGATGGCGGACTCAAGGGAGACGATGTACGCCTGGAGAAGCTGATGATGGTGGAGGAGGCGTCCCGGGCTCCTCATGTCGTGGATGAGGGACAGGCTGAGTGGGAAGTGGCTGACTTCATCGCGGCTCCCCAGGAGAAGTTGGAGGACGACCCAGTGGCCCAGGTGCCGACTGGTGGATTGGGAAGGCCATCACGCCAAGCCGTGCGCAAGGTGACCGAGTCCCAAAGGGCAGCTCGAGGAGGGTCCCCCAAGCCGCCTCCGAAGCTGGGGCAATCCACGCGGGCCGCGGCCGAGGCGCGGAGGAAGAGGAAGGTGGTGAGTGATGCGGGAGGTGGCGCTGATGGGTCTCCCTCAGGGCGTGAGACCGAGCAGCCTACGCAGGAGACTGCGGGTTGCCAGGGGAGTATCTTCGCCCAGCCGGAGCTACGGCCGGACTCAACCCTGCTGCCAAGCCAAACGCCTCCACAGTTGCTGCAGCGGGTGCAGTTCAAGCGTCCGCGCAAGAGCGGGTAAGTCACCTTAGTGTCCCTGATGATTCCGTTGATATGCAGAATTTGGGTTGTTGATGTGCTGAATGCAGGCTCAGGAGCCAGGGTGATGCCGGTGCCTTGCCGCACTCGGGCGCGGGTGGCAAGGTGCCGCCGAGTCGACCTACCGCCACGGAGACGGGGTCGGGCTCTGGTTCAGCACCGGTCTTGCCAAAGCAGGTGCCGGCTAGCACACTGGAGCAGCCGCGCCCGCCGAGTCCACCACGCCTCACCTTGGAGGCAAGCCCCTCCGTGGCGGATCAGCAGGCGTGAGGTGCCTAGGGCTGACGCCGAGAAGAAGGCCCCAGAGCACCCTACAGGGGTGGAGGAGCCGGCTAGGAGCCCTCCTCCACTTGAAGATGACAATGACCGGCTCCTTGGGGAGGATCTGAACGCCGATGCTGGTGTCCATGTGCCTCCCCTAGTGGAGGCGATCGCGGCCGAGCATGGGGGTGGGCCGTAGGCGCCAGAGCTGACTCTGGAGTAGCGAATGGAGCTTGACATCGCCAACCCGGAGAGCGAGCTCCGGAAGCTACGAAATGTAGCCGACGTTTTGGATCGCGTTGTCCAGGTATATCTTTTCTAGCACCTTGGTGACGTTGTGGGTATAGGCCGACCATGTGCCCAATATTTTACTTGGTAGGGTTTCACGGCCCGAGCCGCGAGGGATCTTGACTTCAGGCGGCAGGCCCTGGAGGATCGCAGAACCCTGGCTCAGATCCACACAGAGAGAGTCCGTGAGGCTGAGGCCGCCGAGGAGTTCCTGGTGAGGAAGGACAGGGAGCTTGCCAACCTGGTGAAGACCAACGAGGACCTCATGAATGACATGAAGGTCATGGCTGGGGGTGAGTTCTTGTTCTTCTCTAGAATATTGCTTTAGTTGAGCCATCTGTGCCCATATGTCTTCTATTGTAGAGGTGAAGAAGAAGGAGGATGAGCTGACCGAGGCCAAGCAGAAGCTTGAGGAGGAGGTGCGGACTCTCAAAGCAGCCAATCTTCGCCTGGCGGCTGAGTCCGAGCACCTGGCGGAGGCCAATCTGGCCTTGAAGGATTCGCATGACCAGGCCATGCATGGTGAGTATCTCCTGGCGAGTTTTCTACAGCTTGAACAGGTCGGAGTGCTTATGTGGGTGCCTTTGCAGGGCTCCAAACCGAGTTGATGGAGCTGAAGCAGGCGGTCGAGTTCAACGCCAACGCGTTGGTGCCTGCCGAGTCAGGCCCGGCGGCGTTGTCGTTGGTGCAGCAGCTTAGGGCCGGTCCTAACCGCGCCGCCCAGTTGATGCAGGAAACTGCAACTAGCTTCGGGAGCCAGATACTGGCGCTGTTCCGGATACACTTCCCGACGCAGGAACTTGCTCCAATCACCGATGGCCTTACGGAAGGTGTCACCGACGACCAATTCGACGATCTGGTGGATGAGTGTACCCCTTTGGCAGAAGCTGTAGCAAGAGAGCTGGTCCTGTAAAATAATTATGGATGTAAACTCTATAGTGTACATATATGTATAAAATTCCGAGTTGAATTGAAGCGTGGATGTGCATTGGTGTTTTGTTGGACCCTTTTCCCTGCCAACTAGGACTTTGCGTCGCCCGACTGGCCACTGCCTTGTGCCGTTTAAGCACCCTTTTTGACCCGCTGACCACTGCTCACGGAGAGGATGGCTTACCCTGCTACACTGCTCAGCGGGGAGGCTTAGGTGTAGGGGCGCGCGGGTTGAGCATGGAGCTCAAGGTTTCACAGTTGGGGATTCGGACCAGCCAGGTTAGCTTAGTTGTCGCTGGGGGGAACATGGGGTTGGGCAAGGACTTGGAAGTCAGAGTAAGTGGGTACTCCCCTATTATCGTGATGGATAAAACGCTATTGGGTCGGGACCAGTCCCTGAGCATCAGCATGGATGTCGGGTGAGGAGACAACAGCAAGCCATGAGGTGAAGATACTTTTATTGATATGAGACAAGGGATACATAGCTTTTGTGTTTTTCTACGGATAGAATTTGACGAGGTGCTCGATGTTCCACACGTTTGGGACGGGGTCGCCATTAGCCCACTGGAGGCTATATGTTCCTGGCGAGATGACTTCCTTGATGATAAAAGGGCCCTCTCAGGGGGCTGAGAGCTTGTGTTTATCCTTGGTGGACTTCACCCAGCGCAGGGCCAGGTTGCCGACGTTGAGGGAACGTTCCCGGACGTTCTTGTCGTGGTATCGCCGTACTTGCTGCTCGTGCCTGGCATGCCGGACTAAAGCGACGAGTCGGTGTTCTTCTAAGCAGTCAATATCGACCTGGCGCAGAGCGCCATGAGTGACGCCGGCTGGAAGGACGGCTTCGGAGCCATATACCAGGAAGAAGGGAGTGTATCCTGTTGCTCTGCTCTTCTGTGTTCGTAGGCCCCATATGACATGGCGTAATTCTTTGGCCTACCGGCCGACGTGCTTGTTGAGTCCATCGTACATGGCTTTCTTGAGCGAGTCCTGGACCATGCCATTAGCTCGTTGAACTTGGCCATTGCACCTGGGGTGTGCCGTGGAAGAGTAGTAAACATCGATGCAGTTGTCCTGGCAGAAGTCCCAGAATTCGTGGCCTGTGAACTCGGACCCCAGGTCCATGACGATGCTGTTTGGGACACCAAACCGGTGGGTGAGCTCTGCGATGAACTTGGCAGCTGTAGCCGACTTGGTGTCGGCGACAACCTTTTACTCGATCCACTTGGTGAACTTGTCGACTGCCACCAAGAGGTGCTTGAATCCGCCCGGAGCGGTCTTGAAGGGCCCGACGTTGTCGAGTCCCCATATGGCGAATGGCCAAGATGGGGGAATGATTCGTAGCGCTTGGGGCGACAAGTGCTTTTGCTTTTGGAAGAACTGGCAGCCGGTGCAGCAGTGCACCAACTCCTTTGCGTCGAACAGGGCTGTTGGCCAGTAGAACCCTGCCCTATAAGCTTTGCCGACTAGGGTCCCTGCAGCGGCATGGTTGCTGCAAGTACCCGAGTGGATGTCTTGCAAGAGGCTGATGCCTTCGTCACGGAGGACACACTTCATGAGTATGCCTGTGGAGGAGGCCTTTCTGTATAGGGCGTCGCCGATGACAACGTAATTTGTCGCACGTTGAGTCAGCTTCTCAATTTCCTCCTTCGTACCCGGTGACCAGTTCTCTATGAGGAAAGCGATGAAGGGGGCGCGCCAGTCTGCTTCCACCACGAGAACTTCATTGGTCAGCGGGCCACCTGGGGGTGGCTCCGTGTCGGGCACAGGGCTGTCGTCCTCAAGCATCCTGATGGACGAGTTGCGCAGGTCTTGGACGAAGATGCTGACTGGCACCTGGGATCTGGTGGACCCTAGCTTGGATAGGACATCGGCGGCGACGTTGCCCTCTCAGAGGACATGGTGGAGCTCGAGCCCAAAGAAGTGGCCCTCGAGTTTGTGTACCTCTGCGTAGTGTGCACTCATTGTTTCCTTGGTCGTGTCCCAATTCTTGTTGACCTGCTCAACGACTAGCTTGGAGTCACCGTAACACATCTGGCGCTTGATGCCAAGCGACACCACGATCCGGAGACCGTGGATGAGGGCTTCGTACTCGGCCCCGTTGTTGGTGGCCTGGTAATGTATCTAAAGAACGTATTTTAAGTGCTGCCCCTCTGGGAGATGAACAGCACTCCTGCGCCAGCTCCCTCAAGGTTGAGGGCGCCATCGAAGTACATCTTCCAGTGCTCTGGCCGTTCCGCGGGGGTCGGCGTCTAGATCTCCATCCACTTGGCCATGAAGTCGGCCAGTATCTGGGACTTGATGGCCTCCTGTGGCTCAAAGTTTATGGTGTGCTCACCGAGTTCAACGGACCACTTGACGATGCGGCCGTTGGCGTCTCTGTTGTGGAGGATGGCTCCAAGAGAGAAATTCGAGAAGACTCGAATGACGTGGGCCTGGAAGTAGTGGCGTAGCTTCCTGGCGGTGATCAGGAGCGCGTAGAGCAGCTTCTGAGGATGGGGGTATCGGACCTTGGACTCGCTAAGTACCTCGCTGGCGAAGTATACAAGGCGCTGGACCTTGTATGGGTGGCCTTCTTCTGGTCGCTCAACGAATAGGGCGGTGCCGACCACATGAGTGGTGGCAGAGATATATAGCAAGAGTTCTTCCCCGGGGGTCGGACCCGTAAGCACTGGGGGTGTAACAAGGAACTCCTTGAGGTCAGCCAGAGCCTTGCTTGCCTCAGGGGTCCACTCGAACTTGTCCGCCTTCTTGAGGATCTTGAAGAATGGAAGTCCCTTCTCGCCGAGCTTGCTGATGAACCGGCTCAGGGCCGCCATCATTCTGGTGAGCTTCATGATGTCTTTCTTGCACTTTGGTTCCTTGAGGTTGCGTACGGCATCCAGTTTGACTAGATTTGCCTTGATGCCATGTTGATTGACCAGGAAGCCCAGGAGCTTTCCGGACGGCACCCCAAATATGCACTTTGTGGGGTTAAGCTTCCATCTGAAGCGGCGCAAGTTGTTGAAGGTTTTTTGGAGGTCGGTGATCAGGGAGTCGGCATCGTACGTTTTGACGATGACGTCATCCACGTAAGCCTCCACCTTGCGGCCGATTTGGTTCTGCAGGCAACCTTGGATAGCCTTCTGGTACGTGGCGCCGGTGTTCTTCAACCCGAAAGTCATTGTCTTGTAGCAGTAGATGCCATGCGGGGTGATGAACGCCGTCTTGTCCTGGTCAGACGTCTTCAGGGCTATCTGGTGATAACCCGAGTAGCAGTCGAGAAAACACAAGAGCACGCAGCCGGACGTAGAGTCGACGACTTGATCAATTCGCGGAAGAGGGAAGGGGTCTTTAGGGCAGTAGCGGTTGAGATCCGTGTAGTCAATGCACATTCTCCATTCACCAGATTGCTTCTTTACAAGTACAGGATTTGCAAGCCACTCAGGGTGTTTGCATTCTCTAATGAAACCGGCAGCTAGGAGCTTATTCAGTTCTACCATAATGGCCTCCTTGCGATCTTGAGCGAATCGGCGTAGCTTCTGTTTAGCAGGCTTCGCGGTCTTGCTCAATTCCAAGGAGTGCTCAGCCTTCTCCCTCGGAACACCCGGCATGTCTGATAGCTTCCATGCGAAGATGTCCCAGTTGTCCCGAAGGAAGGAGGTGAGCGCGTCTTCCTATTTCGGAGTGAGTCCTGGCCCTATGAAGGCCGTCTTGGAGGGGTCGTCGAGTCCTAAGCTGATCGCTTTGGGAGCTGTTGCGGGTGCCAGCGCCGTGGGCTGCTGCTTCTGCTCCGGGAGGACAGGCTCACCGACTGCAGCCTTGGGGACTTCTTCTGCCAGCAGGGTGGCGTTGCCGAGTTGCTGGGACAACTCGGCTATCTTGATGGCCTCCCCATCGCACTCGAAGGAGGTCTTGATGTCTCCACGGATGGAGAGGACGCCATTGGGTGCCGGCATCTTCAGAACCAAATACGTGTGGTTCGGAATAGCCATGAACCGGGCCAGCATGGGCCTGCCAAAGATGGCATGGTAGGAGCTCTTGAAGTCGGCTACCTCAAAGTATAGAAACTCCGTGCGGTAGTTGTCGGACGTGTCAAACGTGACTGGTAAGGCAACTCTTCCTATCGGGTAGGAAGCTTTTCCTGGCACAATGCCAAAGAACGGATCTTCGACGCTCAGGAGCTTGCTGTAGTTGAACCTCATGCTGTTGAGTGTGCTGGTGAAGATGATGTTGAGGGCGATCTCGCCGTCGACCAGGACTTTGGAGAGGAGGACCCTTTCGACGACAGGGGTGACAACGAGTGGGTAGGACCTTGGCTCGGGAAGGTACACCCAGTGGTCGGCGCGACTGAAGGTGATGGGCATCTCCGACCACTGGAGGTATTCCACCGGCTTGGTGGAGACCATCTTCACCTCGCGCTTGTGGAGCTTGTCCTTGCGCCGATCTGGAAAGGCGCCGGGCCCCCTAATGATTACGTTGACCTGGCGGTCAGCGCGCTGAAAATCACCATTGGCATCACGCCTGGGCGCCTCCGGCGGCAGTGGTAGTCGACGTTCATCTTCTTCGCGACGTTGATCGTCCCGGCGAGCCAGAGCGTTGCGGTCGCATTTGCCATGCCGGTAGTCATCGCGGCGGTCGTAGTCTTTTCTGCGGCGGTAGTCGTCCCGCCGGTCGCCGTTGTAGCCGTTGCGGCGGTAGTTGTTGTATCGGCCGCCGTTGTTGTTGTAGCGTTGCTTCTTGGTCGACGGCAGGGCACCGAGTTCCTTGAGCAGTGCATGACAATCACGGAGATTGTGCTTCGTGTCCTTGTGGAAGGGGCACTGGTCATTCAAGGTATCGTGGAATTCTACCGAAAGGAACCTGGGTTCCAGCTGGCCTTCTTCCTCTGCTAGGGCCACGAGGGGCTCGGGGCCTGCCTTGCGCCCGCGTAGCGGCTCGTGGCGCTTCGAGCTCTCGACCCGATCGTCATCTTCCGAGCACTTCTGCTTGCTCTTGAACTGAGCTTGCTTGGCTTGGTCGGCCCTGACCTCCAAGTTGACCACCTCCATCAGGTTGGAGACCGTGACTAGGTTGGTTTTGAAGAGCGTACGAAACAGCTGGTTGTCGATGAGGCCATGCCGGAACGCGTCAATGACATCCCGGTCTTCGACATTGGCAATCTTGTTCCGGTTATCGAAGAACCGGTCGGTGTAGTCTCGGAGACTTTCACCCTTCTTTTGCTTGATGTTGTCCAGATCGAATATGGTGCCTGGCCGAGTGTAGCTTGCCTGGTAGTTCTTGGTGAAAGCGTGGCAGAGGTCTACCCAGCTATCAATGGTGTCCCAGGGGACGCCTTCAAGCCATAGGAGTGCTTCCTTGCCTAACATCACAGGGAAGTAAGCAGCGGCTTGGTCGTTGGAGCCGTGGGCAGCCTTGACTGCTGTATGGTATGTCTTGAGCCAGAGCTTGGGGTCAGAGCGACCGTCAAACTTCTCCACGAGGGCTGGCTTGAAGGACTCAGGCCAGCGGATGGCGCGGAGTCGGGCGGTGAAAGCGGCGAACCCATTGAAGATTTCCTCCTTAGCGTTGTGATGGCTGCGGTGGGGAGGTCGAACTGGGTCGGCTCGGGGGCAAGCATCATCACGCCATTGGCGGCGGTCGTCCCGCGGAGGGCCGTACCATGCTTCATACTGCTCGCGCTCCATGAGCTCGTGAATGACGCGGCGTTCGTCTTCTTCTGCTGCGGCATCACCTGCCTCCCCAACCGGCTGGCGGTCGGGTCGGCCGTAGTCCCGATCATACCACTTGCGACGCTCGAGCTCGGCTGCATCACGCTCCTGATGCCGAGCGTCGAGGTCGGCGCGGATGTCGTTGGCGTATTCCCTCAGGCGATCATGGAGATCGTTGGGTTGGGGGTGACGTTGGCGCCTGTTGCGCCGGTCCTGGTAGCATTCACGGCGTTGGTCCGCGTTGCACGGATTTCATCGCTCCTCCTCTTCTTCATCATGGTGGTTATGGGTCACCTCTTCCTCGACTACGGGTAATGGAGGGTTCCTCTGGCGTTGCTGGTCCCGATCCGATCTACTATGAGCAGAGCAGTGGCCTGAAGAGCAGATCGGGATCTGGCGTGATACGATCGCTCGATTTGCTCCTGGGCGGCCTCAAGCTGAGCTCGGGCACGCTGCACCTCAGGGGTGTCGGGCATGTGCCCCAGCCCGGCGAACGCGGCGGCGACGTTAGCCTGGGGCGTACGGAACGGCACCTGGGCGAATGCTCCGTCGAGGTTCTGAGGGTTGACCCTGTGAGGGCCCCGAGGCGGAGGTCGTTGTCTTGGTGGAGCCATCGGGGGGATCTCTCCCGCAGCTGCGGCGGCTGCAGGTTCGCCGGCGACTGTGGCGGCTGCAAGGTTTCCTGCCGCTGCCGGGGGCAGGGTGGCTTCCTCTGCGCGGCGTTGGGCTCGGCCAGCGTTTCGCTCTAGTCGGTGATCCCTGGCCCGGTCGGTCTCTCCGTCCTGAGTTACGGAATCCTCAGAAACGGAGACTACACGCCCCAGAGACATGGCGTAGCTTGAATCATTGCTTGTGTCGGCCGGAGCCAGCAAGAGCACGCTTGTGGCGACCTGGAACTCGCCGCAGTCCGGAGACTGGGTGGGCTTGGGCGGTATCTCAGATCGGATCTGAGACATGTCTTCTTGGAGTCTGGCCGAGTAGATCGATGGAGCGTTGCGCAACCCTAGCGGGAGCGATTTGCAGGGTCGGCGTAGAGCCTCCTCCGATATGGTGATGCACTCAGCGATGGTGTCCTGAACACGATCCAACCCGGCGAGGAGCTCGTCCGGGGGCGGGATTCTCTGGCGAACGGTCAGGCCCTGAGCCTGATCGTCAAGGGTGACCGAGGCGAGCCGCTGTTGGAGCGGGGTGATGGTCACCGATGAGATCGGCGAGAAGTCAGCGCGGAGCTGGTCGGCGTGGCGATGTCGGATGTCGCGGTGGAGTCGGAGGTGGCGGCGGGGTGGATCTCAGCGAAGAAGCTGACACCCTCGAGTTGCATGGCACAGTCTTTGACGGAGTCAGGGAAGATGACGGAGCGACGATCTGCCATCGAGCTAGCTGTATTGACCCGCGATTACCCCTACCTGGCGCGCCAACTATCGGAGTTCTAGTCCGGCAGTCCACCCGGGGGTACCCAGATGGTTGATTTGTAGGCAAAGGGCAATCGCAGGACTAGGGAGCTCGAGGTAGCACAGGGACACAGGGATTATACAGGTTTGGGCTACCCGAAGGTATAATACCTACGTCCTGTGCTCGGGGGTCTTGTATTGCTTCGCTCGGCGAGGTTCCGGAGAACAATGGCGAGTTTGTGGTTACAAGGAGGGGGAAGGTATTTGATGAATGAGGGGGTCGACCTAGGCCGCCTTATATAGGCTGACTGCCTAGGGTTTACAAGTCGGTTATCTCTAATTGTATCCGGCTCTGAGTAGGAAACTAATCTGAGTCGGTTGTTATATATTCTCCGTGATCTCCGGGCAGGATCCGAGTGTATCGCTGAGTGCCTTGCGGGCTGAGTCTTCTCCAATCTTGTCCATCAAGCCGGGGATCCTCGTGGGCCAGCCTGGAGTCGGCCCACATCCTTGTCAGACGTGGGACTAGGCCGACTGGCTACCCGGTCGGTAGTGGGCCCAGGGGTACCCATATCCCACATTTATGATCAATATAAATGTGACACAAACTTCCCAGTAGATAATGTCACCATATTTTGAGGGCATGCACTACGGCAGCTAATTTCAAATCATGGGTAGGGTAATGCTCTTCATGATGCTTGAGCTGTCCAGAGGCATAAGCAATTACCTTTCCCTCCTGCATTAGTACACACCCCAATCCAATTCCTGATGCGTCACAATACACATCAAATGGTTTCTCAACATCTGACTGAGCTAAAACTGGAGCAGTGATCAACAAGGACTTCAACTTCAGAAAAGCCTCATTACACTCAGGAGTCCATTTAAACTTGGTGTCTTTCTTCAGCAACTCTGTAATTGGTTTGGCTAGTTTGGAGAAATTTGGGATAAACCGGCGATAATATCCAGCTAATCCCAGAAAACTTAAAGCTGATAAGATATGTCCAAGAAAAGGTACCTTATTCAACCAGAAATCACATTTACTCAACTTGGCATACAGCTGATGCTCCCTAAGTCTCTCCAGGACAATACGTAGATGTTGAGCATGCTCTTCCTCATTTTTGGAATAAATCAAAATGTCATCAATGAATACCACCACAAACTTATCAAGTTCAGGCATGAATACTGAGTTCATGAGATACATGAAATGTGCTGGAGCATTTGTCAACCCAAATGACATGACCAGATATTCATATAGAACATATCGGGTTGAGAATGCTGTCTTTGGTATATCTTCAGGCTTAATCTTGATTTGGTGGTATCCAGACCTCAAATATATCTTAGAAAACACCTTAGCTCATGCTAACTGATCAAATGACAAGTCAATCCAAGGAAGCGGATACTTGTTCTTTATGGTCACAGCATTGAGAGGTCTGCAATCTACACAGAGCCTCAAACTCTTGTCTTTCTTCTTCACAAAAAGAGCAAGACATCCCCAAGGAGATGAACTGGGCCTGATAAAATCCTTATCTAACATCGCTTGCAACTGCTTCTTCAATTCTTCTAGTTCCTTAGGTGACATTCTGTATGGTCTTCTGGAGATTGGTGCTGTGCCTGGTTCTAACTCAATGGTGAACTTAACAGCCCTATCCGGAGGCATTCCCGGTAGATCATCCGGAAACATGTTTGGATAGTCACACACCACTGGTATAGATTTGAGATCAACTGCCCCCACTTTGTTCACTGTCGCCTTAAGGTCAGATTGAGAGTTCAACTGAACCTCTATTTCATTGCTCTCACTATCAATTAAATGCAAGGTTCTAGTTTCCACATCAATAGAAGCTTTATGTTGCTTCAACCAATTCATTCCAAGAATCAGATCAATATCTTGACTTTCCAGCACTATGGGATTGGCAAAGACTCTATGGTTTCCTAGGTTTATGGTAACACCCCAAGCTATGTCACTAGTGGATCGGATAGCACCCGGTACATGAATTAAAAACTATGTAGGTGAAGAGCTTACTTCTAACTGATATTTTGTCACAAAAGCTCTGCTGATAAGGTATGCGATGCACCAGAATCAAAAAGTATAATTGCGGGGTGTTGGTTGATAGAGAACATACCAGCCATCACACGTTCTCCCTCTGGAATCTCCTCCACGTTCATGAAATGAACGCGTCCAGTCCTGGTGTTCAAGAACCTCTTCTTCATGAACCTAGGGTTTGCATTCTGGCCTTGAGCTGGTGCGGACGGTGCTGCTCCTGCCTTGGGAAGACGACAATCCCTGGCAAAATCTCCCGGCCTACCACAATTGTAGCATGGCTGATTGTTGGCTGGGGCATTGCCAGTGCGGGCACTGGGGCCTTGAGTAGCATTGGAGCGCTGGACATTGGTGGGGTTTTTAACTACCGACCGCTGCGTCTGCTGCCTCTGTGGCACCTGATAATTAGGCCTTGCAGGTCCACGGAACACCACCCTCATGCGCTGTGGAGGTGGAGCACTGCTGGAGCTTCCAGTAGGTGGGGCCTTTCTCTTCAATGACTCATCAAGTGCCAACATCTTGCTTTCAGCGGTGATGGCAGTACTCACCGCTGTATTATAGTCAGCAAAGGTACTGACTGACAACTTATCTTGCATCCGGGGATTCAATCCCCTCAAATAACACGGATCTTCTTGCGATTCGTGTTCACCTGATCCTGGGCATATTGAGCTAGATGCTCAAACTCACTGGTGTACTGAAGTACACTCTTGTCCTTCTGTCGCAGCTGCAGAAATTCCTCTAGTTTCATGTCCATGATGCCTTCCGGGACAAAACGGGCATGAAATGCCTCCATGAACTCCCTCCATGTCACCTCAGTGCCGGCAGGTAGTCTGGCGAGGTAGCTCACCCACCACATATCTGCAGGGCCTTGTAACTGCAATCCTGCGAACTCAGCCTTTTGCACCTCTGTGCAATTTGGAACAGCCCAAAACTTCTGCTCAATGGTATTAAGCCTCTCGTCTGCCTCCAATGGATGCTCGGGCTTGGTGAAGACTGGCGGGTGAGTCTCGGTGAAGTGGCTGTACCTCACAGCAGGATCTGCCTCACGGCGCCCTCGGAGCAATGGCGCGGTATTCTCCACCAAACGCGTCAACAGGTCCGTGTGCTCCTGATTGGCATTTAGAACATAGGCCAACGCCTCGGCCACATTCATGGCGCCATGCGGAGGTTCCGGACGAGCACCGGACTGCACTGGGTCTCATTTACTGGTGGCGCCATTCTACAAAATGACAAAGCTTTCGTCAGTAACTAAATCTATCTGACAGAACTTCATCTAAGCTGGTAAGTAGAATAACAATCACACAGGATTGTAAAGTCATCAAAAACCACAACAAGCAGCCTGGATTATCATTACATAACAGGGAGTACAACACACCAAAGTACAACTTGTCCATAATTTACAATAAAACAAACCTTGGCACATTACGCCTCTCCAACAGACATCTACTGCCTATCATACAAGTGCCATTATTCAAACATCCAAAACAAGCAAAAGTACAACTCTTAAAAACTTCCAGGGTAAGGATACAACCCCAGATCTATAGTATCCAGTCCTAACTTGGCCATTGCCATATTCAACTGATCAAGATTCACTGCCATCATAGTGTGTCCTGCTGGCAACCATGGCCTGGAGGTCACTTCCTCTGACTCACCATGCTGATATTGATAAACAGAGTTCTCCCCAACAAAGGCAGCTGGTGACCCTGGCATCCCCATGTTAACAGAAATTGAGGCATGGCTAACATGGCTGTGATCCTCACTACCATTATTTTCTGCCTCAATTGCCCAACCTGGATGCACCCCATCAAAGTTATTCTCCATATCAAAATTGATAAAATCATTTATGTTCTCGTGGGCAAACAAGTCAGGAACTTCTTCTCCGGGGAGTTGGACTTCATTTCCTTCAACCTCAGCAGCTTCAACATTCTGTTCTTCGGGCAAGGGAGGTGGAAACTCTGGAGCTAGAGCTTCCTCTTGAGCTTCGATCCCCATGGGCATTACCATGTTCTGATAATCTTCAACTTACTGCTGGAGAGCCATAATCATATGCATCTGCTCTAGCCTCTCAGCTTCAATTGTTGAAATTGTTGCACCTAACTCCCTTCTGGTTTCCATGGCAGCTTGCTCACTTTGGTTTACTCTTTCATATGCTCCTCTTAGCTGTTCCCCAAGATGCTCAATAACACTTGTCTTGGCGGTGACATCTCTAGCATAAGCATTTTCTAGAGACGCCCGAGAATCTTGACTTACTTTCAGATCTATTGCTAGGGTCTGCTCTCTGGCTTGGGCACTTGCAAGTTCTTGTTGCTTCCTCCAATACTCAGCTTCATAATCTTGGTGAAGATTATACATAGAACTCATGTATTGTGAAGATGCTGCAAGAACAGGGTTGTATTCTTCACGGCCTTCAATGACCAAAGCCTTTTGACGACGCCTCCCAACTCCATCATCTTGATGTGCAACAGGGAAGTACTTTGCCCTAGTATTACTGACATCATGCTTATGTTTCTCACAAATGGCTGTTAAAGTCCTGTGAGCAGCAGTTTCCACAGAGTCAGAATACTGAGCTCCCTTAACATATATAGAAAAAGGCTCCCACTCAGGATGAGCGGTGCAAGCAGGGATATTGACTGTCATGGAATACTCATAGCTATACTCTGTTATGAACTCCTTGCCAACATTTGGATACTCGGTATAGCCTAAATCCTGAAGCGTATCCCACAATAGCTTCGGAAAACCTTGCCTGTCAACAAAGTATCCATGGGTCCATCCTTCTGCATCAACCCAGCTAGCGGCACTGTCCATCTGTTCAAAAGAATGATAAGACTCTAACGTCGCTCCCCAAAAGAAACCCAAAAGCAGCTAAACATGCAATGCAACTAGGATGCAGACGTTTTCCTACGTTCCTTACGGAGTGAAGACAAACGTAGGGTTTTAAAGCTGGTGGCATCGTATGACTCTCATCCCAATATAGGGCTAATCGTATCTACTCAATTTGCGGTTATGTTAGTGTACCTGCAGAAAACCATTCATTACCATTCACTATAGAAATGGCACCCATGCGTTCAACGCTGCATGGACAGCGCTTCATACGTTGACACGTATTCACTTTTCCCATACTCACCACCGTATGGTCGGCGTTTGCATGTCCCATATCATTGCCATATGGGATGCCCCTGAGTAGGCCGCTCCTCAGGGTAAAGCGACCGTGATTACTAAGATCACATGGCAGGAACTCTGCACTCCACATCAGGCGGCAGATGTCGACAAGCCAAAGGACAAGCCTAAGGACAGGTCGCCCCCAACAATCATTGGACCGGGCCCCCTCACGCAAGCAAGCTTGCGCAAGTCAGAGTCATAATATTATATGAATTGTAAAAACATCTTACCTACTCACCTGAGTGAAGGTGCGTCGTTACTGAATCATAAGTTTAGCAGTATGAAATACCATAGTAACAATTAGTCTTATTGACACCTTACTAAACAAGACTAGGTTTTTATCAAACTAGAGCCAAGGAAAGGTCTTCTAGACAATTCCTTTGTTGTTATCCCATGTATGCGCTTTGATACCAGCTGTGGCGGAACCGTCCAGCTTAAACCGACTCAAATGCGTTGGATCATCATTTTAATGACAATCACGGCTTACGCACTTCAGACGGCATAAACCCGGTAGTCCGTCAGATGCCCACAGGACATCTGAAAATCCACTTTAATCCGGCACAATTCACATACACAGAATTGCACCACATAGGAGAACAACAGACGAATTCACAACACACTAATTATACAAGGAGTAGAGTTATCACGGATATAGGAACAAACTTAAGTGCATGTCAGGCTACAGAATTCCATAAGAACAAGGGTAGGTCATAACAAGGATAGTTCTGAAGACATCACTTATTCTACAAAGACAAGACAAAGACAAGAGAACATGTTGGGCTCATCAATATGCCTCTTCTTCTTCTGGAGTCCTTCCCTGCCTTATTGAAAATCTTCTAGCGGCTCTGCAACAGTTATAGTATCTTGAGTACAAAAGTACTCAGCAAGTCTGACCCGTCTACATACACATATAAATACAGACACAC
This sequence comes from Alloteropsis semialata, assembly GCA_004135705.1. Lineage (NCBI taxonomy): Eukaryota > Viridiplantae > Streptophyta > Magnoliopsida > Poales > Poaceae > Alloteropsis > Alloteropsis semialata. Next base: position 36,873,779 of record CM014273.1, read on the forward strand.
AAGGGCATGCAAGGCTTTGAGGCTGTGGATAGGTAAGACTTTTGCATAAAAGCTTACTAATATACATCCTAAACTTTTAGAGTTTTCAGCCATTTAGTATTACCTAAAAGACTAGATTAGCAACAGAATTAAAACACACATGTAGATCTTAAGCAAGCCTCAGGTTTCATAAGCATCATCAACATTAACTTGTTACTAAGGTGTCTATCAACGATCAAGCGGTATTCATACTGAGAAGTGCGGCGATCCGGACCAATTTTTATCCCTGCAGGGCAAAACCTAGTCATACGCGTTGTGTGGTCCCCAGGGTGGTCCACACAAAGCACCCTTTCACTATGGTCACTCCAAGTTCTGAATTGCTCTCGCTCAAACCCAGGGACGCCCCCCCCCACACCGGCCCCACGTCTGTGTTGACGGACCTTAGCGACACACTTTTACCCTTGTTTATCTTCAATAATGGCATGAATTTGATATCTAAACTATTGATCATACTCTATAACCGAGACGTTTTCGCATATGCATGTGTTTTTGGAGGAAATGTGTTTACGCAGGTTTTTGAGCTAAATTGGAGCACATATGGACAAGGCTTGAGACCAAGGACGATACGGTGAAAGATGAAGGCCAGAGGCCCAAAGAACAGGGCAGGCCAGCCGGCTCCACATGGCCTAGGCCGGCCGGCCTAGGTGGTTTCGAGCTCCGTTCATGCTCAATTTTGGTGAACCGACCTCCAAGAGTATTTGAAAGGAAGGTGCTTCAAGATAATGTCAAGAAACTTCGGGGTCAAGGCATTTCAATTGGAGAATTTGGAAGTTTATCACTTCCCATTCTCATCTCAAAGATATCCTGAAGTAAACGACGTCCAAAGGCCCACATGCATAGGTGGAACAACTACTGAAGCTTCCAGAATACTTGAGGAGAAACATAAAGACGAGACGGCCAAGGAAGGACCCAGGCCGGCCGGCCTAGACCCACCTGAGCCGGCCGGCCTAGGCCCTTCCTGCACCACCTCGCCTCCCCCTTTGACCTAGGGCTTCCTCGAGGTATAAATAGCCCCTGTACCCTTGAGCCACGCATCATTGAGTTCGTCATTCGTCGCCGAGGAGCAGAGAAGCTAGAGGGACTCCTTTCGGAGAGCTGAGGGTCGTGCTAGTTGTCTAGGGTTCTTCCCTAGCCGACGTGGGAACCCTGCGAGGAAGACCACATCGGAGTTCTGGAGCTAGGATCATCAAGATCAAGGTAGGATCCCGGTGGTGATCTTGTGATGTACTTACATTCATGGTGAAGTTACATGTGTTTTCGAATTTCTAGCGATCAAGTGCCTCTTCTTCGATTTCGTTCTTGCTTGGATTTGCTTCTTCTTCAATCTATTCTCGAGATAGATTGCTTGGGGTGTTCTTATAGCCATGGTGGCTAGGGGTTCATACCGAATCTACCAAGTGGTTCAACACGTTCACTTGTGAACGTGCCCTTAAGTTACCTACGCTGAAAGGAAGCATCGTGACAGGGTGTGGTCCCGTGTAAGGTGGGGCTTTCGGGAGTTTGATTGGAGATCACGATTTAAAGATGCTTTTATTGAGATTCACATCTATCTTACTTCACTCAATTTGGCTCGGAGCTACAACATATGCATGATCTAGGCGATCTAGATTGGTTATCTCTAACTTTCTCTTGCTACCTCTGGAGTTTGATGTTTAGTAGATTAGATCTATTAACTTTAGATCTATTTGCAACCCCTCTTAAAGATAAAAGGCTTTCAATGCTAGTTGGATTGTTTCTTATGTCTTTAGTACCGTGGATTGATAAACCTTAGGGGAATACTCTGAGGGAAAAGTTACAACTGATCCGTGCGCTTGCAGTTCACGATTGGCATGCTTTAGAGCCGTCAACAAGCTTTTCTGGCGCCGTTGCCGGGGACTATCGATTAAGATTTGATTTGACTAGCATTCGTAAATATTTTTTTCTTGATTTTCTTTTGATTTTCTCTTTTTTAGATCTCTTATTTTCTCTTTGATCAAAAATAGATCTATTCCACAAAAACAAAAAAAATCAATCAAATCTAAGTTTTGTTTTACTTTCTCCTTACTCTATCTTTTTCTTTTAGATCTTGTTTATATATATTTTGCTCACTAACCCTAACAGGAGATGGATAGCTACCTCTCCAACAAACCAAAAAATTTTGTGGATGATCCAGAAAAACTTTACAAGCAAAGGAGACGTGAAGCACAAGCTAAGAAGTTGGAATTAGTAGATCCGTAAGGCGAGACCGCAAGTTCATCATCTACTCCACCACCAAGTCCAAAGGAAGCACCACCGCAACCCAGGATGGCGCTACCGGAACATACGATCAGAGAGCTGTGCATCCCAGACATCAAGGATTTGCCTATCCAAGACCTCAATGAAGTTGGAGGCCCGTTCGAGATCAAGATTTCAACCATTTGTATGGTGCAAAGCTCGCCCTTCACCGGAAAAGAAGATGCCAACCTTCACCTTCAAGCATTTATCCAACTATGCCGCACCTTCGACATGCAAGGAGTAACTCAAGATCAAGTGAGAGTGAGGCTCTTTCTGTTCTCTCTACTTGGGAGGGCACTTCAATGGTTTCATTCTCTACCAGCCGAAACGGTGCAAAGTTGGGATGCCTTAATGAAAGCTTTCATGACGGAGTTCTACTCGCCGGGCAAGACTCAGATTTTGTGCAACAAGATCGCTACCTTCGCGCAAATCTCGATGAAGACTATTGCGGAAGCATATGAGCGCTTCAATGACTACATCCGAGCCGTGCCACATCACAAGTTTCCGAAGGATGATCTAGTCCAGAAGTTCTACCAAGGCCTCACGACCGCATCAAGGGCTATCATCGACGCATCAGCCGGAGGATCCATTATTGAGCTCACCCCGACTCAAGCTCTCAAGCTATTCAAGAAGGTGGTGGATAATGATGCGTGGGCATCATCAGGACGGCTGCATCCTACACCGTCCGTGGGAGTTGCTAAAAGTGTTTTGCAGGTGGAGCGCGAAGAATTGTTTGAAGGAAAGATCGATTCACTCATGAGGAGGTTGGAGAAGATGGAGGTGGACAAGAAGGAAGCTCATGCTATTGATTTGAAGGCAGCCGAAGCAAGGTCCACATGTGAAGATTGTGGAGAGTACGGCCATGTCTAGAAGAATTGTCCGGAGGAAGCTAAAGTGCTCGAGCACATGAGGAAAGGGGATTTATCTCCACCGTCCTACTTCCGCTACGGACAAAGTAGACCTCAATTTAATGCAAGCTCATCTCTTCAAAACTCGGTGCCTCTTCATATACAATTGAAGGAGTTCATCGAGGAGCAATGCAAGATCAACAAGGACACCGTCACAAAGTTCAAGTCTATGGACAAGATATTGGAGAACATTGATGGCAAGGTGACGGAGGTCGGAAGCTCTAACCACCAAGTGCTCAACATGATGAAGATGCTAGAGACACAAGTGACCCAGCTAGCCGGACGCTTACCTAGTAATGAAGGAAGACTACCGGGGCAACCTCAAAATCTGGAGACGGCTAAAGCAATTCAAACTCGCTCGGGGAAGGAGACCGAAAATCCCGAACACCCGGCCGGAGCAAGGAAATCTAAGCCAAGTGTTGAAGCCGAGATGACATCAAAAGATAAGGCGCCTACTCCCGCACCGGAAATAGTCACCCAAGAGCCAGAGTTTGAAATGATCGATGAAGATACAAAGATTCTTCCTCCTAGGCCACGTTACCACAAAGGTAAAATTGATGAGCATTTCGAAAAATTTGTTGAAGTGGTTCAGAGGTTGAACATCAATATGCCGCTCTTGGACGCTCTACAAGTTCCAACATACTCTCGCTACTTCAAAGACATCCTTTCAAACAAGCGTGAGATACCGCCGCCAAGTACTATCAAGATGACCGAAGAATGCAGCACGGCTATCGCCGATCAAGCTCCTGAGAAGAAGAGGGATCCGGGGTGTCCAACCATCCCATGTTCCATTGGATCATACATATTCGAGAGGGCATTGTGTGACCTTGGTGCAAGTGTGAGCGTCATGCCAAAGGCCGTGTATGAGAAGCTACACTTACCGGAGCTGGAACTCACCGCCATGTGCTTAGAGTTAGCAGACAACTCCGTTCGCTATCCTTTTGGCATCGCCGAAGACGTACCCGTGAAGATTGGAGAACACCTAGTCCCCGTTGACTTTGTGATTCTTGATATGGGAGAAGGAACAAAGTCGCCACTCATCCTTGGGAGGCCGTTCCTCAAGACCGCAAGGGCAAACATCAACGTTGGCAAGGGGGAGATCAAGTTCGACATCAATGGCACCATGAGCGAGTTCAAGTTTCAGCCACGTCTTGAGGTATGCAATATGATCAATGTTAAATATATTCCACCTCACTGACGTGACACCAAGGAGGAGCCGAAGAAGGAGAAAGCGAAGGAGACCAAAGAAGTTGTTGCATCCGTCGAGACAAAAGCTCAACGCCCGCTTGTGAAGACCAAAAAGATGACTAAGCCGAAGAATAATCCTGCACCCAGGCCAAGGATTGTGCAGAAGTGGGTATCCAAGACTGCAACGCCCACACCGAGCATTGGTCCGAAATAAAGAAAAGAAAAAGTCTAGCTATAGACTATAAACGAAGCGCTTTGCGGGAGGCAACCCATTCGTCGAGACAAGAATAAGCTACCGGGAGGACAACCCGCGAAGACCTTTTGAGTAAGTGAGTCATGAATTTTGCTATGCAAGACTTGATAAACAATTGTTAATTTGGTCGTTCGGTCGAACACTTAAATTAGAGTTGCTTTGTCATTTTGATTTTATTTCTTATTCTAAACCAATGACTTGAGCCTTCCCATGTTTTAATTGTTTTATCTTGAGAAACCCAAAACCAAACTTCCACACCCGTTTTGGCGACTGTTTTTTCCATGACGGCCGGACCAAGTTGGTCTTTACCAAGACACGAGTGGAGCCAAGCGTTGTTCTTAATTCTTTAAATTCTTTGACGCATGCTAGGCTCTCACAATCTTAGTAATTTTCAGTTTTATTTTCCTAGGATTAGGATTTTTTCTAAAGCCCCTTTTATTTTATTTTCGTTCAAAATATCTCTCTCATTTGGCCAAAATTTAGAACCTAAACCTATGACCCACGGTTGAACACGGGAAAGTTCGCTATCAATTCATGAAAGTGAGCAAAACTGGTGCAATCAAAATTAATGTAGTCGGAAATTATTTCTCGACTCACAAATGTTTATGATGCCTAAATTCCCCTTTGATTATTTATTCAAACTCATTGCTTGCTTTGAGTTGTTTTTATTTGACAAAATTAGAGGAGGACTTAAGCACTTAAACACTCTTTGGAAAGGTTTATGATCATGACCATCACTAATCACCAAGATTGCATCCATGGGAAGAATTATTGGACTCTCCACCGAACTCCACATGCAAGAGGAGACAGCCATGCATGGTGGTACACTCATTTTTGCTGGATTGAAAGCAACATTTGGAGTGAAGTTGAAGCAAAGGACAAAGACATTAATCAAAGTGGAGAAAACAACTTACAAATGGACAACTTTGCTTAAGAATGGATGGTTCACTGCATTTGGACTGTGGAAATCATGTGGAGCAGCTGTATACTGATTAGGAATCCACTCAGGAAGCACTGGAAGCAAGGAGACGCAAAGCAGGCCAGGGAACACCCAGGCCGGCCGGCCCCAAGCCCCCAGGCCGGCCGGCCTGACCTCCATAAATGCCCCCTGGTGCTCATCTTTCACAGGTATGCAACTCATACAATTTCGAGTCCTTGTTCTCCAGTTCTTCCACCTTGAAAATCAGTAGAAGCTCCGAAAAATTTCGAGATTCAAAACCACCTCCAAAAATCTCCAAAAATTCACTACAATTCCTAGTTTGCTCTTCTTTTCAATATATTGTTTTTCCACCGGCAAGAAACCCCCGGTGTGTTGGTTTTTGTGTTTGTGTAGCAAGGCACCATGAGGAGGCAAGTGTTGAACTTCATCACCAGAAAGAGGACAAGATTGTCGGCATCCGACGGGCCGTCGGCGAGCTCTTCGAGGAGGCACTCCGTTGCGGAGTCACCGCGAAGCATGGAGGAAGACAACACGTACAAAGGAGCGACATGCTGCTCCTTGGAGGGATGCAAGACCCAAGAAGTACTTCCATGCGGTTCACCGAACCACGTGGGCATGCCGGCGCACCACCACCTCCTCCAACTAGACGTTCCACAAGATCAACCGCACCACCGCCATACAAACCCAAAATTTCAGAATATGGGTTTGTCATTTTGTCGGAAGGAGAAGAAGAGAGGCTCAAGAATCTAAAAGGAAGGATGAAGGCAAACACCGACTTTGATGATGATGCACTGCAAAAGTTGGGATTCTATAGTGATATTTATGGCCTACTAGACAACCTCGGATGGAGGCAATTTTCCAATGGTGTTCCGATGGATGTGCATGGAGAAATTGCTTTGGAGATCATGATGACCATGAAGATTGTGACAAGAAAAATTAATAAGCAAGAAGTGTCATGCCTTGAATTTAGGTTGAAAAATGAAAAAAGTCCATCACCTTTGAAGGAATTGGAAGCTTACTTGGTTTCAATAGTGATGCACTGGAAAGAGCCGAAGTCGAAGAAGGAGGGATAGATAGATTTTGGAAGAAAATTGCAAAGAATGACAATAGCCAAAGGAAGAACATAAGCAATGTCATAATTCAAATATTTCATTCTTGGATGAGCAAGAGAATCTTTGGAAGGATGAGAGAGTCCAAAGTAACTGACATGGAGTTAAATTATTTATACTCCGCGTTGATGAAAAAGCAAGCAAAAGATCCTACCTACAATCATGATTGATAGGTGGGTATGTGAAGCTACATCCGGCTCCAGAGAGATCGGCTCGGGTTGTTATCTCTCTATGATAGCAATTACATTGAACCCAAGATTGGAGATAAATTCGGCATTCTTCATGAAAGGGACCAATTTTGGAATTGAAGCTATGAGGCAAGGGCATTACATCAGAGGAGATGAGAAGAATGGCTACAAAATTGCAAATACAAATATTTATCTCCCCAATGCAAGATTGAAGTTATTTACAAGAGAAAGAGTTGATTGGCGGGACGAGAAGATTTTGGTCAAAGCTAAAAAGAATAAAAGAGGGAAGCACATTGGAGAGTCATCGGCACCAGTTGAAGAAGAGGTGGAGAGGAATTGCCACCGGCTAATTCCTCCTATTGGACAACGGAATTTCAAAATGCACCAAGTGGACAAGGACCTCCGGAAGGATGGGGGCAACAATGGGGACATGCACCAA
>CM014273.1:36882095-36941040 GCA_004135705.1 Alloteropsis semialata
GCCGGTTGAGGAGAGGCTGGGCGCGGGGAGGGCCGGCGATGGACAAGACAGGCGCGGGGAGGCCGGGCGACGGAGGAAACGAACGGGTGGCGCGGGGAGGACCGGCGACAGACTGTTGACGCTCCTTAGCGACACACTTTTACCCTTGTTTATCTTCAATAATGGCATGAATTTGATATCTAAACTATTGATCATACTCTATAACCGAGACGTTTTCGCATATGCATGTGTTTTTGGAGGAAATGTGTTTACGCAGGTTTTTGAGCTAAATTGGAGCACATATGGACAAGGCTTGAGACCAAGGACGATACGGTGAAAGATGAAGGCCAGAGGCCCAAAGAACAGGGCAGGCCGGCCGGCCCCACATGGCCTAGGCCGGCCGGCCTAGGTGGTTTCGAGCTCCGTTCGTGCTCAACTTTGGTGAACCGACCTCCAAGAGTATTTGAAAGGAAGGTGCTTCAAGATAATGTCAAGAAACTTCGGGGTCAAGGCATTTCAATTGGAGAATTTGGAAGTTTATCACTTCCCATTCTCATCTCAAAGATATCCTGAAGTAAACGACGTCCAAAGGCCCACATGCATAGGTGGAACAACTACTGAAGCTTCCAGAAGACTTGAGGAGAAACATAAAGATGAGACGGCCAAGGAAGGACCCAGGCCGGCCGGCCTAGACCCACCTGAGCCGGCCGGCCTAGGCCCTTCCTGCACCACCTCGCCTCCCTCTTTGACCTAGGGCTTCCTCAAGGTATAAATAGCCCCTGTACCCTCGAGCCACGCATCATTGAGTTCGTCATTCGCCGCCGAGGAGCAGAGAAGCTAGAGGGACACCTTTCGGAGAGCTGAGGGTCGTGCTAGTTGTCTAGGGTTCTTCCCTAGCCGACGTGGGAACCCTGCGAGGAAGACCACATCGGAGTTCTGGAGCTAGGATCATCAAGATCAAGGTAGGATTTCGGTGGTGATCTTGTGATGTACTTACATTCATGGTGAAGTTACATGTGTGTTTCCGAATTTCTAGCGATCAAGTGCCTCTTCTTCGATTTCGTTCTTGCCTGGATTTGTTTCTTCTTCAATCTATTCTCGAGATAGATTGCTTGGGGTGTTCTTATAGCCATGGTGGCTAGGGGTTCATACCGGATCTACCAAGTGGTTCAACACGTTCACTTGTGAACGTGCCCTTAAGTTACCTACACTGAAAGGAAGCATCGTGACAGGGTGTGGTCCCGTGTAAGGTGGGGCTTTCGGGAGTTTGATTGGAGATCGCGATTTAAAGATGCTTTTATTGAGATTCACATCTATCTTACTTCACTCAATTTGGCTCGGAGCTACAACATATGCATGATCTAGGTGATCTAGATTGGTTATCTCTAACTTTCTCTTGCTACCTCTGGAGTTTGATGTTTAGTAGATTAGATCTATTAACTTTAGATCTATTTGCAACCCCTCTTCAAGATAAAAGGCTTTCAATGCTAGTTGGATTGTTTCTTATGTCTTTAGTTCCGTGGATTGATAAACCTTAGGGGAATACTCTGAGGGAAAAGTTACAACTGATCCGTGCGCTTGCAGTTCACGATTGGCATGCTTTAGAGCCGTCAACAAGCTTTTCTGGCGCCATTGCCGGGGACTATCGATTAAGATTTGATTTGACTAGCATTCGTAAATATTTTTTTCTTGATTTTCTGTTGATTTTCTCTTTTTTAGATCTCTTATTGTCTCTTTTATCAAAAATAGATCTATTCCACAAAAACAAAAAAAATCAATCTAATCTAAGTTTTGTTTTACTTTCTCCTTACTCTATCTTTTTCTTTTAGATCTTGTTTATATATATTTTGCTCACTAACCCTAACAGGAGATGGATAGCTACCTCTCCAACAAACCAAAAAATTTTGTGGATGATCCAGAAAAACTTTACAAGCAAAGGAGACGTGAAGCACAAGCTAAGAAGTTGGAATTAGTAGATCCGAAAGGCGAGACCGCAAGTTCATCATCTACTCCACCACCAAGTCCAAAGGAAGCACCACCGCAACCCAGGATGGCGCTACCGGAACATACGATCAGAGAGCTGTGCATCCCGGACATCAAGGATTTGCCTATCCAAGACCTCAATGAAGTTGGAGGGCCGTTCGAGATCAAGATTTCAACCATTTGTATGGTGCAAAGCTCGCCCTTCACCGGAAAAGAAGATGCCAACCTTCACCTTCAAGCATTCATCCAACTATGCCGCACCTTCGACATGCAAGGAGTAACTCAAGATCAAGTGAGAGTGAGGCTCTTTCTGTTCTCTCTACTTGGGAGGGCACTTCAATGGTTTCATTCTCTACCAGCCGAAACGGTGCAAAGTTGGGATGCCTTAATGAAAGCTTTCATGACGGAGTTCTACTCGCCGGGCAAGACTCAGATTTTGTGCAACAAGATCGCTACCTTCGCGCAAATCTCGATGAAGACTATTGCGGAAGCCTATGAGCGCTTCAATGACTACATCCGAGCCGTGCCACATCACAAGTTTCCGAAGGATGATCTAGTCCAGAAGTTCTACCAAGGCCTCACGACCGCATCAAGGGCTATCATCGACGCATCAGCCGGAGGATCCATTATTGAGCTCACCCCGACTCAAGCTCTCAAGCTATTCAAGAAGGTGGTGGATAATGATGCGTGGGCATCATCAGGACGGCTGCATCCTACACCGTCCGTGGGAGTTGCTAAAAGTGTTTTGCAGGTGGAGCGCGAAGAATTATTTGAAGCAAAGATCGATTCACTCATGAGGAGGTTGGAGAAGATGGAGGTGGACAAGAAGGAAGCTCATGCTATTGATTTGAAGGCAGCCGAAGCAAGGTCCACATGTGAAGATTGTGGAGAGTACGGCCATGTCTAGAAGAATTGTCCGGAGGAAGCTAAAGTGCTCGAGTACATGAGAAAAGGGGATTTATCTCCACCGTCCTACTTCCGCTACGGACAAAGTAGACCTCAATTTAATGCAAGCTCATCTCTTCAAAACTCGGTGCCTCTTCATATACAATTGAAGGAGTTCATCGAGGAGCAATGCAAGATCAACAAGGACACCGTCACAAAGTTCAAGTCTATGGACAAGATATTGGAGAACATTGATGGCAAGGTGACGGAGGTCGGAAGCTCTAACCACCAAGTGCTCAACATGATGAAGATGCTAGAGACACAAGTGACCCAGCTAGCCGGACGCTTACCTAGTAATGAAGGAAGACTACCGGGGCAACCTCAAAATCCGGAGACGGCTAAAGCAATTCAAACTCGCTCGGGGAAGGAGACCGAAAATCCCGAACACCCGGCCGGAGCAAGGAAATCTAAGCCAAGTGTTGAAGCCAAGATGACATCAAAAGATAAGGCACCTACTCCCGCACCGGAAATAGTCACCCAAGAGCCAGAGTTTGAAATGATCGATGAAGATACAAAGATTCTTCCTCCGAGGCCACGTTACCACAAAGGTAAAATTGATGAGCATTTCGAAAAATTTGTTGAAGTGGTTCGCAGGTTGAACATCAATATGCCGCTCTTGGACGCTCTACAAGTTCCAACATACTCTCGCTACTTCAAAGACATCCTTTCAAACAAGCGTGAGATACCGCCGCCAAGTACTATCAAGATGACCGAAGAATGCAGCACGGCTATCGCCGATCAAGCTCCTGAGAAGAAAAGGGATCCGGGGTGTCCAACCATCCCATGTTCCATTGGATCATACATATTCGAGAGGGCATTGTGTGACCTTGGTGCAAGTGTGAGCGTCATGCCAAAGGCCGTGTATGAGAAGCTACACTTACCGGAGCTGCAACTCACCGCCATGAGCTTAGAGTTAGCGGACAACTCCGTTCGCTATCCTTTTGGCATCGCCGAAGACGTACCCGTGAAGATTGGAGAACACCTAGTCCCCGTTGACTTTGTGATTCTTGATATGGGAGAAGGAACAAAGTCGCCACTCATCCTTGGGAGGCCGTTCCTCAAGACCGCAAGGGCAAACATCAACGTTGGCAAGGGGGAGATCAAGTTCGACATCAATGGCACCATGAGCGAGTTCAAGTTTCAGCCACGCCTTGAGGTATGCAATATGATCAATGTTAAATATATTCCACCTCACTGACGTGACACCAAGGAGGAGCCGAAGAAGGAGAAAGTGAAGGAGACCAAAGAAGTTGTTGCATCCGTCGAGACAAAAGCTCAACGCCCGCTTGTGAAGACCAAAAAGATGACTAAGCCGAAGAATAATCCTGCACCCAGGCCAAGGATTGTGCAGAAGTGGGTATCCAAGACTGCAACGCCCACACCGAGCATTGGTCCGAAATAAAGAAAAGAAAAAGTCTAGCTATAGACTATAAACGAAGCGCTTTGCGGGAGGCAACCCGTTCGTCGAGACAAGAATAAGCTACCGGGAGGACAACCCGCGAAGACCTTTTGAGTAAGTGAGTCATGAATTTTGCTACGCAAGACTTGATAAACAATTGTTAATTTGGTCGTTCGGTCGAACACTTAAATTAGAGTTGCTTTGTCATTTTGATTTTATTTCTTATTCTAAACCAATGACTTGAGCCTTCCCATGTTTTAATTGTTTTATCTTGAGAAACCCAAAACCAAACTTCCACACCCGTTTTGGCGACTATTTTTTCCATGACGGCCGGACCAAGTTGGTCTTTACCAAGACACGAGTAGAGCCAAGCGTTGTTCTTAATTCTTTAAATTCTTTGACGCATGCTAGGCTCTCGCAATCTTAGTAATTTTCAGTTTTATTTTCCTAGGATTAGGATTTTTTCTAAAGCCCCTTTTATTTTATTTTCGTTCAAAATATCTCTCTCATTTGGCCAAAATTTAGAACCTAAACCTACGACCCACGGTTGAACACGGGAAAGTTCGCTATCAATTCATGAAAGTGAGCAATACCGGTGCAATCAAAATTAATGTAGTCGGAAATTATTTCTCGACTCACAAATGTTTATGATGCCTAAATTCCCCTTTGATTATTTATTCAAACTCATTGCTTGCTTTGAGTTGTTTTTATTTGACAAAATTAGAGGAGGACTTAAGCACTTAAACACTCTTTGGAAAGGTTTATGATCATGACCATCACTAATCACCAAGATTGCATCCATGGGAAGAATTATTGGACTCTCCACCGAACTCCACATGCAAGAGGAGACAGCCATGCATGGTGGTACACTCATTTTTGCTGGATTGAAAGCAACATTTGGAGTGAAGTTGAAGCAAAGGACAAAGACATTAATCAAAGTGGAGAAAACAACTTACAAATGGACAACTTTGCTTAAGAATGGATGGTTCACTGCATTTGGACTGTGGAAATCATGTGGAGCAGCTGTATACTGATTAGGAATCCACTCAGGAAGCACTGGAAGCAAGGAGACGCAAAGCAGGCCAGGGAACACCCAGGCCGGCCGGCCCCAAGCCCCCAGGCCGGCCGGCCTGACCTCCATAAATGCCCCCTGGTGCTCATCTTTCACAGGTACGCAACTCATACAATTTCGAGTCCTTGTTCTTCAGTTCTTCCACCTTGAAATCAGTAGAAGCTCCGAAAAATTTTGAGATTCAAAACCACCTCCAAAAATCTCCAAAAATTCACTACAATTCCTAGTTTGCTCTTCTTTTCAATATATTGTTTTTCCACCGGCAAGAAACCCCCGGTGTGTTGGTTTTTGTGTTTGTGTAGCAAGGCACCATGAGGAGGCAAGTGTTGAACTTCATCACCAGAAAGAGGACAAGATTGTCGGCATCCGACGGGCCGTCGGCGAGCTCTTCGAGGAGGCACTCCGTTGCGGAGTCACCGCGAAGCATGGAGAAAGACAACACGTACGAAGGAGCGACATGCTGCTCCTTGGAGGGATGCAAGACCCAAGAAGTACTTCCATGCGGTTCACCGAACCACGTGGGCATGCCGGCGCACCACCACCTCCTCCAACTAGACGTTCCACAAGATCAACCGCACCACCGCCATACAAACCCAAAATTTCAGAATATGGGTTTGTCATTTTGTCGGAAGGAGAAGACACTACAACAAACCATTTATTCTGTGACGGATTTTTTGTGACGTATTCAGAGAACGTCACAGATTTGCAACACTGGATATTAGGCCCAAAATATAGTGACGTTTTAACCAATCCGTCACACTCTGGCCCAAAATATAGTGACATTTTAACGAATCCGTCACAGTCTGGCCCACTAACTACATGGTGTTTCTCAAATGTCTTGGCACCATGTCTTGGCAGCATGCTTACCATTGAGCTAGAGCTTCACTTGTGTAGTTTTTTGGAACACATGTGTATTTGTTAAACTTTCTATAAAACGTAGAAATTCATTTAAATTGTAGAAAATACTAAATATGATCAAAAATTCATGGAACCCCTACATTATAACTTATATAATGACTGTTACATGGAAAAAATGTATTGGTGTATTTAAGTTATTTACTTTGAAAGTTACTTCATAATGGTATCATATTTTTCTTATTTGATAAATAGAAAAAAAACATCTTTTTTACACAACAACGGTCAATGTAAATGCACAAAATCTAATAAGAGGGCAAAGGTAAGTTTATGTCCAAATTTCAAACGCATATGAGTAAAAAAAGATTTTAAGGTGTGTAAACTTCAAAGTTTGACTTAAGTTGTATAAAACCATGTGAGAGATCTATTCATTTATGAACAATGTATACTTCAATTTTCATAAAATATTATGAAACTTTTATGTAAAGTTTATACATCCATAAAATGTTTCTTTGACAATTTACAAAATTTTCACAGAAGTTTTAGGTATTATTATCATTATTTTGTAACAAGCCTACAAGTATAAGTTTGAATTATCCCTAGCAAACATTTGAAATTTTCATCTATTTTCAAGATACGAGCTATAATAGAGCATAGATACTTAAAAAATATTTTTGTGAAAATTTTTAAATATTATTTGAGATACACGTAGTTCAAATCGTAATTACTTTCAATAAACTCACAAAAAATCATTTAAACTATTAAAAATAGTAAATGAGTTAGAAAATTATTGAAATTTTTCTACAGGACAACTTATATGTAGTCTACTATATATAAAAAAATATATTGAGATATATATAAAATAAATATTTTTGTGAGTTGCTTCACAAGGGTGATCTAATTAGTTATTTGGCAATACATCAAATAATATTGGGCTGAAAGAACAACTAAATCGGCCCACCGTGGCCCAAATCGATTATTCTCTCGTGCCAGACCATTGGATGAAATGGACGGCTTAGATGGACTTCCGCGTGGATAAATATCCGGCTGCCACCCGCTCCTATCGAAACCCTAACCCGGGCCCCCTTCTCGCTCCAGCCTCCTCCCTTCAAATCTGAGCGCAGCGCGCCGCTCCCTTCAGCGGCGACGGCGGCCGCTGGAGTCAGCGGCGACGGCGGCGTGGGCGACCGAGACGAGGACAAGGACGAGGACTTGATCCCCGCGCTCGCAGCTCGCAGCGCGCTCCTCCTTCCTGCCCGTTCTTGCCGGACGGCGAGGCAGGCGGCGACGGCGGGAGGTTCGGCGCGGGGAGGTGGGCTCTTGGCGGGCGCTCCTGATCTTCCTTCCCTCCTGTCGCTGGGTAAGCCGGCCTTCTCGCGCGAACTCTCGAAGCAGACGCAGCGCGGCTCCCTTCAGCGGCGACGGCGGCCGTGGGAATCAGCGGCGACGGCGGCCTATTGCTGCTGCTGCTGTCGCGGCGGCTGACGCTGCTGGCCTTGGTGTGCGTTGTGGAGCTCGGCCAGGCGCCGGTGCAGGGGACGACAAGGTGGTGTACATGCGTACGGCAAGGTGATGTCTACTAAAATCCACCGCTCTAGCATACTTTAATTTGTGTTTTTACCTTGGCCTGTACACTGGACTGCTAGTGCTAGATCTCTTTCTCTGTATGTTAGAGAAGTAACAGAAATCGTAGATCTGCAACTGCAGCATGTGCTCTTATGCTTGACAGCTTGAGGGCTCTCTCTCTCTCTCTGTACATCAATAATTAGCATGTGTGTCTGTGTGCCATGGGCATGTGCGGTTGAATCTTGAATGGTGGAGCAGCAGCAATACGCATGGTTGAGCAGTAGCAACATTATTTTCATGCGTCTGTTGTATCAATTAAAAGTTGTGTGTGTTAGATTAAACAGCTTGTCCATAATTTCAATATTGCTCTTCCTATTCCCATATAAAATATATTGATTTTTGACATATCTACAACAAATCTAAATGCAAAGGCTTTCTCAAAGGTTGCATGGTTCAATGTACTAACTGGAGACTTTTCACCTAAGTCAGACTAGAATATGCATGGTGCCTACTGAGAATTTCTTTCTTTTGCAGAAGTGGCACCTACTGACATGTAAATGAGTTTAACCGGAAATATTCTATGCTATGGTCTTCTTTCAGTGTAATTTTCCTAAGAATATTCTAAAGCCTGAAATTATATGTTCATTTGCTTATTCTTTATTACACCCAGGAGTATATTACAGCACTTTTCTTCTACCTTATAATAGTTAGGTTGCTCCATTCATATAAAGGATGTATTTGTGGTTATTTTTGTTACCAGCTACTGAGTTTAGTCCGTTAACATTGAATATTTTGTCCTTTTTTTAGCTTAGCTATGCCTTTTTTTCATTTTGTAATATGAGTGCCAGTGTGAAACATTCTGTTCTATTTGCAGAAGCATTCTGTTTCCTACAAGAGACAAAATTGATATGATCATCCAATGAGATAAGTTTTCTTCACACACATATTTTGTCGCATATGGTGAAGTACTTTAGACATCTACTGCTCTATCAAAAATAGATTGCAAGTAGAGCATGAATTCCATGATTTGGGCAGAATGTGATACACTTCCAACTCTTCAACTTACATCTGTGGTTTCTATATGATGCAAATTGTGGTGTCTATAACCTCTAGTGATTAAGATAAAAGCAGTTGATGTGTTAAACCCTGTTGATTGTTGCTATGATTTTCTACTCTTTTCCAGTACAGTGAGTTTTGCTGGTGTTCTAGAACTTTTGCTATATTTGCTTCTGGAAACAAATTGCTAGTTGTATCAGGTGCTTGGTTTTTGGTGCTGCAGGTGCTGCTGGTGTTGAGCAACATGGACAACTTGGTTGTTGGTGCTGGTCTGCTGGAACTTTTGCTGCTTGTGTTTCTTGAACCAAAGCTGGTTGCTTGCGTTTTGGGTGCCTCTGATGTCCTGAAGCGAAGATGAACAAGAAGCAAAACTTGGTTGTTGGTGCTGGTCTGCTGGAACTTTTGCTGCTTGTGTTTCTTGAACCAAAACTGGTTGCTTGCGTTTTGGGTGCCTCTGATGTCCTGAAGCGAAGATGAACAAGAAGCAAGCAAGGTTTAGGGACTGTGGAACTATTGTTTGACTGTGAAACTTTTGAATCTGAGATTGTATCTGTTATTATGATGATAAACATTCTGATTTATGTTATGAGAAATTGGATTGAATTTGGTGGTTTCAAATTTTCATAGGCCTGTTTAGTGTGCTCTGATCTGATATTGGGCCGATAAAATGGGCCTAGTTCTGAAATGGGCTAGTTTTACAATGGCCCAGTTCTAAAATGACCCAGTTCCAAAATGTGTCCACGTCAGCGCCATGTCAGCGTCCACATCGGCGCCATGTCAACATCCATGTCGATGCCATGTCAGCAGTCTATTCAATCCGTGACGAAATTTGTGACGTTTATTTTCGTCATAAAGATTGGGCCTGGGCTGGGCTACACAGGCTCAAAGCCATTCTATGACGATTAGAAACCGTCACGGATTGCTTCAATCTGTGACGGATTCAGCTAAACCGTCACGCGATTTAATCTGTGACGCTCAATCCATGACGTTTTCCGAAACCGTCATAAACACTATTTTGTGACGAATTTTCAATGATCTATGACGAAATTATTTCGTCATAGAATAAATGGTTTCTTGTAGTGAGAAGAGAGGCTCAAGGATCTAAAAGGAAGGATGAAGGCAAACACCGACTTTGATGATGATGCACTGCAAAAGTTGGGATTCTATAGTGATATTTATGGCCTACTAGACAACCTCGGATGGAGGCAATTTTCCAATGGTGTTCCGATGGATGTGCATGGAGAAATTGCTTTGGAGATCATGATGACCATGAAGATTGTGACAAGAAAAATTAATAAGCAAGAAGTGTCATGCCTTGAATTTAGGTTGAAAAATGAAAAAAGTCCATCACCTTTGAAGGAATTGGAAGCTTACTTGGTTTCAATAGTGATGCACCGGAAAGAGCCGAAGTCGAAGAAGGAGGGATAGATAGATTTTGGAAGAAAATTGCAAAGAATGACAATAGCCAAAGGAAGAACATAAGCAATGTCATAATTCAAATATTTCATTCTTGGATGAGCAAGAGAATCTTTGGAAAGATGAGAGAGTCCAAAGTAACTGACATGGAGTTAAATTATTTATACTCCGCGTTGATGAAAAAGCAAGCAAAAGATCCTACCTACATTCATGATTGATAGGTGGGTATGTGAAGCTACATCCGGCTCCAGAGAGATCGGCTCGGGTTGTTATCTCTCTATGATAGCAATTACATTGAACCCAAGATTGGAGATAAATTCGGCATTCTTCATGAAAGGGACCAATTTTGGAATTGAAGCTATGAGGCAAGGGCATTACATCAGAGGAGATGAGAAGAATGGCTACAAAATTGCAAATACAAATATTTATCTCCCCGATGCAAGATTGAAGTTATTTACAAGAGAAAGAGTTGATTGGCGGGACGAGAAGATTTTGGTCAAAGCTAAAAAGAATAAAAGAGGGAAGCATATTGGAGAGTCATCGGCACCAGTTGAAGAAGAGGTGGAAGAGGAATTGCCACCGGCTAATTCCTCCTATTGGACAACGGAATTTCAAAATGCACCAAGTGGACAAGGACCTCCGGAAGGATGGGGGCAACAATGGGGACATGCACCAACTCAAGCATGGGGGTATGGAGCGTCGGTGCCACGACCGATGTATCCACCGCCGCCTACATATAGCAGTTATGGCTACCCACCACCGCCACATCAAGGAGTGTTCCCGGATCCATCCTTTGGAGCTCAATTTGCACATCTCCAACAACCGGAAAGAAGCACGAGGACGATTGGAGCCTACGCCGATAGAAACATGGAAGACATTAATGCTATCCGGAGGCATACGGACCGGCTAGAAGATGGAACCGCGGGGATTGCATACCAATCGGGACTTCTAGCATTGGCGCCACCGGAACATTTTGATGGAGGAGCTTCTCAAGTGTACTATGACCAAGGATATAACGCGAGACCGCCGCCAAGTCAAGAGGAGTAACCGACAAAGACCAAGAATAATTTGCTCGCACGTGTGGTTTGAGTTTTCTCCTTTCTTTTGTTTATTTTCAGCGTGTGTGCAAGCTTGTGTGCGTGGCAATTTTCTATTTTTATTTATTTTCAGCATGGGTGTTAGTATGTGCTTTTGTTTATCATCACCATGATCATTATAAATATCACCGATGCTTTCTTGACATGATTACTAGTGATGATAGAAAGTTTGTGCCATGTTGAAATATGATGATCGTTGCCGCTTTGTCTATTTTTGCGCTTGGCTTATGCATGATTGGACTAATGCTCTCCCTAACATGATCTGAAATTTATCTAAATACCAGCTCAATCTTTTGTGGAGGTTATGATAATTTTAGACCCATATTTATTTACTCTTGCTCTCTCTTTTAAACTTGTCAAGGGATGTTTAATTGCTGAAATTAATTATGCTAGCCTTGTCTTTAATACCTTTTGCAATTGCTCTACCTATCCAAAGCCTAAATGCTATATCATGATGAACCGTGGTATAAGAATTATTTTCAAGTGAGTTGATTCAGGATTTATCTTCTCTGGTTCGAGACTAAGAAGCTGACCATTCCTTTTTGCGTACCTTCTTTTTGCTAGCCTATCTATCCATGCATTGTGAGTTTCTACACCGAAAACTTCACAAACTTCACTGGATATCCACCCTAAACCTAAATTATCTTTTTATGAAATACCTCCTTGACCACAAACCAATTCGATTATGGATCGTTATCTTGAGGAAATTCCGAAGGACCAAGAGCTTGATATAAATAACATCTATTTGGAAGGCATCAAAGAGTGCGTATAAGAAAAATTAGAAGAAACGGAGATCCACAATGAGTGGGTTGGCCGGTCTCAATACCATGAGCCGACCGACCTATCCCCTATCCTCCTTCAATGGCTTCAATATTCAATGAGAAGATACTCCCTGAAGATTCCAACCATTTTTCAAAAGATTGAGATGTATACTTACTCTAACATTAGTCACCACTTCTATGCTCGAGGACGAGCAATTGTTTAAGCATGGGGGGAGGCTGAGTAAGTATTAATATTGCTAGAAGTTCTAAGGAGCATAAAGAAAAAATATAATAATAAAAGAAAAGAAAAATATATATGGGTTGAAAAAGAAAGAAAAGAAAAGAAAAAAATATGAGAATAAATGCTCCTTAGTTCTTTTTGCTTCGTTAAAATCCATAGTGCCTTAAAGATTATTCCATACTCAAATATTCCAACCATGTGCAATCCGATAACGAGGACTTCATTTGTGCCTCGGGATCACCCTTTGCCATTTGCACATGTCCACTATCTAAAAAGCGTGTGTTCCACGTGTGTGTTCTATTTTCCCCCTCTCCACAAAATCAATTATTTTCCATGGTCTTTTTGACGAGTCTCGGTAAACCCATGAGAAGGATTTCTTGTTTTGACAATATCTTGATTATAATGTCATTTGTTAGGACTAACCTTTCCCATAGCTCCAGATAAAGCCTTACACATATATGAGAGAAAGAGAGGTGTGAGTTCTAACAAAGTTCGAGAGACAAGATGAGCTGAGAGTTTCCATGAGCAATTGCATTGAGGTTTAAATTATTGACTTTGGATTAGTAATACTTTTGAAACTTACTTCTTAATTCTCGAGGCTTGTTTAAATTAGAGAGCATGTGTTTAAATTCTTTGTGGGGAACACTTAATTCATATCTACCCTCCATACTAGAAAGAGTTGGTTACAACTTGAAGAAATATTTTGAGGGCATTATGTTTTCTCATGTATGATCTAGTGCAGGGATTGGACACCGAAAGGCAATGCTGATTTTTGTTGAAGACTTACTCGAGGACGAGCAAGGTTTAAGCATGGGGAATTGTTGACGCTCCTTAGCGACACACTTTTACCCTTGTTTATCTTCAATAATGGCATGAATTTGATATCTAAACTATTGATCATACTCTATAACCGGGACGTTTTCGCATATGCATGTGTTTTTGGAGGAAATGTGTTTACGCAGGTTTTTGAGCTAAATTGGAGCACATATGGACAAGGCTTGAGACCAAGGACGATACGGTGAAAGATGAAGGCCAGAGGCCCAAAGAACAGGGCAGGCCGGCCGGCCCCACATGGCTTAGGCCGGCCGGCCTAGGTGGTTTCGAGCTCCGTTCGTGCTCAACTTTGGTGAACCGACCTCCAAGAGTATTTGAAAGGAAGGTGCTTCAAGATAATGTCAAGAAACTTCGGGGTCAAGGCATTTCAATTGTAGAATTTGGAAGTTTATCACTTTCCATTCTCATCTCAAAGATATCCGGAAGTAAACGACATCCAAAGGCCCACATGCATAGATGGAACAACTACTGAAGCTTCCAGAAGACATGAGGAGAAGATGAAGACGAGACGGCCAAGGAAGGACCCAGGCCGGCCGGCCTGGACCCACCTGCGCCGGCCGGCCCAGGCCCTTCCTGCACCACCTCGCCTCCCCCTTCGACCTAGGGCTTCCTCAGGGTATAAATAGCCCCTGTACCCTCGAGCCATGCATCATTGAGTTCGTCATTCACCGCTGAGGAGCAGAGAAGCTAGAGGGACACCTTTCGGAGAGCTGAGGGTCATGCTAGTTGTCTAGGGTTCTTCCCTAGCCAACGTGGGAACCCTGCGAGGAAGACCACGTCGGAGTTCTGGAGCTAGGATCATCAAGATCAAGGTAGGATCCCAGTGGTGATCTTATGATGTACTTACATTCATGGTGAAGTTACATGTGTTTCTGAATTTCTAGCGATCAATTGCCTCTTCTTTGATTTCGTTCTTGCTTGGATTTGCTTCTTCTTCAATCTATTCTCGAGATAGATTGCTTAGGGTGTTCTTATAGCCATGGTGGCTAGGGGTTCATACCGGATCTACCAAGTGGTTCGACATGTTCACTTGTGAACGTGCCCTTAAGTTATCTACGCCAAAAGGGAGCATCGTGACAGGGTGTGGTCCCGTGTAAGGTGGGGCTTTCGGGAGTTGGATCGGAGGTCGCGATTTAAAGATGCTTTTATTGAGATTCACATCTATCTTATTTCACTCAATTTGGCTCGGAGCTACAACATATGCATGATCTAGGCGATCTAGATTGGTTATCTCTAACTTTCTCTTGCTACCTCCGGAGTTTGATGTTTAGTAGATTAGATCTATTAACTTTAGATCTATTTGCAACCCCTCATCAAGATAAAAGGCTTTCAATGCTAGTTGGATTGTTTCTTATGTCTTTAGTTCTGTGGATTGATAAACCTTGGGGGAATACTCTGAGGGAAAAGCTACAACTGATCCGAGCGCTTGCGGTTCATGATTGGTGCTTAAGAGCCGTCAACAGTCTGGCAGCACCCAACATGTGACTTTACGGCCACGTCCCTGCCACCAACCTCGACTAGTCCAGTGAACCACATTTCAAGACTAGGAGCAACCACAGCTACATCAGCTTACCGGTTGGAATCTCCGGTGTCGAGGTAGTACTTGGCAGATATTTATCCGGCAAGCACCCCGCTTCGTGCGAAGATTGATCACGGTGGATGAACAGAAAGACACAGGATTTTATACTGGTTCGGGCCCTCGAGATCGAGTAATAACCCTACGTCCAGTTGCTGCTTGTATTATTTCGGCGAGTACAGATTACAATGGCGTAACAAGTACCATCAGTTGTATTGGCTAGATTGGAGATACCCTCTACGTGCAGGACCCCCCACTATTTATATCCAGGGAGACGTGCCTTACAAGACAAAACAAACCTAAACCTAGTAGGACTCTAACTATCTTCGGGCCTTCCTTCTGTGATCTGGTCATCGTGTCTTGTTCAGAGTCTTCTTCGTTCGGAGTCAGTAGTCGGTAAATCCTCGTGATCGGGCACCCTGGTATTATGGCCTCAACAGTAGCCCCCGAGCTTATCTTATTTAGATAAGGTTGAACTTTAAGTAGTCTTCGGGTCTTTTTGCTCTTCGGGTGATTTTGGGATATGCAAATATCTCGATAATCACTTGAGAATGAGAGCCAGAAAAGGTCCCGAACTCTTGAATAGTGAAACCTGCATATGAATGATAAGGTCAGAGAAAATATCAGCCATAATATTAGTAAATAAAAATATTCCATCTTGGAAACTGGAAGACCAAGGATTGATGTAACGGCTGCCCAGTGCATTTAAAACCCACTCCGCACGTCTCCCGAAACTTTAGCAGTGCACGCGGCATTTAGGGCTCTGCTTCGGTTTCTCGATTCTCGTGCGAAGCGTCGTCTCTGAGTCTTTGAATACCGAATCCTTTGGATTGATTTGTACTTGAACCTTCCTTTCTGAGCCTTCCTTCTCCCCTCGCCATGGGAAAGAAAAAACTCAGCCGCAAGTTCAAGCTTCCTCGCCTCCTTTTCAGAGACTCTCCCCGTAGCTCCGCCGAACTACCATCCGACAAGCCGGAGGACCTGCCGGTGACGGCACCACCCCCTGCTTCTCCTCATGCTCCCCTCCTTGCTCTCCCCTTGTACGGGGATGAAGGAGTCAAGGTCTAGCCACAAGAGGAGACTCCAACAATGGCGTCTTCGGCTCCCGAGGCTGCTCCGTCGAGCATTGCCGCCGGGAAGGGCCCTGCACCGTCTTCTCCAGCCCCGGCGTCTCCCATCTCCCTCTCCTCTGATGATGAACTGGTTCAAGGAGGAAGCGGAGTTCGACTGAAGCCGGAGCCCTCGCGCACAGGCGCATCTTCATCTTCTGCTCCGGTGGACACCAGCGGCGACGAGGAGTTCGCCCGGCGCCTCTTCGTCTCCTTGAACCGCGACCTGATCGGGATCCCTGGAGACGGAGCGCTCGTGGATCTCATCAGTGACTCTGAAGAAAAGAACGCGGTATATGATCCACCGGCGGGCGCCGCACCGCCTTGATCCTCGTCGATGACAGTAGTTAGGCGAAGATCAATATTTTGATCTTTTTAGTTTCAGGATAGTTATCGATCCCTTGTGAAATGTACTTCCTTTTGGACTTAATAAAGAAATTTCACTTGAGAGATACAACAATAATCCCTCTTTCTGTGTTTGGGAACTTTTGTGTTAATCTGTTTGTGAAACCGCCTGCCTAAAGAATGAAATCTCCCGATCAAGAGTTTCTTCCGAACAGACCAACTAAAAACTTAGCATGTCGAGAAATTTGACCCCAATCAGGCATGATCGGGGTATTTCCTCTATACACACCAAGCATTCGGTCATTTAAAACTGGTAGCGTCTTAGGTAAGCTTGCAATCCTAAATGCATTGAATCTGACCTGCACAGCTTTCGAAATGACGCGTGCAGCAGGAAAAGGAAAGAATCTTTTTGCCCCAACAGTGACTGCGGATTGCGCGGCTCGAGGCCGGTTTTCTCGGGGTTCGTGCTCCCTTGCGAAACCATAAAGCCCCCAGGCGCAGCCGCCTGGACTCCATTTGGGCCTTCGTTTTCCTTGCTTGCATCTACAAACACTCGCCATTCCTTATCCGCTTTCTGCCCTCCATCCTTTTACTCCTCTAGTCCCTTGAGCCAGCTCCTCACTGCCATGGCATCCTCGCACCAATCCTCATCGGGGGGTGAATCATCTGGTGAGCAGAACAGCGCCGCCGCCGGACAGGAACTTCGCAGCGGAAACACAATCTGCACCACGGACAAGTATTGGGACAAATCCACCACCACGGCCAAGCAGCTGCAACAACTTGAGGACCTTGGACTACTTCCAGACACCGCAATTTTTCCTCGCCACCATGCCAAAGGTCAAGTTTATCTGACCCCCAACACCCTCGAGCTAGTAGCCTTTATGGAATTCTTCCATTGTGGTTTTGGGGTTTATCCGTCAGACTTCTTCCACAACATCTGCGACTTTTACCGGATTGAACTTGTGCACATCAAGCCTGGCGCTATAACAATGCTCAGCGTCTTTGCTTTTCTGTGTGAAGCCTGGTTAGGAATTAAGCCTTCATTGCTGTTGTGGAGATATTTTTACACCCCGTCATTTTACAAGAAACAACTCATGATCGGGTCGATCGGGTTCTCCTTGAGAGATCAGGAGACTTACATCCCCTTTCCAGTGAAGGATTGCTGAAAAGATTATGAACGTCATTGGTTTTACATCACTCTTCCCCAGGCCTCACTAGCCAAGGGGAAGTATTTGATGCCCTATCTCAAAGAGGAAACAAAGGCCCTGCCCGAGGTCACTCCTGCTATGCAGAAACACCTTGATCGGATCCTTGAGCTTCGTCAGAAAGGACTGACGATGATTCATGTGGCGGAGATTTTCATCAAGTGGAGATTCATCCTATTNGGAAGCGCCCTGCACCATCTTCTCCAGCCCCGGCGTCTCCCATCTCCCTCTCCTCTGATGATGAACTGGTTCAAGGAGGAAGCGGAGTTCGACTGAAGCCGGAGCCCTCGCGCACAGGCGCATCTTCATCTTCTGCTCCGGTGGACACCAGCGGCGACGAGGAGTTCGCCCGGCGCCTCTTCGTCTCCTTGAACCGCGACCTGATCGGGATCCCTGGAGACGGAGCGCTCGTGGATCTCATCAGCGACTCTGAAGAAGAGAACGCGGTTGATGATCCGCCGACCGGCGCCACACCGCCTTGATCCTCGCCGATGACATTAGTCAGGCGAAGATCATTATTTTGATCTTTTTAGTTTCAGGATAGTTATTGATCCCTTGTGAAATGTACTCCCTTTTGGACTTAATGAAGAAATTTCACTTGAGAGATGCAACAATAACCCCTCTTTCTGGGAACTTTTGTGTTAATCTGTTTGTGAAACTGCCTACCTAGAGAATGAAATCTCCCGATCAAGAGTTTCTTCCGAATAGACCAACTAAAAACTTAGCATGTTCGGGAAATTTGACCCAATCAGGCATGATCGGGGTATTTCCTCTATACACACCAAGCATTCGGTCATTTAAAACTGGTAGCTTCTCAGGTAAGCTAGCAATCCTAAATGCATTGAATTTGACCTGCACAGCTTTCGAAATGACGCGTGTCGCAGAAAAAGGAAAGAATCTTTTTCACCCAACAGTGACTGCAGATTGTACGGATCGAGGCCTGTTTTCTCGGGGTTCGTGCTGCCTCGTGAAACCATAAAGCCCCCAGGCGCAGCCGCCTGGACTCCATTTGAGCCTTCGTCTTCCTCGCTTGCATCTGCAAACACTCGCCATTCCTTATCCGCTTTCTGCCCTCCATCCTTTTTCTTCTAGTCCCTTGAGCCAGCTCCTCACTGCCATGGCATCCTCGCACCAATCCTCATCGGGGGGTGAATCATCTGGTGAGAAGAGCAGCGCCGCCGCCGGACGGGAACTTCACAGCGGAAACACAATCTGCACCACGGACAAGTATTGGGACAAATCCACCACCACGGCCAAGCAGCTGCAACAACTAGAGGACCTTGGATTGCTTCCAGACACCGCCATTTTTCCTCGCCGGCATGCCAAAGGTCAAGTTTATCCGACCCCAACACCCTCGAGCTAGTAGCCTTCCTGGAATTCTTCCATTGTGGTTTTGGGGTTTATCCGTCAGACTTCTTCCACAACATCTGCGACTTCTACCAGATTGAACTTGTGCACATCAAGCCTGGCGCTATAACAATGCTCAGCGTCTTTGCTTTTCTGTGTGAAGCCTGGTTAGGAATTAAGCCTTCATTGCTGTTGTGGAGATATTTTTACACCCCGTCATTTTACAAGAAACAACTCATGATCGGGTCGATCGGGTTCTCCTTGAGAGATCAGGAGACTTACATCCCCTTTCCAGTGAAGGATTGCTGAAAAGATTATGAACGTCATTGGTTTTACATCACTCTTCCCCAGGCCTCACTAGCCAAGGGGAAGTATTTGATGCCCTATCTCAAAGAGGAAACAAAGGCCCTGCCCGAGGTCACTCCTGCTATGCAGAAACACCTTGATCGGATCCTTGAGCTTCGTCAGAAAGGACTGACGATGATTCATGTGGCGGAGATTTTCATCAGGTGGAGATTCATCCTATTCATGACACATGATCGGTATGCCTGGACCTTTACAGGTGATAATGACCCGAACAGGATGAAGCCAGATGGTAAGCTCCTTTCCTTGACGTATTCAGTAAAACTTTCCTTGAACCTGGTCGATCATTTGAATTATCATGACTCTTAACCAACAGCTGTCCCAGAATCGGAAGTGGCCGCCCGTCTGAAGAAAATGTTGGGCGCAGGACTTCCAGACTGGGATGGCATCCCAGCTCCCTACAGCCGTGACAACCCTCCTCCGAAGGTAAACCGGTTCTTCAGAAAATCTCCCGTCGTGCTTAAGATTTGTATGAAATGATCCTTTTTTTGTCAAGGCCCCTCCAATTATTGATGCCCCCGCTCGGAGTGGAGCCATCGATATTGAAGAAGGCAGGGAGCAGCTTGTTGACCAGGGCACCAGGACCTCGATCGTCGAGCAGCCCGAACCTGCGGTTGTGGCAGAAAAAGACGTCCCGAGCAGCCCTAAGGAGAATATTCCCCAAACCCACAAACGCTCCCGCGGAGCAAGCGTGGAACGGATGACCTCGAGTTCAGGCACCCCTAGTACACCTGAGTCTGGTGAGCTGCTGCCCAGTCGTGATCCGCCTCGCCCTGTCGCCCAGGTACCAAGCATGATCGTATTCGGGCATTTATTCGCAGCATTTGATCGTATAACCGAAGCTAAACATTTTTGGGAGATTTCTCGTCAGGAAATTCATCCGACCATGCGGCCACCAAAGCCCGCATCTGGAGCTAAGAGATTCAAAGTCAGAATCCCGACATCCAAGTAAGGACTTTGACTTGCTTGGTTATGCTTGAGCGCTTCTCACAGAGAGAGAGAGACTTTTATTTAATTGTTTTTGATTATTCAGGAATGTAGGTCTTCCCAGCCTACGATTTCTCTTCCCGCCAAGATGCCCAAAAAGGAGAAAACTCCCGAGCCAGTCTCGGCAGCTCATCCTGGTGGTAGCGAGAAATCTATCGAGGTGGCCAGACCTGCTCCGACACCCTTGGGCCCGGTCATTGCTTTGCTCTTGACAACTGAGGATCAGTGGCGTTCACTAGACGCTCGTGCCTCTGCTGCTGAAGCGTCTGTGACCAGACTGGAGGCCCAAGTCACCGTTCTCCAGTCCGAGAAGGAAGGTACATGTCTTATGCTTTTTTTTGGGTCCTCATCCGTGAACTTTTGTTTACACATTGCCTCTGACCCTGTAGCTAACTCCAAGGGCACTGAGGTGCCCGAAAAGAAGAGCTCAGATCTGGAAGGCAGGCTCGCTGTTCGAGAAGGACGTTGCCGATCTCACCGCCCGGCTTGAAGCGTCAGAGAAGCGCAGCTCGTCCCTGGAGTCCAGGCTGATGGAAGGTGCATGCGTTGTCACAACTCACACCATTGGGGCCTTGAAGAGCCACATTCCCGACCTCAACATCTCGCTGCTCTCCAAAGGTTTCAAGGGCTCGGCGACAGATGCTGAGGCACTGTTTGACAGCCTTGCCCCATTGGTGGAACCATTTGTTAAGAACCTTGATCTCCACTTGAGTGATTCGGAGGAATCGCCTCGAACTTTGTGCTTGGATCCTGTAATAGGGCAAAATTTGGATGTTTAGTATGCGGCTTAATTTTGCGAAGCATATGCTTGCATGTTTTTGCATAAGTCCTAGAGCTGATCGGTATTTTTGTGGAGCTTTCTAACTGATAGCTTTGTCATAGCCAAACGTCCCGTTACCATAAGCTATTTTGGAATTGTTTAGTTGCTGAGACACGGGCGGCCTGCTGAACTGTGTAATTCCTTGTAGTCATGGTGTTCAGTAATTTAGCGTAGCCTAGCTTTCCTGATTTAAAAAGCCTAATTCTTGTGTGGTAGTAGTACCATAGTAGCCCCCGGGCTCTTTTACAGTCATGCGGGCATGCTAAAAAAGAGTCTAGAAGTACTGAACACAAGAATTTCCCGATCATATGGGGAGCCCCGAGCGTTGCACTTGGGATGCATAGAATAGGTCTAAAAAAACTTTCAGCGTGGTAGTCCCCGGCTCTTTGTTAGTATATGCAGTATGGTAACAAAGAGTAGAAACAGTATTGAAAAATAAAACCCCAGCCCCCGAGCGTAAAAGCGAGGGTGAGTAAAGTGTGTAGAACTTATCTCTTTTTTGTTGGCTGTGGCGACGCGGATGAATTATGCCAGAGCCTGCGACTTGATGGCAGTTCTGGGTATGAATTCAACGTCGTAAGCCCCCAGCTCCACAGACCATTGTGCGATTCTACCCACGGCATCTCGATTATGTAAAATGTTGCCTAGGGGGTAAGTTGACACAACCTTGATCTTGTGGCTCAGAAAATAATGCTTGAGCTTCCTGGAAGTCATTAGTACAGCATATAGCAATTTCTGAATCTGAGGGTACCTTGTTTTGGCGTCATGTAGCACCTCGCTTACGAAGTAAATGGGATGTTGTGTTGTTGACTTCTCTGTTGGTCTCTCGACCACCAGAACCGTGCTGACAACAGTTGGTGTCGCTGCTACGTACAACAGCATCTCCTCTTGTGGCTGCGGGACCAGTACGGGCATTTTCGTAGGTATTGCTTGAACGCCTGGAACGCCTCTTCTGCTTTTGCCGACCACTCAAAACGATTAGTTTTACGTAGCAATTTATAGAATGGCATACCTCGTTTGCCTAACTTGGATATGAATCGACTCAGGGATGCCATCATTCCTGCCAACTTTTGGACCTCATGGCAGCTGCGTGGAGACTTCATGTCGTCGATTGCCTTGATCTTGTGTGGATTTGCCTCTATACCTCATTGGGAAACAAGGTAACCGAGGAGCTTACCCGATGATACACCAAAGGTGCATTTGGCGGGGTTGAGCATCATCCTATTTGCACGCAAGTTGTTGAATGTTTTGGTTAAATCCGCGATCAGGTCGCCTTTTAACTTACTTTTTATCACAATGTCATCTATGTATGCTTCCACATTACGGCCGATTTGGCCCTCAAGAACAATGTGAACTCATTTTTGATAAGTGCAACCTGCATTTTTTCAGACCAAAAGGCATCTTTATATAGCAATAAACACCGAAGGGAGTTACAAATACAGTTTTTTCCTCATCGTCAATGCACATGCTGATTTGGTAATACCCCGAATAGGCATCTAGAAAACAAAGCAGCTCATATCCAGAGGTTGAATCTACAATTTGATCTATCCTAAGTAGTGGATACTCGTCCTTCGGGCAAGCTTTATTTAGATCGGTGTAGTCCACGCACATCCTCCACGTTCCGTTGGGCTTCTTCACCATGACTGGGTTTGCCAACCACTCCGGGAAAGGGACCTCTCGAATGAAGCCGGCTTTGAGTAGTCGGTTGATTTCTTCGTTAATGGCGTCTCGCTTCTCCAGGGTATATCTCCTTTGCTTCTGCTTGACTGGTCAGACGCCAGTTCGTATGCCAAGCTTGTGCTCGATTACCTCCCTGGGGATCCCGGGCATGTCAGATGGTTCCCAAGCGAACACATCGCGTTTGCCCGGAGGAAAGCAATGAGCTCGAGTTCCTATTTGTCACCCAGACCAGAGCCCACCTGGGTGGTCTTGGTCGGGTCTGCCTCATCAAGGGCCACCGATTTGGTGCCCGGTTCGGTGCGCTTTGCCGGTGGCGCTCTTGGCGAGGCGGCGGCTGGCGACTCGCCTGCTTGCTGTGATGGCGTCTCCTTGATCGGGGTCTGGTCCACCACAGTCTGCTTCTCGGCGGCGCCGTCATCGGTCTTCTTTTCCCCCGCAGGCACTGGTTCGGGAATTTCTTTTCCCTTGGCCCTTGATCGGGCCTCTGCTGCTCGGGAGGTTTCTGCCCCTGCTGCCTTTGCGGCAGCCTTTGGCAGGCTCTTGGTCTTTTTTCTGGCAGGTTCGACGCCTTGGCTGGCTCTTGCTCGTCTCCCTTGATCATGTCCAAGGTCTTCATGTCGCACTGGATCGCGCCCTTGCAATCGACGCAGACGGTGATCGGGCCCAATGGCCCTGGGACTTTGATCTTGGAGTAGGCGAAGTGGGCGATCGCCATGAACTTTTTCAGGAACGATCGGCCCAGGATGCAATTGTAGGCTGACGTGATGTCAGCCACCTCAAAGGTGAGGAACTCTGTTCGGATGTTTTTGCCCTCCATGAGGGTCACCTGCAGATCGATCCTCCCTAAGGGAAAGGCTTGGATGCCTGGTATGACCCCGTAGAAAGGCTTCTCCACTGGGGATAAGTACCTCCTCGGGGTCCCGAGCTCATCAAAGGCATTGACGAACAGCAGATTGAGGGCGCTTCCACTGTCGATCAAGGTTCGTCCGATCTTGCGGGGCCCGATCCAGGGTTTGATGCATAGTGGGAGTAGCGGCCCGTCGTACAGCGTCTCGGGGTGATCCCTCTGATCAAATGTGATCGGGATTTCAGACCACCATAACAGATGTTTGCAGGGCTCGGTGCTTGCTATCTGCCTCTCGATCAACTTTAGCTAGGACTTGGAGGCTCGGCTAGAATAGCCACCAAAAATTGTGGCGATCTCCAGATCCTCGGGAAGGTCTGGCTCATCATCACAATCCATGTAGTTCGCCATTCGAGGATTATGCAGCCTGGTCGCATGGAGCCCCCTATTGCTGGCTCTCCTCCTACTACTTTTGCTTCTTGTACACCATGCAGTCGGCAAAGTGATGCATTATTGACCGGTGAATCGGGCAATACATCGGGAGATCGGCAGGCTTGCCTTGACGCCTGTACGGGGGTTTGTTGTCCATGGCCATGACTTCATCACCCTCGGTCTTGCGCTTTTTGTTCTTGTGCTTATTCTTTTTCTTGCCTTCCCCAGTTGGCTGGCTTTGTTCGGGCTTTCCATGGACCCGTGCTCGGGCATCCGCCATCTTGGCGGTCTCTTCCAGGATCCCGTAGAGCTCAGCCACCATCTTCGGGTTCTTCTTGGCAAGCTCCTCCACCGTTCGCTCGTCCTTGCAACCCTGATTAAAGGCCACAATCACCCGATCATCCACCATGTCGGGGATTGTGTTATGGGTGTCGCTGAAGCGACGGATGTAGTCCCGGAGGGACTCTCTAGGTTTCTGCACACAATTGAGCAGATCTCCTTCATGTCCAGGGCGTTTGTAGGTGCCTTGGAAGTTAACTTCAAACGTCTCCTGGAGGTGGCTTCATGACTTGATGCTGGCCTCGGGCAAGTTCATGAGCCATGTTCGGGCTGATCCCTGTAGGGCAGTCGGCAAGTAGTTGGCCTTCACGTAGTCGTCACCCCCGGTGGTGTCGATGATCATGGAATATCTCGACATTAGTAGGACGAAACTTTTCCGGCCACTTGACCTTGCATAGGGCTGGGAGTATGCGAGACATCCTCCTGTGCCTGGTCGGGAGTCACGTGGCGGCGAATCTGGATGGGACTGGTAGTAGCCCTCACGTGCTCGGTAATCTTGATTGTAGTTGAGAGTTTCCCGAGTGTCGTGAGTGCGATGGTTGCGTTCGAGCTATGGCCTCATGTCACGCCCTTTGTGCGGGCGATAGCGGGGTCGTCCGTTAACAGATCGGGAGCGAACCGGTTGTGGTTCACCAGGCCTGTTTGACGAGCCGGTGGTGCAGCAGCGGCGGCCTCGAGGCGCTCCTTGGCCTTGTCCGCTGCTTCCCGAGCCTTCTTGGCGATGGTGGCCATCGGGGTTCCCTCGGCCATTGCTTCCATCGTCTCCAAGATGGTTCGGATCTGTAGGTTGTCCTGCTCGACTGCCCAGAAATCATTGTTGAGATTCGGGGAGCCAATGAGGACGCGACCTGCTGTGTACGTGTTTTAGCCGTCTGAAGAGTTGGTGTGTTGCTGAAACGCGGAGGAGGTATGGATCTGCGCGAGTTGGAGGACTCGGTGGCAGCCTCGCTCCCGTTTGCAGCTAGCACATGGATGCGGCGGTCTTTAGGCTGTTCTGACCCATCGCTAGATCCACTGCAGTCGAGATCCAATTGTGCAGTACGATCAGCAATGTCTTCAGGAGTTGGCTCCGTGAAGGTGGTGAAAACTTCCCGACCGGCGCATGTGAGATCGGGATCATGGATCCCTGTCATCTTGAGCTCATAATCACCTTGGTGCTCGAACACGAGATCTCCGAAGTGGATTTCCCGTGTAGGCACTAGATGGCTGTGAGCGTAGAGATCGAAAGCGGAAGCAGAACTCCCGATGGCTTCCGACTTGACGGAACTGGGCATGTAGGGCATCGATGAACTCGACGCGTCGGCGATCCAGACTCCGTTGACGATTGGCATGATCTTACTTCACGCGAGGGTCCCTGCCTAGCGCGTCTCTGTCGAGGTTGTACTCGGCAGATATTTGTCCGGCAAGCACCCCGCTTCGTGCGAAGATTGATCACGGTGATGAACAGAAAGACACAATTTTATACTGGTTCGGGCCCTCGAGATCGAGTAATAACCCTATGTCCAGTTGCTGCTTGTATTATTTCGGTGAGTACAGATCACAATGGCGTAACAAGTACCCTCGGGCACCCTGGTATTATGTCGTATCTTGTTCGGAGTCTTCTTCGTTCGGAGTCGGTAGTCGGTAATCCTCGTGATCGGGCACCTTGGTATTATGGCCAACATCCGGCATATGACTAGTATGTTCAAAGCTTGATCATAGGTAAACAACAACAAATCCTAAGATGATCGAGGCGATGTGTCGGCTTGAGACTCTTTTCCCAACCTTCACCCTCGCACCCGATCTCCATTTCATCTTTATAACATCAAGTAAAGGTGGTAGAGCATAAGCCTGAGCTTACTAATGCTATGATGGAACTGTGAGGAATCTAAGCATAACTAAGCTTTACTAAACAAGGGTGTACATCTAAGTTGTCCTAATCAAGGAAGGTCATGCAATCAACATTTCACACAACTCCTAAAACGTAATGCATGCAATACAATAGTAATATGTGATGTAATACTTAAAATAGAGTTTGGATGCTCCGGTGCTTGCCTTGATCAACAGCAGGGTTAGAGTCAGCAGCAACGGCAGCAATAGCAGCAGGCCCGGGCTCTAGCTCCAACTCCACCTCTTCTGGCTCCTGGGATCCTTCAGGTGGAAGCTCGACGAAGTCGACTCCTGAAGCTTCTGCTTTTAACGACATGATGCATAAGTTAGCACACACATACCCTAAGAACAAAGCTAGACAACAAACCTACACTGAAAAACCCTAAACAGATTATTTCCTAATTATTTCTATTTTTTTAGAGTTTTTAATAATTTTTAAAAGCATTAATGAATTATTCTAAATAATAAAAAGGATTATCCTATTTATTATTAATTTCTTATTATAAATCATTATTCAAAATTTTATTTATACTTAACCTATTTATTTATTTAAATACCAAAAAGAAAAGGTATTCAAATAAATAATCCAATTATTATTATGAATTAAATTAATTAAAACCTATTTAAAACTAAATCTAAAAACTAAAAACTAAAACCTAAACAACTTTACACAAACTCCCCTGGCTTCCTCCATCTCAACCCGAGGTCCTCACCCCTCTTGGTCACTGACCAGCGGGCCCGCTCCTCTCTTTTTCTCTCTTTCCTCACGCAGACGCGCGCGCTCGGTCCAGGACTGAAGCGGCGGCGGCACTGACCGCCCGGCGAAATCGCCGGCGGTGAGCCCCCAGGCGCTACTAACCCCACGGATGGCCTCGGCTCACAACCATGCTCTCCCCTACAGGCTTAACCCCTTAACGGCACAAGCGCAACTGCAACGGCGGCGACCACCGAGAGCGACGGCGGCGGAGCTCGGACTCGGCCCAAACGTGGCTATTCACACCAACAAGCGGCACAAACCGCCACAGGGAGACAAGGCAAACTCACAGCGCCCCTAAACCTAAGCCCGCGGCGGCGGCCCGAGCTCGGCGGAGCTCTAGAGCGGCGCAAACCCGGGCTATGAACACCCTAGCGAGCTGCGCACGGATGAGGGACACACAACCAAGCCATCTATTAACAACGAGGGCCACGCAAAGGTGGTTCTCACCTGGAGGCACTCGCGTGGCTCGGCAGTGACAGGAGGTAGAAGAAGACAGCGATTCTAAGGCTAGGGTGGATGACGTCGGGCAAGAGCGGGTGGATTGGAAAGCTCACGAGCTAGGGAAGCTCTGGGCAGAGGGAATCGGATGGAGGTGGATCAACGGCGATGAAACAGAGTGGCGGTGATGGCGGTGGTTGACGGCGAGCCGAGAAGCAGAAAGGAAGAAAGGATGAGAACGTTCGGCTTGAGGCTTTAACCTGGATTACCACCGCTTACCATGCCACCACTTGCTTGCTTTGGATGCGTCGGCTTCACTCCACGGCGGCGCGTGGCTTGGCCGGCCATCAGCGGCAAGCAGCTGCGTGGCAGCAACCCGAGCTCGCTCTGCTCGGCTCTGAACTCTGCATCTTTCTCTGAAATCCCTCCAAGCCAGTGAATTCGACTCCCTTTCTCTCCAAAATTCGAATGTAGACTCCTCAAACTCCAAATACCAAAATTGTAGCTGAACCATAGGGCTACAATTCCCTTATAAACATCTTGACCTGAATCTCAAAGAATCAGAAGTTACAACACCGAGAACTTGGACCTATTTATCTGAATCCTTTGAAACTCTGAATTTCTTTCAAAACTGCCATCTTGAGATCCAAATTACTCTCAACCTTACATATAAACTTCTGGAGCTCCAAATACCAAACTTGTAGACAGTACATAGGGCTACATTTTTCCTTATATGCACTAGAGCTAAAACTTCCTAGAACACAAGTTGTGTTGCACTGAACTTCGGCCAAAACAAAGGAAATCCTCAAATTCAATTAACTCCCTTCAAAACTGCCACATTTAGGCCAAGTTTTCTCCAAAAACCAAACATAAACTTTTAAACCTTCAATAACCAAAGTTGTAGTCCTAACATAGGGCTACATTTCTCTCAATATAACCTTGGGCTAAATCCTTTTAGTTTGAAAGTTACAAGCCCTTGAATATTGACCAAAACTCTCATCACATGTGTTTGAACTTAACCAAATTTGAAAATTTAAATTTGAATTCTTCTCAAACATAACCATTCCAAGAATTTTGGATTATGTGCTATCTTTTGGCATTATTAACTCAAGTTTGACTTGGTCAACCTTTCCAGGGTGACAAATTACCAAAATGCCCCTAGGGCTAACTTGGCTCAATTAAAAGCTATTAAGCTCCTAATCTTGGTATTTTTCCCCATTAGTGCTCGAATGACTCTCTTAGTGCCTCATTAACACCTGTGGTGTTACAGAAATTATAACATCGAACGTCAAAATATCACAGAAAACAAAGAAGTAAACATGAAGAGTGTAATACAAGATGCAGTATGATACATAATGACTCGAGCGTAGAAAGTAAAAAAACTAAATGCGGCCTCGCTTGGCCACCTTAGCCCTGCCCTTCCTGGCCGTCTGCTGCGTGGCCCTCGTGTGGTGCGCAGAGTACGTAAGGGGGTCAGGTGGCGGCACCTGCCGACTCGGCCGCCCTGCATCTGTAGGCGGGGGTGTCACGAACGGTGGCTGGAAGAACTGTGTAGCAGGTACAGGGGCACCAGCTAACTGCGAACCACCAATCTCGTCCTGCGTCACCTGACCCTGTCGATACCACCGGTCAATGTCGGAGGGGACCGTCCACTAGGTCGATGTTGGGTGCTCCTCCTTGACTATGTCGTCGGGTGTCTCACCTGAATCGTACACTGCGTGATACACAATCACGTTAGTAAGTAAGTAAAAGCATGTAGTCATATGGTTTGGTCAATTACGGACATACCCAAGCCGTGGATGGCGTGCGCTGCCGATGTGGACCCGCCACCTATGGTCATCGCTGGTTGCCCTATCACATAAAACGTTAGTCGAGAACGTAATTACACAATGCTAGGATGTTAAGATCAAAACGTGCATACTATGGTGTACCTGTGCTATAGACAGCTGCTGGCCTCGGCGTGTATATGGGTATCCCCGAGGGAGCGCTCTGAACCTGGGGAGGAGTGCTCAGAATGGGGGGGGGGTACCGTTGACGGACCTGCTCCTATATGAGGGAAGGG
Source organism: Alloteropsis semialata (assembly GCA_004135705.1). NCBI lineage: Eukaryota > Viridiplantae > Streptophyta > Magnoliopsida > Poales > Poaceae > Alloteropsis > Alloteropsis semialata. The sequence goes on from CM014273.1 coordinate 36,911,473, forward strand.
TGGCCGCGATGAGCTGGACGGGGCGTGGTACGAACGTCCAGTGGACACCGAGCTCGAGGATGAGGCCAGGTGGCGTGGAATCGCAGAAGCGTCGTCGTGCCAGCACGAAACCGCCTACCTAAACCTCGTGAGGAGGTTAAGAATCCTGTCGTACGTCGCCACGTGCTCGGGAGGATCCTGTCGTACGTCGCCACGTGCTCGCCGGCGGTCATGAAATCTGCCTCGCTCGGCTCCATGCAGCTATAGCATCGATCTCCGTGAGCACGTTGTACTGTTCAATTTTGTTAATTAAATTGTGTATCGTACGAATGTGTGATAGTAGTAAGAAGCAAGTACTTACCGCAATCCCGTAGTTCTGATCGCGTCGTACTGGGTACATACTCGTCACCTCCGCCGGGGGGAAAGTAAGCTGGGGCGGAACGCGGAGGACCCGAACGTGGGTCCGCGGCCAGTACCACTGCAGGTACGCTATGAAGGCCTCGTCCGAGTGCGGTCGGTGCTCGTCCACAATGTCGTTCAACGCCTCTGCCCAACTCGCCATGTAGGGCGCCACCTAGACCTGCCACAGTGTGCCAGTTGTGTGTCCCTTCCTCATCCACCTATTCAACGATTGACCATGTAGTTAAGAAATATACATAACTTGCGGCACGGAAAAATGACACACGTACCTGTGGTGGATCGTCGGGACGGTGTGGACGACCGGCAGGGGTGACTCCTGGTACAGGTGGAACTGTCTCATCACCCGATACACCACGTACTCCTCCATGTGGATGTCGTACACCACGGGCTTCTTCATCATCCAGTACTCCTGGTCGGGCTGGCACAAGGAGGACAGGCCCTGCGATGCCCGAGCGTGGACCACGTCAGGCGAGTAGGGGATCCAACGCACGTCCGCGCCCACGATCCCGTTGAACTGGCCAACGAAGTCTGCGTACGACTTCCTTGTCTGCTGGCCCCACCTAGCTAGGCTGCACAAGTTATACAAATAATATAGCAAGTCTCAACAACAAAAGGATGTTACAAATAAAATATGTTTCAGCACATACCTTCTGGAGGCACCACAAAGACCCCATGGTGAGGAAGTCGCGCGGGTCCATGCCAGCTGGCATCCACTCGTACGGGTCGAGACTCATTGCTGGCCTACCCACTGGGAAGCACTCGTACGACCACAGCTGCAGAAGCAAGGGACAACCGACGAAGATAGGCTCTCCCATCCTAACCTTCTGCACGCCTGAGCAGAGGCCCCTGTATGTGGCGGCCAAAACCGTTGAGCCCCAGCTGATCTGTGGCATCTGCTCGAGAGGGGCACTCACGATGGCCGTGGCGTAAGGGACGAGGACCCTAGGACATGAGTCCCCCTATGAGCTGCAGAACATGACCCACCCAAATAGACAGAGCAAGTACGCCTCCAAGTGACGCTGGAGGGTCTCGTCGTCAGCGTCTGTCCTCATGTACTCGGCCTGCAATAAGTGACTCAATTACTTAGCTGTTGCAATTACTTGAAGGAGAAACATGTAAGGAAGGGTCTAGGTACTTACCCTGAACTGAAGCAACCACCTCTTGGTGGGTCCGTGCATGCTGGTGAACTCGGTGTACCCCACCGCGCGCTCGTTCCGCTGAACGTGCGCAAGCCTATCGAGGAGGTCTCGCCACCAAGTGGGCGGAGCGTCAATCGCCCCCATGGCGTCGCCTGCTATCGGCAGGCCAAGCAGGAACGAGACGTCCTACAGAGTGGGCTCCATCTCCCCCACGGTCAAGTGGAAGGTGTGCGTCTCTGGCCGCCACCTGTCGAGGAGAGCCGCCAGCAAGGAGTAGTCGAACTGGAACTGTGTCATGCGGTCCGGTACTGGAACCTGCGACCGGTCCATGTCGCCCTCCGCCAAACGTGCGAGAGGCAAAAGGCCTGCTGCGCGTAACCTGCACCGCGAAGTAGCACTCTCATTAAATATAAATTTACAAGATATCATATATGTTGACAATTTCAAGTGACGGCTTACCACGGAACAAAGTGCGGGTGTAACGATATGTAGTTCATGACGACACGAGACCGAAAGGTGTCCCCGACATCAAACCCCAGCACGGCAGAGTAGTAGGAACGGTGCTACTGGTCGACTCGACTGTCGAGCAACTCTGGAGTCACGTATGCTCCTGCAGAAGGCTCCTCCATAGCTACAGGGAATTTAGTGCAAAAAAGTACAGAATAAGGTAAACATAGACATACAAAAATAAAAGTAAATTAAACAATACAACGTCAAATAATACAACACATATCAATAATTATAAAGTAGTAATATTACAGTACTAATAATACTACACAACATCAAAGTACTAATATTACAGTCCACTAAACTGAACAATGCTACAGTAATATCATATGAGGCCCGCATTGGTGCCACGCCCACGACCTGCGCCCCTTGCTGGAGGATTTGAGACCACATTTGATGACCCTCCTACAGTGGTTGGATCATGGCACTTAGAGCAGATACGCACATCTGGACCAGCTTCAGATCGATCCATGTTATTCCTAATGTGTTTCTTCTTCCGTCACCCACGGGCCTTAGAACATGTCTGGATCTGGATCCGTTCCCTGGGTTGTTGGTGAAGGAACCAAAAATTCCATAGCCATATAGCTCACAACTCCAAGTAGCCATAATGGTTTGCTTGAAGAAGTCGGGAGGGACAAACATACGGGGCTGCAGTCCCCCAGCTTCATAGCAGGCAGCAATCACATGGGAGCAAGGCTTGTGCAGCAGCTTCAGCTTCTGGTACGAGCAAATGCACATATCGTTCTGGAGAACACACTCTTGTTTGACCCTTTCTCGTCCACCAACCGTCTGCCCTTTGTCCTTGCAAAGAACCTCGAGCCGCCGTTCAGCTGAACCCTGCGGATATGCACGATGCAATAGAGCCTTCTTCTGCTTATCGTCCATATACTTAGTTGTCGGTTTTTTGTACCGGCTAACCTACTATTGGGGGTCCCTGAGTAGTCGAGTTGTTCGAAAGGGCCTCGCCGGAACCAGAAGGACGATGGTGAACACGAGACGATTTAGACAGCTTCAGGCCGCCTCAAAAGAGAGCATAATACCCTACGTCCTGTATGGTGGATCACTTCGTATTGATGGTTATGATTTTACAAGGGGTTCCTGCCTCACCTTATATAATCGGGAGACATGGTCTACAAGGCCAATAATAGAGATTCCCAGTCGGATACTATACACAGAGTCCTAACATGAGTAGGTTAGGTTGTTTCCTATTAGCCGACTAGTTTCCTTAACCTGTACGTCTCTTCCTTGTATCTGTCAGAGTTGGCGGCCCAATCTCCTCGCTGGCCTGCAGCCCATAAGGACTGCTACGGATCTTGGTCCATCAAGCCCCCAAGCGTCTTTATGTCTTCACGCTTGCCGAGTTGTTTCTCAACAATTTGAGCATCAGCCGAGTTGTTTCCTCGCCATACTGCGCCTTTGTTGAAAACCTTCAGAAATGAACATGATGTGCTCTTTGCCGACTTCTTTTGCAATTAACCCCCGGGCTTTGATTTTTAAATCAAAGATGATGCAAAAACTCCCCCATTTAATATAATGGTGTCCAGCTTTTGAAAAGAGATGGACCCATTATGGGTCAGCCCCCGAGCCTAGAAATATTTTCAAGGATTAAAAACAATTCCAGGGTCTTTAATGAAAAAACTTTTCCAAAGAAATATATTATTCCTCCCAGGCCCCAAGCTTAAAACTAATGCCAATAAGCTTAAAGACTTTTCAGGAAATTGGTATATTCTTTGATTTGGAAAACTTATCCCAATAAGCATCAGCTCCCGAGCGTGGCAATGCCTCCACAAGTGACTTAGCTTGCAAGAAAAAATCATATAATTATGCATCTGGTTAAAACCGCGAATACATAACTGTTAATGTATTTGTGAAAACGCCTTTTGCAAAATACGCTTAGGATTATCTCTTCGTTAATAAAAATAAAAAGAAAACGCTTCGTATTCACATATGCTCTAGCGCTCCAAATCCACTCAAGCCTCGCCCAAGAATCTCCATCTTCATAAGAGCACCCCAACTAGCAAGATGGGCAAGAAGAGTGGTTCGAGCAAGAAGGAACCCAAGATTCCCATCACAGGAATGCCGGTGTACAAGACCACGCCCGCCCCTGCTCTGGTAAGGAAACCATCCAAGGCCACCGACCAGATGGTGCAGCAGCTGGTCGATCAGGGCTACTTGCTGGACATATCTATCTCCTGCTGGCGCACCGATGTCGGTAAGCCTTGACCCTTTGATGAAGTCCATGAAGTAGTCGTTTTTGCCTCCTTCTATGAACGCGGATTTTCCACTCCCGTTCATGATTTCCTCCATGGCTTGCTCACCTTCTATGGACTAGAGCTCGTCCATCTCAATCCCAACTCTATTCTTCACATTTCCATGTTCATCCATCTTTGCGAAGTCTTCCTTGGCATCAATCCCCATTTCAATCTCTTCCACCTTCTTTACCGAGTTAAACCTAATTTGGACAAAGTGGTTGGCGGCGCGGGGATTCAATTGCGCCAAGGATTGAAAAAAGTGTATTTTGACTTCAAGCTGAATGATTCGATCAAGGACTGAGTGGACAAGTGGTTCTACGTAGAGAACCAGCCCCCAAGATTGAAGAAGCACTCGGGCCAACTGCCCCGCCCCCAAGAAAATTGGAATAAAGCTGTGAGCAATGACGAAGCCGATGGTACTGCCAGCCTTTTGAACAGCATTGCCGAGTTGAAGAATAGAGGTCTGACAGGCATAGGAATCGCCAGTTTGTTTATTTGTCATCGCTGCAACTCTGCCAGAAAAGAGTTCTCAGTGGATGAAGTTGCACTTCGCATAAGTGTGCTCTTCATGGACGTAAATGATCTGCCTATCCGAGTACCCAAGTACTCGGTGGAGCGCCCTCCACCTGCTGTAAGTATTCTCCTTACGCCGAATTCTGTTTATTATAATTTGACTTCTTTGATGAATATGTCGCTAACAATTCTGCTCTCATCTGTCTTAGGACTTGCTCACGAGGTTTGCTTCTGCCCCTCCTCCCATCGTGGAAACGAAAACCGGATTGCCCGAGCCACCCCTTTCCTCGCCTCCCAGGCAACCTGCCGGTGCCTTCGGAAAAGGGAAAGGTCGTGCAGATCCGATCGATGAAGAAGAGGTGCTCCTTGAGGATGCCTCCACAGATGAAGAACTGATGCCTCGTCGACCTGGAGACATCGGTCAAGATGGGTCGAGCTTGAAAAGGCCCATTAGCGATGACATCCCAAGCCCCAGCTCACCAAGAAAAGGTGAACGGTGAAGAAAAGAATCAAGTCTCAAGGTGAAAAACCCACCGATTCCAGCCTACCCAAAGCCGATGAGGTTGACAAAGTAGGCGAGAAGGATGCAGAGATACCGATAGGTATCCCCATCAATGTGCCTCCCCAAAAGGTATGTTTGTCTGTCATTTTAAATATTGGAAACCTGTGTCTTGAACTGATCCGAGTTCTTTTTTGTGCAGGAAACACAAGAAAAGATACCATCACCAAGGGAAAAGACCCCCGAACCTCAAGGGGATCCATCTAGAGGAATATCCTTTGGCTTGGAGGATCCAGTATCAGTGTTATCCTAAACGCTAAACGCTAGACAGTCGCTCACCCTCCGTTTAATGTTTAAACAGTTTAGACGATAGATTAAACGGTTTAAACAGTTTGCACTATAGCTGTAAATATATATATAAATCATAAGCCCATACTATATTTTTTGGGAATTGCAATTTAAGGTATGCATATAATACATAATGACACCACATTGTCACATTGCACATAATACCTATATACTCGCAACTCTAACTCCTATTTTTTTTCTTAACACATGCTTATGGAACCTATATTCCACCGCCAACAACGAATTATCCCACCAAAGCATGTTCTTATTGCCTAAACGATCGTTTAAACGTGTGTTTATGTGTGTAAACGTGTTTAACTTTAGTTTAATTTCATTGTTTACAGTATTTTTTGACCAAGTTGACCGTTTACACGCGTTTAGCGTTTAATTCGGCGACTAGGGACTAAACGACATGCATACCCTCCGTTTACAGTTTAAACGCGTGTAAACAATGGTTTACATGCGTTTAGGTGAACACTATCTAGTATTTGACATGGATTTCGCCAGGTAAATATTAAGACTTGTTTGTTGCAGCATTCTTTCCTCTGCTATATCAAACTCGTTGAACTCTACCCTTTATCTTGTGTAGCCGGCCGCCTTCTCTCCAGCCCACTCAAACGCCTGAAGTCCCTGAGCAGAGCCTGCCTGAGAATACATAGACCAAGGAGGCGGATGGAGAGAAAGAACCGAGCCCCCAACGTGTGGAATAACCCCAAGAAACAAGAACTGAAGCTTCATCATCTTCCAAGGTACCAAAACAAGCCGCTCCGGGTACTTCTGCACAAGGAACATGGCCGAAAGCTACAGAAAGTACCCGGTTGGCTGGTCTCCGGGCTAAAGAACTCGAAGCAGCTGCCGCTCTTGTAAAGGCCACCTCCACTATTGAGGAAATCATCCGAAAGAAACTACCCTGAGCACCATCTCCTGAGCCATTCCAAATCTACACAGGAACGCCACACGCAGGAGTGGAAGATGACAATGCCTTCCTGTTTGACTCACAAATCGATCAGGAAGATCTTGAGAAAGCAGCTGCGCTGCAAGGCCAACTTACCAAGCTCACAGAGGTTAGTATAGAGTAAATTAATACTATAAATACACTTATCTTCATCAGAGGTTTTGTTGATTGCTGTTCTGACTTGTTTTCTTCTTGAAAACAGAGTATTCTTCACCGCTCGCATCAAAAGTCGGAGATGCTCCGCAGGGCTAGTGCATGCTTCATGTGAGTGGAGAAGACGGAAAAGGAGTTGGCCTAGGGTCGATCTTCTTGGAAAGAAGAGCACGCCAAGTTGCTGCTGGATCTGGACGTAGCTTATCAAAAAATGAATTTATACCAAAACCAGCGCGACAACGTCCTCGAGAAGACGAAGTCGATGAAGCAAAAGCTTGCAGGTAAGCCGCCGACTTCTTCTCGCAGAGTTAGCACAAATCACATGATATATCAATAATATGATTGTGTACGCAGAAAAGGAGAAGAAGATTGAGGCGCTTGGGGGCCAAGCCACCGATATGAAGAATCTCTTCTATCGGCAACAGGAGTGTGCAAACTAGGCCGAGCAGCGGGAGCAGGACTGCATGGTGGAGCTTGCTGAGGAGAAGCAAAAGCGGAAGGACGCTGATGCCCAGCTTGTCCATGAAATGGCCAAGATCCGCAGCCAGGAAGATGAACTGAACATTCTTCATGCGGAACTTGGAGCTTTGAAGGAAGCCGCTCTCCCACTCGTCAATCTGGTCGTGCACATACCTACAGGTGGCCCTATCCCTCCTCTTGTCGACTGTCTCCGAGCTGCTCCTGGGCAGGTGCGTGCATATTGCTAGAAGGTGGCCCAGTCTTGTACAAGACAAGTACTCGGCATAGTCTGTTCCTGGTGGCCTGCCCAACGATTGAGCGTCACGGAGGGTAATGTGAACCCAGCCTACACACGGGACATGTTCAACGTGTATTTGGAGGAGGAGAAGGACACGGCGGAGAAGATCATATCCTGCCTTAAGTTCTAGGTTCTTTTGTTATGTAAAAGAAACCTTTTGTAATGAACTTTGATTTAGATGTAAATACTCATGTCTTGTCGATAAAAGTACTTGTTATCTGTATTGTGGGGCGCCCAAACTCTATGTGTTGAAACAGAAAGTAGATGGCATTGGTTTATGAATGTAGCCTGTTTGAATTATGTTTGTACAACTTGGCATGATTCAAAAACTCTATTGTATGCGTTACTTGGCAAGCAAGTGTAGCATAGGACACGTATCTGAATTACATGCTTGATGACAATGGAATATAGACACTTTATTATCGTTTGGCAGAAAGCCGATATCAGTACACTGAAAGGACTGACTTTTATTGACTCTTAATGACTGCTGAAAAACTTTAAGGATAAAAACACCACAAATGCTCGATATTCCAAGCATTGGGTACTTCTGTCCCATCCTCCCATTGTAGTTAATAAGTACCCGGGCCGATAACCTTTGACACTATGAACGGGCCTTCCCAAGGTGAAGATAGCCTGTGCTGGTCTTTTGTACTCTGAATTCTTCGGAGGACCAGATCGCCGATGTTGAATGACCGTGACTGGACGTTTTGATCATCATACGTCCTGAGATCTTGCTGGTACTTGGTTGTTCTGATCAACTCAGCTACCTTTGCTTCTTCTAGCATGTCGACGTCTTTTGCTCTGCTCTGCTCTGTTGCCTCCTCCGAGTAGTTTTGAATTCTTGGAGCATTATACTCGATGTCCACCGGCAGTACTACCTGCCGTAGACCAAGAAGAAAGGCGATTGCCCTATCGCACGACTAGGCTGAGTTCTTAGCCCCCAGACTACAGCTGGTAACTCTTGCACCCACTTTGCCTCTGTACTTCTTGAGTGGTTCATAGTGCTGTGGCTTGAGTCCTTGGATTATGAGGCCATTAGCTCTCTCAACTTGTCCATTGGCACGTGGGTGCGCCACCAATGCGTAGCGGACTTCAATTCCCAGGCTATCACAAAAGTCAAAGAACTCGTTCCTGTGAATTGGAAACCAAGATCAGTGATTATGCGATTCGGGACACCGAAGCTGTGAGCAATGTCTTGGATGAACTCGGCCGCCTTTGGCGTTTTAACTTTAATGAGCGGTTTGACTTCAATACACTTTGTAAACTTGTCAATTGCCACGTAGAGATATTCAAATCCCCCTGGCGCTTTCTTGAGTGGTCCGACCATATCCAGCCCCCAGCATGCGAAGGGCCAAGAGGGTGGTATGGTGTTAAGGACCGTTGCGGGGACATGAGCTTGTCGGGTAAAGAACTGGCAGCCCTAGCAAGTTCTCACAACTTCTTCTCGTCTGCCACTGCAGATGGCCAATAGTACCCGGATCGGAAGGCCTTGCCGACGATCGTGCGGTGGGCGACGTTGTTGCCACAGATTCTAGTATGGATTTCTTCAAGGATCTCTCGTCTGACTTCTGGGGGGACACACTTCATCAAGGCGCCAGATGATGCGCCATGCCATAATAGGGTGGAGCCGACTACTACGTAGTTTTTGCTTCGTCTGATGACTTGCTCTGCTTCCACCTTATCTTCGGGCTCTTTCTGTAGGATGTACTCGATGAAGGGCTTTGTCCACTTGGGTGTAATCACCATGACTTGCTGATGAGGGGGTGTTGTAGTCAACTGTACTCCCTGCTCCCTGATGGATGGTTGTAACAGCTCTTGGACGAAAACGCCGCCCGATACTTGAGCTCGGTGTGAACCAAGCTTGGAAAGTGCATCAGCAGCCATGTTGTTGTCCCTAAGGATGTGATGAAATTCGAGTCCATGGAAGTGCTTCTCGAGTTTGCGGACCTCCATGCAGTATGTGTCCATGTTCTCCTTGGTGAAATCCCAATCATGACCACCGAGGAGTCGCCGTAGATCACCATGTGCTTGATACCAAGGGAAGTAGCCAGGCGTAGCCCGTGCAGTAGAGCTTCATACTCGGCTTCATTATTGGTGGCTTTTCAGAGGATCTGGAGCACATAATTGAGCTGATCTCCCTTTGGAGATATGAAAAGAACACCTGCGCCAGCTCCTTCAAGTTTATCGACCCGTCGAAATACATAATCCAGTGTTCTGGGGGTTCTTCAGGTGTTGCTTGTTGTATCTCTGTCCACTCAGTGACGAAATCAACCAGAGCCTGAGACTTGATTGCGGCGCGTGGGACGAATTCGATGGTATGAGAACCCAGCTCGACCGCCCATTTGGAGATTTGTCCGGTTGCGTCCCGATTATGGAGGATGTCGCCGATTGGGAAGGAGGTGACTACAACAACTCGGTGAGCGTCGAAGTAGTGGCACAGCTTGCGGGATGTGATCAAGATAGCATATAACAGCTTCTTGACCTGGGGATAGCGTATTTTTGAGTCTGTGAGTACCTCGCCGATGAAGTAGACTGGACATTGTACTTTAAATACATGGCTGGGTTTCGCTTCTTTCTTGTCCTGGGCGAAGCGTTGCAGACATTGTTTCTTGGGTTTGGCTACTGGATCAACGTTGAGTTTGTGCTCAGCAAGCTCCCTTGGGATTCCTGGCATGTCAGATGGCTTCCATGCAAAGATGTCGTGGTTGTCCCGTAAGAAGCTGGTGAGCGCGCTTTCCTATTTGGTAGGCAGGTCAGCGCCGATCAGCGCCGTCTTGGAGGGGTCGCCCGTCCCTAGGTCGATCGCCTTGATTAGTACTTCCTGGCAGGGTTTCATGGTTGACGTGGCTGGCTTTTTTGTTGGGATGTTCAACTCAGCCTCGCCGAGTTGTTTTGCCAAAACTGCTACAATTGCTGCCTGGCTCGGTTGCCCAGACTTGCAGCAATCGTCACTGCATCGGTGTCGTAATCGTAGCAGGTATTCAGGTCGCCCTTTAGAGATATAACCCTTTTGGGTCCTGGCATCTTCAGGACGAGGTAGATATAGTGTGGGATCACCATGAATTTCATCAGAGCAGGTCTCCCCAGGATTGCTGGTACGAAGATTCAAAGTCGGCGACCTCGAATGTAATGTACTCTGTCCTGTAGTTAGCCTTGGTACCGAATGTAACTGGAAGTGATACCTAACCTAGCGGTACGGCGGCATTGCCTGGAACGATGCCGTAGAAGGGTGAATCAATGGGCTTGAGCAAATTGGTGATGTCCAAGCCCATCTGCTTCAGCGTCTTGGCGAACGATGTTGAGTCCACTTCCGCCATCGATCAGCGTCCTCATGAGTCGTGCGCCTGCCACTACCGGGTCCAGTACGAGAGGGTACCTTCCCGAGTTCTTGATGTTGGTCCATTGGTCGTCACGAGAGAAGCTAATCGGGACCTCCGACCACTTCAAGAATGTGGGGATAGCCGGTTCGATGCATCCAATCTAAAGGTGGATTAGCTTTTGCTTGCGCTTTGAGTCCGCCTGAGCTATTCCTCCGAAGATGACATTGACCACCTTGTCGACTTGTTGGTAGCTGGTGTCTTTGTCACCCTTATCACCCCCATTGTTGTCTAGTCTATCGGGTTTGGGAGCGCTTTCAGTGCCGAAAGCCTTCTTAAGTCCGTAGCATTGCCTGCTAGAGTGTTTGTCCTTTGGGTGGAAAGGACATTGCTTATCGAGTAGCTTCTCGAATTTCTTGTGGAAGGGGCCCTTCTCGGCAACATTGACTGAATCCTCAGGCTTGCGTTTCTTGTCATTGAAGTCGCGCTTCCTGGTGCCTTCAACTTGCTTGCTCTTGTTCTTGTCATTGTTGTTGCGGTCGCCCCCCGACTTGTTTCGGTTGAACCGTTCGCGCTGCATGTCTTCAACGTCGGCCCATCGGCTGACAAGGTCGCGCATGGCTTCCACTGTCTTGGGCCTGATTCTTACAAAATCTAGGTGAAGCATAGGGTCAGTGAGACCGTTGTGGAAGCAGTCGATGACGTCCTGGTCGGTGAGCTCGACACAGGTTGCCCGCTTTTCCCAGAAGTGGACGTAGCTTCGGAGATACTCGTTCTGGTCTTGTTTGCACTGGGCAAGGTCAAAGCAAGTACCCGGTTTCTGCCACGAGCCCTAGAAGTTGTTGATGAAGACCTTATAGAGTTATTCCCAAGAGTCGATGGAGCCGGGCTTTAGTCCTTCCAGCCATGTCAGAGGGGCTTGGTCGAGGACCACGGGGAAGTAGGTGTACACAGTGTCAGCGTTCCCCTTAGCAGCCTTGATCGCTGAGTAGTAGATGCGGAGCCACTACTCGGGATTTCGTTTCCCATCGTATCTTTCGATGCCGGATGGCTTGAACTTCTCGGGCCTAGCAGTAGCTCGGATGCGGTTTGAGAAAACCGGGAACCCTTCGTACTTGTCAAGGTTGTGGTGGCCTTGGCCTAGAGGCCCGTAAATCTAGTCATACTCCTAACGCCGCCTGCGTTCTCCTTCCTCGCGATCGTGGGTGCGTGCGGAGATGACTATGCGTGCGTCTCTGCTCCTCAGCTGGTGTCATAGATCCCTGACGTCATCGTGGATGTCGCGACGTCCGTCTCTGTCCCTGTTCCTGTCGTTTCCATGATTGTGGCTTTGTTGGGCAATGTGGTGGCTAGGCCCAGCACCATGGTCACGACCTCCAGCCCAAACTACCATGCCGTCCTCGTTGCCGGGTTCTTGGCGATCTCTGATTGGGTGATGGGATGGATTGCCGCAGTGGCTTCCCGCAGGCTGACGACTGCTACCCTGTCGACTTGCAGTTTTGGTGATTGATCGAGCAGGGTGCATCACGTCGTGCTGAATTGCTGCTGTTTCGAGCATCGTCTTCATGCGTTGGATCTCCAGAGTTTGCTCCAAGGCGTCGAGTCCTTGTGCGACAGCCATGATGTTGGCTGCGGCGTTGGGGTAGACGTCCTGGCCGGTGACTTGCACGAATTGCTCATGAAGTTTTTGTGGAGGCAATCTGTGGTTGGCTCAGCGACAACATTCTGCGCGAGCAGCGTTGCGTTGTCGGCACCTCTCCTGGTCATCCGTGGCTTCGTTGGTGACAGATGGCTCGTCATTGGATACTTGATCTTCATTGCCGATGATCACCATGGCTTGTCGCCCTGGTGAGAAGCTTCCCGTACTTGAAGACACAAGGACAGTGGAGCCGTGTTCATCTGAAGAGTCCAGCGCCTCACCGTGTTGAAAAGGCAAAGGATCAATGCACGCAATGATGCGAGACATGTCCAGTTCCTCTTGGGGTGTTTTGCCGAGCTTTGGCTTGCGTCCCGGCCAGTGAACGAATCTCCCTTCTGGAGTTGCGGTGATGATGAGTCTGACTTGTTTCCCGTCGAGAGGGAGTTCATCGAATTCGACCAGAGAGCGAAGTTGCTTTAAAGACGCTGCCTGGTAAACGGAGGCTGTTCCCGTGAGGCCAAAGGGAAATGGGCTTGGGGTATTGGCCTCATGCTTAGCAGTGGCTGAGCCCCTCTTCTTCTGGATTTTGGGTTTCGACAGATCCGATGGCTTAGAAACTGACTCGGACTGCCTAGACCACTTTGAAGAATTCTCAGTCCGAGTTGAACTCAAACCGAGACTCGAAGTTCCCCGAGTTCGAGTTGAAGTCGGACCCGGGAGCACGATTTCGTCGAGCTTGTCAGCGAGTTGCTCCGAGGTCGCTGACTTGAGGATGCGATCGAAGTTGCCCGCGCTGTCCGCCGTGCAGACCCAGGAGCCAAAGACGAAGGTGGTGCCTTTCTCGAACGTCATGTCATCATCGCAGGAGATGATGACTGGTGCCATCGAGCTGTCTTGACGATTCTCAATGAGAGCTCCTACCTAGCGCGCCAGCTGTCGGTTTTTTGTACTGGCTAGCCTACTATAGGGGGTCCCTGAGTAGTCGAGTTGTTCGCAAGGGCCTCATTGGAACCAGAAGCACGATGGTGAACAAGAGACGATTTAGACAGGTTCAGGCCGCCTCGAAAGAGAGTGGATCGCATCGTATTGATGGTTATGATTTTACCAGGGGTCTCTGCCTCACCTTATATACTTGGGAGACAGGGTCTACAAGGCCAATAATACAGATTCTCAGTTAGATAGTATACACAGAGTCCTAACTTGAGTAAGCTGGGTTATTATCTAGTAGCCGACTAGTTTCCTTAACATGTACGTCTCTTCCTTGTATCTGTCAGAGTTGGCGGCCTAATCTCCTCGTGGGCCTGCAGCCCATAAGGATTCCTATGGATCTTTGTCCGTCATTAGTCATCTTGTAGCCGTACATCAACTGGTTGTTTGCCACGGCCTCCGTAGCCTTTGCATACCGCTCATGGAAATATTTGATTGTGCGGTACAGGAAGAACTCGATGATTCCCACTAGGGGGAGGCCCCTAGCACCACGCAGCACCCAATTGTAAACCTCGGCATAGTTTGTAGTCATTATACCATACCGAGCACCTCCATCATCATAGATTAATACCCATTTTTCTTTGGGCTCATTCTCAATCCATTGGCTGAAAGTCTTAACTGCACGACCCCTTCTCCTTCTAGTAAGGCTAGTGTCCAACCCCACATTCTCAAGAGACTTTGGCTCATCTGCTTCATCAGTCACGGGTTTCTTTGCGAGCTCTTCTGATTGTTTCTTCGTAAGGTCATCTAGTTTATTCCAGATTTTTCTGAACATCTCTCTTGATTCTGGCTACATAAGTGCTTGAACAACTTCGTCAGTGCCTTGTTCTTGAACTGGCTATGAAAATTTGCCCCCATGTGCCACATGCACCACCTGCTCACAACGTCGGGCCAACGTGGTAATGTCTGACGCTTGGTGCTGCCATTCTTCATTTCTTCATTTGCCTGCAGAATACCTTTGTGCCTATCATGTATGACACACACGTTTGGCACATCCCCCACAACCATACTCTTTAGCCTCTCCAGAAACCAATACCAGGTGACTCTTTTCCTCCACAAAAGCAATGGCCAAGTCAACAATTCATTGTTTCCGTCGCTAGCAATGGTGGTGAGGATTGTGCCTTTGTACCTTCCTATCAGGAAGGTCCCATCAATGCATATGACTGGCCTACAGTGTTGGAAAGCAATGCATGGCCCCAATGCCAGGAATGCCCGCTGCAGCACTTACTTCCTTGGCTTTAGTACAGAGGGGAAAGTCTTCAGGTCATAGAAGCTCCCATCATTTCGCTGGCATATGGCGTGGAGCAAAGCTGGAAGGTTGTCATATGATGCTTCAAAACTCCCCCACTTCATCTCCAATGCCTTCTATCTCACTCTGTATGCCTTGCTGTAACTAATTTTGTACTTGAATTTCTCCTAGATGGCACATATTATAGACTTCGGCTCGTAGCTTGGATTATCAATGATCTGTGCATACATGAAGTTAGCCACAAAACCGGATGTGAGATTCCGATGGTCTGTGTCCAACTACTCAAGCACACATGTGTGATCCTCAATTTCTTCTGTAGTCTTGTAGCATAAAGTGGACCATTGTTTTATTGCATCCTTCATTTCTTCTATAGTCTTGTAGCACGAACAGAGGCAAACCTCATTGCACCTGTACTCCTAGGGGACTTGTTCGCCTTCATTTATCCTAAGCTGTGAGAAGTCATAGTTGTACCAGTTCCTTGGCACTTGCACCTCCTCGTCATCGTCATAATTCGATGAGTTCTCCTCCATGTAATGTTCGTGCTCTCTGCCCTCCCTCTCTGCATCCAAAACCATCTCTGGGAAATCTTCGGTTTCATCAACCTCGGCCGATGGTTCACGGGGTGCGTCATAATCTTCTCCGGGTGTCCCTTCTTCCACTTCTTCACCTTCCTCCTACGTAGCATCTTCAAGGTTTTCCCGTGCAGCATCTTCAACTTCTTCGTGCACTTCACTACTGGACCCACCTTTGTGGAAGACTCGGACAAGCAACACCAGCGGCATACCATGCAGTGTACCAAGTGTCACAAATGACCTCCAGTTCTGGGTTCCTTCAAGCGGGATAAGTTCCCAATACGGAGTTTGACTTCTGTTCATCACTGACAGGTCATGTTGTGCCTCATCAAGTCCAAATGAATGATAAATCCACTTTCTTATTGAAACCCAATTTCTCTCTGCTACTCTAGCTATTTTTTTTGGTGGTGAAACTAAATTCTGACAGATCTACCCCTTCAGGACCATATCTAACTTCCCCTGATCCCTAGTACAATTGGAACCATAAGGGTTCAGACATGCCTAAAACCAGAACAAGACAATTAGAAGAATTAATATGAGTTTCTACTCATAAAAATGTATATGCATAAAACTCTAATTTAAACTCTAATATCAGTAAATCTAATATAAAAAGATATAAACTCTAATATGCATAAAACTCTAATATAAACTCTAATATAAAAAGATATTACTAACTCTAATATCAGTAAATCTAATATCACTAAAACTAATGACTGTAACTATCTCTAATGTCACTAAATCTAAGGTCACTCAAACTAATATCATTAAATTTAATATCAGTAATTATCTGTAAAACTAATTTCAGTAATTATCTCTAATATCAGTAACTCAAAAATAATACTACAATACAACAATGTCTAAACTAAGTACTAAAATAACTACAAGCTAATACATCTATGAAATTGAAGTTACACCTACGAGTTCGAATTTTACCTGAAACCGACGCGCAGAACTGGCAGGGCTTCGCCGCTGATTCTCCCTCTCCCTCACCCCCTCTCTAACCCTAGTTTTTCTTTTTTCTGATTTAGAATGAGATTTACACCTAATTTTGGGGTTAAATAGACCCCTGAGACCTAACCGCCGTATGAACTGGCGGTAGGGGGTTGCCGCCTTCCCGACAGATCAAACGGCGCGGAAGGCCCCCGCCACCCCCTACCGCCGAATCATCTGGCGGCTAGGTGGGTCAGGCCCAGGAGCCGACACCTACCGCCGGATCATTCGGTGGTTAGGCTGCCCAGCAGACGCAAAAATCTATTTTTAAATTAAAAAGCTAATTCAAATGGCGGTTTTTATAACTGCCATATCGTTTGGCGGTTACATAACCTTGCCGCCGGTTCATATGGCGACAGCCATATGAAACAGCGGTTGAGTGACACTGTTACCCAAGCATTGTTTTTGCAAAATCATTAAAAAATTAAAAAAATCAGAAAGGAATGCCAAGCTGGGTTCGGTGGTCAGGGTTTCAGACCCGGGTTGGACTCGGGTAGGATTTGGATCGGGTTTCGGGTAGGGTAGGTTTTTTTGGGCTCTGGGTTTAGGACTAGCACACAAAAGCACACATTCAATAAAATGGTGCATCGGCATGAAATGCACACAAACAAGTTCCAATACCTATAGTTGATTTTAATTTCCAAAAAGGTTTTATTTGCCTTAATTTTGTGAATGCACACACAATATCTTAGCAAAGTAATTACTATTTTAGAAAGAGAATTTTTAGGGTGTTACAAATACAAGTCACTTTTCGGCCTCGTGCCAAACCAGGTGTTTTTGTCAAGTTCTTCAGCAAGCAGGGCTGCATCATCTTGATCTCTAGTTTGCCTGTAAGCACGACATCTACCGAGTTATTCTAGGTTTTAAATTGAGGCGTATCACCCTTCTTCATCTAGATAATTAACCAATTTATCGAGTTGTTCTAAGCTTTAGATTGAAGCATATCATTCTTCTTTGTTTAGATCGCTCACCATTTATCGTGGCTTGTTGTTTTATCTTACCGGCTTACATTTGTTTACTTAGGTCTATTAGCTCTTAGTATTTATTTTTCATCATATATCTTGCTATAGATCTGTTTATCCTTCTAGTTCAGAAGCTAATTTAGATATAATCATCAAGTTACAAATAAATTGAGTTTAAACAAGTTCCTTGGAACATATAGATCTATCGGCTTGATAGGCTAAATCGGTGCCCTACTAGAAACGCTATCTCGGTTAGGTCCCATCCGATTGTTAGTGACATTAATCTTAGTTTATTTAAGTTCCTTAGAGGCATGTGTAATAAAGAGCATGATTAAACTTGATTTATTACCAAATCGGCTCTTATAGTCGATGGCTTATCTTATTACATGTTACATCATCACGATTCAGACTCAAAGCCGATGGTTCATGCTTACATCGGACTCTTTCATATGTTGATCCGATTGCGGGAATGAATCGGGGCTTTGGCCGATGAGTTCCGTTGAAGTTATTGATTAAACTCTACCTTATCAATTTTAGGTCAAATTGACTGGCACGCCACGAACCTTAAGATTTTGGACCTGCACTAAAGATCAAGCAAGTCTTCCAAGCCACATTGTTGTTTCCAGAAAGTCATCACCTAATTTTTTGGCATCAACAACAGTAGCAGAGTTAATGTCAGTAGCAGCAGCGGATTCGAGCTCCAACTCCAACACCACCTCATCTGGCTCGTGGAGTCCTTCAGGTGTGAGCTCGATGAAGTCGACATCTGAAGCTTCTCGTTCGAAGACTATATGATGCATATGTTGGCGAACATGCAAATAATAGAAACAGAGCTATGGAAAGTTACGGGCCCATGAACATTGGTGGATCAAAGGACATTTCCCAAAAATTCAGTTAAGAATTTAATTCATCCAACTTTGCTCCCAATTAAACTATTTTGCCTATCTTTTTCTAATTTATTACAAACTTACTACTACTTAAACAACTTTGGATATTTAGCTACAAAGTAATCGTGCTGCTCCCAAATAGCCTCATCTACAGAGCGGTTACTCCATTGAACCTTGTAGAACTTGATGCTCTTCCTATGAGTACTCTACTCTTTCTGATCCAGAATCTTGATAGGTCTCTCTTTATAGGTCATATCTGACTCTAATTCCATCTCTAGATCTTCAATCATGTCTTTAGAGACTCGTAAGCGTTTTGTTTGTTGAGACATAAGGAACACATCGTGTAGAGTGGATAATTGATCAGGTAAGGCTAATCTGTAAGAAACACAACCTCTTTGCTCAAGTATCTGATAAGGACCAATATACCTTGGAGCTAATTTTCCCATAACTCCAAAGCGATGGAGCCCTTTTATTGGTGACACTTTTAGATATACATAACTTCCTATTTCAAAAGCTAAAGGTCGCCTTCTCCTATCCGCATAGTTTTTCTGCCTGGACTAAGCTGTTTGGAGATCAGCTTGAATAATTCTTATTTTTTCAGCTTTGCTAACAAGATCTTGTCCAAAAGAAGTTCGCTTTCCTGATTCTGACCAATTGAGTGGAGTTCTACATCTTCTACCATATAGTGCTTCAAACGGAGCCATACCAATACTAGCTTGGTAGCTATTGTTATATGAGAATTCTGCTAAGGGTAGGCATTCATCTTAGACCTGAGCATTTTGCGGGCCTAGGCGGGCTCGAGCCGGGCCAAAAAAAGCCCATTTTTTGGGCCTTAAAAGACTTGCCCACGCCCGTCTCATGGGCGACTATGGGCCTCTATTTCGGGCCGGGCTCAGGTCGAGCCTTGGTCGGGCTCACGCTTCCCGCTCTTTTTCAATGGGAAAATAATTCATTGAAATAGTTCGGGCTGAGCTCGGGCCAAGAAAAAATTATTCGGGCTTTATTTGCTTTGCCCATGCCCATCCCATTAAGCATCATGGGCGGGCCAAAACCCATCGGGCTCGGACCGGGCCGGGCCGCAAATGCTCAGGCATAATTCATCTCATTTCTTAGAAAAGGTTAGAACATATGCCCTTAGCATATCCTCAAGTATCCGATTCACTCTCTGAAAGGATCTTGATGTCGCCTAGAGGGGGATGAATAGGCGAGACCTGAAATTATCGCCACTTAAAACAAATTTATTAGTGACAATCGGATATTCCGAATAACACCTTCAGAAATTTCGTAAATGAAATTTCCAAAGAGATCTTTGGAATCTCCGAGTAGGAGAAACACACCCTAGCACAACGGATAAAGCACACTGTTACCAAAATTGGAACCACCGGTTTTGCAAAACTGATGCCACCGGTTTTTCCCTAGCGGTCAACCCCCAAACTGATAAGAGATGCTAGAGAGCTTGGAATCAAACCAAACTTGGAGATGATGATTGAAATGTCTTTCTAAGTTATATCTCCAAGTCCCTGCACTCAAAAACACAAGTACCACAATATAGCAACTTCACAAATTAAACAAAATATGCACAAGAAGGTCAAACCAGCGGGGAGATACAAGATTTGTTTTACAGAAGTTTGGATTCACTGCTTGCACCAAGCAGCCACTAAGGCACAGTGAATCCTACTCTCCGTTGAGGAACTCTTTAGGATACGAGTCTGACAACTCCACTCCACCGAGTTGGGACACACCGGACCACTTCCCCGCTTCCACTAGTTTGCTTCTTCCCTTTCGGAGGCGAAGCACGACCTGCACATACTGTCCCGCAGCTCACCGCACCTTGGTAGATCACAGGTGACACCCAGCCATCTAGGAGCAAAGCTCCAAGAGTAACAAATGCTTCACACAAGCTTGATGATGTCCAGCAGTGTTCAAGTGGTTTGGGTGCTTTCAATCTGCTCACAATGGCTTCTCTCTCTACCACCCAACTCAATAGATCTCACAAAGTCAAGCAACCTCACAAAGAGGGGTTGGAGAGAGCAAGAGTGGTTTTGGCTTAGCAAGGAATAGCAAGGAAGCACACCAGCGACCTTAGAAGCAGCAGCATGCCATAGAGGAGGTCGTGGAGCATAAATACTCCATCCTCCAAAAACTAGCCGTTGGGAACCTAGTAGAAACCGATGTCATTGGTTCACAAAACCGGTGCCACCGAGTTTCAAACTAAACTAGCCGTTGGAACAGCTGACACAAAACCAGTGCCACTGGATTTGCCTCAACAAACCCTAGAAATGTGCACGTGAGGTTTTTGTGTCTCTCATCAACTCACATGGGTTCCTTGAGCACTGAGACATTTTCAAGACTCCTTGTGATGCATCCTTCTTAATAGTATGGCGTACCTATACTCAAGATCAAATATGAATACAATTAATGCACTTGAGCTTCACCAAAATGAATCATGCCACACTTGATCAATATATCCACTTGAGAGTTGCATCCAACTTTGTCTCTTTGAAATAAGAACTTCAACCTTGAGCTAGTGGCTTGAACCTTCATATTTGAATGAAAATCACTTCTAGTCCAACTCAAAATTTCCATTTAAGATTAGATGCAATTCATTGCTTCCCTCGGTAAGGCTTAGATATGATACTTCGAAACACCGCAGATACTAGTCACTTCACCTCAGTAATACGCACATGGTCTCAAGCCGTCGCTTAACCAAAGCTTGCTTAGTCCCTCGCTCTAGTCATCTCAATTTGCTTCTTCACCACTTATTCTTGCCACAATGAGTTTAGCTTTGCTTTGACATCAACAATGAAATCCCATTTGAAAAGTTCTTCAAAAACTTGTAACCCGGGCCACCTTAGTTGAACCTGACTGAACTGGGTGGCATCTGACTGAGCCGGATTAGCTTCTCTGTCCTGAATTTAATTTCATCTAGCTGACCCGGTGTTGGTATTTCTTAATGTTTACATAATTCTGCAAGCACACAGAAGTACATTGTAGCATTTCACCCAGGGGTATTCCAGAGTATCGTTATTTGTTTATCCGCAGGGAAAGCGTTTAGTTAAAGAGAGGTGTCATCCAATGTATTTACTTACAACATCATTAATCTACCAAAGTCTAAGCAGGGGTAAAGGATATTACATTGTGGGGATAGAGTGACACATAGAAGTTCATTGCTCATCATCAAGAAAGTCTTACTTAGTTAATAGAACATTAGTAAAGATCATAAAGGGATTCATGAACATCATACAAATGGGACTTGGATATACAATCTTATCCTATACAAGCTTATATAAGGGACATATGTTTGAGGACATATCGAGGTGTCCAGTGGTTCCCTCATCAAGGGACGACAGGAGGACTTCTTATCATAAAGGCCTAATATCATCTCTTGAACGTGGAGGATTACAAAGGACGGACAGGGCTGTCACCACCTGCCACCTACCTCTACTAATCCGTGGGGTAGCGATAACCTCAATGGTATTTCCTAATTCAAACACCATGCTTGCATAAAGAAATACAACTATATCTATCACGTTAATAGACAGAGCAACCGTAAGGCACATTGAGCCAATGTCATAGCGTACGTCAGCTTGAATAAGGTGCAAGACATATGAAGTATATGCTAAGTAAGTAGAGTAAAGTTGAGGCATACAACATAAGTATGAAGATAATTCCGTTAAGATCAAAGTCTTACAAGTAAGAAAAGAGATATAAAAGCTGAACTCTAGAGCTTATCAAGACTCCTCCGGAAGCCCTTCAGAAGATCAACTATTGGAACTATCACTACTAAGACTAAGACTAAGCTTGTAGCAAAGGAGAGCTCTTCTTCTGGTGTGTGTTTAATGCGGAGGCCCTTGTAGGTATTTATAGCATCCATAAGCGGTGTAGATCCGGCCAGAGGCGATTGAGGCCGTTTGGCCATGGGCCCAGGTCGGCCGGGGTAGTGGCGTCGGCCGACCCTTGGATGCACCGTCTTCAGCCGTGCATGGTCCAGATGTGGTCCCAAGGTCAGTACCGAGGCACCAGTCAAAGGAGGGCCGAGTCGGCCACGCGGGGAGGTTGGCCGACCTAGGGGGATCGGTCGACCCAGCTGTTGGTATTTCTTAGCATCACTACTTAGAGTAGTAATGGTACTAGAGATACTTCATCGTAAATCTAGACATTACAGATATTCTGCAAGCGCACAGAAGTACGTTGTAGCATTTCACCCGGGAGTATTCCAGAGTATCGTTATTTGTTTATCCGCAGGGAAAGCATTTAGTTAAAAGAGAGACGTGCCATCCAATGCTCTTATGTACAACAATATTAATGTACCATAATCTAAACAGGCGTAAATGATATAGAAGTGAATGAATGGGTTGACACACAGAAGTTCATTGCTCTTCATTATGGTAGTCTTAGTTAGTATAGTACACTAGTGAAGATTAATAAGGGTTCATTAGCATCATACTTATGGAACTTGGATATACTACAATACCCTATACAAGCTCATTCAATGATCGTATGCAAGAGGACACATCGAGGTATCCAGTGGTTCCCTCATCAAGGGACGACAGTAGGACGTCTTATCATAAAGGCCTAATACCCACTCCCATACGTGGAGGATTACAAAGGACGGACAGGGCTGTCACCACCTGCCGCCTACCTCTACTAATCCGTGGGGCAGCGGTACCCTCAATAGTATTCCATATCCCAAACACCATGTTTGCAACATGAGATACAACTCTATCTATCACGTTAATAAATAGAGCAACCAAAAGGCACATTGAGCCAATGTCATAACATACATTCACTTGATTGAGGTGTAAGACATAAGTAGTATATACTAAGTAGATAAGGTATAACAGAAGCATACAACATAAGTATGAAGGTATTTCCATTAAGCTCAGAGTATTACAAGTAAGTAAGAGAATACAAGAACTGAACTCTAGAACTTACCAAGACTCCTCCGAAAGCCCTTCAGAAGATCTAACACTATGACTATCACTACTAAGACTAAGACTAAGCTTGTAGCAAAGGAGAGCTCTTCTTCTGGTGTGTGTTGAGTACGGCGCCCTTTGCAGGTATTTATAGCATCACAAGGGCGGTTGCAGCCATCCAGAGGCGGTTGAAGCAGTTAGGAGGTGGGCCTGGGTCGGCCGAATTGCCCACGTCGGCCGACCCTTGGATCCACTGCCTTCAGCATTGCATGGCTCTGATGAACTCCTGATGACGGTTTACAGGTACTGGTCAAGGGGGAAGCGAAACGGCTGCAGGGCCAGGTCGGCCGACCTAGTTCCGCCGCCTTTCGGCCCCACTCTTCTCTGGTAGACTGCCATGTGGGTCCTTATGACGGTTCCAGTTGGGTATACTCTGTTTGGGTGCAATTGAGTTGATGTGTGGGCCCTTCAATCCATGGGAATGACACGTGGCTCATCCTCACCCTTGACTTGAACCGACGATGATTCAACGTCCATGATCCTTCTTCAGTGTGCTTCTTGACCTGTGTCGAAAGTGAGCCTGATCGGGGTTCAGGCCAGGTCGCCCGACCCAGCCAGGTCGGCCGACCTGGGCCTGTGCCCAGTTTCGCCCATCTTTTGCACCGTAGTCCCTGTACTCAAATATATTCCAGATATGCATGGTATACCATTATTTGAATACTAATGTCTAAGTTATGCCTTAATCTTTATTGGTTTCTGAGCCTAGTGACGGTCAGAATTTATGTTATAAGGACCGTCAACAACTCCCCCAAGCTTAACCCTTGCTCGTCCCGAGCAAAGAACTTTTAGGCTCAGTGGATCAGGAGTTGCTTCCTCATTACTCCTCAAAAGTACCAGTGGTTCAGCAAGATATTCTACCAAGGATTGAATAGGCTTGTAAAATAAACTTCCCTTATTACCTTGGCCTTTCATGGGGCTTGTAGCTTCTCGATGTCTTGGGCGGTTGATGGCTAGAACGACTTAGACCAAGCACCTTTCCTTCTACCTTGCTTGACAATCAAACCGGAGGTTTTGAGATTTTCAAAAGGTGTAGTTCCTTAGGTGGTACTCTCAAGTCACTCATGCCGTATTTCCTTACCAAACCAAGATGTGCATGTGTGTGTATGGCATAGCAGATGATAGCTCTTTTTTACAGGTCCCTCTTCCCTTTTTATAAAGTTGCTTTTTAGAGACATGGCTTTATTTTTGAACTAAGAGCCTTCATTTTGCTCTCTTTCTTTTTTTTATATTCTTGGACCTTCATGTGTCCAAATTATATATATATATATATATATATATATATATATTTTAGCCACATGTCTCTTTTTGCAATAAAGTTAGGGAAGAGTACCATACTTTATGTAGAGCTTTCATTTTGTGGATGGATGGGTGTCATGTTTACTTCCAGAATAGAAGTATAACATGTGTATGGTGGCGTGTACGTGATCTTGGTTTTAAAAGCATGAAGTAAATCTCTAAGAATCACAGTGACCTTGACAAAACTCATTGCAAAGTAAGTTGCTTATGTAGGGGTTTAAAACATTATGAGCTTTGGTAGGGAATTTAATCACCATAAGGAACTCTCTGTTTTTATTTTTAAAAGAGAAAACTCCGGTTATCAAGTCCAGCTTAGTAAGATTTTAGGGCACTCGGGTCTTATCATACCTTAGCTAACAACAACCTAGACCAGAGCGTGCTAATGCTACCCACAGATAGACAAGATAACAGAAAAGATCATGCTCAACCAGCAAACTCAAAACTTAAGAGAATAACAGGTTGAACCATAGGTACAAGAGAGAAATAAGAGCAACTTTTCATCATATCCAAAGGAAAAGATTTAAGCATAGACTTAAAACATTTATGGGATTATTATGGATGGCTCTCATTTACTAACTTTATTTGAACGAAAAACTTTATTCAATAATACTTACCTGAACTTACCTGGTGGAGGGTCCTCCCCCAAGCTAGCTTGTTGACACCGATGTACCTGTCGGTGCAGGACTCGTGTTTTACGTCATCGAGCGAAGACATCTCCTTTGTAGGATTCAACTTGACGAAGCAGCATCTGACCCTGGAGATGAGGATACAGATGATTTAACCCGCTATACCTGTTTTCCCTTTTTCTGGCGGTCGACAACCTGTTCCGGTGTTTTCTTCGTCTGTGCTTTTGCACCTCGTGTAGACTTCTTGTTGTGTTTTGCATAATACCGGATGGGAAAATCCTTCTCCCAGAACTTCTCCATGAACTTAATTAGGCTGTCTTTCTCTGGAGGCGTCACCTCCACCTCTTTGACGTTCTGACTGTTTCTCCCGTACTTGATCTTGATCATGGAGCATTGCTCCACTTTTGGCCTGAACTCGAACTTCTCCTTCCTTCCATTAATGTTGAGCTGGATTTCTCCAGCACCCACATTAATGTGAGCGTCTGCTGTGCTCAAGAAGGGTCGCCCAAGGATGAGCGACGAATCGTTGCTCACGTCCATGTCCAGTACCACGAGGTCGACAGGAACGAAGCAATCCCGGATGCGCACCGGAATGTCCTCGGCTATCCCCTCCGGGTAGCGAACCGTGGAATCGGCCAACTGCAGTCTCATGGGAGTAGGCAACAAGGTAGTATAGTTAAGGCGGTCAAAAACTACCTTTGGCATTACGCTGACACTTGCCCCTAGATCACAGAGTGCATGCTCAAAGTGTTGTGTCCCGATTGTACATGTGATGGTGGGACATCCTGGATCCTTCTTCTTCTCCGAGACTTTATTTAGGATCGCTGCGCTGCACTCCTCAGTCAGCTTTACGACCTCGGTACTTGGGAGTGGATGTTTGTTGTTGAGAATGTCCCTCAAGTACTTTGCATAGGTCGGTACCTGCATAGCATCCAGCAAAGGCACATGTATATTCAATTTTTGTATAACTTCTACGAACCTGGCGAATTGCTCGTCCGCGGATGGTTTCTTTTGACGCTGCGGGAATGGCAAGACGTTGGAGTCGTAGAACTCATGCGGCGCGGTCTGTCCAGCTGGTGCTAGTTCGGCTTCCGGCTCTTCTTCCACTGTGGGAATCTCCTTTCTTGGTGCTGCTGTTTTCCCTGCATGGTTAGGGGGAACCGGGTCCCGAGTAGCCTTTCCGCTCCTCGTGGACACAGCCTTAACATTTTCAAAGGATGAATCCGGTTGTCCGGGAATTCGCCCCTTATCACCAGACGGAACAGCGGCAGCTAACTGAGCTAATTGGGTTTCTAACATCTTATTAAAACTCAGCTGGCTTTGGAAGGTGGAGGACAAACTTTCTATTTTAGAGTTTATGCCCTCCGGAGCCTTATCATTAACAGCAAGCCTCTGGGAAATAGACTCATTAATCTTGGCCTGACCAAGGACAAGATCTTAAAGGGAAGGTTGATTGGAGAAAGAGTTATTATTGTTACCTCCCTGGTAAAATGGGCGTTGCTGATTCCAGTTCCCTTGAGGCCGGTACCCGTTGTTGCCGTTCACGAACTGTACCTCCTCTTGTGTCTCGGGGCAGTTGTTCCCCGAGTGGCCAGTTTCTCCACAGACTTCACACGTCATGTGTGAGTCCAGTGGCCCTTCGTTGTCGGTGCCTCCATCCTTGGTGCGGTCATCAAGGCGCTTCATAATAAGATCCATCTTGGCGGCCAGCATGTCCACCTCCTTTACGGTGTGCATACCGCGTTTGCGTCCCTGAAGACGGTCGTCATTCCAGGATTGGTTTGACACCATCTTCTCGATGAGAAGCTTTGCGGCATTCACGGTCAAGGAGAGGAATGCCCCTCCAGCAGCAGCATCCATGTGTTCACGGGCTGTTTGGGACAGCCCATGGTAGAAGTTCTGAAGCAGGAGCCACTCTTGCATGCCATGATGGGGGCACGCCAGAATGTAATCCTGAAAGCGATCCCACGCTTCTGGGACCGTCTCCCTAGACTCTTGCTGGAAGCTGAAAATTCTTTCCCGAAGGGCATTGGTTTTCCCAATGGGAAAGAACTTTGCCAAGAAGGCGTTGGAGCACTTGGTCTATGTATTCAACGCCTCACGGTTGGAATAGAACCGTTGTTTGGCTCTACCCAACAGCGAGAACGGGAATAGACAGAGCCTGATGGCCTCTTGATCCACCCCTCGGATGGTGATGGTACTGCACACCTCCAAGAAGTGCTGCAGGTGAGCACTGGCGTCCTCATTGGCTTTCCCGCAGAAGGGGCTAGCCTGCACCATGTTGATAAGCGGAGCCTTCAGCTCAAAAGCATGATCCCCCACTTCCACTGCTGGACCCGTAGGGATCTGGGTAGCGGACGGAGTGGAGTAGTCACGAATGGTCCTGTCAGCCATGGCTTCTTCTGGTTGGGGTGCTACGGGAACGGGTTGTTCTCCTTGGTTAGAGGATTCTCCGATGACTGGTTCGGTTTCCGACAAGAACACCTGATGGATTACGACACGAGAGCGTACCCTCCTTCCTATGGTATTTGGGTTCTCGACGTAGTTGGATGGTAGTTGGAAACCAGTCATGCACTACCCTGTTTCACATCGCAGAGAAACAGAGCAAAACGAGTAAACCTGCTAGATTACTGGCAATTAATTTTGTGGCACGAAATGCATGGATGTTCAAATCTCTTTAACCACTGCTTTCCCCGGCAACGGCGCCAGAAATGCTTGTTGGTATTTCTTAGCATCACTACTTAGAGTAGTAATGGTACTAGAGATACTTCATCGTAAATCTAGACGTTACAGATATTCTGCAAGCGCACAGAAGTACGTTGTAGCATTTCACCTGGGAGTATTCCAGAGTATCGTTATTTGTTTATCCGCAGGAAAAGCATTTAGTTAAAAGAGAGACGTGCCATCCAATGCTCTTATGTACAACAATATTAATGTACCATAATCTAAACAGGGGTAAATGATATAGAAGTGAATGAATGGGTTGACACACAGAAGTTCATTGCTCATCATTATGGTAGTCCTAGTTAGTATAGTACACTAGTGAAGATTAATAAGGGTTCATTAGCATCATATTTATGGAACTTGGATATACTACAATACCCTATACAAGCTCATTCAATGATCGTATGGAAGAGGACACATCGAGGTATCCAGTGGTTCCCTCAACAAGGGACGACAGTAGGACGTCTTATCATAAAGGCCTAATACCCACTCCCGTACGTGGAGGATTACAAAGGACGGACAGGGCTGTCACCACCTGCCGCCTACCTCTACTAATCCGTGGGGCAGCGGTACCCTCAATAGTATTCCATATCCCAAACACCATGTTTGCAACATGAGATACAACTCTATCTATCACGTTAATAAATAGAGCAACCAAAAGGCACATTGAGCCAATGTCATAACATACATTCACTTGATTGAGGTGTAAGACATAAGTAGTATATACTAAGTAGATAAGGTATAACTGAAGCATACAACATAAGTATGAAGGTATTTCCATTAAGCTCAGAGTATTACAAGTAAGTAAGAGAATACAAGAACTGAACTCTAGAACTTACCAAGACTCCTTCGAAAGCCCTTCAGAAGATCTAACACTATGACTATCACTACTAAGACTAAGACTAAGCTTGTAGCAAAGGAGAGCTCTTCTTCTGGTGTGTGTTGAGTACGGTGCCCTTTGCAGGTATTTATGGCGTCACAAGGGCGGTTGCAGCCGTCTAGAGGCGGTTGAGGCAGTTAGGAGGTGGGCCTGGGTCGGCCGAATTGCCCACGTCGGCTGACCCTTGGATCCACCGCCTTCAGCATTGCATGGCTCTGATGAACTCCTGATGACGGTTTACAGGTACTGGTCAAGGGGGAAGCGAAACAGCTGCAGGGCCAGGTCGGCCGACCTAGCTAGGTCGGCCGACCTAGTTCCGCCGCCTTTTGGCCCCACTCTTCTCTGGTAGACTGCCATGTGGGTCCTTATGACGGTTCCAGGTAGGTATACTCCGTTTGGGTGCAATTGAGTTGATGTGTGGGCCCTTCAATCCATGGGAATGACACGTGGCTCATCCTCACCCTTGACTTGAACCGACGATGATTCAACATCCATGATCCTTCTTCAGTGTGCTTCTTGACCTGTGTCGAAAGTGAGCCTGATCGGGGTTCAGGCCAGGTCGCCCGACCCAGCCAGGTCGGCCGACCTGGGCCTGTGCCCAGTTTCGCCCATCTTTTGCACCGTAGTCCCTGTACTCAAATATATTCCAGATATGCATGGTATACCATTATTTAATACTAATGTCTAAGTTATGCCTTGATCTTTATTGGTTTCTGAGCCTAGTGACGGTCGAAATTTATGTTATAAGGACCGTCAACACCAGCTCCACCGCCTCTCGGGCCCACCTTTCTCTAGGAGATTGCCTAGTGTGTCCTGAGGTCGGTTCCAGGTGGGTGCCGTCGGTTTGGGTGCACGAAGCTTCGGTTGTGGGCCCTTCAATCCATGTGATGGTGTTGAGGCCAAATCTTTTTCTTCCTCTATATAACTTCAGCTTCCAATGT
>CM014273.1:36945490-36962028 GCA_004135705.1 Alloteropsis semialata
CGCAAACTCCCCCGACCTCCGTTGAACACGAGACCTGGGTCATGTACTTCGACGGATCGCTGATGAAGGAAGGGGCAGGCGTCGGCCTGGTCTTTGTCTCGCCTCTGGGTGTACGCATGGAGTACATGGTTCGGCTACACTTCTCCGCCTCCAACAACGCCGCCGAATACGAGGCCCTCATCAACGGACTCCATATCGCCCTCGAGCTCGGCATACGGCGTCTTGAGATCCGAGGAGACTCGGAGCTGGTCGTCGATCAAGTAATGAAGGAGTCGAGCTGCGTCAGCCCCAAGATGGCCGCCTACTGCCGGGCAGTCCGCGAGCTGGAAGACAAGTTCCTCGGCCTCGAGCTCAAGCATGTCCAACGGCGATACAACGAGGCGGCCGACACTCTCGCCAAGGCGGCCTCCAACCGGAAGCCCGTCCCCCACGGAGTGTTCGCCAAGGACCAGCACGCCCCCTCCATCCGACTCGACGACGAGCCGCCCGAGCCTCCGGCGCAAGACGAGGCGGAGGTGATGGAGATAGACACCGCCGCCGAGCCCAACCTCGAGGACCCCGACTGGAGAATCCCGCTACTCGAGTGGATTGTGGAGGGCAAGCTCCCATCCGACCCGACCGAGGCTCGGCGGATCGCGCGCTGGGCCAAAACTTTCACGCTCATCGAGGGAGAGCTCTATCGACGAGGCTCCTTCGGCATCCTAATGCGCTGCATTCCGGTCGACCAAGGTAAAGAGCTGCTGAGGGACATCCATGCAGGGGCATGTGGGCATCACGCCGCGCCAAAGACGCTCGTCGGGAAAGCTTTTCGACAAGGGTTCTACTGGCCAACCGCGGTGGCCAACGCCAAGGATATCGTACGTAGATGCGAAGGCTGTCAATTCTACGCAAAACAAATCCACCTCCCGGCGCAAGCCCTGCAGACCATCCCTGTCACGTGGCCTTTCGCCGTGTGGGGTTTGGATCTAGTTGGGCCACTGAAGAAAGCACCCGGGGGCTTCACGCATCTCCTCGTCGCCGTCGACAAGTTCTCCAAATGGATCGAGGCAAGGCCTATCCGACGGGTTCGCTCGCAAGAAGCTGTCCAGTTCTTCACCGACATCATCTACCGCTTCGGGGTCCCGAACGTGATCATCACCGACAACGGCACTCAGTTCACGGGCAAAAAGTTTCTCAACTTCTGCGACGACAACAACATCCGAGTGGACTGGGCCGCCGTCAGCCACCCCAAAACCAACGGACAGGTAGAGAGAGCCAACGGCATGATCTTGCAAGGGACTAAAGCCGCGAATCTTCAAACGCCTCGAGAAGTTCAAGGCGAGATGGGTCGCGGAGCTCCCGTCGGTCCTCTGGAGCCTGCGAACCACCCCAAGTCGAGCCACGGGATGCACGCCCTTCTTCATGGTGCACGGGACTGAGGCGGTCCTCCCTACTGACCTCGACTACGGAAGCCCGCGGATCCGCGCCTACGACGACGAAGGAAACCACCTCCTTGGAAGACGCCATCGACCAGCTGGACGAGGCACGCAGCGTCGCACTACTCCACTCGGCCAAGTACCAGCAGGCCCTACGACGATACCACGACCGCAACATCCGAAGCCGGGCCTTTCAAGTCGGCGATCTCGTCCTCCGACGAGTTCAGGACAACCGCGGCCGCCACAAGCTGTCGCCACCATGGGAAGGCCCCTACATCGTCGACCAAGTCCTCCGCCCGGGGACTTACAAGCTCAAGGACGAGGACGGCCAAGTCCTCACGAACGCTTGGAACATAGAGCAGCTACGTCGCTTCTATCCTTAAAAAAAAATCATTTTGTCGTACAATAATAAGAATGCTTTTCCGTTCCGAGTACCTTATGAGCTTACAGTCGTTTCCCGAGAAGCCGAGACGCTCCCCGAGTCCTCCGAAACAAGAGGCAAGTGACCCTTTCCCCTCGTAGGGTCGAATGCTCTCGACAAACGACGCGGTAAGTACATACGATGGCCTGTTAAACGCCAGGGGTTCAAAGGCTGGCCCGTCGAAGGGTTCTACAGCCGCCCCCGAGCACCCCGAGTGAGGGGCAGCGAGGGATGGGTCCACTAGCGGCCAGTACCCGGGCGCACGAGCGTCGCGGGCATCCCAAACTGCATTCGAGTCTTGATGGCTTGAAAGATCATGGTTTTTCCCCCGAACGGAAAGGCAACGGGCCGCCAAGTCCGGTCGAACGGGCTCGGTAACTAGATGATCTCGCCACCAAGAATCTGAAGCTGGCCACCAGCTGGTCCGATCGGAACCCATCGAGTGGGATGCCGTGGCTTCACTCGAATTGACCCGTTATCAGCTCACACGGACACCGCATTTTCGGCCAACGTGGCAAAAATACGGCGCGGTCCGGCCCCTCCATCTTTGACGAAAGAGAGATGCATGAGGGGTTACGATATAAGGAGAAAAAGGCCTCTCCGCTAGCGCCCTACAGCGTGTAGGGTCCCAGGCCACGAAACAAGACCTGGGAAGAAATCCCCCCACGACGAAACGAACCCAAGGACGAGCCCGGAGGGAGTGCGCGAGGGAAAGCGGCAAAAAGACGAAACGGTGTCCCGCCCGACCAACTCGAGGGCGCCTGGGGGGGGGGGCTGAAATCGCAATGGCCCTCGGCCGACCCACGTCCGCCTCGGCCGACCCTCGTCCGCCTCGGCCGACCCTCGTCCGCCTCGGCCGACTCCCGTCCGCCTCGGCCGACCCTCGTCCGCCTCGGCCGACCCTCTTCCGCCTCGGCCGACCCTCGTCCGCCTCGGCCGACTCCCGTCCGCTTCGGCCGACCCTCCTCCGCCTCGGCCGACTCCCGTCCGCTTCGGCCGACCCTCTTCCGCCTCGGCCGACCCTTGCCCACCTCGGCCGAAAACCGTGCCCCTGAAGGAAGCGGATCATGTCCCGATCCGTCGGAAAAAACGCGGCGTCATCTAGCAAGGACCGCGCGAAGACGACAAGCCTTACGAACTGACGAACAAACCAACAGTTCGACAAACACAAAACAAGCAGGTCTTGACAAGACATTATTACAGAGGAGCAAGCTAAGCCGCGGTCGCCCCAGCAGCACCAGATCCGACGGAGAGGATGAGGTCCTCAACGCTGCGCTTCTCCAGGAGCTTGGTGCTCCCCGGGGAGGATGCACCCGGCATCCCCAGGAGTCCCACCGCTGGTTCCGTCGCCGCCGGCGCCATCGCCTTCGCCGTCGTCGTCGTCGTCGTCGTCGTCGTCGCTGCAGGCATCCCGGACCATGGGGAGCTTCTCAAGCTCTTCAGCCAGGCCGTAGATCTTGAAGGCGAAGTCCTTGACGGTCCAGTCCTTCGGATAATCCGGGGCCTTGATGCCGAACGCGGTGGCCACACCGCGAAGCTTCGCGAACGCTTCGCGGAGTATGTCACCGCTCCAGGCGTTGTCGGCGACGATCTCCGCCGCCCTGGCCTCCCGCTGCTCCGCCGCCTTGGCCTCCTGTTCCGCCTTGGCCTTTTTCCGGCGGCTGTCGTCGTCGTCCTCCTCTCTCCCCCGCTTCATCGACGAACGGTCGCCCGACGATGCCATGCCGCTACCGCTCTTCCTGGCCTGCTCTCCCCACTCGCCTTTGCCGCCGGGGACCGTGGGGACTGTGTGTTGGACTGAGGGATGAACGCCAAATTTATAGGGCCAGGGGAGAAGCGAACCGTCGGGCTCCCCACTACTCCGGGAAGCGAACCGTCTGGAGTAACTGGCCGGGAAACGAACCGTCGGGCTCCCCACTACTCCGGGAAGCGAACCGTCTGGAGTAACTGGCTGGGAAACGAACCGTCGGGCTCCCCACTACTCCGGAAAGCGAACCGTCTGAAGCGAACCACCGTTCCCCTGCAGGCTTGGGGGCTACGCGCGCCCCGGCGGCATCTCGCCCCGCGACTCTCCGACTCTCACATTCTCCTGCGAGCTCGCACAGCTACGTCTCTCTACTCTTCAAAGTATCTGTACTTTTCAATTCGCGATACTAGTCAAAATACTGTACCGTTCCGAGTACTTCACTCGCACCCGAGTTCCCAAAACTTAGCGGCGGGCGACCCTTTCCCTGTGCAGGATCGCCCACCGCTCGGGGGCTCCACCCGGGGCCCGGTGCCCCTCTGTTTTTACACTCCGTTTTTTCGCAAAAAACTCAACAAGAGATCGCTCTCGCGCGCGATCAAGCGGTATACTTTTGCGCTTGCGAAAAGGGAACGTCAGCTCAAAGGGCGTGGCGACCACGCTTGTCCAAGTTCCGAGTGCTTACGCCCCCGCGGCTACGGCGCTAGCTTGCGAGCAAAGTCCAAGCCCTCGGGCCGACGTCCTTTTTCCGGGAAGCGATAAAGGAACCGCCTCGAATAATTGCAGCTCTGGCTTATCCGGTTTGTTGCTTGTCATCGTTCGAACCTTCCCAAAACTACTCGGGGGCTGTAAGTCCGAGTGCCCAACCTCCCGAGTTCCTACGCCCCGGCGACTATGGAACAGAGCCTGACGGGCAAGGCCCCGCGCCTCTCTATCTCGGCCCACAACCCCCAGAAAAGTATTCGGAAGAAAGCGAAAATAACAAACAACAAAACACGAGTTCTTCGGAGCAATAACAGTTATCCTAGGAACTTTGTTCATTACATAACAAAAAGTAACCAAGTTCCTTATGGCTGCTCCGACTCAAGTTCTTTCAGGGCGACGGATGCCACTTCGTCGGCGAACGAGGAGGATTCGGCTTCGATCTCGTCGTACTCGGTATCCTCGTAGCCGGGAGCCCATCCCTGCCGCAGAGCCTTCCGATCCATGGTCGGGTAGTGTGACAAGAACATGGCGATGATCCTGCGTGCCACACCCCGAGCGAGATCCGAGGCCTGCGCCCGAGTTCTTCCCGTGACGAGGGCGAGGCGATCCACCAGGGACGGGCCGCCATCGACGTCGAGCTCCTCGAGCAGATGCTCGACCGCCTGGACCAAAGCCTGATGGACCTCGGACTTCTCCTCGAGGGCCCTCCGGCTCTGCTCGCCCGCCTCCCGGGATACCCGAAGGTCCTCGACGACCCCTGCAGACAACACTTTGTCAGCGTCACTCTGCAAAAAGAAGAGCCAATCGATACACGATACTTACTGCCCATCCGCGCCTGAAGATCATGGCTAAGCAGCACCAGTTCTTGGTTGACAGCAATAGCCCTGGCCCTCTCACGTTCCCCGGCTTTGAGCTGGGCCGCCAAGTCCACTCTCACCCTCCGCAGGGCTGCATCAACACTCAAGCTTAAGCAAACCTGCCGCCACGCAAGGAGAACAGAAAGGAACCACTCGATAACTGATAAGAGGAATGACTCACCAAGGATCTCCTCCGCCCGCTTCGCGGCGATCTCCTTGAAGCGGGCCCCCTCTTCCTCTGCGGCCGCCAGGTTGCCGGCATGCTCGACCAGCTGGTTGGTGACCGTCTTGAGGTCGAGGTTGCGGCGCTGGACATCTATTTGGAGGTCCGCCACTTTCGCCCTCAGATCCTCGACCTCCTGCAGGGCGGCGGCCTTCTCCCGATCGGAGGCGTCGGCGGCCACCAACGCCTCCCTCACGGTCCTCTCAGCCTCGTTCACCTTGGCCTCGAGGGCGGCCTTCTCCTCCTCGGCGTCGGTGATCGCCTCCTCCTTGGCCTGCCGGGCCTCGGCCAGCTGAGCCTCGAGCTGTTCCTTCTCGGCTTTCAGCTGCTCCTTCTCGGCCTGGAGCTGCTGTACAGCGTGCCAAAGCCCGGACTCCCGACGGAGGAATGCCGACTTCTCGGCACTGCGCTTTATAATCTCCTGAACAAAAACGAAAAGAAGAGTGGTAAGGCATGCTTCAAAACGGCGTTAGATCAGAAGAACGAAATCCAGAGACTCACCAGGGAAGGATCGATGATCAGCTTATTGAAGACCTCCTTCATCCCCTCGAGGCCGTCACGGAGACGCTCGCGCTGATCCCTCTCCGCCGCATCGTCCAGCTCGAAGATGGGACCCGCCGCCGGGTTCTGGCGGTCGTACCACAAGTACCGACCCTCGCACGGAAGGTTCGGGTCGGCCTCGATGGGTACAAGGGCAGCAATTCGACGGTCCACCGCCCTCATTCCCGGCGTCTCCCGGAGATAACGCGGGCCCTCGCATATAGGGCGAAAGGAATGTCGCGGGCCCACGACCTGCCGCGAGCTACCCTCCGGCGAGTCCTCGACCTCGACGATCTCCGGGGAAGCCGCCCCGGAGGACTCGGGGGCTGCGACGGCCGCCGGGATGGTGGCGTCTGGATGAGCGCCCGAGGTCCCCGTCTCCGCTTCATGAGGGCCAGCCGCAGCCCTTGGCGAGGCAGCGACATCGCGGCCATCGTCCTCGGCCGCGCCCCCGTGGCCATCTTCTCCGGCGACTTCCCCCACGACGGGGTGAGCCGGCTCCTCCTCAGGAGCAGGCGGGACCACCTCCGCCAACGCCTCGGCCAGCTCCGCTTGGAGCGCCACCACGGCCGCCTCCGGGGGAACGGCCTGTGTAAAGGCTAGGCCCGTCGGGAATGTGTCTCCCGGGCTGTCACCGTCCCCCTCCGGCACCCGTTCCTCCACGGAGGGCGCCATCCTCTGAATCCCCTCCTCGGCTGGCTCCGTCAGGGGCACCGGCGCCCTCTCTTCGACCCGCTCCACCAAAGGCACCGGTGGAGTCGCCTCAGCCCGCTCCACCACGGGGTCTACCGCCGCCTTCCCGGCCGGCTCCGCCACGGGCTCCTCCGTCGCACCCCTGGCTTGCTCCGCCACAGGCCCGGGCTGCTGCGCCTCCAGGCGCAGCGTCTTCCTCGGCGCCACCATAAGCGGAGTATCGCCCCGGCTGGTTCATTACATGTCAGCAAAGCCCGACCGGGAAAAACAGTGACTACAGGAAAAATCGAAACCACTCGAGAAAGCCAGGCCATCACTCACCTCGCCGCGACATACCGAACCCGCTTAGACCCCGTCGGCACTTGGGCCTTCGGGGATGCGGGCCTCTTGGACCCCGCGAGCGTCGTCAGAGGAGGGGCCGCGTGCGGGATTGCGGCGTCCCCGCCCGACGAGGGCGCCGCCCGACTTGATGAGCCTCCTCCCTCCACCGGAATCGGGTCCGGCCGTCTTGTTGTGGCCTTCACCGGAACGGGAGGGGCTTGCGTCTCCACCACGGGAGTGCGGGGCGCGTCCTGCCCATCGCTCCGCGCCCGCGTTGTTGGGGGGGCCGACGGCGGCCGCCTGTCGTCCTGCGGCACGGGCCTCTGGGGGGAGCGCGACGCCCCCGAGGACGAGCCCCCTCGGTGGGCGCGCTCCGATAAGTCCCGGCTCCGGCTCCTCTCCCGACGAGAGGAGATCGGCTCCCGCCGGGAAGCCTCCCCCTTCTCGGACTCATGACGGGAGGG
Organism: Alloteropsis semialata; assembly: GCA_004135705.1. Taxonomy (NCBI): domain Eukaryota; kingdom Viridiplantae; phylum Streptophyta; class Magnoliopsida; order Poales; family Poaceae; genus Alloteropsis; species Alloteropsis semialata. The sequence continues at coordinate 36,952,874 of CM014273.1, forward strand.
CGGAGGCGTGCGGCTGCGCCTCTCGCGCCGGTGCTCCTCGGAGGACCGCCGATGCCGGTCCGACCGAGAGCCCTCGCCTCTGCCCGAGTCCGGCGGTGGCGGCGGCGCTCCTCTCCCGCCTCTCCCCGAACGCGGTGCCGAGGACGAGGCACCGGCGGACGACACCACGACCGACTTCAGCCTCTGAGGAGGCGAGTCGTCGTCGCTCTCCTCGTCACCTTCGCTCTCCGTGACGACCTCCACGAACTCCTCGGGGTCCTCATCCTCGGAGACGTCATCCTCCCCCTTCCTTCTCCTCCTGGATCGCTCGGCGTTCCGCTCACGCTTGGCGATCTCCTGCTTCTTCCACACGTCCCGGCGATCCTTCTTCGCCTTGGCGTGTGCGGCTGCGGCCCGGTTCCTCGCCTTGTCCTCGGGGAGCGGCGGCCGGGAAAGGGTGCAGGTGAGACCCTCCATCTGAAAAATCGCAGGATTCAGCCAACGGAAAATCACTCGAGATTGAAGAGGAACACGGAGACTTACCAGATCCTTGGTGCGCTCGCTCGGAAGCATCGGGAGGTGGCCCGGCGGAGGATATGCTCCGTGGCCCCTCCCCATCGCCGCCGTCACTCGGCGGTCCACCTCGTCCCCCGACGGCAGGGGGATCATCGTCACAGTCCCCTCGAAGGGGGCATTCTCCCGGACCATCTCCCAGATCCGGAGGGGGCGCCGTCTCAGCGGCACGATACCTCTCGAGAGGTATCCGCCGAGGACTTCCGCCGTGGTCACCCCCGCGTCGCGGAGCCGAGAGAGGGCCTCCCAGATGGCCCCGAGGACTTTGTCCTGCTTCTCCTTCTCGGGCCCGTACGCCCACGCCGCGGGCAGCTCCCCGAAGGTCTTCCCGGTGTACGCCGGGAGGGGATTGCGGCCGTCGTTCTTCAAGTAGAACCACATCGGGTGCCAGCCCTTGTTCGAACTGGTCAAGGTCCCCGAGATGTAGGCCTTCATCCGTCCCTGCTTGCCCTTCAGCACCGCGCAACCTATCGTCGCGGGAGCTCCGCCCTCCACGGTCTGCAGAGAAAACTTGAAGAAGTACCTGAAGAGGTCCCAATGGGCCCCTATCCCCAGGTACCCCTCGCAGAGGGCCTCGAACACCGCCATCTGCTGGACTCCGTTCGGGGTGAGGTGATGGAGCTCCAGTCCGTACTCGTTGAGTACGGCGCGAATGAATCTTCCGGCGGGGACGGAGAACCCGCGCTCGTGGAAAGCGACGAAAGAAACGACGTACCCCTCCGGCGGCTGGGGGTAGTCCTCAGCGCCGGGCACCTTCCACTCCGTGGCCTTCGTCAGCGGCGGGAGCAGGCCTTCCGCCGCGAGGCTCTCCAACACCCGGCGTGAGACGCGGGAGCGCTCCCAGGTCGACATCCTGCAGCAGGCCGAAGAAGAAGCGCCGGCGAGATGGGTCGCTCGGTTGCTTGCTCTCCGCAGCGGCGATGCGACGGCCGCGGGGAACGCGAGAGGACGAGCGGCGGCGACGGAGAAGACGAAGCGCGCGTTGGAATTGGAAAGCTCTGGCAGGGACGAAACCCCAGGCCGCCGCCGCACGCCGCTATAAATAGGGACGGGACGGAACGACCGCGGCCTTAATTGCGCGGGCCCACCACTGGCGCCGCGGCGACGTGCGCACGTCGCTTCGTCTGGTTTCCTCAAAAGGCGCGCCCACCTTTCCACGCGGCGGGGAGCGGGTCGATACTTCCGCGCCCGGCCCGTCAAACTACTGAACAGTTATCCGGTCCACCAGCGGAGCGTCCTCGACAAGCTCTTCATCCCCGACAAGCTTTCCGATCCCGACTGCATTCAAAGCAAACCACCCGGACACAAAGCCTCAACAAGAGCACCAGCTCTTCTCAAGGCTCGGGGGCTACACCCGGCGGGTGCGCTCGCGCGCCCCCACCGGAAAGATTGCAGTATACCATATCCACGCCATCACTCAGCCTGGGCGCGAGCTTTCATCTCCCCCCCAGGCTCGGGGGCTACTGACGAGGATCCGAATTAGGGGTGCCCAATCCAACCTCTTAGCCCAGGAGCTCACGATAAGCCACCCCTCAAAAAACAAAAAACAGAGACCCAAAGCAAGGCGAACACCCCGTACCCCGACTACTTGGATCGCCCGAGTGGTTCCCCGATTCGCCCGAGAGGTTTTCCGCTCCTGAGTGGCCTCCCGGTTCGCCCGAGGGGTTCTCCGCTCCCGAGTGGTCTCCGACGCCCCGGGTGATACTACCCGGCTGAGCTCCGGCCCATCCGGCGCCGTACCCACTTGGTACCCGCTGCGTCAGAACAGGATGGGCGTCCGTCCTTCGCCACGGCAGCCACAGTGGCGCCCGTCTCGTCCGAACAGGAGCGCTACAGTCCGGAGAAGGATGCATGCGCTACACCAGGCACTCCAGTACCACTCCATGCGCCCCCGGACGACATCTGGAACCTGAGCAGGACACCTGGAGCACCCAAGGACCTCGAGCAGGTCAACCGCGACCCGGAACTACCCGGGAGCTTACCCGAGAAGGCATCGGCGTCAACCACCCGGGATGTACGATCCCGGGTCCGGCGGGGCGCCCACTCCGTCAACACCTGCTCCCCGTACGGCTCGGCAGACGACACTGGACGAAGCTCTCGGGGGCAGTAACTCCCGCTGTAATTTTCTCCTTTCTTACCCCCCGCTCCCTTCTCTCCTTGAAGCTATAAAAGGGGACGAGGGGACGTCAGCGCGGGGCAACTGGAACACCATTCACGAACACTCGGTCACAGCGCACAGCTCACTCACTCGCTCCACACAGGGACTTGGGACCCTCTCCCTCCCCCAACCAGTTTGTACACCCCTACTACAGACTTGGACTTGAGAACAGCGACGCTCACTGGACGTAGGGTATTACTCTCCGGAGGCCCGAACCAGTATAAACCCCCTGTCTCTCGAGTCACCATCCGGATCCTGACACGCGATCGTAGGAAATTTACTTGTTGGCGGTAGAGAACCCCGACATTCTTCCTTCGGCTTCTGGGCTCTGGATCACCTTGCTGAGTGGATATCTTGACACCACCGTGATGGGATGGGCGTCAAAGTAGTGCCTGAGCTTTCGCTTGGCGATGAGGACCGCGTAGACCAGCTTCTGGATTTGTGTCGGATGTTTGGACCCGGCAGTCCACACAGGGTAGCCTACGTGGTTGATTTGTCGAGGGACAGATCGAGGATCAGAAGTCGATGGTAACACAAGACGCAAGGAGTGAACAGGTTCGGGCCGTCGAGATGACGTAACACCCTACGTCCTGTGTTGGCGGCGATTGTATTGCTGTGTATGAAGTTCCTGAAGGATCTCCGTAGTTGGGTTCTGTCCTAGGGTTGTAGAGGTTGTAGTTTTTCGTGCTCTGGAGGGGTCTCAAGGCGCCTTATATAGTCCGGCTGCCTTGAGTTACAAGTCGGCCAGAGATCGTAACCTACCCGAATTACAAGGATTTCATCCTATCACGATTACAGATATCTTTCCCTACAATTCCGGCTAGTTTATCCTGATCTCCGAGCTTCTTGCAGGATACGCCGTGTGCTTTCCTTGCCGCGCGCGTCGTCGCGCCCATCCGGTTCGCCCGACTGGTGGGCCTCCGACTGGTGGGCCACCAGTCCGACAAACCGATCCAGATGTACTCGGATTGGGCCGCCCCTTGCTGGTTGGGCCAATCCGCCTTCTGGGTACCCCTGGGGGTCTACCCCCGACAAGCCCCCGAGTAGTACGTGGTTGAGGGACAAGTCGGCGAGGTCGTGCTGCCCGATGAGCGTCGAGCCTGCTGCAGTTGGAAGCGAAACCGCGTGATACTGGAGAGAAAAAAGCCGTTTACCCAACGGATGCGCCGCGAGGTGCGTCCGTTGGACGTAGCCCCCGAGCCTTGAAGCGATTCCGAAGGAATCGGTCCAAGGGTTAGTAGCCTTGTTCTGAAGTCGTCAGACAATCAACGGATGCGCCGCGAGGTGCGTCCGTTGGCCGTAGCCCCCGAGCCTTGAAGCGATTCCGAAGGAATCGGTCCAAGGGTTAGTCAAGGAGCATCTGGCTAAATCATCCGACGTTAATTTCGGCGTCCAGCCCCCGAGCGTGAGGGCCGGCGGAGTCCTGTGAGACACGCCGAGTGGTCGCCCCGGCGCCAGCCCCCGAGCGTGAGGGCTGAGCACGCCGAGTGGTCGCCCCGGCGCCAGCCCCCGAGCGTGAGGGCTGAGCACGCCGAGTGGTCGCCCCGGCGCCAGCCCCCGAGCGTGAGGGCTGAGCACGCCGAGTGGTAGTCCCGGCGCCAGCCCCCGAGCGTGAGAGCTGAGCACGCCGAGTGGTCGCCCCGGCGCCAGCCCCCGAGCGTGAGGGCTGAGCACGCCGAGTGGTAGTCCCGGCGCCAGCCCCCGAGCGTGAGGGCTGAGCACGCCGAGTGGTAGTCCCGGCGCCAGCCCCCGAGCGTGAGGGCTGAGCACGCCGAGTAGTCGCCCCGGCGCCAGCCCCCGAGCGTGAGGGCTGAGCACGCCGAGTAGTCGCCCGGCGCCAGCCCCCGAGCGTGAGGGCTGAGCACGCCGAGTAGTCGTCCCGGCGCCAGCCCCCGAGCGTGAGGGCTCGAGCCGTCCGAGGCACGCCGAGTAGTCGCCCCGGCGCCAGCCCCCGAGCGTGAGGGCCGAGTCGAGCCGTCCGAGGCACGCCGAGTAGTCGCCCCGGCGCCAGCCCCCGAGCGTGAGGGCTGAGCACGCCGAGTAGTCGTCCCGGCGCCAGCCCCCGAGCGTGAGGGCTGAGCACGCCGAGTAGTCGTCCCGGCGCCAGCCCCCGAGCGTGAGGGCTGAACACGCCGAGTGGTCGTCTGTACCCTGCAACAAAGTAAAAATTCGAGGAGAAGGTGTTCGGCGATACAAATACTAATGAACTCCGCTTCCTGCTTCCAAGTCTTTTAATTTCCTCGGGTAGTTAGCCTATTACGTTTATGCACCTGGTCCCTGATAGCCGTAGTCCATAGCGCAGGGAGCTGGGCCGCGTGCACGCGTAGGAGGGTAGGCGTACGGAAGAGCCGAGGTTTCACGGATCAAGGCGTGTGCTTCCCGAGTACTTTAGCAACTTGTTTTAAAGCTCGCGGAATTGGCGAAAATAATCAAAATGAAACTTATCTTGGCGAGAGGTTCGAGTCCCGGAGGATTCCTTCTTCGCAGGATATACCAAGGAGAGGCAGGCTAGGCGACGTCACGAATAGTTTTCCCGTGATTGCACAGGGCGCTCCCGTGGCCGAGTGGAGCCAAAGGAGATAAGGGCGACCTGTGCACTTCAAGCTGGAGGAGAGGACGCGTGGCGTGGAGCTCGTGCTCGTGATAGTGGAGAAACCTTCCGTCCCCCGGCGACTAGGGGCTATAAATACCCGTCGGGGAGCCTGAGCTGCCACCCAAGAGCGAGTAGACATAGGATCCTTGTAGTCAACATGCCGGAGGCTTATCGTTGGGTTCATCCACCGGGGAAAGCTTATGGAGTCATCACGGCGTGGTGCTAGAAGAGTGCTTGCGAAGGATCTGAGGCGTTGATCGGTGTGTGAGTGCTGCCCTGTTCACCCCCGCATTCCCATGTGACGAGGGCCATGTGGGGTGAAATGCTTTGTAGAGCCAGGGATCGCCGAAGGCATCCGCCATCAACCCTCCTCCGGTGCTGTCCCGTCGACGGCAGCAGTGGTGCTACAAGAGAGCTTGCGAGGAGCTCATGTGGGCCAAGCTTGCTTCGGATGTAGCACTGAGCGCAGGGACGAGTGCCCCAGGCCGTCATCTTGGCGGCTGAAGTGTTTGATGTTTGTAACCGGCGTAAGCCCGGCTTCGTTGTAACTGTATTTCCTGTGAAAAGGATTGTATTGCCTGTTGCAATTTGTTTGCAGCGTCAGTTCCCGAGCGCTTCGGGGCTGATCGAGCCCCCATGGCGCGCTGCTTTTGATATGGCGCCAGCCCCCGAGTCCGAGTGCCGGTCGAACCTTAGCGGTACGCCTTGAGTTGTGCAGTGTTGGCTTCCGAGTGGTTCGGGGCCAATCGAGCCCGAGAGGCGCACTGACTTGATCGTGGCGCCAGCCCCCGAGCATGGAAGCTGTCCGAGCCTTAGCGGCACACCACTTAGTTTGCAGTGTCGGCTCCCGAGTGGTTCGGGGCCAATCGAGCCCGAGAGGCACACTGGCTTGATCGCGGCGCCAGCCCCCGAGCGTGGGAGCTGTCCGAGCCTTAGCGGCACACCACTGAATTTGCAGTGTCGGCTCCCGAGTGGTTCGGGGCCGATCGAGCCCGAGAGGCACACTGACTTGATCGTGGCGCCAGCCCCCGAGCGTGGGAGCTGTTCGAGCCTTAGCGGCACGCCGACTGCTCTGTCTTGCTTGAGTGCTCCGGAGTCATTTTTTACCGTTGGCGCCCGGCGTGTAACGGAAGGTGAAGCGCCCAACGGCTCTTTGTACCGTTTCGCCCGCCCCGCTGATCGCGCGATCTCGCGGTAATTTCGGGCATCAAGGCGCGCTATAAAAGGCGAGGATTAACCCCCGGAGGGTAATCTTCTCATTTCCAGATCCGTTCTCCCCGTTCTTCGCTCTTCATCCCGCCGCCACCAAAGCTCCCCGCGCTCGCAAGCCCTTAGCGCGATCTTAACCACCACGGGGAGTGTAGCCTCGCTGATGCGTTCCAAGACCCCTGCCGTAAGATCCATGGCGGGGAGGAAGAAGTTTGCTGCCGGCGCTGTCCCGAAGACTGACAAGATCCCTTCCCCTGTCCTCGCGTGGACGCGGGGAAGGTGACAACGGAGGCGTTGGAGGAGATGGTGGAGCGGAACGTCCTGCCGCCTCAGGCCGTGGCGGAATGGCGGCCGAGCGCGGGGGAGGTATTCCCGTCGGAGAACTCCGGCGAGTTGGTCCTCTTCAAGCCCTTCTTCGAGGCGGGGCTTGGTTTGCCCACGGGGGCATTCTTCCGCGGGCTTCTGCACTACTACGGGATCGAGGCGATCAACCTCAACCCCAACTCAATCATGGCGATCTCGGTCTTCATCCACCTTTGTGAAGCGTACTTAGGTATTTCTCCTCACTTTAATCTATGGAGGTACCTGTACTGGCTGAAGCCTCAGCCAAGCGAGGAGAAGATGGTGGTGGTCGGAGGAGCCGGCTTCATGCTTCGTCAGGGGCGGAAGGACGACTACTTCGACATCGCCCTTAACACCTCCAACAAAGGGTGGAAGGCCGAGTGGTTTTACGTCGGGAACCACGCGCCGGCGATCCCGTGCCACACCGGCGAGCGGCCAAAGGTCCAGGACTGCTGGAACGAGCTCCCAGACGCCTCGGAGATGGACCAGGTGGAGGAGCTCCTTGAGCTGATCAAGGAGTTGAAGGTTGAAGGCCTCACAGCAGTCGGCATCGCCTGCAACTTCAGCAGGCGGTTGGTCCAACCCATTCAGGAGCGGAAGCACCCGGGCTTCGAGTACTCGGGGCGAGACGACCCCACTCGGGCTGCTAACCGCACCGTGGGGAAGGAGGAGATGAAGGAGCGGGTCGGCGGGTTCTTCCTCGGCCGTGTGTCGGAGAAGGGGCAGCCGCGCCCTTTTTCTTTGAAGAGGCCTCCACCACCGGTGAGTTTCCTTTCCGAGTCCTTTTGAGTGTTTTCTCTTGACGTGATTTCTTGTTTCGTCCGTTGGCCGTTCTGATTTTGCGCCTTCTCTTGCGCAGGATCGATGCTTCGAGTTCTTCTCTGCTGCTCCACTTCCGGAGGACTTCCCGAGGAAGGTAATCCTTGAGGATACGCCTCCGGCTGCTCAGGGAGGCACTCGGCCAGAGGGGCCAGTTCGACCCACTGCGCCCCGTATATGGGCGCCGAGTGACACGGAGGGCTCCCTGAGTCCTTCTGATGAGGAGGTGGTGGAGGACCGTCCGCGGAAGCGCCGGGCGGCAGTGGCGAAGAGGAACAGCCGTGGGGGCGGCGCTCCCAAGCGGGCGGTGGAGGTGGATGACGGGGCGGCCGACGACTCGGCCACGCTGTCAGACGAGGCGCCCTCCGTCCGGGACGCGGTGGCGGGTACGGCGCCGCCGCCTCCCAAGCGGAGGCGCACGAAGAAGGTGGCGGTGAAGAAGCCGGACGCGCAGCCGGCTCAGAGGCCGTCTGCGGGTTCGGAGGCCGACGTTGACGAGCCGGTGCGCTCTTCCCCGGTCGTCACCGAGGAGGAGGAGAAGGACGAGGCCGTGCCCGACGAGGTGTTCCAAGAGCAGGAGCACGCCCGGGCCATGGGCGTTTCGGTGGAGGAGAGGCGGCGCATGGTGGCGGAGACACTCGTGCAAGCCTCGGCGGACGCAAGGCCAGTCTCTGACTTCAGGCCGATCCCCGTGGCGGTTTCGACGCAGCGGCGCCCCAAGCTCCCCGTCATTCGGCCCCGGGTTGCGATTGTAAAGGGTACTCGGTGAGTAGTTGGTCTTCGCGTTTCTTCTTGTTGTCCGAGTTCTTGTACTAACTTCCGAGTGCTTATTTCAGAAATGCCTCCGACCTGGACGGAGAGGCGGCGAGTGGGAGAGCTCCCTCGACTGATGCTCTGCGAGATCCGAGTGCTCCATCCACCGCTCCTGCAGGGGAGTCGTCCTCGGGTGCTCCGCCCAAGGTGACGGATTCGGCGAGTGGTCCGGGCGCGGCGCAGACTGCAGAAGTTCCAGTCAGGCCTGACCCGGAAGTGGTGGAGGAGGTGCCGGCGGCCGATGATGCTGCGATCACTCCGGTCGTTGCTGGGGATCCCGTCGCAGACACGGTGATCGGGTCACCCGTTGGCGCCGGCGATGTCACTCGGGAGGAGATCCAGGAGGAGGACCCGCCGAAGGAGTCGGACACCTCGGGGACTATCGCTGTCCCTGGGGCGGATGCCACGGCGGAGAAAGAGGGCTCGGTGATCGCCGAGCTCCAGATTGCTGTCGACCACGCGCAGCGCCTTGCGGCGGTAAGTTTCCTCCCCTGTCTTGTTCATCTTTTCTTTCTCTTTGTTGGTATTCTGAGTCGTTCATCTTCTCTGAGCGCTTGTAGAAGCTGGCCACGCTCCGGCAGTCGCGCCTTGCGCAGGCCCAGGACGCGGAGTCGGCACTCCTTCGTGCGGCGAAGGCGGAAGCGGAGCTCAAGCGGGTCAAGCGTCAAC
>CM014273.1:36962379-37014462 GCA_004135705.1 Alloteropsis semialata
AGTAGTCAGAAACAAGCAAAGCAAAAATGTTCGATATTTTGTCTCGTATTTTATTGTTGCCCGAGTAGCCTTTGTCTGAAATGTGCTTTTCCCTTTGCCTCACTTATCCTAAGTTCATAACGTCGAGAGCAGATCCCGTGCACGTGTAGAAGGCTTAGGCGTCGTTCCGGGCCCGGTTACACAGCATTTAGTTAAGAGCTACTCGGGAACGGAGTGATTCCGAGAGGTTTTGCGAGGAGAACAAATATACGAAAGAAGCATATAATATTATTGAACATTGTGATACATAGCTTTTCACGGGTAGAATCGGCGTAAATGCTCTATGTTCCACGGGTGTGGGACCTCGGTGCCATCCTCGTATTGGAGACGAAAAGTACCCGGACATATGACCTGAGTCACGATGAACGGGCCTTCCCATGGAGCGGAGAGTTTGTGAACCCCTGCAGTGGATTGCACTCGGCGTAGACGAGGTCACCAATGTTGAAGTCCCTTTCCTGGACGTTCTTGTCGTGGTAGCGTCGGAGTTGTTGCTGGTAGCGCGCGTGCTGTATGAGCGCGCTAACTCGGTGTTCCTCGATGGAGACTAGGTCCACCTCGCGAGCTGCCTCGGCTTCACCTTCGTCGTAGTTATCAATGCGCGGAGATCCAAAAGCAATGTCGGTGGGGAGGATAGCCTCGGAGCCGTAGACGAGGAAGAATGGAGTATGGCCTGTTGCTCGACTCGGCTGAGTTCTGAGTCCCCAAATGACTTGTGGTAGCTCCTGGTGCCACCGTCCGGCGAATTTCTTCAATGGGTCGAAGACCCTTGCTTTCAATCCTTGGAGTATCATGGCGTTGGCTCGTTCCACCTGCCCGTTGCATCTGGGATGGGCGACGGAGGCGTAGTATACGCCGATACAGCTGTTCTCGCAAAAGTCCCAGAAGGCGGACCCGGTGAACTGTGTCCCCAAGTCGGTGATGATCTTGTTAGGGACTCCGAACCGGTGTGTGATTTCTTCGACGAAGGCGGCTGCCTGCTTTGATGTTGGAGTTCCGACGATGGCTTTGTACTCTATCCACTTGGAGAATTTGTCTATGGCGACGAGTATGTGCGTGTAACCTCCCGGGGCTGCCCTGAATGGTCCCACCATGTCCAACCCCCAACAGGCGAATGGCCAAGAGGGTGGAATAGTGCGCAGAGCTTGGGCCGGGAGGTGTTTCTGCTTGGCGAAGAATTGGCACCCCTGGCATCGGCGGACGAGTGCTTTGGCGTCGGAGACGGCAGTGGGCCAAAAGAATCCAGCTCGGTACGCTTTCCCGACTAGAGTTCCGGCGGCGGCGTGGCTTCCACAAACTCCCGAGTGGATGTCATCGAGGATCTGGAGGCCGACTTCTTTCGTGACGCATTTGATGAATACTTGATTTGTGGCGGCTCGTCTGTACAAGGCGCCTCCGACCACCACATAATTTTTGCTTCGGCGTTCCAGGATCTTTCGCTGCGTGGGGTCTTTTGGCACTTTGTTGTTGGCGAGGAAATCTATGAACTCGGCCATCCAGTCTTCTTCCTCGGTGTTAATGGCTAGCACCTCGCAGAGTTCCGGGGCAGGCTCCGGCTCGTCGCTCGGCTCCTTTACGGAGGGTTTGAGGAGGCCCTGTACGAACACTCCCCCTGGAACTTGTGCGCGGGTGGATCCCAACTTGGCAAGTGCGTCAGCGGCGAGGTTCTTTTCCCGTGGGACGTAGTGGTACTCAACTCCGTAGAATTTCCCTTCCTGCTTATGCACTGCCTCGCAATAGGCGTTCATCCGCTCGCTGTTGCGATCCCACTCTTTGTTCACCTGGTTTATGACAACTGCCGAGTCGCCATAGACCAGGAGCCTCTTTATTCCTAGTGAAGCGGCGATGCGGAGCCCGTGGAGAATCGCTTCGTACTCGGCGGCGTTGTTGGTGACGGGGAAACGGATTTGGAGGACGTATCGGAGCTGTTCCCCTTTCGGCGAGATGAAGAGTACTCCGGCCCCTCCTCCGTCGATCATCAGGGAGCCGTCAAAGTACATCTTCCAGTGCTCGCCGCTGGTGTCTTCTTTCGCGTCCTGGCTCTCGGTCCATTCGGCGATGAAGTCGGCGAGGATCTGTGACCTGATGGCGGTGCGTGGGACGAAGTCGATGTTGAAGGAGCCGAGCTCGACGGACCACTTGATGATTCGCCCGTGACGTCTCTGTTGTGGAGGATCTCCCCGAGTGGAAATTGCGTGACCACCTTGATGCGATGCGCTTGGAAGTAATGGCGGAGTTTTCTTGATGTGATCAGCAGTGCGTAGAGTAGCTTCTGCACCTGGGGATAGCGAGACTTGGACTCGCTGAGTACTTCGCTTACGTAGTAGACTGGTCGCTGCACTCGTTGCACCTTTCCTTCTTCCTCCCTTTCCACGACGATGACGGTGCTTACCACGTTGGTGGTGGCAGCGATGTACAGGAGTAGCGTTTCGTCGTTATGCGGAGCGGCGAGAACTGGTGGATTGGAGAGGTAGTCCTTGAGGTCGGTGAAAGCTTGCTGTGCCTCTTGGTTCCACTCGAACCTGTCGGCCTTCTTGAGGATTTTGAAGAACGGCAGGCCCTTGTCCCCAAGCGGAGATGAATCTGCTCAAGGCTGCCATGCAACCAGTCAGCTTTTGGATCTCTTTCTTCCCAGTCGGCGGTTTCATCCTCCGGATGGTGTCTATCTTCTCTGGGTTGGCTTGGATGCCTCTGTTGCTGACGATGAAGCCGAGTAGTTTCCCTTTGGGTACGCCGAAGACGCACTTAGTCGGGTTTAGCCTCCAATTGTGCCTGCGGAGATTGTTAAATGTTTCGGAGAGGTCGGCGATGAACTCGGCTTCGATCTTTGTCTTGATCACTATGTCGTCGACGTAGGCCTCGGCATTACGGCCGATCTGAGTGCCCAGGGTCAAGTTGATGGCCCTCTGGTAGGTAGCTCCGGCATTGCGGAGGCCAAACGTCATCTTGGTGTAGCAGTAGGCGCCGATCGGAGTTATGAAGGAAGTCTTCTCCTGGTCCTCTTCTTTCAGGGCGATCTGGTGGTAGCCGGAGTAGCAATCGAGGAAGCATAGGAGTACGCATCCGGCGGTGGAGTCAACGACTTGGTCGATGCGGGGCAGGACGAAGGGGTCCTTAGGGCAGTGCCTGTTGAGATCCGTGTAGTCAACACACATTCTCCATTCATTATTCTTTTTCTTACAAGGACTGGGTTAGCGAGCCAGTCTGGGTAAAAGACTTCTCTAATGAACCCGGCTGCTAGCAGCCTTGTAATCTCTGCCCTAATGGCCTCCTTGCGATCCTGCGCGAAGCGTCGGAGCTTTTGGCGAACTGGCTTGGCGTTCGCGTCAACCGTCAAGGAGTGCTCGACCACCTCCCTTGGAACACCTGGCATATCCGATGGAGTCCATGCGAATATGTCGGCGTTGTCCCGGAGGAAGGTGACGAGCGCGCTTTCCTATTTGGGGTCGAGCCCTGATCCGATCAGGGCGGTCTTGGAGGAGTCGGCGAGCCCGAGCGTGATGGCGCGCACTTCTTCAGCCGGCTGCATCGTGGTTGGCGCGGCCCTTCGCTTGGAGGACTCGGGGACGGAGCCCGGGTCCCCTTGGAAGGTTCTTGCTTCGTGGACCACCTCCATCTGCAGCACGCTGCGTTCGATGCCGGTGCAGAGGTGGAGCCCTTCTTTGTCGCAGCCCTTGGAGAGGTGCACGTCGCTGCGGATGGAGAGGACGCCGTTTGGTGCCGGCATCTTCATCAGCAGGTACGTGTAGTTGGGGATTGCCATGAACTTGGCGAGAGCTGGTCTCCCCAATATGGCGTGGTAGGCGGTGGTGAAGTCGGCGACCTGGAAGTTCAGGTACTCGGTCCTGAAGTTGTCCTGTTCACCGAAGGTGACGGGCAAAGCGATCTGCCCGAGTGGTTTGGAGCCTTTCCCCGGGATCAGCCCGTAGAACGGGTGGAGAGAAGGACTCAGGGCGTCGAGGCCGATGCCCATGTCCCTCAGCGTCTGGGCGAAGATGATGTTGAGCCCGCTCCCACCGTCGATGAGTACTTTGGTGAGGCGGGCGTTGTGCACAATCGGGCTGAGTACCAGCGGGTACTCGCCCACGTCGGAGACCTGGAACCACTGGTCCTCCCTGGAGAATGTGATCGGCTGCTCGGACCAGCGGAGTGGTTGGATCGGCGATGTGTAACAGGAGAATATCTCCCTGTCACGTACTTTTTCCCGGCGCTTGTCGTCCACGGGCGGCGGTCCTCCGAGGATGAAGTTCACCTGCCTGTCGACGTTCGGGAAAGCAGGGTTCTCGGGAGCCCCTTTTCCCTTGTCGCCCTTGTCGTCATCTCGTGGCGGCAGCTTCCCCTCTTTCTTCTTGTAGGCGTCGGCGAGCCCCATGCAGTCGATCATACGATGCTTGGACTGCTTGTGGATGGGGCAGGGTCCTTGGAGCATCTTCTCGAAGTCAGCGCTGAAGTTGGACCGCGGGCGAGGGCCGCTACGGTCCATGGCGGCGACGGTGTAGTCTCTTGAGCGCTTTCGGTCATCCCTCCTGCTAGGTTCAGGTCGGGAACGGCGCGTATCCTCCTTCTTCGGGCGGTCTTCTCGGCGAGGGGGACGATCGTCGTCCCGAGTGCTTTTCTTGCCGTAGTGGAGACGGACAGCCTCCTTGGCGTTGGCCATCTTGTTTACCCGGCCAAAGAACTCGCCGGAGGTCTTTGGCAGGTCTTCACAGAGGCGCTCGAAGACGGCGGAGTCGGCGAGGCCGTCGAGGAAGTAGCTGATGATCTCCGACTCGGAGCAGCCGGGAACTAGGTTCCGGTTCTCCATGTACCGGTCGGTGTAGTCGCGGAGGCTCTCCCCCCGGTTCTGCTTGACCTTGCCCAGGTCCCAGGCGGTGCCTGGTCGGATGGAGCTCCCCTGGAAGTAGCTTTTGAACTTGTCGCAGAGGGTCGCCCAGCTGTCGATGGAGTCGGGCTCAAGGCTGTGAAGCCAAGTTAGCCCCACCTTGGTCATGGCGACGGGGAAGTAGGCGCACATGGCGTCGTGGTCGCCATTCACTGCGCGGATGGCGATGCTGTACGTCCGGAGCCACAGCGTCGGGTCCGCCTTCCCATCATACTTCTCTATGCCTGTAGGCTTGAAGTTGGCAGGCATTCTGATGGATCGTACTCGGGCAGTGAACGCCGGGAAGCCGTCGCAGTCGTTGAGGTTCCCGGTGTCCGCGTGCCCTGAGTCGGCGGAGTAGTCTTCCGGGGTGTTAGCTCGGGGTGGCCTGTCCTGTCCGAGTGGAACCCCGTACTTGCGGTCGAACTCTCGGCGGCGTGCGACCTCAACGGCCTCGAGTTCTCGGCGTTGGCGTGCTTCGCGATCCAGCCCCGGAGGGCCATGTTCGCGGTTGTACTCGGCGCGCCGTCGGAGTTCTTCCTCATCCCTCCGGCGGTGACGATCATCAAGGTTCCTTCGGAGATCGCGGTTGCGGAGTTGTTCGCGGAGATCGGGCTGCTCGACCACGCCGCGATCGGCATCTCGGCGACTGGCCGACCTGGAGTGGCGAGATGAGGAAGCAGGAGCCCTCTGGGCGATCATGCCCGCGGCTGCAGTCAGCCTGACCTTGATCCGGTTGAGTTCAGGAGTCTCCGGGATCCCTTCTAGATCTTGGTGCGCGGCGGCAAGGTTGGCCGACGGAGTGGCGTAGACACCCACGCCGCCGATCTCTTGGACGAAGTCGTTTTGGAGATTACGTGTGATCCTGGGGTTTCGGCCTTCTCGCCGTGCGTCACGGCGTCGTTGCCTTTCACCGTTACGCCCGATCCTGGCGTCACGGCGTGCTTGATCCTCGCCCTGGACCGTCGGTTCGTCGGCGGATATGTCGGAGACGAACGTCTCCCGCTTGGCTGGCGTGATCCTCTTATTTGGAGGGAGGACACGTGTCACCCGCGGGAAAGCCGGAGTTGATTCGGGTGGAGTCGGCGTATCTTGATGGTGAGGGTGCTGCGCCGCTGCGACGTCCGGAGTAGATCCAATCTGGGTGGCCGTGATGAGATCGACCTCCCGGATCGCATCTGGAGAGTAGTCGGCGTTCATGCGTTCGCCGAGTGCTTGCTGGTAGACGGCTCCGCTGTTCCTGAGTCCCAGCGGGAACCGAGTCGGCGAGGCGATGCCTTGACGAGCGGATTCGGTGAGCTCAATGCATTCACCGATGGAGGCGATGGCGTGATCCATGTCCGCCTCGAACTGGCGTTGGCGTACAGCCCATCGGCGCCTTCGTTCTTCGGGCGTCTCCTGCGCCCTGGGTGGTCGAGGCGGAGTGGACGAAGCAGTCGGCGGTGTAGGAGACGGCGCGTTCCCTTCAGATGGCGGGAGAACAACGCCGGCCGTCGCGGTCGCCGAGTGGTTGGCGATGGTTGGCGACGGAGTGGTGATGGTGACGATCCCGTCTGGCGTAGCGTCGAGTCGTGGCGCTGTCTCCTCCGGGGTGGCGTCACGGGTGAAGGAGAGCTCTCCCTCGGGCCCAGCGGTGAAGACCATGGATCCGAAGAAGAACATGGCCCCCTCAGCGATGGAAATCTTCGTGGTCGCCGGCGTGATGACGGCGGAAGTGAATGCCATCGAGCTTGCAGATTGATCTCGTCGATCAACCCCTACCTGGCGCGCCAACTGTCGGATGTTTGGACCCGGCAGTCCACACAGGGTAGCCTACGTGGTTGATTTGTCGAGGGACAGATCGAGGATCAGAAGTCGATGGTAACACAAGACGCAAGGATTGAACAGGTTCGGGCCGTCGAGATGACGTAACACCCTACGTCCTGTGTTGGCGGCGATTGTATTGCTGTGTATGAAGTTCCTGGAAGGATCTCCGTAGTTGGGTTCTGTCCTAGGGTTGTATGATCGTGGGTTGTAGCGTAGATGTTGATGGATGTTGATGCTCTGGAGGGGGGTCTCAAGGCGCCTTATATAGTCCGGCTGCCTTGAGTTACAAGTCGGCCAGAGATCGTAACCTACCCGAATTACAAGGATTTGATCCTATTACGATTACAGATATCTTTCCCTACAATTCCGGCTAGTTTATCCTGATCTCCGAGCTTCTTGCGGGATACGCCGTGTGCTTTCCTTGCTGCGCGCGTCGTCGTGCCCATTCGGTTCGCCCGACTGGTGGGCCCCCGACTGGTGGGCCAGCCAGTCCGACAAACCGATCCAGATGTACTCGGATTGGGCCGCCCCTTGCTGGTTGGGCCAATCCGCCTTCTGGGTACCCCTGGGGGTCTACCCCCGACAGCAAGAGGACACATCGAGGTATCCAGTGGTTCCCTCATCAAGGGACGACAGTAGGACGTCTTATCATAAAGGCCTAATACCCACTCCCGTACGTGGAGGATTACAAAGGACGGACAGGGCTGTCACCACCTGCCGCCAACCTCTACTAATCCGTGAGGCAGCGGTACCCTCAATAGTATTCCATATCCCAAACACCATGTTTGCAACATGAGATACAACTCTATCTATCACGTTAATAAATAGAGCAACCAAAAGGCACATTGAGCCAATGTCATAACATACATTCACTTGATTGAGGTGTAAGACATAAGTAGTATATACTAAGTAGATAAGGTATAACTGAAGCATACAACATAAGTATGAAGGTATTTCCATTAAGCTCAGAGTATTACAAGTAAGTAAGAGAATACAAGAACTGAACTCTAGAACTTACCAAGACTCCTTCGGAAGCCCTTCAGAAGATCTAACACTATGACTATCACTACTAAGACTAAGACTAAGCTTGTAGCAAAGGAGAGCTCTTCTTCTGGTGTGTGTTGAGTACGGTGCCCTTTGCAGGTATTTATAGCGTCACAAGGGCGGTTGCAGCCGTCTAGAGGCGGTTGAGGCAGTTAGGAGGTGGGCCTGGGTCGGCCGAATTGCCCACGTCGGCTGACCCTTGGATCCACCGCCTTCAGCATTGCATGGCTCTGATGAACTCCTGATGACGGTTTACAGGTACTGGTCAAGGGGGAAGCGAAACAGCTGCAGGGCCAGGTCGGCCGACCTAGCTAGGTCGGCCGACCTAGTTCCGCCGCCTTTTGGCCCCACTCTTCTCTGGTAGACTGCCATGTGGGTCCTTATGACGGTTCCAGGTAGGTATACTCCGTTTGGGTGCAATTGAGTTGATGTGTGGGCCCTTCAATCCATGGGAATGACACGTGGCTCATCCTCACCCTTGACTTGAACCGACGATGATTCAACATCCATGATCCTTCTTCAGTGTGCTTCTTGACCTGTGTCGAAAGTGAGCCTGATCGGGGTTCAGGCCAGGTCGCCCGACCCAGCCAGGTCGGCCGACCTGGGCCTGTGCCCAGTTTCGCCCATCTTTTGCACCGTAGTCCCTGTACTCAAATATATTCCAGATATGCATGGTATACCATTATTTAATACTAATGTCTAAGTTATGCCTTGATCTTTATTGGTTTCTGAGCCTAGTGACGGTCAAAATTTATGTTATAAGGACCGTCAACACCAGCTCCACCGCCTCTCGGGCCCACCTTTCTCTAGGAGATTGCCTAGTCTGTCCTGAGGTCGATTCCAGGTGGGTGCCGTCGGTTTGGGTGCACGAAGCTTCGGTTGTGGGCCCTTCAATCCATGTGATGGTGTTGAGGCCAAATCTTTTTCTTCCTCTATATAACTTCAGCTTCCAATGTAGATGGTGGCGATTTTTCAGCTAAAGCTATAGAGCTTCTTGTAACAGACCTTCAAATCATTAAGATGGACATGACTAGCCTTTTTCACATCAAACAACCAAAGCGTCCAACATATTGTCGTGCTTCTGCCATTCGTCTTGTTTGTAGTTCTTCTATCAGGTGTATTTGTTTTAGCCTTTCAACTTTGAGTGGGTTATAGAGGCACTTACTCCCTACGGGCCTCCATAGCAGTCTACTTACTATGGTTCACCATTCTCGTATGTGTTCTCTCAGTTGCTTCCCAAGATGGTCGATGGTACTGGTCTTGGCAGTAACACCTCTTGAATAGGCGCTTTCCACGAATGCTTGAGAATCTTGACTCACCTTCAAACCCATTGTTAGACCTGCTTCCTAACTTGAGCATTTGCAAGCTCTTGCTTCTTCTTCTAGTACTCAGCTTCATAATCTTGATGTAAGTTGTACATTGAACTCATCTATTGGGAAAATGTTGCAAGGAAAGGGTGATATTCTTCACGACCTTCATTGAACAGAGCTTTCTGGTAACGCCTCCAAACTCCATCATCTTGATGTTCAATGGAGAAGTACTTCGCTTTGGTATTACTGACATCTAACTTATACTTCTCACAAGCAGTCGTTTAAGCCTTGCAAGCAACAGTTTCAACTGAGTTAGAATACTGAGCTCCTTTTATGGATATGGTAAATGACTCACATTCAGAATGAGCAGTACAAGCTGGGACATTGACCTTCATGAGACACTCATAGCTATGCTCAAACATGATCTCCTTTCTAACATACTCCAGATACTCCATGTAGCCTAATTCCTGAAGTGTGTCCCACAACAACTTTAGAAAACCTTGTCTGTCAACAAAGTACCCATGGGTCCATCCTTCATCATCTACCCAACTATTGGCACTGTCCATCTATTCAAAAGATTGGTAAGGCTCTAGCGTCACTCCCCAAAACAAACCCAAAAGTAGCTAAACATGCAATGCAACTAGCATGCAGACGTTTACCTACGTTCCTTGCATAATGAAGACATACGTAAAGTTTTCAAACTGGTGGCATCATACGTCCCTTTTCCCAATGTAGGGCTACTTGGAGTTACTCGATTCACGGTTATGTTAGCATATCTGCAGAAAATCATTCATTGTCATTCACTATAGAAATGGCACCCATGCGTTCAACGTTGCATGGACAGCGCTTCATACGTTGACACGTGTTCACGTTTACCATACTCACCACCGTATAGTCGGCATTTCCATGTCCCATATCATTGCCATATGGGATACCCCTAAGTAGGCCACTTCTCAGAGTAAAACATCCATGATTAATAAGATCACACGGTGGGAACTCCGCACTCCACATTAGACGGCAGATGTCGACAAGCCAAAGGACAAGCCTAAGGACAGGTCGCCCCCCGAACAATCATTGGACGGGGCCCCCTCACGCAAGCAAGCTTGCGCAAGTCAGAGTCATAATATTATATGAATTTTAAAAACATCTTACCTACTCACCTTAGCAAAAGTGTGTCGTTACAGAATCGTTAGCTTAGCAGAATAAAATACAATAGTAACTGTTAGTCTTATTGCGCCAAGGAGGGGTTTTCTAAACACTTCCCCTGTCGTTATCCCATTTATGTGCTCTGATACCAGCTGTGGCGGAACCGTCCAGCTTAAACCGGCTCAAGTGTGTCGGATCGTCATTTTACTGAATCACAGCTTACGCACTTCAAACGGCATAAACCCGGTAGTCCATCAGATGCCCTCAGGTCATCTGAAGCATCCACTTTCCACTGGCACAATTCACATACACATAATTGCACCATATAGGAGCACAACAGACGAAGTCACAATGCTCTTAATTAACAAGGAGTTGAGTTATACAAACCATAAGAACAAACTTAAGTGCAAGTCATATACTACAGAGTTCCATGAAACACAAGGGTTGGTCTTAACAAGTACAATTCTATGATGATACCAACCTATTCTAAACAAAGATAAAGACACATACAAGACAACATGTTAGGCTCATCAACATGCCTCTTCTTCTTTCGGAGTCGACCTTCTCTGCTTTACTGAGTATCTTCTGGCAGCTCTGCAACATTGATGGTATCTTAAGTACAAAAGGTACTCAGCAAGACTTACCCGTCTGCATAAACATATAAATAGAGACACACAATGGCATGCATGGCTTTGAGGCTGTGGATAGGTAAACTTTTGCATAAAAGCTATAATTAAGTCCTTAATTTTCAAATTTTAATTTTATTTAGTGATTACCTGTCACTAGGTTAGCAGCTATACTTAAGGAATCTTTTTCATTATATAGGCCTCAGATGTCATAAGCATATAACACATTCTCTTTTTACTATGATGCCTATCAGCGATCAAGCGGTATTCATACCGAGAAGTGCGGCGATCCGGACCAATTTTTCATCCTGCAGGGCAAAACCTAGTCCACACGATGTATCGACCCTGTGTGGTCCACACATAGCAACCGTTCACAACAGCCATCCAAGCCCTGAATTGCTCCCGCTCAAACCCAGGGACACACCCCCCACACTGGCCCCATGTCTAGCCTGACCAGACGTGTGAGTTTGTGGCTACACCCCCGCTACCAACCTCGACTAGTGGAGTGGACCACAATTCAAGACTTGGAATAACCAGAGTTACATAGGCTTATCAGCCCCATTTAACTGGCATATGACTAGTACGTTCAAAGCTTGATCCCAGGTAAACAACAACAATTCCTTAATCGATCGAGGCGATGTGATGGGTTGAGACTTCTTCCCAAACCCTCACCCTCGCACCCGGTCTCCAGTTCATACTTTAGCAACAGCACTAAAAGTGGTAGCGCAAAAGTCTGAGCTTACTGATGCTATGATGGAACTGTGAGGAATACTAAGGATAACTAAGCTTCACTAAAAATAGGTTAAGCATTAACGTTGTCCTGGTCATGCAATCAACATATCACATAACTCCTAAATGTAATGCATGCAAAACAATAGTAATACATGAAATAATACTCAAAATAGGGTTTAGATGCTCTGGTGCTTGCCTTGGGCAGTAGCAGAGTTAATGTCAGCAACAGCAGCGGATTCAGGCTCCAATTCCAGCACCACCTCATTTGGCTTCGGGAGTCCTTTAGGTGCGAGCTCGACAAAGGCGACATATGAAGCTTCTCCTTCTAAGATGATATGATGCATAAGTTAGCGAACATGCAAACCTTAGAAACAGAGTTAGATAGCTTTCCAAGTCGCTAAAGCTGCAATCCTAAACTGAAAAACCATAAACAGATTTTTTTTCCTAATTATTTCTAATTTATTAGAATTTTTAATCATTTTAAAAGCATTAAGTAATTAAGTATTCTAAACATTATAAAAGAATTAACCTATTTATTATTATTAATTTCTTATTATAAATCATTATTTCAGAATTTTACTTATTCTAACCCTATTTATTTATTTAAATACCAAAAAGAAAGGTATTTAAATCAATAAACTAATTACTATTATCCTATTCCTATGGTTTACTTATTTCTAATGCATAAAGGAAAATAAAAGAAACCTAATAAAATTTATTTCACTATTTTAGGACATTTCTATAAACTATTATGAGTTAAACTAATTAAACCTATTTATGAAACTAATTCTAAAAATTAAAAACTAAAAATCTAAACTATCTTGCAGAAAACCCCCTGGAAAACCTAAAAATCTAACCCGCCATCCCTCTCCTCTCCCTCTCTCTTACATACGGGCCCAGCATGTTCTCTCTTTCTCCTTTCCCACGCATGCACGCGCGCGGCCCGGTCAAGGCCGACCGGTGCGGCGACGGAGGCCATAGCGGCGGCGCGGCCGTTCCGGCCAACTGGGTCACAACCCCGGGCCAAGAACACCATTGAGAGCAACGCATGGACGAGAGGGACACAACCACCAGTTTGGACCGCGACGAGGACATCGGGAAGGGGTCCTCACCGAGCGACTCAGAAAGATGGTCGGCGGCAGCAGAAGGTTGAAGACGACCTCGATTCGGCGGCTATACATGGTGGGCGGTTTTGGGCAAAAGCTTGTGGAACTGAGAGGTCACGAGCTAGGGAAGCTCTATGCAAAAGGACTTTGGCTAAGGTGGATCATCAGCGGCAAATTTAGTCGGCGGCCGAGAGGAACAACGATGAGCTCGAGACGAAGAAAAACAGGGATGAGGATGAGCCCAACACGATTTCTATCTAAACTCTCACCGCCTCCTCCTCCTTCCACCTCCTGCTGATCACAATCATGGTGGACATTAGCCACAACGGTGCAGGGCATGGCCGGCGGCGGCAAGCTGCTGCATGGCCGGGCTACCGTGCCCGCCTGCCCCTCTCTCTGTCTCTGAAGCTCCCTCTCAACTCTGAATTCTCATCAAAAGCAGCTATTTCGGCTCAATTTTTCTCCCGAACTGCTAGTAAACGTTTTAAACTCCAATTACAAAAGTTGTACCTGTACTTAGGGCTCCATTTTCCTCAGTATGACCTTGAGGCTTGAGCTAAAACTGCTTGGATAGAAAGTTACCGGCCCCTGAGCATTAGTCGACCAAAGGACATTTCTCAAAAATTCAGTGAAGAATTTAATCCATCCAACTTTTCTGCCCAATTAAACTATTCAATTCTTCAACTTTGTAGCCCCAGATTGCACGGTGGTCGAACAACTCTTGCACAACTCCATGTCGGATTGCCGTTGTATGTAGGGCTGGATAACGAGTTCGGCTCGGCTTGGTCCAGCTTGTTAAGATAACGAGTTAGTTCGGCTCGTTATCCTAACGGGCTAGAAAGGCAGCTTGGCTTTGCTCGGTAGCTCTGCTTGTTTAGCTCGTGAGCTGAATATGTAATATAAATATTGACAAATAAATAACCACTGGTGTTCACAATTTCACATAAATGACATAAATATAAGTACACAACCAAACACATGGTATAGATAAGGTTCAATATACAAATATGCAAATAAACATAAGTACATAACCATACACCTTAGCAGGCTTGCAGCTTGTTGGGCTATAATGTTGCAGCTTCTTTGGCTCACGAGCCAGCTCGCGAGCAACTCGAACTCGCTCGTTATACTAACGAGCTAATGTGGTTGTTCGAGCTGGCTCGTTAATAAATTGAGCCGAGCCGGGCCGAGTTCGTTATGAGCTGAGCTAGCTAACGAGTCACGAGCTTTTTGTCCCGCGCTTGTTGTATGGCTCATTTTTTTAACGGTTGTATGGGTCGTTTCTCACATGGAAGTAGGAAGGGGTGTGACCCCAATGAAACTTGCAGACCGACCCAGCTTCTGGATCCAATCGTATTGAGCGCATGGGCTAGGTTGGGTAGGATTGGGTGGGGCCGGCCCTCCTGTTCTTTTTTAAGTGATCTGATTATTCTTTTTAAGAGAGGGCCGAGAAGGGATTCAAATTAAATCAAGAAATTCCAAGTTTAAGCACCCTTGATGCTACACCACTAATACAAAAAAATATTATAGCTTACAAGAGTGATATTTTGATATTTGTTTGTCCAGCCACATACATATTCTTGCGAGGCATGGAGCTGGCCAACCGAGCGAAGATCCATGCCATACTATTTTTTATCCATTATTACATGGATTTTTAATTAATTTACAATATGACAGTGTTGTTAAACTCTTACGACATAAATCTCTACTATACAAATCACCTTTGGTTCGGTATCTTTAGTCTTAGTCATATTTATGCCCGGGACTAATGGAAGCATTAGTCCTACATCCAACAGCCAGGGGCAGGGGGGCATTTAGTCCCGGTTGGAGCCACCAACCGGGACTAAATGGTGCCATTTAGTCCCGGCTGGAGGCTCCAGCTGGGACTAAAGGGGGCGCGCCCTTTAGTCCCGAGCAGTGGCTCTAGCCGAGACTAAAGGGAACCACATTTAGTGAGAATGAGCTCCCAAAGGAGAGCGCTTTGGCGAAAGCGACTCCTCCAAGATGGTCATTTCACCTTGGCTTACCTCTAGTAGATCCCGAAACGTACCACACACTGTCAATAAAAATATACAGCTTACATGAATGGTACTTTGAGGCGTCGGCCAGAGAGCAGACCATGGTGGGATTAAAGATTAGAGATGGTGACTACTTCCATGGCGAGGACGTTATATATCAGGAATTCTCAGAAATATACCAGATATACCATAAGGATGCCCTTGGCATCTCTATCCTCAGCTGCTGGGTGTTGTAAGTGCTTCGCTTATTTTTATATTTAACGTCTTCTATATATTCTCAACAGATTTATTAAACATTTCTTTCTTTTAAATTGTATCAAGTAGAATGGAGATTGAAGAATGCAGAAAAAACTCATACTTCCACTTGGGCTTCGTCCACCCAAAAGTATAAACCAGCATATGTTACAAATTCATTTTGAAGACACAGTAAAGAACATTGACAGGT
This sequence comes from Alloteropsis semialata, assembly GCA_004135705.1. NCBI lineage: Eukaryota > Viridiplantae > Streptophyta > Magnoliopsida > Poales > Poaceae > Alloteropsis > Alloteropsis semialata. The sequence continues at coordinate 36,977,510 of CM014273.1, forward strand.
TCTTACATGTACAAAATTACAAGACAATGATTCTTTTTCCTTACAACTTTGGGTGAGTAGTTTTACTATCTTGTCCATCTTTCATTTTTTTTTCTAACACCATGTTATTTCAATTGATGTGACCCTTCATATAAAACATGCACGTAAATAGGTTCCATCAGATATTATTTGTTATAATTCCATACAAAAGCATGTTGGTCGTTATGGACTCATTGAGGGAACCACAGGACTTGTACCAGCCAATGATTGACCATGTACAAAAGTAATTTCCGTCCTCGCACTATTATACCTCTTTAGATTGTCCGAGAATTCCATTTATTTACTATGGTGCACAGGTGTTGGAAAAAGTTTCGTGCAGAGCAGAGTGGTCCATTTAAGGAGGAACTTTATATCAAGGAAGACTTTTCAGTAAATACTACTATATATAGACACATCTTATTTTGTTTTTTTCATTATCGTGAATATGCATGTAATGACTTGACCATTTCTCCTATAAAGTGTTATAGGCGGAACCAAGACATCAATTTATGTGGATACTATGTCTGTGAGTTCATGCACAGTCTTGTTAGCGATTGGACGACCGCCACTAGATGGGAACTAACGGTATGTTTTCATTTCAATGGATATCTATATCTACATCTATATGTAAGTCATAATAATATTATTATTTTTCTATTAACCACATCTTCAGGTTATGGAAATGAAAGATGCTATCTTACCGTCCCTAAGAATCGTGGCAGTTCAAGAGGCACTCTGCGAATTTATATTCGATGAGGTCGTGAACAAGAATGGGACATTCTATTGGGATGGAAAGGAGTTCAATAGAAGGAGCAAATATTAGGCATTTCGTAAATATACATATATATATGTGTATTTCAAATATTGGTGTAAATATTAATATACAGCTTTCAAACTTGTTGTAAATATATATTTAAGTTTAATATTATTAGCATGTATATAAATGTTACTATTATTAGTTTAATAAATTTTGTGATGTATAATATGTATATGAACATATATATATTGTACAGGTATAATATGTATACCTGTATAAAAGAAAACAAAAAAAGAAAACAAAAAAGGAAAAAAAAGAGGGACTTAAGTCTCGGGCGGTATCACCAGCCGGGAATAAAGGGGCACCGCCCTGGGCGCGGCGTGCAATCCCTTAAGTCCTAGTTGCCGGGACTAAAGGTACATTTTAGTCTCGCGTAAATGCCCGAGACTAAAGGCCGAGGCCTTTGTTCCAATGGCGTAGTCACGGTTGGGAGTCCGGGACTAAAGCCCCTTCCCAACCCGGACTATAGGGGGTTTCTCTACTAGTGATTGCTTTTCAACTCCGGTGACAACGTTGGTTAGATTTGCCATTCAACTCTTCATAGTATGGTTGAATAATGAGGATGGATTCATCAGATGCTATAGCTCATGGGACGAGACGGTGCGATCGTATTTAAGATTGTTTAGTTATTATAGGCAGACTCATGGGACAATATGGTCCCTCAACAGTCATAGGAATAGGAGGCTCAAATGCTAAATGAAATTAGTGGACTTTTTTTGAACAATCGCGACACAGACTGTGCTGGTTTCTATTAATATAGAAAAAACATGCAAGTATGGTTCTGAGCAGAAACCTTATAGGGAAGTGAAAAAAACCAAAACTCAGGCCAAGACCAAAAAAAGTAAAAGAAAGGAAAGAGAAAACCGACCCTAAGTGTCATCAATCAAGGCTGCAAGGAGGCACTCCAGCCAGACACCAGGTCTCGGCCTCCTCTTTGATTTTCTGGAATAGCCCTGTCGGCCAGAGCTCCTTCCTCTGAAAAGTTCTCGCATTCCTCTCCTTCCAAACCTCCCAGGACACCAAAAGCAGGAGTGATCTGATGGCTTGTTACGGTGTCTCTAGGCTACACTCCATGTTTTGCCACCACTCGGACACTGCGTGCGTCCGCCCATTCCCTGGGATCAAGATGTTGGACATCCAGCCAGCAGTTCCAAGACCCGATTTGAATAGCGGCAAGTAACAAGCAAGGGATGTGTTGTTTCCTATTCTCACCAGCACAAAGGGCTACAAGCATTCCTCGGCTGTCCACCCCTTGCTAGCCTGTCCGCTATCCAGACCCGATTCCATATGATCAGCCAGGCAAACAGCTTGCACTTCGGCAGCGCCTAAATTTTCCAATGAGTGGCTAGAAATTGGTTACTGTGATACCAAGGAACTGCGCCTGTAGGTGGAAGACGCGGAATAGTCCCCAGAAGTAGTAAGTTTCCACATGCACTTGTCACCCCCCTCTTGCAGTCGTAGGCTTTGAACGTAAGACCATAATTGCACAAACTAGTGGATGTGGGTGACCGTAGCTCCCGCCATATTGAGGTCGTGTATCCACTGTTGGTTGTGAAGCGCATCTCGTATGCTCCTATTTTTTCTTCTTAAGATTCGGAATAGGCCGGGCGCTAGATCCCTGGGCCACTGTCCAAGGATCCAGGCGGTGGTCCAAAAAAGACGACGTGCGGCCGTGATTGATCTCAATCTTGCCGCAGGCAGCAAATAAAAACTTGTCTATCTGGTCGCATAGGTTGTCTAAACTAGCCCACGGTTTGTCGGGGCAGCTCCATGCCTGCCACAACCAGCGTAGTCGTAAGGCGCGGGCGAAGAAGCCGAAATCTAGGATCTCGAGGCCACTAGATCCGTAGGTCGACCCACAGTTGGGCAATGGAGATTGCTTTTGCCGCCAGTCAAAACCTCACCCTCTGCCCAGAAGAAGCGCTTACGACACTTGTTCAAGTTTTCCAAAATCTCAGATGATGCATTTAGGGCCGACAACAGGTAGAACGGTTGTGAAAAAAGCACTGATTTTGCCAACATGAGCCATCCTAACTGTGCAAGATTCCGCTATCTCCAATTTGACATGCTTGCCAACGCCCGGTCCTTCAGCGGCTAGAAGTCAACTTTGCGTAGGTGGAAAACAGATAGCGGTAGCCTGAGGTACTTTGTCGAAAAAGTCATCTGTGGCGCCGAGAAGCTTTCCAAAATGTCACCGGGTTAATACCCTGGCACCTAATGGAGATGTTGGATGACTTCAGTGCGTTGGTGCATAGGCCAGTGACGTGGCCGAACAGCTGCAGGAGTCGTGAGAAGGCCTCTATTTTCTCCTTGACCGGCCTAATGAAGACGACCGCATCGTCGGCATACATGGAGATTCGAAGGCGAGCCCTATTGCGACCGTTGTTAGTCAGAATGTCTACTTCCATAGCTAGGTGCAGGAGCCGCTGGAGCGGGTCTGTAGCAAGGATTAAGAGAAGTGGTGATAAGAGGTCGCCTTGGCGTAGTCCTCTCCCATGTTGGATGTGCCATCCTGGGATACCATTGAGCAGGACCTGGGATGTGAATATGGAGAGCAAAGCGGCGATCCAATCCCTCCAGTGCGTTGGGAAACCCAAGTGCTAAAGCAGATCAAGCAGATAACCCCAGTGGACGGAGTCAAAGGCTTTGGAGATGTCCAACTTGAAAAGGAGCATTGGCGTTCGGTTGGTGTTGAAGCAGCGTGCCATTCCTCGAACATACATGAAGTTGTCATGATGCTTCTGTCATGGATGAACGCGCTTTGGCACTTTGAGATGATGTCTGACATTGTCGGATCCAGTCATAATGCCAAGAGCTTTGTGAAGATCTTTGCGACGCTATGAATCAAGCTGGTCAGCCTGTAATCGGTCACTTTCTCGGCGCCATCCTTTTTTGGCAGCAGCACAATGTTAGTTGTGTTCAACAAGTTGAGATTAAGTGTGCGCAGGATGTAAGTCGAGTTAATCACCGCCATTAAATCTCCATTGATAATCTGCCAGCATGCACGGAAGATGGAGCTGATGTAGCCATCCGGCCCTAGCGCTTTGTCGGTGGGCATTTGCAAAATGGGCATCCAAACTTCCTGGTTGGTGAACGACACATCTAAGTGACTAAGGTCAAAGCTGTGGAGGTGCAGAGCCTTCCAGTCGAAGTCATGCTCTGGAGGAGGCGGCCACCCCATGACGGCGTGGAAGTGATCAGCGACCAGATTCTCCTTGTCCTCATGGGAGATATCCCAGCCACCATCCTGTTGCAGCTGTCTTATGAAATTCTTCCATTTTCTTGTGTTGGCCTTCAAATGAAAGTATTTTGTGTTGGCATCGCCCTCCTTTAAGTTTGTCACTTTCGATGACTGATGCTTCCTTGCTCTTTCGATGACAGCAAGGCCCATGACTCGTCTTTTTAGCCCTTTACGAAAAATGAATTCCTCCTCCATTAATTCTCAATTCTCTTGTGCTACGTCTAGCCAGAATATCACCTCATTGGCCATTTGGAGTTTTAGCTTTGCATCAGATAGAATGGACGCACTCCATTTCTTCAAGTGCTTGGCGGTAGAAGCCAGTTTGTGTTGCAAGATAATAATCAGCTGCGTATAGGTCATTGGGGTGTTCCAAATGCGTTGAACCTCATCGTTGAAGCCAGGGATTTTTTTCCAAAAGTTCTCAAATCAGAATGTCGTGTTTGTCTTGGTCCCGTCTGGTTGCATAGGAGAAGCGGGCAATGGTCAGAGACCGAGGTGGACAGGGCATGCAACCCATATTGATCAAAGGTTAAATCCCATTCTTCATTACAGAACACTTTGTCCAGCTTGACGAGTGTCGGGCGGCACCGCTCATTGCTCCATGTGAATTTGCAGTTCTGTAGTCGGATCTCCCGAAGACCACAATGATTTAGAGTCGAGTGAAATTGCTGCATGCGACGAGTATTAAGGTTGCTGTTATTTTTGTCTCTTGCCCTGTAGATTAAGTTGAAATCCTCGAGGACCACCCAACGTTCACCGGTCTCTAGAGTGATGCGTCTCAGCTTGTTAAGGAATGAAGCTTTGTGAATGTCTCGCGCAGGACCATACACGACAGTTAGGAGGAAGGACGTGGAGGTATGGCTGATTGTGACAGTGGCCGAAAGAGAGAAGGGTCGGATGCAGATGTTCTCTAACTCAAGATGATTATCATCCCACAATAGCTGGATGTCGCCCCTAGTGCCATTGGCTGGCTTGTAAGCATAATTGTGCAGCTTGTATCCTCCCAAGAAAGCGGCAAGGTGATCATCAATCCTAGCGAGCTTAGTTTCCTGCAAACATGCGAAGTTGCATGTAGTGGCAGAGATCAGCTCATTGATCGTGTAGCATCAAGTTGCCGTGTTCAAGCCCCGCACGCTCCAAGTAATCACATCCAGGATTTGCGCACTCATTTGGGAACAAAGCAACACTCGGACACTTGGCAGTGGTTCATACAAAGCAGAGGTTGCTCGCAGGCGCGCCCAAAAGACGAAGACGACAAGGCTGCACGTAGATAGCGAATAAGGTTGAAATTCTCGGACACGCAGAGGTACACATAGTAGTAGCACGTTGAGTTAGAGCAGCAACTGGCATTGTAAATGCAAAGTTGATACATGAAATATTTTGGTGACTCAACAGGCACGGACCGAGAGCAACATCAGGCATCCTCGGCCTGCGCCTCCACCTGCAGCTCATCAACCCCCTCATCCATCAGCTCAAGCATGGCATCGTCCATCATATTGGCAAATTCGTTGTTGACGTCAAATAACTCGGAAAGGGTGGCAACAATGTGGTGAGGAAGCGGCCCATTGAACATGGCCATAAACTCATGCAGGACCGTGTCGATGGAGTCGTGCTCCTCGCGAGGTAGGCCAAGCTTGGGGCACGGATTGGCCTGTGCCTTCTGCATTGCCATCCAGGCCGGCCCATTTGCAAGCCGAGCGCTGCGCCGGACATTGCTCATGTCGTATACACAACGCATGCGCGTGGCCCTTGGGGGCGGCACCTGCAGTAGAGCCGGTTGCCCAGGCTCGGTGAAGAACACCCCCAAAGCAGCCGCTACCGTTGGGGTGTCCACAACAGCCATCGCGGTGAGCAGCAGCTCCTGACCGCCCCCATCATTGTCCACTGCGGTTGGCTTGCCATCCCGTAGTCACTGGCGCGATAGCCAGCAGGAATCTAGTAGCAGCAGACGTCGGGTCCAGCGGCCTGTCCGCCTCCTGGGGCTACACCTCTAGAGGCGCCATCTGTAGCAAAGTGGCCAGGGAAGAAGCCCCGGCCAAGTCCGACCCCTTCAGCGCTGCATTCAGCTCCATTTGCTTGATGGCCTCCTCCACCATTTCAATGGTGGGCTCATCTTCAGGAACCTTTGTAGAAGTTTTCAAACCAGAGTTTAGACGCTCAAACATAGTTAGCACAGGTATAGTCACAGGGACAGCATGCTTCAACTTGTTGGTTTGGTTGTGTAGTGAACTCGGCGAACTTGGACATGGCTTCATTCCCCCGTCGCACACAACGGTGCAATAGCCAGCTCCAGCTTATTAGCCAGGGCAGCAACCTTGATCAGGTAGTCACTCATTGCAGGCATGACCATATCACGCACCCCCGACATGGAGTTAGTCCTGAGCAGAATTTTTGTTACCTCCTGGATGGACGAGGCCTGGGCAGCGAAAAGGAATCGAAGCTCCTCGATGCGGCATTGCTCCAGGTCTGCGAGGGATGGCAGTTTGACAGCCTGCCTCTACTCCTCACCACCATCAGTGCAATGCCTGCTGCGGGAGCTGCCCCAGGCACGGCGTAGTGCGGAGCACTCACAGTCGCGCTTGATCGCCTCTGGTCCACCAAGCGCGCCCCGTCCAGGCGCAGTTGTCGTCCACCGCCCATGTCGTTGTTGTCGGTGTCGCTGTCATCATCGTGATCCTCTCTGCCATACGTTCCAGTGATAGTGGTCGTCGTGGTACGGGCGACAGGAGCTCCTCATGTCATTGCTCCGGCCATCCTAGCACCTTTCTCCCTTGCCATCCTGATGGCCAGTGTTGCAGCGGCCGTCTGGGGCCCCACGACCGTCGAACTCACTCTGGTGCGCGCCTGGGCAAGCCTCAAGTTCCGCCACCGCCCGGCTGGACACCTGTGCCATGGTCCTGTCCACATAGGCAGGCCGCATGTTGAAGGAGGGAGGGGGAGGCCAGGGTTGGCACCTCCGTCCCGTCCAGTGCACCCCTGGACTAGAAGAGGCATCACTTCTCCTGCTCAGGGATGGCCACGGAATGGCCGAAGTGGTCCCATGCAGCATTAGTGTAGTCGTATATCCACTCCAGGTGGAGGAGGACACTGTGCTTGATGCTGCATTGCTAGCGCTCACATGAATATGGAGGAGACCGCGTCTTCAGAGCGATGGGTGAAAACATGTCAAACCCATTTGGAAATCTTGTAGGGTTTCACTGACCATGCCCCTAGGTCAATAGTCCTCAAGTCATTGGGGTGCAACAAGTTGGTGTCAAAGCACTCCAAGGAGCGGGCCTTGCCGATGATCTTCTCTACCACCTCTGGGTTCCAGGCATGCATGAGCACCTCTTCCAGACAGAGGCAGACGTGGTAGAACAGCGAGGCGCCAAGAGCATCGGTGAGGCTTTTCCACGACCAGAGTGATGCTATGGTGGCTGATGTAAGGGAGCCACAGGGCATCTTCGGCATGCCGCTTGTGGGAGAACTTGATGAGGAAAGGCTCAGGCTAATGCCTGGTGATCATCACTTCCCCTGCAGCAGCTGCAGCTCATCCAGGAAGACGCACTCAATCTCCTTGACGCCAGTAGAGGCCGGTGTGCTGAGAGCCTTGACAATGAGGGCCGAGCCCTCCCACTCTCGGACCTCTATGTCCATGTCGAAGGAGGTGGGGACAAACACGGTGTACTCATCCTCGCGAGTACTGGGGTCCCCCACCCTCACACTTCTTGGTGTTAGGGCCTCGACGCGGCGGCGGCAGGACGACCGAGCACTGCCGACCCGGAGCGGGGGCCAGGTTGGGTTGTTGAGGATGCCGGGACGGGGTGTCGCATCACAGGCGGCATGGAGGAGCGACGAGAGATCGTGTGCGATGCTTAGGGCCTGGCGGAGGATGGCGAAGCGGGACGGTGGCAGTCGGGCGGCGGCGCTGACACCAGGCGAGCTTATGGCCAGAACGCCTGCGGTGGAAGTAGTGAAACGGGTCTCGGCATGTGCTGGAGCGACGACCAGCAGTGCATTCGAGGAAAGCGGAAAGCATGGCCGAGGAGGGGTGTGGGAGTCGAATCCCCTCCTTGAATGCTCGTCTCGGTGGCTGGGCATCCGCCCGTGAGCCCGGCTTGAATGCGGCCATCCATGCTGGCACCCTTCCATTGGACGCGGCTCCAGCCGGGCTCCGGTGATTGATGGATGTGACGTGGAGGAGTCGTCGCTCCCCAGGCGGCCGTGCGGCCATGACCCGGCAGGCCCTCCCCCTGCCTCGAGCGGTGGAAGATAGCACGGCGTGCGGCGGAGTAACTCCTTGGGTGCTCGCCAGCAAGCGAAGAGGAAAATCCGGGTTGTTGAGCAAGCGGACTTCCATTGAATGAGGTATGGAGGCGAACCACCTCTACGTACGAGAGGGGGGTGCCATCGTGGCGCTGAGTCGGCAGCGTCTCTAGCACGAGCTCCACCTCATCGGTGACAGGGTGACCGAAGCAGGGCGACGACAATGAGGAACCCGGAGAGGGGGGTGAGCCGTCCAGATCCACCTAGCAGGAAAATTCAAAATGGAGGACGCAGCGTGGCGGATATCACCATGGCGGAGGATGCACGGAGTGGGGTCGTCATGGCGAGGGCGTGACGCGGGGTTTGGTCGTGGTGGGAGCAGCGGTCGCGGTGGGTAGTGGGGGTGCGGCGGCGATGGGGCCGGGGGTCGCTGAGGTCGCGACACTCGTGCCATTAGGATATGACGGGGGAAGAACAGTAGTGGAAAATAAGCTAGCGGACTACTAGACATCGACCGGTTGTAATGCTCGTGCACCCAACCGCTCGCAATGCTTAGTGAGCTCAAATGCCCACCAGGTCAATGGCGGATCTAGAAACGAACAATGTGTGGGTGCTATGCAGTGATAAGTTGAAAATGTTGCTACCAGTGTCAAGATAAATTATATTATGTCTGCGGCATATGATGCAAGAAAGAATATGAAGAAATTGGTGTGAACAGGTAGCAAAGATGGGAAATTTGATCTTACACATGGAATCACTTGAATTTGTTTGGCCAACACCCTCAGCACGGGATCAACTCCACCCCTTCTCCAAGTTGATAGCTTGTGTTGGTTGGCGGCACCCATGGTCAAGCCTCGCTGGTGGCGTCCAGCAGTTATAGTGAGCTCCTCGGTCCCTGTTTCTTCAAATGAGTGGGTCACCCTCCCTCTCTCTCTTCATAGGAATGGCCTTGGAACTCACAGTTGCGGAGTTGCCCCTCTCTCTTCACAGACTCACAGTTCCCTACTTGTTGCTGCCGCTGCCATCGCCACTCACAATGTGTTGGATGAAATGCTTGATAGGAACTAGGATCATCCCATGCTTCTCCAACAAAACCAAAATAGGGATGGAGCGAACCCATTTTATCTTGTCCTCAAATCAGATTGATGCTTAATTTTCAGACTTTAGCAAATGCTTTGAGGTTATGTCATAGAAAAAAATACTTAGGGTTTAGAATTAGCTTGATCCAAATGAATAAAGCACGACGCCTTTGCCGCCTACTGCCTCTCGGATGCGGAGGAGTGCATACTTCATGCGCACTCCTACTGATCGGTGCCTTGTTGCACCCTATCTGTGCTACATCATCACCAAGGTCTTGTGGACCACAGGTACGGTACCCCCTGCCATTACCCATTTCGGGAGGGTGATGAGACTAGGGATGGCACCCGTGGATTTGGGTGCGGGTGCAGCTAAAACCCGCCCGCAGCAAAACCCGCGGGACAGGAAAAAACCCGCCTGTAGTGAAACCCGCGGGTGGATTTCTACATCCACACCCGCACCCGCCGGGTCTCGGGCGGGTCTCGGGTGACCACAGGTCTGAGAACATCACATCATGAACAGAAAAAACATGAGCATCATTTCCCAGAATCACAGTTATACACAGATACCACATAGCAGTATAAAAATTCATAAGTTCCAAAGTCTCCAAATTAATAGACACAAAAGTGGCAACAACACATTTAAATTTTACAATGCAGTCAACATAGCATTTGCTCTCGCAAATAAATAAATAGAGGTTTATTACATCCATCAACTACCATCCAAATTCATGTATGAGAGGCCTCAAATTGCTCCCAGATGCATTTAGATAGAGTCATCAGCAAATCAATCAATAATGTCTGACTCACGTTCGTCCTAATAGAAAAAAATAGAGAAATTAAGCGGGTTGTGGGCGGTGTGAGTTCACCTGCGGGTGAAATCTTAGACCCGCACCCACACCCGTATTATGCGGGTGCGGGTGCACCCGCTGGTCAAATTTGAGACCCGCACCAGTTGGGTGTGAAACCCACGGATGCCCGCACCTGCGGGTTGAATTGTCATCCCTAGATGAGAGGGCCAAAATACACTATACATGCACGAATGCACCACATGACTCAGGTGCATATTCTGACATGACAAGAACTTTGGACCTGAAGACATTTGTGTTCGCTTTGTCATCGTTGGTACTTTTACCCCTGCCATGTGTGCTCACTCAAACGCACACGAACAGCCCCACCTTTCCCGTAAACGACTAGACGGCGGGTTCACCAATTGATACGCTAAGTGTTGGCACTTGGCAACTTAAAAAATTTCTTGAAAATTGGAATATGTAGAACACATAATATTCTCAAAAATCAGATAAATATGTAAGATTATTTTATTAGGCCATATAAATTTTGAAGTCCTAAACTCCCCGTTTATGAGATTAAAAATGATAATTCTTAGACATATATGTTTGAAAACTTCCTTTTCTACATATGTTCTGACATGGACCGTTTTTTCTCTCAAATGAGAGGTTGAGCTTGGACATTTAGTTTTGGATAGAACCGTCACATAGTTATACCTATGGATCAATATTTTTTAAAGAGAGTATTTACAAATATTGGAGTCGAGCATTTTGGGCTTCTCGCTCACCATGTTTGGCGAAAATGAAGACCTGGTACACTCATTGAGCCCAAAGCCACCATAATTGAGCTCGAAAACAATCTAAATTAAAACAATTGCTTTTAATTCTGTTTTACTTTTTGCACTTTTTTTTGAAAAATTAGCAGGAGCGCTGCTATGTCATATAAGGAGAAGAAGCAAGATTGTACTTACAAAAAGCAATATTACAAAAAAACTAACATAACTCAAACTCGATCGTAGGGCCTAACATTTAAGAAACAAAAAGGGGCTCAGACACTTGACACACAATGCTTCTAATCTTCATGTCTTCCTTGATAAGAGCTAGAACTCTTGTCGGTGACGCAGAGCATCCTTGAAAAATTCTCCTGTTACGCTCCTTCCAGAGGTTCCATGCAGTATAGATCAATGCAGTCGCTCGGTCACGCTTTACAATTTTTGTCAATCTTGAAAGGGACTCATTCCACCACCTTTCCAGCTCAATATCGCGAACAGGAACAGTAACCAGGCCACCCGTCCAGTCGGCAACCAACACCCAGACTTCTTGCGCAAACACACAGTTCAAACATAGATGTTGTGCCGTTTCCTGGACCTGATCACAAAGAGGGCAAATTGGAATACAAGGCCAGTTCCTTGCCATTAGTTTATCCGCCGTCAACAATTTGCTTTGTACCAAGAGCCAGGCAAAGAAGCGTTGCTTCCCTTCCGCTTGTGCTTTCCAAATAGCATCTATGTCAAAGGTGCAGTAGGAGCCAACAAGTTGGGCATTGTACGCCGATTTAACCGTATAAACTTCAGTAGCCGTCCACTTCCAAGAAATTTCATCCTCTATATCTGTGAGCTGTACCTCGCTGACCAAGAACCATAGAGTCACGAATTCTGACATTTCCTCGACCGTTGACATTCTCCATAATCCTCTGGTCCATTTGTCATTCTCCAAATCATCATGGACCGTCATGTTTTTCCTCCATGCAAGCTTGTACAGATTAGGCACTAGGTCTCTTGGTGCTTTGCCATTAAGCCACGATGATTCCCAGAATTTAGCACGGTTACCATTACCCACCCTCACACTGGTGCTTGCCCTAAAAAGCTGCTTATCTTCCTCACTGCACGGCACTTCAGTTCCAACCCAAGGCCGGTTAGGGTCACTCCATTGGTACCACAGCCATCGCATGCGCAAGGCTCTACTGAACAGCTCAAGATCTGACACACCTAGCCCTCCTAGCCTCTTTGGCCTCTTGACTTTTGCCCATTTCACCAGACAATGACCCCCATTTGCATTCTCTGTCCCTTTCCAGAGGAAACTCCTCCCAATCCTATCCATCTTCTTTACTGCCCATTTTTTGGGTTCAAACACTGTAAGGAAATATGTAGGCACGGCTGTCAGTACTGTGTTTACTAATTTTAGCCTCCCAGCCTTGTTAAGGAAGCAACCTTTCTAAGTAGGTAATCTGTTGGCCATCTTGTCGATGATGGGCTGAATTTCCACTCGATGAATTTTCCTGAAGTGCAGAGGAAGGCCCAAGCAGTTGTAAGGAAAACTTTTAATTGGACAAGTGAAGCCTTCCAAGATCTCAGTCAAATTTAGCTCTTCGCATCGGATACGGTAGGCAGCACTTTTAGCAGGATTGGTGATAAGTCCTGAAGCTCTTCCAAAAATGTCAAGGACGTCAGCCACTATGCAGACCTCTTCTTTAATTGGATTGAGGAAAATTGCTGCGTCATCAGCATATAAACTTGTTCTTAAACAGGCAGCTCTATTATTGATAGGTGACAGCAAGGCATCCCTGGTAGCAAGGTCAAGAATACGCTATAGCGGCTCCATAGCCAAGATGAACAACATTGGGGAAAGGGGATCCCCTTGTCGCGGGCCCGTATAATGCTTGAACCAGACTCCTCTCGATCCATTCAGTAGCACCGCTGTAGAGGCTGATGACAGTAAAGTTGAGACCCAGCCACGCCAATGGCTTCCAAACCCAAACTGCTCTAAAACCTCCATTAGATAATCCCACCTCACCGTGTCAAACGCTTTTGCAATGTCAAGCTTAAGAAACAAACCAGCCTGCTTAGCTCGGTGAAGTGACTTGATCAGATTTTGGGTGTACAAGAAATTATCTTGTATGCACCTTTTTTTAATAAAAGCACTTTGTGCCCTTGACACCAAGGCATTCAGTTAAGGGCCGAGACGACTTGCAAGGAGCTTAGACAGGATCTTGGCGATTGAATGTGTGAGGCTTATTGGCCGAAAGTCAGTAATATATTTGGCATCTGTCTTTTTTGGTATGAGTACTATGTGAGCCGAGTTGAGGTGGGACAAGTGTTGCCCATGCTGATTGTAAAAAGTACTCCACCGCCTGCATCATGTCACTTCTGATCAGCTGCCAGCTTTGTTTAAAGAAAATCCCAATAAAACCATCAGGCCCCGGCGCCTTGTCACTTGCTATTTCTTGGATTGTCGCTTGAACTTCCTCTTCTGTAAACTCGTCTTCCAGATGTGATAGTTCTCTGCGCTCCAAGGAAATCTCTTCCCAGTTGAATGTGATTTCTCTCGGTGGTGGCTGTCCAAAGTGAGTACTAAAATGCATGAACACCTACTGCGCCTTGCTGTCATGTGAGTAACAGACACCTTCATCAGTGTGTAGTGTATTAATTATGTTCTTACGCCTTCTGCCGTTGGCCTGAAGATAGAAGAGCTTAGAATTAGCCTTTTCAGCACGTATGTGGTTCAGTCTTGAGTTTTGCTTGGCTCGTAGCTTTTCCATCGCCGTCATCCCCAAGAACCGGTTTTTTAAATCTCTTTTAAGTCTTATTTCCTGGTCACTTAGAGGTCTGTAGTCTTGCACCACATCTAGTATACCTATCAGTTTGCTGGCAGCACGAAGAAGAAGTTTATTGTGCCCAATAAAAGTCTTGGCCCAAGAACGTAAAGCTTTGCTGGTTCTTTGGAGCTTAATGTGGAGTCTGAGAAAGGGGTTGGTAACTCTGATAGGTCGTGACCATGCTGCAGCAACAACCTCTAGATAACCCGATAGCTGTGGCCAAAACATTTCAAATCTAAAACCTCTGTACTGATTCATTGTAGCGCACCCAGCAATAAGCAAAGGGCAATGGTCAGACACCCGCGATGATAGAGCTTGAAGGGATACATTGGGCATCATTAGGTCCTAGGCCGAGGAGCAGAAGGCCCTGTCAATCCTTGTTTGTGTCCTGTCATTTGACCATGTGAACTTCCTTCCTCGCAAATTTAGCTCCTTTAGTTCAAGATCTCGAGTTACATCTCAAAAAGCCCCCATCAGCTGCCTATTTAGATTAGCATTGCTTTTGTCACTATGCAAGATCATATTGAAGTCACCAATTAACAGCCACTTGTCCATCACATTATGTTGAATCCATCTTAATTCCCCCAGAAATTGAATTTTCTCATTATCCTCCTGAGGGCCATAAACTGTTGTGAGACACCATTCCACATTTCCATCACAAGTGGCAATCTTTGCTGTTACACTATGCACACCTCGCTCACTGCTAACAATTCTGAAATGAGCATCATCCACCGCTAGTAGAATTCCCCCTCTAGTACCCAATGCCGGTAGGTATACAAAGTTATCAGCAAATTTGTCACCAAGTGTCTCCAGCACCACTTGCCTATCAATAACATGGAGTTTGGTTTCCTGCAAAGTAACAATAGTGGCCCGGTATTCACCTACCATGTCCCTCGCCACCTTTCTTCTAGCAGAGTTATTCAAACCTATGACATTCCAATTAAAAACAACACAATGTTGTTCTATCATGGATAAACCAAAAATTCACGCAGCCCCCAAGCAGAAATGGATACGAAGCACATTATGCCAACAAGCCAGACACACCACCTCTTTCCATCAAGCCCAAATCCACCTCTTTCCAGCCAGCCCCAGCAAAAGCAAAGCATGTCTTCAGATAGCATCCCCATCAACAGTACATAGGTCCCATACAACTGAGTTAAAGAACCCAAACTCACAACACCACCACTAGAACCAGACTCATTGCAAACAAAAAACATGGTTAAACTAAAGATACACGAGCTCTGATTCGAGCCCAGACTGGACAGGCCATGCTGCCCCTCAAACATCTTTTTCAGCAGCATCACAAACTAAGGCCCTGAACTTGTCAGCGCCTCCGGTAGCAGGCAGTTCAAAGCTGATCCTCATGTCATCAATAAGATCAGACTGCATTGGCTTGACAAACTGATTGCCGAACTGGTGATGTGCGTTCTCATCAGGTTGCGCGTGATCGTCAAGTATACCACTTGTCTTCATTAGAAAGATTGTTGCTTTTTCATCCAGCGTAGAAGAACTCTTGTGGCTTTTCCCAGTTTGGGGAACCTCAAATCTAGCATTTTTCTTGTTGTGAGGGGTCTTCGTTTTAAGAGCCAGTTTGCACAATAATGATTTTTTAAGTGGTACAGCAAACCTGGCAATCCCTCTTGGCCCCGATTGGCGACCAGAATGGTCATTCCCCTACCTGTTCAGCCGCCCATCAGCGGCAGCAAGAACGACCTTGTCTTCATGCAATTCGTCTCTGGGAGTTACATTTCCTGCACACTGGTTCTGAAGTTCACCATCAGAGACATGAGTTTCCTCCATAATCTCCCATTCTTGGTTCAGATCAAACATTTTCCCAAACATCGGCCCATTGGAGCCCAGGCTAACAGCATGCTCATTATCATCCGAGCCCCGCTGTTGCCCCTTTGCCATGGTTAGCCCAAGCAACGCAGAGAGAGCTGCATCTACTCTCAGCTCTGGCTCAGCATCAACAGCTCCACTATCATCTGCTGTAGGTGTTGGCACCTGCGTTATCAGCTCAGGTTCAGGCTCCCCCTCCATGTGGTGAAAATCGGACACCGCCGGAGCCCGTTCGGTCACAGTTGGCTCCACCGAGCTCTGCGACAACATAGGCAGGATGTGTCCGAAGCTGGAAACCACCGCAACTTCCTCCATCATGGAGTCAACCTTAAAAATGTCTGAGGGTGAGTTTTCACAGACAAGGTAACTGCCCTCAGGTTCCACTGGATCGCTGACCTTCCCAATATCAACCTGCTTCCCTGCAACAACTAGACCATCTTCAAGTAACGCCTCTTTGGACCTACCATCACTTTTGACCTGCCATTTCTGTTGTACACCACATCCGTTATACTGCCGGTAGCAAGTCTGATGCCCATCCCCAATGTTGTTTCTGCGCACATTTGGGCCAGCAGCTCCAAAGATCGACCTCTGACATGTCATACTGATTTGGTGACGGCAATTGGCGACCTCCACCTGCACCACCATCCCTTGGTGGTGAACGATCCCGCCGATCACCTAGGCGTGAGTGAACCGACACCCTCGGTGGATCCAGCAGGGCGTCAAGCTGCCCCAGATGCCAAACAAACCTATGCCTCACTGGCCATTGCTCCATCGGATCATCAGATGGCAGTCCACTGGTGTCACTTTCGTAGCTTCCACCCGATGGGCTGCTTGGCAGAGGGTTGTAATCTTCCACACGGTCAAGATGGATGAGGATGTCATAAGTCAACATGGAAACTTCTTCAGATCTCACCAGGGGAAGATGAGATCCCTCACTCATACTATCATACCCCACAGGCAAGGACATTGGTTCCTCGATCTGCAAGGTACCCAACACACTAAGAGCATCTGGATCTTTGCACCAGATCCACAAAATGAAATAGCCCCGCTCATCCTCTGTTTCTTTCACATAGTCAATTCCTTCTAAAAAGATTGCCTAGGCAGCAAATGCAGAACAAACTCGACATTGTGTGCATGGCCCGGCACACCCTCAAAGCAAACACGGGCTCTGTAGAATAGCTTTGCAAGAGCAGAGACCGCGCCGATCTCCCCAAGGCATGAGATGCAGCGAGGTGTGGCCCGCAGCAAGCGCCCTACGCGCAAGAGCAGCATTGCAGAGCGCAGGCGACTGAAATCGAAGAAGGAAGGTGGAAGTGGAGATCCGGGAAACCTGAAGCACCTGCGATGGGATACGGAGCTGCTGAAGGGCATCCCGAAGTACCAGCTCGCAAGTTAACTGTGCACGTGCATCCATCTGAACGGCGACGAGCCCGTGCAGCTACAGATCCCGTTCAGCCTCCCTAACATCGTTGGTTCTCGCCGCGTACGCCGTCGCCTGAGCAGGTCGACGCCAGGCCTCACCCGGGATGAAATCCATCCTAGGCGAGGAGGCCCCAGGCGCAGCGGTATTCTCAGCAACAGGATGCGGAGCCGCGGTGGTGGCAGGATCCAGGCCGCGAACGGAGGTGGTAGCAATTGGGGGGCGCCTGGGAGGGACTGGGGCAGAAGCGCGCTTTGCGTCCTGAGCGCGAGCAAAGGAGGCACCTAGGGTGGATCTCTGCAATCTGCGATGCGGTGATCTCTGGCTAGGCAATTGAAGCATCTACCAACCGCTTTTGCCTTCAAGATCTGGAGGTAGCCATTAATGTCCTTCTGCTGCACCCGTCCACCCAGCCGGTCATGGACGGTCACCGGCCTTAGACCCAGGCGCCTCCACACAGACGACTGGGCCAAGCGCTGCCTCGACAAGTTGTCATTCCAATCCTCCGGCCGCCTTGACTTGTCGAAGCGCGGCTTGAAGGTCCTAACCCCTACTAGCACCTCCTTGTACGAGGCCTCTGGTCGGAGCTGGGACCGACCCGTCACTTCCATGGCCTCCCGGGCAGGAGCTTTACCTCGGGAAGCCGTCTCCTCCCGTGGATCTGATGTCTTGGTGGCTGCCTCAGCAGAGCAGGGGGAGGTGGATCCACTAGGACAGTAATGGAGATCCACCGCTTCTTCAGATCTCAGTTGGGGATAGCCTACCGGAGCCCCTTCAAGGGCTGCAGGTCGCGGCGAGGCGCTGCTGGCGGCTGCCGGTGGGTCACCGAGCAGCGGGTTGGCGGTATGGGTTGCCATCGGTGGGTCACCGGCCGGCGTGGAGGCTGGGGTGGTTTCGCGGAGGGAGCGGGGTGGAGCCATTTTCCTTCGACGTTCAGTCCGCTTACTTTTTGCACTTAGTGGCTCATTTTGCGGCGATGCGTAGGTTTGATGGGTCGATGACTGCACATTAGAATATTGTGTGATTTCGAGAAACTTTACATATTTACAATATTATTAATTTCTTTCAATATGGTTTTTTAAAAAAGTTTTCAATATTGTTCCAGTCTTCACGGTGCCCCAGCCCTACCCAACTACCTCTTCATGAGCGGTGCGTGCGTGCATTTGCCATGGCAGGCAGCGCCGGTTCTCGCTGCTTGCTCTTGTGACGATACACGGGACGGAGCTCAGCTATCGCCAAAATCTGGCAGTAGCTGGTCAATCATTATCCTGAAGCCAAAATCTGAGGTACAGCACCTAAGCTCGAGTGACCCTTCCTGCGTGTGCCATCACAGACAAGTGGACCCAACAGAACCTGGACCCGGCTGTCATCCAGCACAGCACGGAGGCGTCCCCGTTCCGGCCGGGACCACCGTTCCGATGCGCAGCCACCCTCGCCCACCCGCAGTCCCGCACACGTGGACCGCGGCGGCGCGGCCCACCTTTCCCGTGACGACTGGTGGGCCCACCCGCCGGCGCCCGGGCCCCGGAGGGCGCTGCCTTTATCTTCACCCGCAGTCCACTCGAGTGACTCGACCCTCCCCTGCTCTTCCTCGTCACTCCTCCCCTCCCTCCCGCCGCGTGGTTCTTTCTCCGATTCTCCTCCTCCTTCCGCGGATCCATGGCGATGTGGAAGGCGGCCGCGAGGCAGCTGGTGGACCGGGCGCTCGGCTCAAGGGCCACGCATGTAATCTATCCAATCCTCCCACGTCTCACCCTTCCCCTTCCGCTTTCTCGTCGCGTTTGTTTCTGTGCCGTTTTCCTCGCTTAGTCGCGTAGCTATTGATCCATCGTGGTTCCCGAGCCGAGTCTCCGCGCAAGTTTTGGCTTGCGATCCTGTTGCTTCAGTTTGGCGTGTGATTCTCTGCGCGGGAGATTATCTGGGAAGAGCGGATTTTCAGTGCCGCCTCCCCGAGGATTCTTTGTTCCTCTTCCCACGAGAAATTTAACAGAGAATTTTGTTCGCATCAGATGTCGAATTTTGGATAGCTAACCAGTCCGATCTATGAAGTCTGCCCTCTTACTGTTTCTCTCTCTGTTCCGCAGACATCTGCAGGCAGCAAGAAGATAGTGGGGGTGTTCTACAAGGCCGGCGAGTACGCCGACAAGAACCCCAACTTCGTCGGATGCGTCGAGGGAGCACTTGGCATCCGTAACTGGCTCGAATCGCAGGGCCATCGCTACATTGTCACCGATGACAAGGAGGGCCCCAACTGCGGTCAGTACTCAACTGCCCCCAATGATCGGTGCTGTTGTTTTTTTTTCTGAAACTGTAGAATTCGGATATAGTCTCACAGAAGCATCCATTGTCCACATATGTTGCCCTTGCATCCAAGAAAAGTTTTAATGCTAGGCAGTGGCGGACCCAGCCCAAAATTTTAGCTGGGGCGGACTCAAACGGCACGCCACATATATCAACATCAACGCGTATGATTACTATGTGAACCTAAGGCGAAACTCTCAATAATGACACAAACGGTAGCACCGTGACCTATCGAATTCCAAGATGATGCATTTAGGAAGAGATTTTCTTATCCCACCAATGAATTCTGTTTATGAATTCGGAACTTATAATTAAGTAAATGTTTACGGTTGGTTAAACATTGGCTTAGAAGCACTAAATGATTATCGATAACCAGGGACAAATAAAAGGAGCAACATTTATATAAAGAGCAATCAAGCTCCCTGGCGGATGTACAAGCGTCCTGTGCGAATGTGATCAAGCAACAGTGCAGGCCACGTCGGAAGCAAATCAGTAGAGCAGTTGGACTTTGATGTCTATTGGGCCACGCGCTAGCACAAAGCGTTGGTCGGCCTAGTCAAACTGCCCAAGGCCCAAGCACTTCAACTCAGCCTCTTGCCCCAGTTCATTTCGTATTCAGTCGTTCTCAACTTCTCATCGAAAGCTGTCGAAGCAGCCAAGCAGCACGGTCATGGACGCCGGTGGGGAGGGGGACCTCGTGCTGCCAGCTACCTGGGGCGGCCGCCCCATGTTGCTGTAGCGGTAGGTCCGTCTCTGATGCTAGGCAATGCTCGAGAAGATGGTTCATGGCAGATGGAGAAGTTGTTTCCCACTTTTCTTATATACGAAAGTAAAGCTGGCAGACTGCCAGGCTTTTATATTGATATAGAAGATAGTTACATAGGTCGAGACCTGAAGAAAACAAAAAAAAAATGTACATGAAATTTTCTTGATTTGGTTGGGCCATTTTTTTATTAAATTAAATGACTGACGTCTGATAACTAGTGGTTACCTCTGGCTTAACCCAACTCTGTCGGCAATTCTGGAATTGCGCTGGAATCAGCTTTAAGTTTGTCATAATGGCTTAGACCTGTATCATTGTAGATGCTCATGCATGCTAATTCTGCATGTGTGTTAACCTCAACATTTTTTATGCTTCAATTATTTCTAAGATGATGGTATACAACTTATTTACATAGATTTATAGCATTTGACTGTTTTTATGGTGGCCTGGCTGTGGGCACTGGGCAGGTTATCTATAACCTGCCCACCCACCATGGTTGTCCTATGACCATCTCCTCTACACAATGACAAAACTACTATGCAATTTTTTTGTATTATAAAAAAGTGCTGTTGTCATGAGACTCTGGTTCTGTACTTGTTTTCACTAAATGATTGTTGTTCTTGTTCCCAGAACTGGAGAAGCACATTGAAGACATGCATGTCCTGATTACCACACCGTTCCACCCTGCTTATGTTACTGCAGAGAGGATTAAGAAGGCTAAGAACCTCGAGCTTCTTCTCACGGCTGGAATTGGCTCCGATCATATCGACTTGCCAGCAGCCGCTGCTGCAGGCTTAACTGTGGCAGAGGTTACTGGAAGTAACACAGTCTCCGTGGCAGAAGATGAGCTCTTGCGCATTCTGATTCTGCTCAGGAACTTCTTGCCTGGGTATCAGCAGGTGGTTCAGGGTGAGTGGAATGTCGCGGGCATTGCCCACAGAGCTTATGATCTTGAAGGAAAAACTGTTGGAACTGTTGGGGCTGGTCGTATCGGCAGGCTCTTGCTTCAGCGTCTTAAGCCCTTCAATTGCAACCTGCTTTACCATGACAGACTTCAGATTGACCCAGAGCTTGAGAAAGAAATTGGGGCCAAGTTTGAAGAGGACCTGGATGCTATGCTTCCAAAGTGTGATGTGATTGTGATCAACACACCACTTACAGAGAAAACAAGGTTCGGGTTCATCATGTACTTGTGCTTTCCGAAACCTTTTTATCATACAACTTTTCTGAGTTTTGGTTGCTCCTTCATTCAGAGGCATGTTTAACAAAGAGAGGATTGCAAAGATGAAGAAAGGTGTAATTGTCGTAAATAATGCTCGAGGAGCAATCATGGATACTCAGGCAGTTGCAGACGCATGTTCCAGTGGTCATATTGCTGGTACTTATGTCTTATTTTCTTAGCTTTTTATACATGCTAGTATTGCTTGACATGTTAGACTTGTTATCACAATTCTGGTACTTATTTTATTTAACCTTTTACATGCCAGTATTGCTTGCTAGTATTGCTTGACATGTTAGCCTTATTGTTACATTTCTGGTACTTATTTTCTTTAGCCTTTTACATGCCAGTATTGCTTGTGTATTGATGAGTTCCATGAAGTTCATCATGGTATGTCAGTATAAATTAGATACCTAATTAGCTTTTTCATTAAGTTCCTTTTCATGCTTTACATTTTGTGAAATCAGTATTATACTTCTAATCTATAGAATGTAAGCCACTTATGTGACTTTTTATATTTATTTTAAGAAAAAAATGCTGAGGTAATACCATAAGCACTCTGTTCCTATGTGAGTTTGTATTCCTGTTGTGACATTGTTTTGTTGGATACAAATGAGAGATAGAACGTTTTATTCGAAGAATAGGTAACAATGCAATATATGTTCCTATATTGACCAGTATTTACTCAAACATGGCATCTCATTCCATTTCTCAGGATACGGTGGTGATGTGTGGTTCCCCCAGCCAGCACCGAAGGATCACCCATGGCGCTACATGCCTAACCATGCCATGACCCCTCACATCTCTGGGACTACAATTGATGCTCAGGTCAGCTTCCCAGTTTTCTTTACTAAAATCTAAACTGTAATACCTCGTAGGAACTTAGTATCTGTTTCCTGCATGAGCTACATGGCTAACTTATATCATTCGTTTAGCCATTTGAGCGTGTGAACTTAAACTCTGGATGTGGTTGCTCACATTTCAATGCAGCACATTTTAGACAACACACATTGACACCAGAAGCAAGTCACCTAGCACATGGAAGTCAATTTCTTGTTACGAGTGGCAATCATCTTAAGGGTTTACTGGAATAAATCGTACTGAGAACTGGAGTTAATTGATCATATCTAAGTATCTAACTGAAGCAGAACCATAAATTTGTAAGACTCACGACTATTCTGGCTACCTACATTGACAAGTTCAGTGTGCATGTACCGGGTAGAACTGTAGACTATATATGGGCTACTCTGTTGACTGTTTATTCTCCCACATGCTTCTGACCATAACTGCGATGTTTCACGGCAAACAACAACTCGTGCAGCTGCGGTACGCGGAGGGTGTGAGGGACATGCTGGACAGGTACTTCAAGGGCGAGGACTTCCCGGTGCACAACTACATCGTCAAGGAAGGCCAGCTTGCCAGCCAGTACCGGTGATGGTAGGCGCCATGGTCGTATCGCTTTTCCTGATGAGATTGCGAGGAAGAAACTGTTGTTCCGTTGCTGTATGAGTGGTGATGGCAGGCGTCATGGTCGTATCGCTTTTCCTGATGAGATTGCGAGGAAGAAACTGTTGTTCCGTTGCTGTATGAGTAGTAGTGTTCTCAGAGAGACCTGTCGGCCACAGGAAATAAACAAGAGATGCTTTTGTTGGCATCGCACCTTGGAGATGAATAAATCGTTTCTTTCCTGTCTGCAGGAAGATTTGTGTGGGCTTGGTGCTAACCCTTCCGTTTTAAAAACATTCATTTTCCTTGAAAATCATTTGCTTTGAGTTTCAGTAACTGGCTAAACGCTATTAAGAGCATCTTCAGTAGTCCTCCAATAAATATTTTATAATAATCTTCTATTATTGGAAGAGTTATTTCTGTAGTTCTCCAATAATCTTGTTCCACACTTCAACTACCGTATTGAGTCACAACTCCCCCTTTATTTGGGAGAGCTGAGATGGATTATTGGGAAAATAGAAAGATAAAAAGGATTTGCTGGAGCACTGTTTTTTCGATAACCCTTTCGATATAGTAGTTGGATTGGAGAATTAGGGACTTTTGGAGATGCTAAGAGCAACTCCAGTAGACCCTCTAAATGAGCCTTTACTCTGAGTTTAGAGGGCGTAGAAAAAAAAAATGAACTCCAGCAGGCCCTCTATTTTGGCTCATAAAATAGAGAGCCCTCCAAATTCCCTCACATCCCTAGGCCTAGGGGGTTTGTAGGGGGTCTCTATTCAAAACTAGAAATTAACAAGTTGGCCAATAAAATGTAGAGAGTTGTTTAGAGGGTATTGCTGGAGTTGGAAGTAAAAATCAAGTCCCAAAAAATAGAGGCAGCCCCAACTAAAAAGAAATAGAGAGTTTTTTTTAGAGGCTATTACTAGAGTTAGCTCTAATACTCTCTCGGTCAAAGTATAGTCGATGTTTTGAAGATACCGTAGTTACAGATTCGTTATTACGTCAAATAAGTTGTGAAATTTCTTTGCAGGAAAAAAGTTATGGAATAAGACCAATCTACGATGTGATTTTGTAGTCACCGTGTGATATATCCATCAACCAGAGGGAATTGTAGAGAAATTACATGTCACTACGGTTGTTAAAAAAAGAAAAAGTATAAATTACCCCTTCAACTATAACCAAAGTTTAAATAATCCACTAAACTATTTTTTGGTTCAAATAACCCCCTAAACTATGGCAATTGGTTTAACTTACCCATCAATTAAATTTGTCTTTTTCATATCTCCACATATAAATAGAGTTTTAAGTTCAAATTTTGCGGTGTGATAGTCGGCATCATAACTTATGTTAGAAAATATATTATAATTTTTTCAATATTATTTTAATAGGCCAGTACATCTAATTATAAATTAATCATAAACTGTATAGAATTTAAGTACAAAAAATTATATGATATTTTTTTAACATAATACATGATGTTCTCTATCATTTCAAAAAATTTGAACTTAAAACTCTATTTATGCGTGGAGAAACAAAAAAGATAAATCTTACTAAGGGGTAAATTGTACCGATCAGCAAATTTGTGAGAGTAAATTGAACCAAAATATAGTTTAGGGGGTTAACTAGACTTTTGACATAGTTGAAGGGGTAATATAGATTTTTTTCTAAGAAAATAATAACGTTTTAGACAGCTTTGAAGATTAAGTGATATTTTGTATTTTCTACATTAGTATTTGATGTTAAAGTAAACAATTCATAGTACCTATCGGCCTAGATTTGAGTCTTTATCTCAGGAACAGTAAGTGTATTTTCTATTGACTATTATCTATCTCGTGATTGCAATAGGACCGATCTTACTCTCTAAGAGCAGCTTCAATATCCTCTAAACAAACCCTATTTCTTGTAGTGGCTGCTCATAATTTCTAAAAGAGTGATTTTCTCTCCCAATTTCAGCAATACCCTGTAAATAATTATCTATTTTCTGCTGGCCCACCTGTTAGTGTTTACTATGGATAAAGGACGTCCCCTTAGAGACCCAGGCCTCAAGGATGTGGGAGGGGATTTGGAGGTCTCCCTATTTTGGTAGGCCAACATAGATGGCTTGTTAAAGTTTGTTTGTTGACCCCTGGCCTCTAAATTTGAAGTAAGGGCTTATTTAGAGGCACTACTACAAAAAACATTTGTAAGAGCCAGGGTTTTTTTTTAGGGGCGGACTTTGAGGCGACGCGCCCCTACAAATGCGCGCGCGCTACTGTAGCTAAGGGCCGCCCCTATAGATGCATTTCTAGGGGCGGGTCATGGCATGGTCCGCCCCTACAAATGCTGCCCTTTCTAGGGGCGGACCATGCCATGACCCGCCCCTAGAAATGCATTTCTAGGGGCGGGTCATGGCATGGTCCGCCCCTAGAAATGCATGTTTGTAATTCTTCAATTGAAATTTGAGATTTTTCAAACGACCTCGGATGGAAAAACAGTCAAAATAAAAGTTGTAGATCACAATGAGATATGAAACTTTGTAGTTGACAACTTTTTCATTTGAAATCATCTTGTCAACGAAAACTAAATTTTAATGTTCTCAAATTTGAAATTCAAATTCTGTAAACGACCTCGGATGGAGAAACTACCAAAATGAAACTTGTAGATTTCAAAAAGTTATGAAACTTTGTAGTTGACAATTTTTTAATTTGAAATCGTTTAGGGCCTTAAACAAGCAATTTACACTCGGTTTCGTATAATATGGTAAGAACCAAAACAACATCTAGTCACAGGTGAGAGTGTGGTGCAGTGGTAGAGGAGGCTACGCGCGAGGCAGAGGTCGTGAGTTCGAATCCCACCAGCCGCGGAGCGCGCGAATTTTACGCGAAAAATTGCGCGACTTGCGACTTGATGGCTTGGATGGTTGGAGTCCTTCCCACATTAAAATAAATTTTTTTGCTATTTTTTCCGATTTATTACTGATCGGCAAAAAGAACTTCAGGGGCGGGTGATGGCATGACCCGCCCCTGAAAACACCATCTTCAGGGGCGGGTGATGGCATGGTCCGCCCCTGAAGATGGTTTCCAGGGGCGGGTAATGGCATGGTCCGCCCCTGGAAATACGTTTGTTGGGGCGGGCTACTAACCCGCCCCTGCAAATGGCCATTTTTAGCAGCCAAAAGCAGGGGCGGATTTCGGCGCCGCCCCTAGAAACGTGTTTTTACCCGCCCCTACAAACGTTTTTTGTAGTAGTGAGGTCTTGTTGGAGTTGCTCCACGAGATCAGTGATTGTCTTTATGTTAGTTGTTTAAATGATGTGTGATGTGCATAATGAGAATATCGTGATGACTTGAGCAATTTCAAGATTTGACGGCTAGTATCTTGAATGTGTTTGTAGCGGCGAGCTATTTGGGTGCATATTTATAAAGTTGAGTATGCGTGTAAGCCGTGGCGAACACATCTTCAAATTATAGGTGGGAAAAAGATACATAATAAAATTAAACTAAGTGGGGAAAAGATACACAATAAAATTAAACGAAGTGATTTCTATGGTTTTAAATATACGATGTTAAGATAACTTAGTTTAAAATTAATAAAATAATTACAATTTTCTAACTGTAGTGCATCAAATATCCTACCAGTGTGTAGAGTAGAGACTAGAGCCATATATATGTGATAAGATAATTTATTGTAAGAATCACTCAAATAATATGAGATAACATATGGTACGATGGCTATCGCACGGTACGTCCTATTTCGGGCTCTATCTCTACTATGAGGGTCTCTAACCATGTTTGATGCAATGGGTGGCTTTATGATTCCAACCAATCTCAAAAACTAAATAAGGTCTACTAGTGCATCGGTATTCATTAGTTTCTCAAAATAAGACACGTTCCATAGAAATTGAAAATTCGAAGAGGGACATATGCCCCCAAACCCCGTTAGGTTCCTTTTGGGCCTGCCATTACTACATGGTTTTGCATGATGCTCCCTTTCTATGGCTCAGCTTCGTTATGATAACGGATCAAGAAGGGGCAAGTGATGAGCAACTAGGGATAATCAAATATTTGAAATATACTATCTGTCCATAACGTTTAGGTACCAATAGTACAAATGAGGGAACAATGCAACAAGATAACTACTACAACTATAGATGTTTGACCTTGGCACAAGCATAGATGATATATAGTTAACAGACAACACGAATGACATGTGTTGGATGGTCTATAGAAGTTGGAAAAGCTGCATTACATTTGTCCATAATCAACTATCCAAGTTGTATTTTAAGGACGTTATCAAATCCAAAACATCATTTTTTTTACAGGAGGAAGCTCTTGTATTGGAGAAACGAGGGATATTTTTTATCCTTCAATATTGTTGGTAAAATAGACAATTGTAAGTTTAATTTTTGAAGTAGATTAAATATGATGAGAAATAAACCTAGCTTGCAATTGTCTAACATACTAGACAATATGAAAAACATAACCATGATCTTAGAAGACATAATTAAGAACCGGATTAAATCACAGCATACATTCTGAGCGGATGCCGATGGGAAGAAGGACGACGTTGATGGGACAAAAACGGAGAACAGGAGATGGTGTTGCAGACGACGGTATGCCCCAGCAGCCGACTTGGACGGAGGACGAGCCGTCGTAAAGATCTTGAGCAGTTGCGCGGAGTGCTTTCCAAAAACCTTATTCGCCCTCTCCCGGTTCAGGATCACAAGAGCGAGAGGTTTTGGAGGCCTGCTTTCTCGTTCGCCGGTGCACACCGGCTCTCGGGATGGAGCAGACTACGAAGGCAGCGCAACAACGAGAATAGACAAAAACCCTAACTTGATTAGATGTATTTTTAGTGGAGGCCAATAGGTCGTATATATATAGGAGAGCCCACGACCTAGTGTCGCGTATATATATAGGAGAGCCCACGACCTAGCGTCGCGATCGGATCTGAACCGATTAGGAAATCGATCTCATCCGATTAGGTTTTTATATCTCCCAGATTTAATGGCCAAGTAACCAAAAAAATAAAACAACAAAAGGAAGTTGCAACCCTGGGGGGGAGGGGCTGGATTTTGGCGGAACATTCATGCAGATGTCGTGCGCCCGCGCCTTTCGCCCCGCCAGGGGAGTGAGCACACGCATGTGAAGCTTTCTTTCTCTGCCCACACGCTTGACGTGGAGAGGTGGAGACAACTTCCATATTTATGTTGATCATCCTCCACTTCAACTAGCAAGGTGGGACTAAAGGGTACCACTCACATCTACTACTTTCTTATGCACACACGGGGCTTTGAGATTTATTTGAAATTTCTGAGCCTAATATTCCAGCAGATATACCATCATCTTCCAGCACATATATAATCACCAAAGACGACGACAGGTACGTCCCCATCGCCATGACACCCCTAGCTGTACAAGTGGACGCATGGGCAAACGCCAAGTTGATGCGAATAACTCTACAAGAAGATCAGACGCCGCGTCCTCCTCCATGTTAGACACAGACATATAGAGTGAGGAGAGGGATCGAGCAGGATGAAGAGGAGGGGAGGCGATGGAGGAAGAAGAATGGTGTTCGGCGCAAAGGACGCAGCGGAGCTGATGACGGAGCCAAGCACGGAGATGGAAGATCTGTGCTCCAAGCTCATGTCGCTCGTCCCACAAGACTATCAGCTCAGCGATTCACAGCTAATACTATAGACATACTATACACACACACCAAATTGCAAGAACCTCTCTACTATTCTTTTTTTTTGGGTTGAAATTATTTGGTCTCTATTACACTTGATCTACATTTCACTCCCACACATGCATATCATGATAGGGAGGTTTCCTTCTATCTCGCTCTTCTCCAGAGCTAGGTTTGATATTTTTGGGTATTCTTTTTCCTCTTTGCTGACTCACAATTAATATATTCCACTGTGAAATTCATGCTAGTGTAATTAAAGAGGTCACTGCATGCTACACAGAAATCATATCTGAGAATGAAAGGTTTCCAAACCATTATTTACGTGTGACGTCTGCGATGAGCTATATATCATCTACTGCGTTCTCGTTCTGTAGTAGTGGCGGGATCGGAGAAGCCATGCATGCCGTTGTTATCTATGCTTGTACAACGCACTTTTGGCCTTGCCAGTTCGTTGGAACTGTACAATGGCACGATTGCCATTATTTGTCATACCCTGAAAATTGGTTAAGGTTAACTCCAAAATCCATCCAGCTTTTTCAAGGATATTTAACTTGTGTTGCCTCAGCTCGTTATTACGAATAGCATAAATTCTACTAGAAGCCATAAAGCAATAATATAAGCCCTACTAATTAACGACATAGGTTGATCTTTTCACATTCCAATATGTATATTTGCATATCTCTCTTGTTCAACTTTTGGCCCTTGTTCATAGTTGCAGACCGTACCACGGTGGCACACCACAGACATCCCTCGCAGCCAACACTATCTGATACAAGCCCATCTCTATTCTCTAAGCGCTATACGTTACCGTGTGTTCGCGCGTGGACCAGGAAGAAATAATTGCATGCGTACGTCGGCTATATAGCTAGAGAATAGCACTGCACGCCGTGAGAGTGTGCGTGACACAACATCCATGCCGACTTCCACGTCGCTCTCTCGACTCACACTACTGGAGGAGGAGCTATCGGTACCGGTTCCAAACCCCCTTTGGTACCGGGTTTTGGAACCGGTACCGAGGATCCGTGACTAAAAGGTCGCCCCTTTGGTACTAAAAGGGGCCTTTGGTATCGGTTGGTAACACCAACCGGTACCAAAGGTTTTTATGCGCAAAAAAATAATTTAAATTCCGGGGAGGCTCCCACATACGCGCAAGTCACAAGTCACAAGTCCGTGCGTGTGTGGAGATTGGAGAAGCAGGACGCACTATTGCAGCCTCACGATGATTGAAACGTGTGCAGTGCCTCACGATGATTGATATATACCACAAAGCAACGGCATGTGCGTGCACGCGGCGGCTGCGTGTTGGGTGCCTGCTCCGTCTCGGCGTTCCCACACGGAGAAAGCACTACCAGAGAACCCGCCATCCGCCACCCCTCATAGGTCACGGATGGATCGGACCCGGTACCAATGCTTGCATTGGTACCGGGTCCAACGGTCAATAATTTTGCGCGCTCATTGGTACCGGTTGGTGGCACCAACCGGTACCAAAGGGGTCACATTGGTACCGGTTGGTGTCACCAACCGGTACCAATGAGCCTCGGGGCTTTTGGTACCGGTTGGTGGATGTGACCCCCTTTGGTACCAGGTGGTGCCACCAACTGGTACCAAAGGGGCTCTGCGTATAAAGGGGCCTTCTTCCTCCCCCAGCCCGAGCCATGGCTCATTTTTTCATCCTCCATTGAGCTCGGGTTGGGGGAGCTCATGCCTAAAATTTCCATAACTTTTGGAGATTTTGCAAACCAAGTCCGCTAGAAGGTTAGCAACTTCATCCTCTCTCCTTTGACGGTTAGTATGGTCTATTTCATGCTCTATGTTTTGAGTAATTTGTGTTTTGTGGAATGGATTGAAATAAGAGATTTTAGATTTAATCTTTATTTTTATTATGAATTTGTAATAGAGAATCACTATATAGTTAGTTGTTGCATGTGTAGAGATGATGCACAAATTTTTAGACATTGTTTAGATTTTTGGATTATTTGTAGAAACTTTAAATGATTTTCATATTTATGCTTATTATGATTTTTAGATATTATAAATAATATTCATATTTAGGGTTATTAGGATTTTTAGAGATTATAAATGATATTCATATTTAGGCTTATTACGAACTTTAGAATTACATCTTTTTAGAGGCTTCAAATGACGTTGATATTTAGGGTTATTAGGATTTTTTGAGATTATAAATGATATTCTTATTTAGTTAGATTTTAAATTCAATTTTACTTCTCATGGTTGTCAATATCTTGAACTAAAACAATTCAACTCTAGGCATGCCTATGATGATATCAAATTTTACCTAGTTTTCTAGCTGGGTAACGTATGATGACCTTGAGCTTGAGCTTGTATTGTATAGTTATGCTTCTTATGGTGGTCATCAAACCATGAGACACATCCATGCCCAAGCAACGGATCGGTTGTGATGGTTGGGCTGGGTGAGTCTCATGGTTCCATGCCTACCATGAACCAATTTTTTTTACCACCTATAATGTTTCTTATGCTCCAAGTTCAAGGTCAAATGAAAGAACATATCTGAGGCAAATCACTCCTTTAATTTTTTTTTTGAGATGAGCAAAAATAAGACGTTGATGATTTTGGAATATGGTTGTCGGCCATCGTGCCCTTGGTTACTGTAGCACCATCCTGCTAGCTCTGAGCGAGAGCCTGTTACGTCCATGTCCACCATTGCTACAGTGACCACTCAAATCAACTCTTCTGCACTCTCTTCCCAGCGAAGCAACCGGCTCCATCGGATACTCTCCGCCTCACCAGCCTACAAGGGCTACAAATAGATGCCCCTGAGGGCCCTGACCTGCTCCAAACAACAAAACCATCTCTTTAGAATTACATCTTTTTAGAGACTTCAAATGATGTTCATATTTCAAATGATATTTACATATTTTTCGTTGTATTTTGTGAATGATATTTACATACATGAAATGATATTTACATATTTGAAATGATATTTACATAGATGAATCGGCAACGGATGTACAACGCGGATAGACGCTCATCTGACTTCATTAATGGCGTTCATCAATTCCTCGACGCGGCAGAGGCTAACTCGACCTCGGGTTTTATATGCTGTCCATGCAAGGTCTGTGAGAATGAGAAGGATTATCACATCTCAAAGAAGGTGGTTCACACACACTTGGTTAGGAGTGGTTTCATGCCTAACTATATCTGTTGGACCAAACACGGCGAAGCGGAGATATTCTTTGAAGAAGGTGATGAAGAAGGTGAGGACAACATCCCGGACTTTGCACAATACGGTACCTTTGCAGATGATACAGCAATGGGCGAGGCTGAAGCAGTTGCAGAAGATGAGGATGATGATGCCTTAGGTGGCATGATCCGTGATGAAGAGAAAGACTGCGAAAGTACGAAAGAGCGGGAGAAAATGAAGCGTTTGTTGGAGGACCACAAAACATTGTTGTACCCAGATTGCAAAGAGGACCAGAAAAAGTTGGGTACCACACTGGAACTGTTGCAATGGAAGGCAACTAATGGCTTGTCTGACAAAGGTTTTGGAGAGATATTGAAAATGATAAAGAAGATGCTTCCAGAGGGCAACACATTGCCCGAAACAACATACGAAGCAAGAAAAATCGTTTGCCCTCTAGGACTGGAAGTACAAAAGATACACGCATGTCCCAATGATTGTATCCTTTATCTGGGCAAGGCATACGAATCTTTGGATGTCTGTCCGGTTTGCAATTATTCGCGGTATAAAATCAGGCGAGACGACCCTGGTGATGTTGAGGGAGAGCCCCCCCAAGAAGAGAGTCCCTGCCAAGGTGATGTGGTATTTCCCTATAATACAACGTCTGAAGCGTTTGTTCAGAAACAAAGAGCATGCTAAATTGATGCGGTGGCACAAAGAGGATCGGAGGGAAGACAATATGTTGAGACACCCCGCTGATGGGTCCCAATGGAGAAAAATCGACAGAGTGTTCCCAGACTTCGCAGAAGATGCAAGAAACATAAGATTTGATTTGAGTACGGATGGCATGAATCCTTTCGGTGATATGAGCAGTAGCCACAGCACTTGGCCCGTGACTCTTTGTATGTACAACCTTCCTTCGTGGATGTGCATGAAGCGGAAGTTCATTATGATGCAAGTGCTAATCCAAGGGCCAAAGCAGCCTGGCAACGACATTGATGTGTATCTAAGGCCACTGATTGAGGACCTTTTGTTGTTATGGGGCAAAGATGGTGTAAAGGCGTGGGATGAGCACAAGCAAGAGGAATTTAACCTACGAGCATTACTGTTCATGACCATCAATGATTGGCCTGCACTTGGTAACCTGTCAGGACAGTCAAACAAGGGATACAAAGCATGCACACATTGCCTAGAACACACCGACTGCATTTACCTGAAACATTGTAGAAAGTGTGTGTATATGGGCCATCATCGATTCCTTTCTGAGAAACATCCGCTAAGAAAGAAAGGAAAGCATTTTGAGGTGGAAAGTCGTAGCAAACCAAGGCATCGGGATGAAAAATATGCATTTGCTATGGTAAAAGATGTGAAGGTGGTCTTTGGGAAGGGACCTGGCAGCCAGCCAGCGGCAAGTGAAAATGGAAAGGCACCCATGTGGAAGAAAAAGTCAATATTCTAGGACCTACCATATTGGGAGGTCTTAGATGTCCGCCACGCAATTGATGTGATGCACCTGACCAAAAATCTTTGCGTAAACGTGCTAGGGTTCCTTGGTACTTACGGAAAGTCAAAAGATACGCTTGAAGCACGACAGGACCTGAAACGTATGAAACAACGAGATTCCCTGCATCCTGAGAAAAGAGAGAAAGGGCGTTGGAACTTACGTCCTGCTAGCTACACTCTAAGCAAGGAGGAGAAGACCAGCATGTTTGATTGCTTGAACAGTATTAAGGTCCCGTCCGGCTACTCATCGAATGTAAAGAGTCTGATAAAAATGAAAGAGAAGAAATTCGTACACCTCAAGTCCCATGACTGCCATGTGCTGCTCACACAATTGCTTCCAGTGGCGCTGAGGGGAATTCTACCCGTTAATGTCTGAACAACTATTGTAAAGCTATGCGCCTTCCTCAATGCAATCGACCAGAAGGCAATCGATCCCAGTAATCTAGCAAAGCTGCAGGATGATGTGGCCCAAAGCCTTGTCAGCCTTGAGATGATATTTCCTCCGTCTTTCTTTAATATTATAACGCATCTCCTAGTCCATGTTGTCAAAGAGATTGGTATTCTTGGTCCTGTATTCCTACACAATATGTATCCTTTTAAGAGGCTCATGGCTATTCTAAAGAAATATGTTCGTAACCGTTCTCTTCCAGAAGGATGCATCGCCAAGGGATACAGAACAGAGGAGGTCATTGAGTTCTGTGTTGACTATATCCCCGAACTGAAACCGATTGGGCTACCTGAGTCACGCCATGAGGGGAGACTACTTGGAAAGGGCACGTTAGGAAGGAAACAAACAAGATGTAGCGACTACGATTTATTCATGAAAGCCCATTACACTGTATTGCAGTCATCAACCATGGTGGCTCCTTACATCGAGGAGCACAAGACTATAATATGCTACCAAAATCCAAGAAAGTCTGACAAGTGGATTACACGCCATCACATAGAAACTTTCGCTGGTTGGTTGCGACAAAAGCTCATGGGTAACGAGACAATATATATACAGCTGGCGTATTTGGCAAGGGGACCATCATCCTCATTCTTGACGTTCCAAGGCTATGACATAAATGGGTATACATTTTACACGAGAGCCCAAGACGACAAAAAACACCAACCAAAATAGTGGTGTGTGTATAGATGTCTATGACAACAAAGGGAACAGGGACTCATATTATGGCTAGGTAGAGGAGATCTGGGAACTAGATTATGGACCTTTGAAAATACCACTTTTCGGTGCAAATGGGTGAAACTTACAAGTGGAGGTGTTACTATGGACCGCTACGGCATGACAACTGTGGATCTCAACAAAATTGGGTATGTAGACGAACCATTCGTGCTCGCCAAGGATGTGCATCAAGTGTTTTATGTGAAGGACATGTCTACCAAACCCAAGATGGGGACTCTGCAAACAAACAACTCCAAACTTTATCCAAAACGGCACATAGTTCTCACGGGAAAAAGAAAAATCGTGGGTGTCGAGGACGTCACCGATGAAGATGATTATAATAGGTGTGACGAGGTGTCTCCGTTTAATGTGGAGGTTGACACAAGCATCCTGTTGGCCAATGAAGATGCTCCTTACGCTCGCAACGATCATAACAAAGGCACTCTTGTAAAGAAAATATTTATTATTGTTCAAGCATAATGTTGTACTTATGTTGAAGTATGATGATGCTATGTAATTCTAATTATGTTGAAGCGTTATGGTATGTAATGTAAAGGAGTTAATATATATTACTAAATAGTAATATGAATCTAGAATAGTTTCTTATGCTTCTTGATTAACCAAATTTGATTTTGTCTTATGCTTCTTGATAAGTATTTACTAGTTTTGTTAAATTGACTTGTAATATATTGCGGTTTATTTTGGTTATTTTGGTTAGTATCATGCTGAGACAGCGTCAGGCAGCTAGACGTGGTGGCTATGTTACTAATATGCCACCTACCATCCCGATTCGAGAGGCTCACGAGCCTGGATGGTCGACAACACAACAAGTTGATCATGTCCCAATTCCCACACCTCAGCAACTTCGCTACAATATGGTAATATAGATAATCCTCTACAAGTTGCATTTGAATGTAATCACTATGTCACTGAGAATAGAAATTATTAATAATGCAGATCATTAATCCAATTACATGGCTAAAAGATGCAAACATCGGTCAATCAAGTCCTTTGGTATTAAGAGAAAATGTGACCTAAAATACTGGTAGGGTTATGATCTCTGTTAGCATTCAACAAAATACCACCCGTGACCCAAATCCTGGTGACATGGTTATTATCCACGTTCATTCTGGCGCGTGGCAGCAAGACCATGTGGCCTCGTGTGATGCTGTGAGGCAAGCATTAGCCCAAATAGAAAGTCAAACTGGCCACGTTTTCCCGGACTACAACTACTTCAAGTTGAAAGCTCTCGAGACGGGTGAGCCAGACGTGACACAGATGCCTAAAAGGATTAGTCCTTCATATGAATCAATTTATGTAAGTTAGTTTTATTTTTAGTTATGTAATTATATTAAAATTTAACTATCTTTATCTGTAACAATATGTTTTATTAATCTTATTGTAGGATGACTACTACTGTGGATTCATGCATGCGTGTTCTGGTCTACGTGCAGTCCTTTATCAAGTCCTTGGAAACTTAGGGTATGCACACACGACATCAGGGGCTTATCGAGTTAATGGTGGTTTCCAAGCTAATATAACCTTGAGTCATGCCAATGCTGCTGAGATCACAATTTATGGAGAGGTCTTGGATTCACGTTACAAGGCACAGGATAGTGCATACATATATGCACTCGATTATGTCGACAGGTTCCTAGGCATCGAGATTATTGATATAAACTATCCTTTCTATCTCATGAAGAAGCATGGCGTGCAGGGACCCTGATTATTGCTGTTCAAGCATAATGTTGTACTTATGTTGAAGCATGATGATGCTATGTAATTCTAATTATGTTGAAGCGTTATGGTATGTAATGTAAAAGAGTTAATATATATTACTAATATCAAAGGAGTTAATATATATTACTAATACCAAATAAAATATATATAAATATATGAATCTAGATTTACATTATTTCATATATCATTATAAGAAAAATAATACTTGTTAGTTGATGTATACTTTGTTATTTCATGTATAGGAAATTGAAAGATTATTATAAGAAATTAATACTTGTTAGTTGATGTATACTTTGTTATTTCATGTAAAGGAAATTCGTAGATTATTATAAGAAAATAATATAACAAAGATAAATAAAAAAATAAATTGCAAATAATAAAGGAAATGTACAGGAATTAATTGCAAATACTAAATGGTGAATAAGTTAAATTGCAATAAATAGTATATATGTGAAATAATAAATACTAACAAGTTAAATTACAAATACTAAATATAAAGGAATTAATTGTGAAAAACTAAATGGTGAAATAATAAATACTAAAAAGAAAAAAGGAAGGAAGAGTATATACTAAAAAGATAAAAAGGAAGAGGTGGCGGGAAGCTGAATTGGGGGCCCTTTGGTACCAGGTGGCGGTACCTTAGGGTTTCACTTTGGCGCCCAAAATACCCTTTGGTACCGGGTGATGTCACCACCCGGTACCAAAGAGCCCTTTGGTACCGGGTGGTGACATCACCCGGTACCGAAGGCTCCGCGGTATATATACCGTCGCCCTTTTTCCCTCTCCTCCCTCCAAGCAGTTGCGTTCGATCTCCCGCCGCCCTTTTCCTCGCGCAGTCGCCGTCGCCGATTCTTGCTCACGCCGTCGCCGCGCCCTGTCGTCCTCCGCGTCTCGGCCATCAGCGGCCCGCGCCCCGGTGCCCCATTGCCCTCCTGCGCCCCGTCGTCTCGT
>CM014273.1:37021368-37058568 GCA_004135705.1 Alloteropsis semialata
GGTACCGGGTCCAGAACCGATACCGATGGCACTTATGACCCGATACTGATAGACCTCTCTCCGGTAGTAGTGAAGTGGTACGTCAATGTTGGTCCGGGACCAGCGTTGTTTTCACTAGATTCATGCACACCCTCCAGGCCTGACATATACATGCAAGTCCCAATCGGACGCGCACACTATGCATCATGAACGAGTGATAGTTATGTATTACCTCTATATCCAAATATTTGTTATTATTAATTTTTTATTATTATTTTGGTCATTCATCTTATTTTTAAATATTTTATGTATATCATTTATTTTATTTGTGATTTGTCTTATTATTACATGCAATTTTAAGTGTGACTTTTATTTTTGCATATTTGCCTAAAATTCTTGAACAAGATGAAAGTCAAACACTTTTTATAACGACAAAAAATTTCAACACGGAAGGAGTAGTGAGGAAAGCAGGTTCACGAGGTAAGTAATTAAATCCGTAGCACAGTCTTTCCGATTCACTTTTCTTTTTAATTACAAGGGTAACAAGGGTTGTCCTCATACGTATCACATATTTGTACATAGACCATCAAATGCATTCACGTAGGCAGGGGCGGCCCGAGGAAATGGCTAGGAGGCTCAAGTGTTTTGCACCTTCAATATTTGTATAATTTTTCTTGAAGCTTAATTGATTTATTTTTTGGCTTGAACCAGACACTACCGGAAAATCATACTTTGCTGTGTGCCCGGTTGTTTGCCATGTGCTTTCTATCGGGAACACGGCAAAAGTGCCTCTTTGCCGTATGCGCACACGGCAAAGCCATAGTTTGCCGTGTGCTTTTTTTGTTTGCCGAGTGTATTTTAAAAAACACTCGGTAAAAAGAAATTCAAAGCACATTTTGAAATAGTAAATCAATTCAAATTAAAAAATTTTGAACTACAAAGTTGTATAACTTCTCAAAATGTATAACTTTTAGTTTAGCCATTTCTTCATTCGGCAAAACGATAGTAACATTGTTCACAAAATCTATATCTCTCATATAGTTTCCTGATACTAGAAAAGAGATATATAAGATTTGTGAACAATGTTACTACCACTATGTCGGATGAACAAATGACATAGTTATACAACTTTGCAGTTGAACTTTTTTAATTTTAATTAATTTTACCAACGAAAAGTACGTTTGTAGTTCTCAAATTTGAAATTTGAGTTTTTTTTCAAACGACCTCGGATGGAGAAACAGTCAAAATGTGAGTTGTACATCACAATAAGTTATGAAACTTTGTGATTGACAACTTTTTTATTTAAAATCATCTTGTCAACGAAAACTAAGTTTGAATTTTATCAAATTTGAAATTTAAATTTTATAGACGACCTCGGACGGAGAAACTACCAAAATGAAAATTGTAGATTTCAAAAAGTTATGAAACATTGTAGTTGCAACTTTTTAATTTGAATTCGTTTAGGGCCTCAAACAAGAAATTTACACTCGGTTTAGTATAATGTGTGAGGAATCAAAACAGAATCTAGACACAAGTGAGAGTGTAGTGCATGGTAGAGGAGGTTACATATGAGGGAGAGGTTGCGGGTTCGAATCTGTGCGCACGATTTTTCCATGAAAAATGACGCGACTTGCCGGTCAGGGGGGGGGGGGCCTCCCACATTGAATTTTTTTTCTGTTTTTTGCAGATTTGTTTCTGTTCACGGCAAAAAAGCTTTACCAAGTGTCAACTAGCACACAGCAAAGCCATAGTTTGTCGTGTGCCCGATAAAAGGCACATGGCAAAGGTGTTTGCCATGTGCCCGACAAAAGGCCGACAGGCGACGGCAAAGTTCTCTTTGCCGTCGCGCCGGGTTGCCGTACGGGCTTTACCATGGGTGCCACACTTTCATCGAGTGCGCGATCATGACAGGACTCGAGGAAGAATGAGCTGCAGACTCCCAGTGTTATTTCAACCTTAAGTTCCATCGACTTAAGCGTAAGCGCCCCACCTTTTGAGAGTGCGAGAGATTTCCGCGGTAGATAGAGAATGTGTCAATGGATTAGCTGACTTTACTATGTTCCTGTCTTCAAGTATAAGTGAGTTGGTGTCAACGAATAGTTGCTTATTGCACTACTCAGTGACACACGGTAAATTACCAGTTTCCTGTTGTGAGGGCTGCAGCCTGACATCCGAGCCCTAGATCTGCCAATGCACGTATATGGAAATTCTGGACCCTTGATTTATTTAATCCTAGTTTAAGAAGTTGCATCCTCATCATATATACTAGAACATATGGCGCACTTTGCGCGCCCTAAGATGACAAACATTATACATATATGTTCGACAATAGATAAGAATGTACCAGTAAAAAAATATATAATAATCATATTGACGTTCTCTATGATGTACAGACCCAGATATCTCCCTCTACAGGTATCAAAGTATGAATCAATCAATGTTTTAGAAAAAAAAAGTTACATATTAGTAAAAAAAGCAAAATTTTTCTTATAGGACGTACCTTGTTCTTGTCAATCAATCCAAGTTCCTTCTCTTGTTAAATGCATATCATCCGGAGCATGTTCACAACAATATTGTTTGTGGAATATTCAAGCAACAATAAGCATTCTAGATCATAGTCTATAAAAAGTAAGAAACAATTTGAGCAACTACAAGTTTTAAATAGTATTAACCTATCTATCCCAAAAAGAATGCAACTATAGGTTGCATTCCAGTTAAAGTGGTTCACGTTTGATCAAGTTTCTAGAGAATTGTATTTATATTTATGGCTCTAAAAAATTATTATGAAAATATATTTTGTAATTAATCTAATAGTATTTATTTGATATAATAAATATTGATGTATTTTATCTATAATTGGTCAAACGTAAGATACTAAAATATGATGCTGTGCGAGAATTATATTTTTTTTGGGATGGAGGGAGTAGCATAATTGTCATTCATTGACATTAGG
This sequence comes from Alloteropsis semialata, assembly GCA_004135705.1. Taxonomy (NCBI): domain Eukaryota; kingdom Viridiplantae; phylum Streptophyta; class Magnoliopsida; order Poales; family Poaceae; genus Alloteropsis; species Alloteropsis semialata. The sequence continues at coordinate 37,024,301 of CM014273.1, forward strand.
CACGTGACATTAAACAAATATAGCATTATGCTAGGTCTACATCTCGCCAGTTTTAGATGCACATATTAGTTCAGAGTCTAATTAGTATCAATTAATCGTAAGGTGCTGAGCACAGCAACAAATACCATGCACACCATTTTAGATTCTACATTTTTTCTCTTCACATCGAAATAAAATTTTATTTAGAAATATATTTAAAAAACATCGTAACAAGTTTACTACACGAGTTGGACTGTGGATTGAATTTTTTAAGAAAAAACAAAGAATTTATTTGTGAGAATGTTTGAGAATAATAGCCGAACTGGAGTTTGGATTGATTTTTGAAAAACCAATGAGGTTATTTATAACTCTGTCTGAGTTTGAGTGTAGTTTGATTTTCAAAAATAGAAGGAGTTTTTTGCAATAATAGATGAGGACAGGTGGCAGCTCACGGAGGACACGCACGGGCAGCGAGCGCTCTCGTGCAAGGAAGCACGAGCTCTCTTTAAGAAATCCGATATGCCTCCACAGGACACGGAGAAGTGGGGCCCTTCGGATCAGTTTTTTTTTCTCACTGTTATATCATTTTCAACACCCGAAGATTATTGGGCATTTGGGTTAGGCTAAAACCAGGGTTAAGAAAATCAGTTTCCCCTTCTTAAAAAAAAATGGTTTCGGACAAAAGTTTCAGTGAATACCAGAAAATACATCCAACTATGTATTCAGAAACTGTAAACTATCTAATATTTGTCACAACTTTAAATCTTGGAGCAATTTGAACATTTTAACTATCACCAACTAAACCGGACCGACAATGGACCAGAAATTAATTAAAGCGTGAGCAAAAGGTCTATTGCTTCACTCTGACATACAGCAATATGATAAATAATTTATGGCATAAACAAATATCATACAATCTATTGATATTTCTTCTTATCATGTGGGAACATAAACATTTCATTTTCGGGTAAATTATTCACAGAGATACTAAGTTTGGTTATGCAAAACCAATAGTTGTTCCAACTAGAGAGGGAGAGAGAGACTGAGAGATCGAGTTTTATGAACAAAAACAATTCTTCAAAGCTGCTTATTTTACCCTTTTTTAGTTGAGCAAAAGCAAGCATCTCAAAATAAAAATAGAGGAAGATTTGATCTTTTTATATACATATTTTTGTGCGACCAGGGCTCGTCAGACCTGCCCAGCCAACTGGCGCAAGCGACGAAGTACATCAAAGATCTGCGAGAAAGAGTAGAGAAGCTGAAGCAAAGGAGAGATGACTGCTATGCAAAGGTCCTGAGGTCCAACTGCGTCAACACGGCAAATGAAGCAGCAATATGATCCTGCTCTCGGGATGTGCGGGTACACCGTACACACTCCACTGCTCCATGCATGTTCAGCGAATATGCGTTTAGTTGACAGTTTCTTGCACATGACTACATGTTTCAATGACAGCATCCACTTGGAACACATGCAGGCAACAAGCTATGAGGTTGTCTTGGATGCATCCGTGGTTGCACCAAGAACTAGAAGGTTGTTTACAGAATAGCATGCGAAACTTGAAGATCTTGGTGCCCAAATTCAGTCGTGGAACACTCATCAAAACATACATAAAGAAATGTTATTGCATTCAGTTTCTTCTCTCTCTCTTTTTTCAATTGAGATTTAATTGTTATATCGAATTTGTTATCTCAAGTTGTATATGGCTTTCTAATATTGATATCAAATGATTTTCTGGAGCTATACTCATTTACATGCGGGGCCAATTTCCCTCCTCGACAATGTTTCAAACTAAAACATGAATTCTCTATTTGTACGACACAAAAAGGGTAATGCCTCTATTTTTCCGTTCATTTCTCTTCTTCTCAGCAGGAGAAGCTCAATATATTACAGCGAACATAGTTTCTCATGATTCAGGGAGGCAATGTCTCTGATCAATTTATTCATGTGGAGATCACAATAATACACACAACCATAATATCTAAGGGGTACATATAGCATTATTTTCTTTGCATCCCTTCAACTGAATTTTATTAAAATTGACTTCTCAATTTTAATCTTTCTCTTTTTTATTTTATTCTTTTCTACTCACATATAGGATAAAGTTTGCCAGTACTACAGGCCATTATAGTCTCATTATTCATGAAAGTATATGGCTAATAAATATAGAGATGTAATGGTATCAAATTTCATTGAACTGTATAGCTAGTTAATTTGAGTGACTAGGGATAGACCTTAGTTCTCTTTACATCCTTTCCTGATGTGATGATCTTATAGAGGAAGCTGCTGGAACTGTAGGAACTAAAAGATGTCATGCAATTTAGTAGTGTGTTTTGTAGGAGCAAAAAGTGGTCATGCAATTTAAATTAACAGTGCAAATGCTAATTTCTAGGGAAAACTGCTGTCATTATGGTTTAGGCCCAACTATTTCCAATTAAATAATTAAGTGACACCTAATCACTACCACATAAACCTCAAATAGAGACACTTTTATCTAGACATTTTATAATTTGCCCTTATGAATGTGTTGACGCAAAAAATCGGCGGTTGTATCTTCTGCGTGCAGCACACGAAGACCAGGGAGATCTGCTTCACTCCAGTGCCAGCCCACACTCCAGTTTAGGTTCGCAGCGTGCCAGTCAATTTGACCTGAAATTGACAAGGAGATAAAATAGTTAAATTACTCTTTGATTGTGCCGGCTCTATTTCAGACGATGGAGTAACGTCGAATTTTAGCCAAGACCCAATCAGGCACGTGTCGGCCGATACCAATCGGACCTCAAAACCGGACTTCATTGATGACGTCAATCAGACCGAGTAATCGGACCTCAATCAGACACCGAATCGGACCTCAGAATCGGACCAATCAGGATCGGACCTTGATTGATATAACAGATCAGCCTTTGAATAATAAAATAAAGCATAAAACAAGGCCAATATGTAAAGTAATGGATCAGCTGTGTCTTTAAACAAGATATCAAATAATCAAAGTATAAGCCGATACATTGTCCACCTTGCCTAGTTGCCAGTTTGACTCATCTTATCTGACCATCTAAGTAGCCAATCGGACCATAGCTTTTTCAGAGAAATCTAGCTCCGACGTAGGGAATCTAGATTTCTCCAGCTATGATCAAATCAGATAGCTAGATAGTCAAATTCAACTTACCAATCTGACAACTAAACAAGATGCTCGCACAGGTGTTAATCAGATTAAGCAAATAAGCAGATAAAACATTAACAGGGTCGTTCTGATTCTAAGATATGCTACCAAATAATCAAGCAAGACCTAGCTCCGACGTAGGGAATCTAAACCACACTTAACATTCAAATAGCAATAAGGCATAACCAAAGCTTCCTTTGACTAATCAAGATGAATCTAGCTCCGACGTAGGGAATCTAGACTAAGCATGACAATCAAAGATCAATCTAATCGTATTGCGAAGATCCAGCTCCGACGTAGGGAATCTACACCAGCGCAATACTCAAAGAACAACCAGATTAAACCACAAAGCATGGATCGGACCTAGAACGATGCTGTAAGATAAATATTGCTTAAATCGGACCAAGACCAATGCTCAAAGCCGTTGAAGAAGTAGAATTGATTCACATGGCGTAGATCTAAACCAATCTAGCAACTCCAAACAAACCGCAAAAACTGCCTTTAAATAACCAAGATTACTCTAGCTCCGACGTAGGGAATCTAGACTAATCTTGATGATTGTCGGGGTTCTCTACTGCCGACAAGTAAATTTCCTACGATCGCGCGTCGGAGCCCGGATGGTGACTCGAGAGACAGGGAGTTTTAGACTGGTTCGGGCCTCCGGAGAGTAATACCCTACGTCCAGTATGTGCCGATGTTCTCAAGTCCAAAGTCTGTAGTAGGGGGTACAAACTGGTCGGGAGAGGGAGAGGGTCCCAGATCCCGGTGCTGTGTGAGCGAGTGTGCTGTTCGTGCTGTGACCGAATGTTCGACTCATGTCGGCCTCTCCCCCCACTGATGTCCCCTTGTCCCCTTTTATAGTCTCAAGGAGAGAAGGGAGCGGGGGGTAAGAAAGATAGAAAATTACAAGGAGAGTTACTGCCCCGAGGCCTTTAGCTTGCGTCGTGCGCCGAGCCGTACAGGGAGCAGGTGTTGACGGAGTGGGCACCCCGCCGGACCCGGGATCGTACATCCCGGGTGGTTGTGTAGATGTCTTCTCGGGTAAGCTCCCGGGTAGTTCCCGGGTCGTGGTTGACTCGCTCGAGGTCCTCGGGTGCTTCCAGGTGTCCTGCTCGGGTTCCAGGTGTCACCCATGGGTGCCTGGGGTCGTACTTGGGTGCCTGGTGTAGCACATGCGCTCCTCCCAAGACTGTAGTGTTCCTGTTCGGATGGGACGGGTGCCACTGTGGCTGCCATGGCGAAGGACGGACGCCCATCATGCTCTGACGCGGCGAGTACCAAGTGGGTACGGCGCTGGATGGGCCAAGACGTGGCCGGGTAGTTTCACCCGGGGAGCTGGAGACTCCTCGGAGGCGGAGAACTCCTCGGGCGAATCGGAGAGCCCTTCGGGGGCGGGGAACTCCTCGGGCGAGCCGCGAGGCCACTCGGAGGCGGAGAACCCCTCGGGCGAATCGCGGAGACTTCTCGGAGGCGGAGAACCCCTCGGGCGAATCGGAGACTCGTCGGGCCGCCTCCGAGGTGTCAGGGCATGGAGGATCTACTTTGGTTTGGGTCTTTAGTTTCGCTTTTTGAGGGGTGGATTGTCGTAAGCTCCCGGATTAAGGGTTTGATTGGGTACCCCTAATTCGGACCTTCGTCAGTAGCCCCCGAGCCTGGGGGGAGATGGAGGCTCGCGCCCAGGCTGGATGGCGGCGTGGATATGGTAAGTTATGATTTTTCCGGTGGGGGCGCGCGAGCGCACCCGCCGGGTGTAGCCCCCGAGCCTTGAGAAGAGCTGGTGCTCTTGTTAAGGTTTTGTGCCCGGGTGGTTTGCCTTGGATGTTGTCGGGATCGAAGAACTTGTCGGGGAGGGGAAGCTTGTCGGGGACGCTTCATCGGTGGGCCGAGCAGCAGCCCAGCCGTTGATGGGCCGGGCACGGAAGCGTCGGCCCATTCTCTCGCCGCGTGGGGAGGTGGACGCGCCTTTTGAGGAGGTCAGGCGAAGCGACGTGCGCACGTCGCCGCGGCGCCAGTGGTGGGCCCGCGCAATTAAGGCAGCGGCCGTTTCGTCTCGCCCCTATTTATAGCCGCGTGCTGCGGCGGCCTCGGGTTTCACCCGAGCCCGAGCTTTCCAACTTTCATCGCGCGCTTCGTCTCCGCTTGTTGCTGCCGCTTGTTTCCTTGCGTCCTCCGCCGCCGTCGCTTCGCCGTTCCGGTGAACAAGTGACCGAGCCCCCCATCCCGCCGGCGCTTCTCCTTCGGATTGCTTCAAGATGTCGACCTGGGAGCGCTCCCGTGTCTCGCTCCGGCAGCTGGAGGGCCTCGTGGCGGAAGGGCTGCTTCCGCCATTGACGGAGGCCGTGGAGTGGAAGGTTCCGGGCGTGGAAGACTATCCCCGACCGCCGCAGGGATATGTCGTCTCGTTCGTCGCCTTCCACGAGCGCGGGTTCTCCGTCCCCGCCGGAAGATTCATCCGCGCCGTGCTCAACGAGTACGGGCTGGAGCTTCACCACCTCAACCCCAACGGGGTTCAACAGATGGCGCTGTTCGTGGCCCTCTGCGAGGGGTACTTGGAGATGGAGGCCCACTGGGACCTCTTCAGGTATTTCTTTAAGTTCTCGCTGCATTCCGCAGAGGGCGGAGCCCCGGCGACGATTGGTTGCGCCGTTCTGAAGGCGAAGCAGGGGCGTTCAAAGGAGTACATCTCGGGGGCCCTGATCAGCTCGAACAAGGGCTGGCACCCGATGTGGTTCTATCTGAAGCACGACAGCAAGAATCCCTTGCCGGCGTACACCGGGAAGACCTTTGAGAAGGCGCCCGACGAGTGGGCGTACGGGCCCGAGAAGAACAAGCAGGAGAAGCTTCTCGGGGACATCTGGAAGGCCCTCGCGCGACTGCGCGACGCGAGGGTGTCGACGGCGGAAGTCCTCGGGGGGTACCTCTCGAGAGGCATCGTGCCACTGAGGCGGCGCGCTCTCCCCATTTGGCAGATGACTCCGGAGAATGCCCCCTTCGTGGGGACCGTGATGATGAACCCCCTGCCATTGGGGGACGAGGTGGAGCGCCGAGTGACGGCGGCGATGGGGAAGGGCCACGACGCCTATCCTCCCCCGGGCCTTCTCCCCATGCTCCCGAACACCCGCACCCGGGCTCTGGTAAGGTGTCCTTCATCCGCTTTAATTTCCCGAGTGGTTTTTAGTTGGCTGATCCTGAGTTCTTTCAGATGAAGGACCTTAGCTGCTCCTACTCCCGGCCGCCGCTTCCCGAGGACAGGGCGAGGAACCGGGCCGAGGCCGAATGGGCCAAGGCGAGGAAAGACCGCCGGGAGGAGTGGAAGAAGAAGGAGGTCGCCAAGCGTGAACGGAACGCTGAGCGATCCAGGAGGAGGAGGAGGGGAGAAGATGAGGTCTCCGAGGACGAGGACCCCGAGGAGTTCGTGGAGGACGATTCGGGGAGTGGAGATGACGAGGAGAGTGATGTCGACGCGCCTCCTCAGAAGCTCAAGGCGGTCGCGACGATGACCGCCGGCGCCTCGTCCTCGGCACAGCATTCGGGGCGGAGCAGGAGAGAAGGGCCGCCACCGCCGGACTCGGGAAGGAGCGAGAGCTCTCGGTCGGACCGGCATCGGCGGTCCTCCGAGGAAAGCCGGCGCGAGAGGCGCAGCCGCACGCCTCCGCCCTCCCATCACGAGCCCGAGAAGGGGAGGAGTTCCCGATGGGAGCCGGTCCCTCGTCGGGAGAGGAGCCGGAGCCGGGACCTGTCGGAGCGCACCCATAAGGGGGGTTCGTCCTCGGGGGCGTCGCGCTCCCCCAAGAGGCCCGCGCCGCGGGACGATAGGCGGCCGCCGTCGGCTCTCCAAACGGTGCGGGTTGCGCCCCGGACGCCCGTGGTGGATGCGCAGGCCCCTCCCGCCCCGGTGAAGGCTACGACGAGGCGGCCGGACCCGTCACCGGTCGAGGGAGGAGGCTCGTCTGGTCGGGCGGTGTCCCACTCGGGCAGGGACGCCGCAGCCGCGCCCGTGGCCCCCGTCCCGACGGCGCACGCGGGATCCAAGAGGCCCGCATCCCCGAAGGCCCTGGCGCCGACGGGATCCAAGCGGACACGGCCCATCTCGTCGAGGTGAGTGATGTTCTGTGTCTCTCGAATGGTCTCGGTTTTTTCTCGTAGTTACCATTTTTCTCAGCCGGATTCCGTGACTTGTGGTGAACCAGTCGGGCCGATACTCCGCTCGAGGTGGCGCCGAAGAAGACGCTGCGCTCGGCGGCGCCGTTGCCGAGGCCTGCGACGGAGCAGGCTGAGCAGGCGACGCCGGAGCCCGCGGCGGGGCCGTCCGAGAAGGCGACGGTGGGGCCCGCGGTGGAGCGGGCCGAGGAGGTGACGTTGGAGCCCTCGGCGGAGCGGGCCGAGGAGGCGCCCTCCGTGGAGGAACAAGTGCCGGAGGAGGACGGCAACAACCCGGGAGACGCACTCCCCACGGGCCTAGCCTTCGCACAGACCGTCCCTCAGAGTCGGCCGTGGTGGCGCTCCAAGCGGAGCTGGCCGGGGAGCTGGTGGAGGCGGCCTTGCCTACTCCTCAGGAGGAGCCGGCTCGTCCCGAAGTGGAGGAAATCGCCATGTCCGGGGGCGCGGCCGGAGAAGATGGCCACGGGATCGCTGCCTCTCCCGAGGCCGCGGTTGGCCTCCAAGAAGCAGAGGCGGGGATCTCCGGCGCCCGTCAGGACGCCGCCATCCCGGCAGCCGTTGCAGCCCCCGAGCCCTCCGGGGTGATCCCCCCGGAGGTCGTCGTGCTCGAGGACTCGCCGGAGGGTAGCTCGCGAAGGGTCGCCGGGGAGTGCAGCAGGAGGCCGACCGTGGAGTCCCCGAGACCTTCGTGCCCTTCAAGCGAGGGCCTGAGCTTCCTCCGGGAGACGCCGGGGATGATGACGATGGATCGTCGTTTCGACGCCGTCGTGCCCATCGAAAACAACCCGAACCTTCCATGCGAGGGTCGGTTGTTGTGGTACGACCGTCAGAACCCGGCGGATCCCATCTTCGAGCTGGACGACACAGCGGAGAGGGAGCAGCGCCAACTTCTCGCCGAGGGCCTCAACAGCGTGAAGGAGGTCTTCAATAAGATGATTATCGGGCCTTCCCGGGTAAGTTCTCGGGCTTCGTTCTTCTAGTCCTCGGCGCCGTTTTGGGGAATGTCTTACCGCTCTTGTTTTTATTTTCGTTCAGAAAATCATGGAGCGTAGCGCCGAGAAGTCGGCGTTCCTGCGCCGGGAGTCCGGGCTTTGGCACGCCGTGCAGCAGCTGAAGGCCGAGAAGGAGCAGCTCGAGGCCTAGCTGGCCGAGGCCCGGGAGGCCAGGGACGAGGCGATCGTGGACGCCGCGGAGAGGGAGGCCGCCCTCGAGGCAAAGGTGGACGAGGCCGAGAGGACCGTGAGGGAGGCGTTGACGGCCGCCGATGCCTCCAATCGGGAAAAGGCTGCCGCCGTGCGGGAGGTCGAGGAGCTGAGGACGAAGGTGGTGGACCTTCAGATAGACGTCCAGCACCGCGACCTCGACCTCAAGACGGTCGGCAACCAGCTGGTCGAGCTGGCCGGCAAGCTGACGGCCGCGGAGGAGGAGGGGGCCCGCCTCAAGGAGATCGCCGGGAAACGGGAGGAGGAGATCCTTGGTGAGTTATCCCTCCTCATTTCTTGTCGGGCGGTTTCTTTCCGTTCTCCTCGCGTGGCGGCGCGTTTGCTTAGGTTTGACTGTCAATGCAGCCCTGCGGAGGGTGAAGGCTGACCAGGATGCCCAGCTCGAGGCCGGGAAGCGCGAGATGGCCAAGGCTTTTGCTGCAAACCAAGAGCTGGTGCAGCTTGGTCACGAGCTTAAGGCGGAGCTGACCAGTAAGTATCGAGTGTCCACTCGCCCTTCTTCTTGCAGAATGATAGTGACGAGGAGTTGCCTGCAGGGATCGTCGAGGACCTTCGGAGGTCCAGGGAGGCGGGCGAGCAGAGCCAGAGGGCCCTCGAGAAGAAGTCCGAGGTCCATCAGGCTTTGGTCCAGGCGGTCGAGCACCTGTTCGAGGAGCTCAACGTCGGCGGCGGCCCGTCCTTGGTGGATCGCCTCGCACTTGTTACGGGGAGGACTCGGGCGCAGGCCTCGGATCTTGCTCGGAGCGTAGCGCGCAAGATCATTGCTATGTTCTTGTCGCACTACCCGACCATGGATCGAGAGGCTCTGCAAGGCGGGTGGACCCCGGCTACGAGGATGCTGAATACGACGAGATTGAAGCCGAATCCTCCTCGTTTGCCGATCAAGTGCTGTCCGCCGCCCTGAAGGATCTTGGGCTAGAGTAGACATGAAGAATTTTGTTATGTAATGAACAAAGCTCCAATCATTGCTACTCAGAAAAGCTCGTGTTTTATCTGTTGTTTGTCATTTTCGTTTTCTTCCGAATGCCTTTGAGGGTCGTGGGTCGAGATGGAAAGGCGCGGGGTCCTGCCCGTCAGACTCTATTCCGTAGCCGCTGGGGCGTAGGAACTCGGGAGGTTGGGCACTCGGATTCGCAGCCCCCGAGTGGTTTCGGAAGATTCGAACGATGACAAGCAGCAGATCGAAAATGCTGAAAGCAACAACTAGTCGAGGTGGTTCCTTTATTGCTTCTCGGGAAAAAGACGTCGGCCCAAGGGCTTGGACTTTGCCCGCAAGTTAGCGCCGTAGCCACAGGGGCGTGAGCACTCGAAACTTGGACAAGCGTGGTCACGAAGCCCTTTGAGCTGACGTTCCTTTCTCGCAAGCGCCAAAGTATACCACTTGATCGCGCGCGAGAGCGATCAATTGTCGGGTTTTTGCGAAAAAACGGAGGGGCACCGGGCCCCGGGTGGAGCCCCCGAGCGGTGGGCGATCCTGCACAAGGAAGGGGTCGCCCGCCGCTTAGCCTTGGGAACTCACAGGGTACATTTCGATCGTATGCGAATAGAGTACTTGGAATAGTACAGTACTTTGATTATTATCGTGAATTGAAAAGCACAGGTACTTTCAAGGGTAAAGTGACGTAGCTGTGCGAGCCCGCAGAGGAGTGTGAGGCTCTTCGGGAGAGGCGGGGACTCGTCGGGTGAGGTGTGGACTTCGCATGCCCTGCGGGTGAGGTGTGGACTTCTCGGGCTCGTCCTCGTCTTCGTTTTGTCGTGGCGAGATCTCTTTCAGGCCTTGTTTCGTGACATGGGACCTTACGCGATGCAGGGTGCTGATGGAGAGGCCTTTTTCTCCTTTCGTCGTTACCCCTCATGCACCTTTTTTCGCAAAAGGTGGAGGGGCCGGACCGCGCCGTATTTTTGCCTTGCTGGCCGAAAATGCGGTGTCCGTGTGAGCTGATAATGGGTTAATTCGAGTGAAGCCACGGCATCCCGCTCGACGGGTTCCGATCGGACCAGCTGGTGGCCAGCTTCAAATTCTTGGTGGCGAGATCATCTAGTTACCGAGTCCGTTCGACCGGACCTGGCGGCTCTTTGCCTTTCCGTTCGGAGGAAAAACCATGATCTTACTTTCCATCAAGACTCGAATGCAGTTCGGGATGCCCATGACGCTCGTGCGCCCGGGTACTGGCCGCTGGGACCCATCCCTTGCTGCCCCTCGCTCGAGGTGCCCGGGGGCGGCTGTTGAACCCTTCGACGGGCCAGCCTTCGAACCCCTGGCGGTCGACAGGCCATAGTAGGTACTTACCGTGTCGGTTGTCGAGAGCATTCGACCCTACGCGGGGAAAGAGTCACTCGCCTCTTATGTCAGAGGGCTCGGAGAGTGCCCCGGGAAACGACTGCAAGCTCATAAAGTACTCGGAACGGGAGAGCATTTTTATTATTGCAAACGAATGGCAAAGTACAGATGCTTTCTAGGGGTAAAAGCGACGTAGCTGCTCTATGTTCCAAGCGTTCGTGAGGACTTGGCCGTCCTCGTCCTTGAGCTTGTAAGTCCCCGGGCGGAGGACTTGGTCGACGATGTAGGGGCCTTCCCATGGCGGCGACAGCTTGTGACGGCCGCGATTGTCCTGAACTCGTCGGAGGACGAGGTCGCCGACTTGAAAGGCCCGGCTTCGAATGTTACGATCGTGGTATCGTCGTAGGGCCTGTTGGTACTTGGCCGAGTGGAGCAGTGCGACGCTGCGCGCTTCATCCAGCTGGTCGATGGCGTCTTCCAAGGATGCTTGGTTCCCTTCGTCATCGTAGGCGCGGACCCGTGGGCTGCCGTAGTCGAGGTCAGTTGGGAGGACCGCCTCGGATCCGTGCACATGAAGAAGGGCGTGCAGCCCGTGGCTCGACTCGGAGTAGTTCGCAGGCTCCAGAGGACCGACGGGAGCTCTGCAACCCACCTTGCTTTGAACTTCTCGAGGCGTTTGAAGATTCGCGGCTTTAGTCCCTGTAAGATCATGCCGTTGGCTCTTTCCACCTGTCCGTTGGTCTTGGGGTGGCTGACGGCGGCCCAATCCACTCGGATGTTGTTGTCGTCGCAGAAGTTGAGGAACTTTCTACCCGTGAATTGAGTGCCGTTGTCGGTGATGATCACGTTCGGGACCCCGAAGCGGTAGATGATGTCGGTGAAGAACTGGACCGCTTCTTGCGAGCGAACCCGCCGGACGGGCCTTGCCTCGATCCACTTGGAGAACTTGTCGACGGCGACGAGGAGATGCGTGAAGCCCCCGGGTGCCTTCTTCAGTGGCCCGACTAGATCCAAACCCCATACGGCGAAGGACCAGGTGATGGGGATGGTCTGCAGGGCTTGCGCCGGGAGGTGAGTTTGTCTTGCGTAGAACTGACAGCCTTCGCATCTGCGCACGATGTCCTTGGCATTGGCCACCGCGGTTGGCCAGTAAAACCCTTGACGGAAAGCTTTCCCGACAAGTGTCTTTGGCGCGGCATGGTGTCCACATGCTCCCGCATGGATGTCCCTCAGCAATTCCTTGCCTTGGTCGATCGGGATGCAGCGCATTAGGATGCCAAAGGTGCCTCGCCGGTAGAGCTCTCCTTCAATGAGCGTAAAGGTTTTAGCCCAGCGCGCGATCCGCCGAGCCTCGGTCGGGTCGGGTGGGAGCTTACCCTGCACAATCCACTCGAGTAGCGGGATTCTCCAGTCGGGGTCCTCGAGGTTGGGCTCGGGAGCTGCGTCTACCTCCATCACTTCCGCCTCCTCTTGCACTGGAGGCTCGGGCGGCTCGTCGTCGAGTCGGATGGAGGGGGCGTGCTGGTCCTTGGCGAACACTCCATGGGGGACGGGCTTCCGGTTGGAGGCCGCCTTGGCGAGTGTGTCGGCCGCCTCGTTGTATCGCCGTTGGACATGCTTGAGCTCGAGGCCGAGGAACTTGTCTTCCAGCTCGCGGACCGCCCGGCAGTAGGCGGCCATCTTGGGGCTGACGCAGCTCGACTCCTTCATCACTTGATCGACGACCAGCTCCGAGTCTCCTCGGATCTCGAGACGCCGTATGCCAAGCTCGAGGGCGATACGGAGTCCGTTGATGAGGGCCTCGTACTCGGCGGCGTTGTTGGAGGCCGAGAAGTGCAGCCGAACCATGTATTCCATGCGCACGCCCAGAGGCGAGACAAAGACCAGGCCGACACCTGCCCCTTCCTTCATCAGCGACCCGTCGAAGTACATGACCCAGGTCTCGTGCTCGACGGAGGTTGGGGGAGTCTGGGCCTCAGTCCACTCGGCGATGAAGTCGGCCAATGCTTGCGACTTGATGGCGTCCCGAGGTGCGTAGGTGATGTTCTTCCCATCAACTCGAGCGCCCACTTGGCTATCCTCCCATCAGCCTCGGGGTTCTGGATCACCTCGCCGAGTGGATACCTCGACACCACCGTGATGGGGTGAGCGTCGAAGTAGTGCCGGAGCTTCCGCCTGGTGATGAGGACGGCGTAGACAAGTTTTTGGATTTGGGGATATCGTACCTTGGTGTCGGACAGGACCTCGCTGATGAAGTACACGGGGCGTTGCACCTTCTGGATCTTCTCGGGCTCGCTTCGCTCGACGACGAGGGCGGTGCTCACCACATGGGTGGTTGCCGAAATGTAGAGCAGCATGGGTTCCCCTTCTGCCGGAGCGGTCAGGATTGGTGGGTTTCTGAGCATTGCCTTGAGCGAGTCGAGGGCCTGCTGCGCCTCGGCGTTCCAGACGAAGTGGTCCGACTTCTTGAGTAGTCGGTACAAGGGCAGGCTTCGTTCCCCGAGTCGGGCAATGAAACGACTGAGCGCGGCCAAGCATCCCGTGACGCGTTGGACACCCTTTATGTTCTGGATTGGCCCCATGTCGGTGATGGCTGTTATCTTCTCGGGATTGGCTTCGATGCCTCGTTCCGATACGATAAAGCCGAGGAGCATGCCTCTCGGGACCCCGAAAACGCACTTCTCAGGGTTAAGCTTTACTTTGTTCAGCCGGAGCTTCTCAAAGACAGCTGTGAGGTCGGAGACCAAGTCGCCAGTGCGTTTGGATTTTACTACTATATCGTCAACGTATGCCTCGACCAGTCGGCCGATCAAGTCACCAAAGACGCGCCGCATGCATCTCTGGAACGTGGCACCCGCGTTTTTCAGCCCGAATGGCATAGACGAATAGCAGTAGGTGCCGTAGGGCGTGATGAACGAGGTTGCGAGCTGGTCGGCCAGGCTCATCGCGATCTGATGGTACCCGGAGTACGCATCGAGAAAGCAGAGGGTTTCGCACCCCGCGGTGGAGTCGACCACCTGATCTATACGTGGAAGAGGGAAGGAGTCTTTTGGACATGCCTTGTTAAGGCCAGTATAGTCAACGCACATCCTCCATTTCCCATTTTTCTTTTTTACAAGGACGGGGTTGGCTAACCACTCGGGGTGGTACACTTCCCTAATGAAACCGGCGCTGAGGAGCTTTTTGAGCTCTTCGCCGATGGCCTTGTACTTTTCGTCGTCGTAGTGTCGGAGCCTCTGTTTGACGGGTCGAGCGCTAGTCTTGATGTCAAGTTTGTGCTCGGCGACTTCCCTTGGAATCCCCGGCACGTCCGAGGGTTTCCATGCAAACACGTCGAGGTTTGCGCGGAGAAAGTCGATGAGCGCGCTTTCCTATTTAGGATCGAGCGCCGTCCCGATACAGAGGGTGCGGCCATCGTTGGCCACGGCAACCTCTTTGACGTCCTTGGCCGGCTCAAAGGAGCACGCGGCACGCTTGGAGGTCTCGGGGATATCCAGGTCCCTGGGTGAAGGCTCAGCGGCGAGCCTCTTGGACTGGACGAGCGCCTCCGCGAATTGGAAGCACTCAGTTTCACAGGCGAACGCAAGCTCAAATGAAGTCCCCACGGTGATGACACCCTTGGGTCCAGGGATCTTCAATTTGAGGTACGTGTAGTTCGGGACAGCCATGAACTTTGCGTATGCAGGCCTCCCGAGGATGGCATGATACGCCCCGGGAAATCCCACCACTTCGAAAGTGAGGGTTTCTCTGCGGAAGTTGCGTGGAGTCCCGAACGTGACGGGCAGGTCGATCTGCCCGAGTGGTATTGCGTCCACCCCGGGGACGATCCCATGGAATGGCGCCGTGGATGGCCGAAGCTGGGAACGCGGGATCCCCATCTCATCAAGAGTGTCGACGTAGAGGATGTTGAGGCCGCTCCCGCCGTCCATCAACACCTTGTGGACGCGTTTCGTCCCGAAGAGAGGAGCAACCACGAGCGGGTACCTTCCGGGTTGTGGGACGTAGTCGGGATGATCAGAGCGGTCGAAGGTGATCGGGGCCTCGGACCATTTTAGGTAAGAGGGCACCGCGGGGTCCGTGAGGCAGACTTCTCGCCAGATTAGCTTCTCGTCGCGCTTCGAGGGGCAGGCCGCCGATCCCCCGACGATCATTAGGATCGCTCCGTCCTCCCTGGGGTAGCCGTCGTCGTTGTTCGAGCCACCGGCCCCGTCCCGGTTCTCGTAGGGCTTCTTCTTCAGGGTGCCGGCGAGGAAGCTTCTCATGAGTTTGCAATCCTTCAGGGCATGCTTGACAGGGCCCTCGTGGTTGGTACAGGGCGCCTCGAGGAGCTTCTCGAAGTGGTCCTTTGGCGCCGGGTTCCCTTTGGGTTTTGAGGCCTTCCGCTCGGCCGCTGCTACCATGCGACCGTCGCGCCTCCGCTTGTCCTTCCTTTTCTTCTTGTCGGGTCGGGCGGAGGTGCCCTCGTCAACCGCCTCCGATTGTTTGCCCTTGCCCTGAGGCCGTTCAAGGGTTGCAGCGACGGCGTCCTCCCCATCGGCGTAGTCGGTGGCGATGTCGAGGAGCTCCCGGATGGTTCGTGGCTTCCTGCGCCCCAACTCATGGATGAGGGTCGCGCAGGTGGTTCCGAAGCGGAACGCGGAGACGACGTCGGTGTCAGCAGTGTTTGGCAGCTCGGTGCAGCGCTTGGAGAAGCGCTTGATGTAGTCACGCAGGGTCTCGTCCTCTGCCTGGAGGCAGTTGCGGAGGTCCCAGGGATTCCCGGGACGAGTGTAGGTGCCCTGGAAGTTGCCAATGAAGGCGTCACGCAGCTGCGCCCAGCTGTCGATCTTGCCCGCAGGGAGATGCTCCAGCCATGTTCGAGCCGAGTCGGCGAGGTAGAGGGGGAGGCTTTTGATGATGAAGTAATCGTCTTGCGCTCCCCCTGCATGGCATGCGAGCCGGTAGTCCTCCAGCCAGACGCTGGGGTTTGTGTCCCCGTCGTACTTGGGCACCGTCGTCGGAGCCCGGAAGCGCGGAGGAACCTGAGCGCCGAGGACGTGGGGTCCAAAGGCACGCGGCCCCCTGGGGTCGGGTGACGCACTCCTGCTCCGGTCCTCGCCGCTGTCGTAGCGGCCCCCGCGCCGTCTGTTATAGGCTCGGCGTGGGCGGTACTGATGGTGCTCGTCCCGTCGCCTGGCGCCTGCGTCGGCTGTGGCCCCGCGATGATGCACGGAACGCTCATGATCGGGCTCTCGAGGAGCGCGCTGGCGTGAGGCGGAGCTTTCCGCCTGTTGGACCGCTGCGGTTTCCAGGAGCGCGTGGAGTTGCTGATGGAACCTTCGATCTTCGGGCGCCGCCGGTTCAGGGTGTTCACGGAGCAGGACAGCAGCCGCTGCGAGGTTCTGGGACGCCCGGTTGAAGACCGGTGCGTCGTTGGCGTTGCCACCGTCGTTGACGATGCGCTGTTGTACGTCCCGGGCTCGTGCGCGGGCGGCTCCTCCGTCCGCGTTTCTCCCGAGCTCGCGGTTGAGCTGCTGCCGTTCTGCCTCGATCTGACGCCGGGCCTCGTCTAGCTCCTGCAGCCTGACCCGCCGAGCATCGTCCGCCGGGACGTTCGGTGGTGGCGCCGCAGGAGCATTGGCAGGCGGAGCTGCAGGGGCTCGGGCAGGCGGAGCCGCAGCGGCGTTGGCAGGTGGTGCTGCGGGGGCGCCGTCCCTCGTCGAGCTGCTCGCGGACTGCACATCCCCGTCGGGGGTGTGGCACATGAAGCACTCCCGGTAAGGGTCGAAGTTCGGCGGAGCCCACGCCAGCCGCGGACGCGAGCTTTGCTTGCTCGCCGCGCTTTTGGTGGTTGGTGAGGCGTGTGGGTCGGACTCCGTCGGTGTCGGGGTAGCCACCGGGTCGCTCGGCAGGCCTGGCTGCCCCTCCGGGTACATGGCGTTGTAGCAGTCGATGAACTCGTCCCAGAGGAGCTGCTCCTGCCCTCCAACCTGGAGGGCGAGATTGGTGATCATGTAGGAGACGTTGCGGAAGCGTTCCTGGGACGGGCTCCGTCCCAGGGCGGCCGCCAGGTCCCCTCCGAGTAGACCGAGGACGTAGGCGGTAGCTCCCGCCGTGGCGTGGGAGGGCTTGGGCCCCTCGTCGTGGAGCGTCTTGCCGTTGTCGCGGGCAAGCTTGGGGCGCATGAAAGTCGCCCCGATGATGGGCTCCACCGACTTGTCGATGACGAAGTCGAGGGAGCCGAACCGCAGGTGATCGCCAGACGCCAGCGAGGCGCCGGTGTGGGCCATCCGGACCCTGGTGAAGTGTCGTGACACGCGAAAAGCCCCTACCTGGCGCGCCAACTGTCGGGGTTCTCTACCGCCGACAAGTAAATTTCCTACGATCGCGCGTCAGAGCCCGGATGGTGACTCGAGAGACAGGGGGTTTTAGACTGGTTCGGGCCTCCGGAGAGTAATACCCTACGTCCAGTATGTGCCGATGTTCTCAAGTCCAAGTCTGTAGTAGGGGGTACAAACTGGTCGAGAGAGGGAGAGGGTCCCAGATCCCGGTGCTGTGTGAGCGAGTGTGCTGTTCGTGCTGTGACCGAATGTTCGACTCATGTCCGCCTCTCCCCCCACTGATGTCCCCTTGTCCCCTTTTATAGTCTCAAGGAGAGAAGGGAGCGGGGGGTAAGAAAGATAGAAAATTACAAGGAGAGTTACTGCCCCGAGGCCTTTAGCTTGCGTCGTGCGCCGAGCCGTACAGGGAGCAGGTGTTGACGGAGTGGGCACCCCGCCGGACCCGGGATCGTACATCCCGGGTGGTTGTGTAGATGTCTTCTCGGGTAAGCTCCCGGGTAGTTCCCGGGTCGTGGTTGACTCGCTCGAGGTCCTCGGGTGCTTCCAGGTGTCCTGCTCGGGTTCCAGGTGTCACCCATGGGTGCCTGGGGTCGTACTTGGGTGCCTGGTGTAGCACATGCGCTCCTCCCAAGACTGTAGTGTTCCTGTTCGGATGGGACGGGTGCCACTGTGGCTGCCGTGGCGAAGGACGGACGCCCATCATGCTCTGACGCGGCGAGTACCAAGTGGGTACGGCGCTGGATGGGCCAAGACGTGGCCGGGTAGTTTCACCCGGGGAGCTGGAGACTCCTCGGAGGCGGAGAACTCCTCGGGCGAATCGGAGAGCCCTTCGGGGGCGGGGAATTCCTCGGGCGAGCCGCGAGGCCACTCGGAGGCGGAGAACCCCTCGGGCGAATCGCGGAGACTTCTCGGAGGCGGAGAACCCCTCGGGCGAATCGGAGACTCGTCGGGCCGCCTCCGAGGTGTCAGGGCATGGAGGATCTGCTTTGGTTTGGGTCTTTAGTTTCGCTTTTTGAGGGGTGGATTGTCGTAAGCTCCCGGATTAAGGGTTTGATTGGGTACCCCTAATTCGAACCTTCGTCAATGATCTAGCTCCGACGTAGGGAATCTAGACATAAAGTGCAGTCCGATAAACGATAATCTGTTGAATAATCAATATTGATCTAGCTCCGACGTAGGGAATCTATATCAATCTTGATTATCCAGAGATAAATCAGTTGAACAGTATAAACGAGAAAGGGCGATGCGCCTCAATTCAAAGCCTATACTAGTTCGATAAATTGACTAACTTACTGGTAAGCCGGAGATCAGAACTGATGCAGCCCGTCCACCAATGAGCTTCGTCGGTAACTACTACTAGGGTTTTGGCGTGAAGCCGGGTTGTATTGATTGTGAGAATAATTTTACAATGGACGAGGGTTCATATTTATACCCTGGTCATGGAGAGTCCTGATCGGACTAGACTAACTTGCGGATAAAGTAAACTAGATCTAATATAGAATGGGACTCTCAATATGCCTTCAAAAAGGAAATAGCCCCCTGTATCTGATACGCTTCCTTCTGAGCCGACGCATCTTCCTTCGTTGGTCACTAGATCGGATTCTCTTGCCTTATCGGACCTCTTCTTCACGTCGGCTTCCCCCTCTGTCATCTTCGGTTTCCTTTTCTGGCACTATTTGTTTGACCAGTCAATGGGCCCACTGCGTAATTCCAGCCTCACCACGTCATATCTGACTCAGCATATCTGGTGCGAAAACCTGGTGTCAACACATGCCCCCCAGTTTCGGAGTATGAAGGATTCATGCTTCGAAATTCTGTAAATCCAGCGTCTCAATCTTCTAGCTGATGCAATTTGCTTCATAGATTCAACACCTTGATTTCTCTAGCACTGCCCTTTTCGTAGCCGATACCTTTCTTCAAGCTTCTTTATCATAACATGTTAGCCAATATGAATAATCAAGAAAACTCTATTCTTCCTGCTAAATAACTTGGTTTTTTCATTTTCAAATCAAAACATAACTTCGCTCCTCAAATGATTCTCTCAGATCGCTCAATGTGTATTATTCCTCACCAAGGCACTGTATCTTCTCTTTTTCTTCCTACTTCTAATAAGGCCTTTTTTGTGGAGCTCAGGGTAGGATATAGAAAAGGAAGCATACTTGCACTGCATATCTTGCAAAGTCAAAAATCGGATCCAGTGGAGAAAATAAGTCATACAATCAGATCAAGATGTGCATGTGTGTGGAATTTTTTGGGTGGAACTTCCTTTTTGCACGACTCTTCATTTTACTTTTCTTTTCAGATATGGGCTATCTTTCATATATATTTTTATCACTTTTTTTTTTGCATAGCCCATACCTTTTGCATAATGAATTTGAAGAGTCATGTCAAAGGGACGGAGTATTTTTGTATGGATGGAAGGCATGTTTTTGCGTAACTCCCAGTATAGAAGTCAGCATATGAATAGTCGAGTATGTGAATCCAGACCAAACGACAGTGATGTGCCCAAAAATTAAAGTTTAGCATACTCAACAATGGAATAATATGTGGAGTGTACGTGATCTCGATCTTAAAAGCATGAAATAAATCTCACAAGGATCACAAACAATTTGACAATGCTCAATACAAAACAAGCAGCATATGTGTAAAGTTTTCAGAAGATATCAACATATGGCTCTGGTAGGAATTTCATATCATTGAGGAGCTAAACTATGTATTTTATTTTCACAAAATAAAATTCCCAAGTATTTCGCAGTAAGAAATAAAGTTTACTTGATCATACCATAGTTTTCGGATTGACGAGCCGACGTCGTGTTAGCATAGATGTTGAAATCCTTTCTTCTGAATCTTGGTATTTCAGCACTGTTCCTTCATCAGCAGCGACGATATGAGCAGCAGCGGTATCGGCTTTACGAATTTACCCAAATGCTAGGGTAGTACTTCTTCAAATATTTCCCGTTCAATGATTTAGGAAATGTTTCCCCTTCAACCAAGACATGTCTAATTGTAACGTAATTTCCTGGAAGTCTTGACAGAAGAATCCTTCAAATATTCAACGATTTCTTTCCTCCAATCTCCTTCTGGTATCTCCTGTACCATCACATCGGACATAGGCCGATAGCCAGACGCCTTTTGCGCCAGCCGATCTGCTTCCTCGTTACGATGTCTTGAAATATACTTAAGAATTACCAAGGAGAACTGGTCAATCAAATCCCGGTATTTCTCAAAGTAAGGCATCAACGCATCCATCTTGCAATCATACGTGCCGAGTAACTGATTAATGATCAACAAAGAATCTCCAAATACCTCAACAAATTGAATGCCGATCTCTTTAAGAATCCGGAGATCTTTCATCAATGCTTCATATTCCGCCTGATTATTTGTGCACTTTTCAATCGGATAAGCAAACTCGAATCTTGCCCCCGAGGCGAAATAATAAGAAGGCCGATTCCGCAACCATCATTGCAAGATGAACCATCAAAGAACATGGTCCAGGGAACTGTGTCAACCACATCGGCCTCTGTATTGATCGGACCAATTGCATCAAGCTCCATGGTGCATTGTTCAACAGTATCAACATTAGGTCCACAATGATCAGCGACCAAATCAGTCATTTAAAATAAAGTCTCAAAGCCGACTGCTTGGACCGGCTGTAATCCTTGATTGGACACCTTGAGGAAATCTCCATCCCATGTTTTCCTTGACAGGCATTCAATCCCTTCAAACTCCCAAATTGTTGATTCGGCTGTTGCAATGCTAACCGAATCATCAGCTGGGACGATCTCCACATTGTTGCCTTGCCATTGGATTAAACACTGATGCATTGTGGATGGGATACAGCAGTTGGCATGAATCCAATCTCGCCCGAGGAGCATACTGTAAGAACCTTGGCCATCAATCACAAAGAAAGTAGTCGGCAATGTCTTGCTGCCGATGGTCAATTCCACATGAATTGCCCCCGAGGCTCTGAAACATTACCGCCAAAGTCCTTGAGTGTCATATTTGTCTTGATCAGATCATCAATCCCTTTACCCAGCTTGCGAAACGTGGAATAAGGCATGAGATTGACTGCAGCTCCTCCATCAACCAGCATCTTGGTCATCGGCTTCCCATCAACGTATCCCTTGATGTACAGAGGCTTCAGGTGCCGATATCCATTTGCATTTGGCTTCTCAAAGATAGCCTTCTCTGAATCAAGAACCAAGCATGCAGTGGCTTCTTCCAGTTCATAATCGACCTCATGATCGTCCTGTTCATCAGGAGCAGCAAAATCAAAAGGCAACATCAAAACCATGTTTATTGCGGCCGATGTGCTTGCTTCATCATCATTTGCCATCTTAGCACGCCAAACTTTCTCTTTGGCTAACTCTTGCTCCTGAATCTGCTCATGATAGCGCAACCTCTGAACACGTCTCTTTTTGGACCTAGAAATCCCTGATGGGTACCACTGTCCAGGCTTCATTTGAGGTTCTTTAATCCGATCCCGAACTGGAGCCTTTTCTTCCATTTTTTCAGGGCCAAGAGCATCAACCTGGCCTTCGATATTTTTATGGCCATGAGCATCAACTCGGCCTTCATCTCCTTGATGATGATCATCAATCCTGACGCCGATCCGTTCATGAACTGATCGTCGACCTCTTTTGAAAGCTCTGTATTCTTCATACTGGAGGCTGCATTTAGGACAATCTGCTTTGGATGGCAATCTGAGCTTCTCGTTCCAGCAGAATACGAAGAAAGAACATCTCCAGTGATCATCATCCTGATCGTACCGGTCATAAACTTGACGCCTGTCCATATGCCAATCAGACCTATAACCGTACTGACGACGATCGTCGACTCTATCATCAAATCAGTGCCTGCCATCGGACCTGTCATCATATCGGCGTCGGCTATCAAGCTCTTCATCAAGCCGCCTTGCTTGATACTCGCGTCTCCGACGTCGTCGTTCCTCACGTTCTTCCCACGCTCGAGCTGCTGCTAGTTGCCTCTTGTACTTGTTAATCAACATCTGGGAAGTCACACGCGGCCGATATCCACCAGGAGCATTAGATTCACGCCCAAATGCCTGATGATTCCTCCGCAGCTCTTCAACAGTAACTTGAACTGCAGGATCAACGGCACCAGAACTCTTGGCGTGGTCCGATGTAAGCACCTTAAACTTCCCCTTTTCATCAGCATCAACCATATTAACAGAAAAGGAGAAATCAGCAAAGTTATTAGGAAAGGGATGACCGTCGATCTTCATGGCTTTCTTGTTGTCTTCAAATTTGATCTTGCCAGATTCTATAGCCAATTGGATCTCCCTCCTGAATACCTTGCATTCATTTGTCTCATGAGAAGTTGAATTATGCCATTTGCAATATTTGCGTTTCTTCAACTCATCGGCCGATGGAATAGAATGATTTGGAGAAAGCTGGATAAGCTTCTCACTGAGCAATAAATCAAAAATCTTATCGGCCTTCGTTATATCAAATCCAAACTTCTCAGGGTTCTGCTTGATCCATGGGAGCGATATCGGCTTCTTGGATTTGGTCCATTCAGCTATGTTGACATCAGTTTCCCCTTCAGAATCAGAGAGATAAGATACTTGCTTTGAAAACTTTGTACGCTTCATCTCTTGATATCGGACCTCATGGGCTGACACCTTCTGAACCAGTTGTCCCAATGTCTCAAACTCCTGAGCAGAAAACTTTTCTTTGATCGGCGCGAGCAAACCCTAGAATGCAAGCTCGGCCAACTGCATATCAGATAGCTTCAAACTATAGCACCGATTCCTGGTATCACGGAACCGTTGAATATACTCCTTGACGGTCTCATCGTTTCTCTGCCTGACAGCAATCAAATCAGAAATCTTCATCTCGTTGAGACCAGAAAAGAAATATTTATGGAACTGCTTCTCCATATCGGACCATCCTGTGACCGACCCTGCTGGCAGCGACGTGAACCAAGTAAATGCCGGCCCTGATAGTGACAGAGGGAAAAATCTGAGCCTGAGTCCCTCCTCAGAAGCAGCCTCACCACACTGAGCCAAGAATCGGCTCACATGTTCGATGGTGGTCATATCATCTTGCCCGGAGAATTTGGAGAAATCCGGCACTCTGTAACGTGGAGGAAGTGGCACTGCATCAAAGTAAGACGGGTACGGGTGCCGGTACAACCTCGCTTCATCTTTAGGCTTCAAGCCGAATTGACTCTGGATCACCTCGGCTATTTTCTGCGACTAATCGGACTGTTGATTTTCAGGTGGCATCCCATCAGCTATATCCATCACATAATTATTGTAATCACCGATCATACGCCGATGTGCAGGGATCTCTGTGCGTAGCCTTGCAGCTGCAGGTTGTTTCTCTCCTTCGTTCAGAGTCCTAGCATATTTTTCACCATGTGGGCCGACAATAGATCCATCGGCCATCAACAGAAAACCGTTGGTCAGTTTAACAGGAGGTGGTGGAGCAATCGGAATCTGCGGAGCAACGGTCATTGCATTATCTTCAGTTTCTTTGCCTTTTCCTGACTCTGATGTTCCTGCAGAATCTGGTATAAAAACTGGACCTTTTAAGCAAATAGCATCATCCACCGCCTTCTTGATAAGATTGTCCAAAGAATTCACCAAAGTGCCCGACTGGTTGATCAATGCATGATGAACAGCCTGGTGAATCATCTCTGTCATGTTGACCTGGTACTCCCGAGCATCAGTTGTCTTCTTGATCAATTCTGGATCTGGGAGAGGACCTTTGAGTATAGGTCCTGAACGATTACGTCCAAATTGGCCAAGGCAGAGCTTCTCAAATGCATCAATTTGGGCCTGAACTGCATCCAATTGAGCTTTAGACAGATCGGCCTTTGTAATTGGAATGGCCGTCTCAGGCGTCTTGTTCTTGTCATTCTTGGCCTTCTCAGCAGCTTCTTTTTCAGCAGCAAGTCTTGCTGCAGTTTCTTGTTCAGCATCAGACGACGACATCTTGGAATTTGCCTCTCGTGTCCCACCAGGCGTGCCAAAAAATGTGTTGACGCAAAAAATCGGCGGTTGTATCTTCTGCGTGCAGCACACGAAGACCAGGGAGATCTGCTTCACTCCAGTGCCAGCCCACACTCCAGTTTAGGTTCGCAGCGTGCCAGTCAATTTGACCTGAAATTGACAAGGAGATAAAATAGTTAAATTACTCTTTGATTGTGCCGGCTCTATTTCAGACGATGGAGTAACGTCGAATTTTAGCCAAGACCCAATCAGGCACGTGTCGGCCGATACCAATCGGACCTCAAAATCGGACTTCATTGATGACGTCAATCAGACCGAGTAATCGGACCTCAATCAGACACCGAATCGGACCTCAGAATCGGATCAATCAGGATCGGACCTTGATTGATATAACAGATCAGCCTTTGAATAATAAAATAAAGCATAAAACAAGGCCAATATGTAAAGTAATGGATCAGCTGTGTCTTTAAACAGGATATCAAATAATCAAAGTATAAGCCGATACATTGTCCACCTTGCCTAGTTGCCAGTTTGACTCATCTTATCGGACCATCTAACTAGCCAATCGGACCATAGCTTTTTCAGAGAAATCTAGCTCCGACGTAGAGAATCTAGATTTCTCCAGCTATGATCAAATCAGATAGCTAGATAGTCAAATTCAACTTACCAATCTGACAACTAAACAAGATGCTCGCACAGGTGTTAATCAGATTAAGCAAATAAGCAGATAAAACATTAACAGGGTCGTTCTGATTCTAAGATATGCTACCAAATAATCAAACAAGACCTAACTCCGACATAGGGAATCTAAACCACACTTAACATTCAAATAGCAATAAGGCATAACCAAAGCTTCCTTTGACTAATCAAGATGAATCTAGCTCCGACGTAGGGAATCTAGACTAAGCATGACAATCAAAGATCAATCTAATCGTATTGCGAAGATCCAGCTCCGACGTAGGG
Organism: Alloteropsis semialata; assembly: GCA_004135705.1. Classification (NCBI taxonomy): domain Eukaryota; kingdom Viridiplantae; phylum Streptophyta; class Magnoliopsida; order Poales; family Poaceae; genus Alloteropsis; species Alloteropsis semialata. Next base: position 37,049,365 of record CM014273.1, read on the forward strand.
AATCTACACCAGCGCAATACTCAAAGAACAACCAGATTAAACCACAAAGCATGGATCGGACCTAGAACGATGCTGTAAGATAAATATTGCTTAAATCGGACCAAGACCAATGCTCAAAGCCGTTGAAGAAGTAGAATTAATTCACATGGCGTAGATCTAAACCAATCTAGCAACTCCAAACAAACCGCAAAAACTGCCTTTAAATAACCAAGATTACTCTAGCTCCGACGTAGGGAATCTAAACTAATCTTGATGATCTAGCTCCGACGTAGGGAATCTAGACATAAAGTGCAGTCCGATAAACGATAATCTGTTGAATAATCAATATTGATCTAGCTCCGACGTAGGGAATCTATATCAATCTTGATTATCCAGAGATAAATCGATTGAACAGTATAAACGAGAAAGGGCGATGCGCCTCAATTCAAAGCCTATACTAGTTCGATAAATTGACTAACTTACTGGTAAGCCGGAGATCAGAACTGATGCAGCCCGTCCACCAATGAGCTTCGTCGGTAACTACTACTAGGGTTTTTGGCGTGAAGCCGGGTTGTATTGATTGTGAGAATTAATTTTTACAATGGACGAGGGTTCATATTTATACCTGGTCATGGGGTCATGAGAGTCCTGATCGGACTAGACTAACTTGCGGATAAAGTAAACTAGATCTAATATAGAATGGGACTCTCAATATGCCTTCAAAAAGGAAATAGCCCCTGTATCTGATACGCTTCCTTCTGAGCCGACGCATCTTCCTTCGTTCGTCACTAGATCGGATTCTCTTGCCTTATCGGACCTCTTCTTCACGTCGGCTTCCCCCTCTGTCATCTTCGGTTTCCTTTTCTGGCACTATTTGTTTGACCAGTCAACGGACCCACTGCGTAATTCCAGCCTCACCACGTCATATCTGACTCAGCATATCTGGTGCGAAAACCTGGTGTCAACAGAATGTGTCTTATCGTATTATAGAGACAGTTCTTGTGGCACTTTAGAAAGTGGCATATGTGTTGAGACACTACTTGAGGCATTTTCAACCAAAGAGACATTTTCTAAAGTTATTTTTATAAATGCCAATATAAAATATTAAGAACATATTTGAGACATTTAAACATTGACCATACCCCTGTAAAGGCATAGTTTGAGACATTCACTTTAATATCTTGAGGCACTATTTAGACTATTGAGGCATACTCAAAAGAATTATACTAAATTCTCAAAAATAAAGTATTATACTAAGTAAATATGCAATAATTGGTGTAAGGCAGGGACGGATTTGGGCCTAGGGCCACGGCCCTAGACGTGGCCCAAAATACCTCTTATACATCCTTGGATTTTCCATGGCCCAGCTATTGCTTCCATGGAGTGGCCCTAGGCGTGGTCAGCCCAGCACGGCAGCACAGGCCCATATTTCTGTCACGCAGCCCATGAAGTCGCAAACTCGCTCAAGCTTTCGTTCCGGTCGTCGGAGTGACAGCCTTGTCGCCGATCGCTCGCCCTCTCCCGGTCTTCCCTCGGTCCCTCGCAGACTCGGCCGCCGCCGGGCATCGCGCAGGCCTTCCAGATGAATTCCATGCACCGCGCCGCCGCCAATCTAGGAGCCGCTCGAGTCTAAACCTCGACGCCCGACGCAGGGACCCTCTCTTGCCGCGGAGGTGGAGCCGCGGAGGCACGGAGCAGCCTAACAGCCTGATCCCCGGCGCCCTTCAGCCACACTGCCCTTCACAACACAGACACCCTCGCTCTATGCTCCAGCAGGCAGGCAGGCAGCAACACCCTATCTCATGGCATCTGTGTTCTCGAGACGCCAGCGTGAGGGCCAGCATCAATGGCACCGTCTCCTGTGCTCGCCATGTGTTCGATGCTTTGCCTGACCACCACCTGAAGCTAGCTTTTGCTCTTGCTGTTTGCTTGTTGCTGTAGTGGGAGGGCATTGCTGATCACATTCATAGATGCTAGAGCAATAATGGAAGTGCGATTAGCTGACTGGTATAATTGGCTTAATATTTGGATAGGCGCTGGTGACTGCTTAAGTAGTGACTATAAACTTATACTCCAATTTCAGGTGTACATTTGCTTTGCTTAGCATGCAATTGTTTTGTTGCCGTGTGAATGTGATTTAGTATCTCAATTGTTAGGAATTTGCTTTTCTTAGCCTGAAACCAGAGCCTGATATGTCATTTTTTGCTACTATATTTGTTGAATTTAAGGTATTATGAGATCTTCCCCATCTAAATAGATTATCGGATTTTTGGTTATTTATACTTGTCTACTGAACTTATTGGTTGGAGAACTCTATAGTTGCGTTACCGAATTGTGTATTGAATTTAACCGAATTTCCATATTCGAGTTTTGGATAGGCCGCTACTACTTTAAATAGTTTAGAAGTTGGCCCTAGGCGTGAAAACTCGCCAGGTCCTCCACTGGTGTAAGGTTAAGTTGGCTATTGGGCGGAATATTACAAAATGTAGTATGAGGTTTCGAGTTCAAAGACCCATCACTCCAAAATTACCATATTTTTGCAATATATTTTTAGTCTTGTAGGTGGTAGAGACATAATATTGTGCCATTATAAGTTGTCTTAATAAATATAGGGACACTTACAAAAATGTCTCTTTATTCAAAGAGGCACTGTTCGTAGTGGCACCTCTATGACATATTGGAAAATGACTCTATAACCCTATAAGGACAATATAAAATGTCACTACAACACTAAAATAGTGCCTCAACATGTGAAGATGTTACGTAAAGTAGAAATTGGTTAAGCTAAAAGTCTCCAATCAAGGTTATCTTGAACACCCGATCCGTATCCTAGAATCTTAGGATACTACAATCCTTCTAAGCCAAAATGATACCAATTCCACCATATACGCAGAATTTCATAGTGTTATGATCCTGTTCCTGTATAAAGGTTCCATACGAATCTATATGAAATTTGATAGTATCCAATCATACAATAGTCCAAACAAGTGATATATGACTTTTTAAATTATTTGGTTGAGATAAAATGTTATTTAAGTTAAGGTGCACTGAAAATAATGTTAATAATCCACTCAAAATTGTAAAAAGTTAATTAAATTGATACAAATCAATATTATGGGCCTGGATCTATACAACACATTACAAATCTAATATAAAAATATATTTTGTAGAATCTAGTAGGATCATAATACTATGATCCCATATTGTCAGTCTAAATATGATATACCTAGGATCTGATTCTAACAACCTTGCTCTCATTCACATAATTATTAGTCCCCACTACACTTAAGAATCATTGCAATTAATTAGAAGCATGACAAAAACAATGAATATTAAATTAGATTTACATAATTATTTATCTCAAGAAATAAAGAGTCTTCATTGGATGGGACTTAGTCGTTGTCTCTACATAAACAATGTTCTTATTTATGTTTATAAAGATATTGCCTGCCGTGCAAGATCAAGAAGTGCTACACAAAGCCACAAATAATTGAAGTGAATATATAGATGTCTTCTTGTAGAGACAACTTCTTAAGATGATCTCATCCAACCAACCAAGACATATACAAGGCGCATGCCCTTGGTGAAGAGACATTGGAAAGGACACCAGTTAGGAAGGGATGCCTCTTGAATGGAAAGACNTATCACTTGTTTGGACTATTGTATGATTGGATACTATCAAATTTCATATAGATTCGTATGGAACCTTTATACAGGAACAGGATCATAACACTATGAAATTCTGCGTATATGGTGGAATTGGTATCATTTTGGCTTAGAAGGATTGTAGTATCCTAAGATTCTAGGATACGGATCGGGTGTTCAAGATAACCTTGATTGGAGACTTTTAGCTTAACCAATTTCTACTTTACGTAACATCTTCACATGTTGAGGCACTATTTTAGTGTTGTAGTGACATTTTATATTGTCCTTATAGGGTTATAGAGTCATTTTCCAATATGTCATAGAGGTGCCACTACGAACAGTGCCTCTTTGAATAAAGAGACATTTTTGTAAGTGTCCCTATATTTATTAAGACAACTTATAATGGCACAATATTATGTCTCTACCACCTACAAGACTAAAAATATATTGCAAAAATATGGTAATTTTGGAGTGATGGGTCTTTGAACTCGATTTATAACAACAACAATATAATGCATCTTCCTAAAACTATTCTTGTTTAGTATTTAGTAAATACATTATTTAACTATATAATTATAAGTTACTTGTAATTATTGAATTTAGGGAATGCTTAACAATTAAACAAGGAAAGGGTCACAGCCTGACAGTAGCATGAAATTACTAGACCCGACTAAAACGTGGCGACTATAGTGCAAGGCTCAAGTAGTCAAGGTCAATGCAAACATTTATGCTAACACCTCAGGACATGTATTTAGGGTGACCCATGTTTAGATTCATTTTTAGGGCAACACATGTGTTTGCTATAACATGTCTTATTTTCCTATTACATGGCTTATCGAGAATAGTATGTGACTCATCAATATTTAGAAACATCACCAGCAGGTGCATCAGGACTGGCAGAGGTGGTAGAATTAGATGGAAGCTCTATGGTATATGTGGGACGACGACTGTATACATGTGTGAAACATGGTTTAGAAAAAAAGGAGGCGGCGTAGGAGTAGGTGAAGGTGGAGGTAGCTCTTGTGGAGGAATGGGAATGGGTGAATTGGATGGGTATGGTGTAGCAACATCATCACAAGATGAAATAGGAGGAAGACACATAAACTATGTGCTCTTTCGGAGAATATGATGGATGAACGGATGGGTCATAAAAAAAAGGACGGTTATGAGAGATATGTATGTGACAAGAAGATGGATCATAACACTCATAATCCTTTATGCTTAGGAATGTACCCCAAGAAAACACACGAAACAGATTGCGCAGTCAGCTTAGTCCGCTCACGAGGTGCAAGCAAAACATAGCATGTACATCCAAAAACTTGAAGACAACCATAGCTTGGAGGAGTACCAAAAAGAACTTGTATGATTGTTGTCTATTGATGACATAGATTGAAGTAGAAATAGCTTTGCCCCCAACATGAGAGGGAACAAAAAAGGAAATTAAAAGTGTCCATGTAGTCTCTATGAGATGGCGATGTTTGCATTCAGTAACACTATTATGAGCATGAGTATCTTGGGATGAGAGCTATGCAAGTGTACCCTCACTTGCTAAAAACTAGTGAAATTTATCAGACAAATACTCACCAGGAGAGTTAGAATGAAACACTCCAATAAGTGTAGAAAACTGAGTGTGGACCATACGAGCAAAACACCAGCAAATGGAACACAATTGAGAGAGGTTTTACATGAAATAAATCCAAGTATAACAAGAATCTTCGTCAATAAAAATGGCATAATATTTGTGGACGACCATTTGTAACAAAAGGTGCAGGACCCATACATCTGAATGAATAAGATCAAAAGGTCTAGCAAAATGAGAAACACTAGAGGAATATTAAAGTTGTATCTGTTTGCCAAGCTTGCAACCCTTACAACGGAAGCTAGACTCAATATTTGTATGACCTAGATAACCTTTATTTGTTAATGCGGACAAATGAGACCCACATAGATTACCATGATGATGATGCCACTTGGTGAAGGAAAAGGCGAATGACTATGTGCTGAAGACACACGAGCTTGAGAGGTGGCGGAAGAAGGAAGGTGCAAGGTGTCCAGAGTTTAGAGTCTAGGAGCACCTTTACGGCGATGGCCACTCCTAATCACTGCCCTGCTTCAACAATCCTGAGCAAAATAAGATGAGTCATCGAATCCAACGAAACAATTTTGGTCTGTAACTTGACATACTGAGTAGGTTCATAGACAACTGAGGTACAAGAAACATTGGGTGCAGAAAAATGAGAATTGCAAAGTGAATCCTAGTGAGTGATATGGTAAGATGTACCATGAGCTGTCTAAATAGAAGTACGAGTGATCGATTTGCAAGAACCAACTGGGCCTGATCAGATGTCACATGAAAATATGCTCCTAAATCAAGCACCTTAGATGATGAAGGGGCGGAGCCTCTAGGAGTAGAGATTGTACCACGACCATGAGGAGTTCGACGCCCACGAAAATCAGCCAAACTTCTTTGGATATCGAGCAAAGCAATTTTCTTAGCGACGAGAACTTCTTGCAATGCTCACAAGGCTCGAAAGAGGTGCCCCCTTGCAGCATTGGTCCTTTTTTTTTTTTTGCAAAATGCTGCATTGGTCTTTTGTGAGGCTGCTAGCACACTACTATGTACTAGTACAGTGGGTGACTGAGAGGACATATGTGTCTTTTCAGCAATCAAAAACATAGTACATCAGTGATGGATGTAGTAGGAGCATTCCAGCAGCTGCTTGCGAATGGGCTCATGATCAGATTTGAATCCATGACAGAAGTGGTGTAGAAGGAATGTCTCAATGAACTAGACCTTTGCACCACAACTGGTATTGCACGTCATTTGACTGCTGATCTGAGACAACACGACAGGCTGACGCGAACAACAGCACCACAACATGTGGCAACCGTAATAGGGCCATGACGGCAGCGGTAAAATAAACTGGATCTTTCGCGAGAATTAGATCATTCTAATCCTAACCCTAAACCATGCTCTGGTTCCATGTTACCTTGAGATGATGGATATATATAGTCCTCACAGGCCATATGGACAATATAAGACAAATTCGTCAGAAGAGGCAACTGGACTTCCAGCTTCGCTAATGAACTATACACGGCATTTTCTGGACACTAGAGTACAGAATTATATACATCCACCCTCAGGTTTCCTCTTCACATTAACACATAAGCTCGCGACTACAATGTTCACAGCTGCGATCTATCCACTCTTCAGAAAAATCCAGAGTCAGCAATTGGTTAGCCTGTTCTGGCAGCATCAGTCAGTCACTCCCACAGGTTTCTTCGACTTCAATAAAAGTGGACCCTTTCGCAGGGCTAGCATCAACTGCCTGTGGCAGGTGCTCTGACGTCGTTGGCTTGGTCGCATCATTCTTTGGTTCATCTTGCCCACACGACTCAGTTGCATCGCTCTTAGGCTCCGTTTCCCTGCACTTCTGCAGTAAACGTCGAATTTCATCTCTAAGCTGAGATGGCTCTTCAGGAAAAAACCACCGCTTGCCAAACTAATAGAAAGGAGTAAAGAAAGACGTGAGTCACCAACACATGAACACATCCATGGGCAAGCCACAGTGCTACACGTAAATAAAATGAGACAGTAATGATAAAATCGTGGCTTACCATAGAAAGATCTTTCTTCTGAAGCCTTGAAGGTGCCTCCTGAATAAACCGCAGCATATAATACAGCACAAACAGGCCACAATCATAATCGTTTTCCTGTTGCGGTACCTGGCAACAAAAGGTAAGCATTCAGGCAATCCATAGGATCTGAATGTGTCAAAGAAAACATGATGATAGCCACTCGGAACAATATTCTGATGTTACTTTTGACAACGGATAATGTAACGATCACAGAAGTTAATACCTAACTGTACTTTGTATTTTGTGACTCGGTGCAATTTTACACATGATGTGTTTAGACATTTACTCAAATGCTTACTTGTGTGGATCAACTGTAGTATAGAGTTTCAGTTGTTCATCCTGAACCAGTCTTATACAAAAGAATTCACCACTGTGTTGCTTCTAAGAAATTCTCACGGCAGTACGAATGTAATTTCACAGATTTCAGCAATGTGGATGGCAATTGCTTTGCTCTGCAATGTTTGTTCAACCCCATCATTTGTAAACACTGTATTAAGTAGGCACAGTGGCTAGCTTGCGTCATTATGTATGCCGATTAAATGGTGTATCAGTATGGTACGATTATCAAACTCTTCAACACCACCAGACGTAGAGACTAGAAATACTGTATAAGCTACCCTCTGATTTCCAGAAAAAGAATCGTGAAATTATACATCCCAAGGAAACAGAAAATACCCAAAATGAAGGGTTATATCAAAAAAACTAAAAGCACGGGAAAATATTAAGCTTTGGGCATGGAAAGTGGATCAAATGCATTTTTTTCCTCAAGGGAAATGTCCAGATACCTACTCTACATGTGCTTGTGTTTTGTACACACATCTACCCATTTCTGTATTTTGTGTCACATACATATGAGTCTCGGTCACCCATGTCTAGATTCATTTCTATAGATAACCATCCCTGTGTCTAAGTAACAACCTAGAGATGCAAAGAACATTGCAAACTGCTATAGAATACACACGTTTTATCAGCTAGAAATTAACCTCTAGAACACGTACTGCAGTAATGTTATTTCAAGGAACCTCCCACTCCAGTGTTCCTTGAAAAACAAATATTTCGAAAAGGAACAAGGGATTACCTCAATTGTTTTCTTTTCAATTTTACGAGGTAAGTTTTTCCACACCGTTTCTTGCAAAGGACATTCTGCTAATGAGACATTCTCATTCAGATAGTTCCATTCTTCCTTAAGGAACCTGCAAAGAAATATGTGAGTTACAAAAAGAATGAAAATAAAAAACATGCAAAATCATGAATGTCTTCACACAAATACAAGTGAAGTTAATGACATAAACAAATAATAGTGCTTTTTTTTTTCTCGAACCACGCAGGAGAACTGCGCGTCATGTCATTAAGGTAGAAAAAAAAAAGTACACGAGTCTGGAGGGACCCAACCCGAGTACCGAACACACACACACGACACCACACCCAAAACAGCTTACATACGCGCCACAGACTTAAGGAACAAAAATAATAGTGCTTATATTCAAGAAATTAGTAATTCAAAGATAACATCAAAATCATCACATTCTTGTGTTTGTAAAAATAAAGGGTAAGGCAATTGTTAGAGTATATTAGGCAACTCCGGATATGGTAACCTTAGAATTGATGTGATCCTGAGATAACCTTTCTTATCTCTAGGAGAGGCTACTAGCCCTTCAAATCTTGTACCCCTATATATTCACCCAAGAGGCTCAATACAATACATCCCACGCATTATACATAATCATACACGGTATCACGAGTCTAGGTTACAAACCCTAGGCCTAGGGCTTCCACTGCCTCGCGCAGCCCCCGGGGAAATCGATCTCTGCCGGGGGCAGCGCCCTCGTAGGATGCGCCGCCGATCCTTCTGATCTGCCGTGCTCGTGGTCCAGAAGCAGCAAGGGGATGTACCTCTCCCATGGCCGATCTGATTTTGTCAGGTGGCCTCCCGCAGCGAGC
>CM014273.1:37059568-37096338 GCA_004135705.1 Alloteropsis semialata
GTGTAGTAATTTTGACGTACCTTCTTCCCTAGAAAAATCATAAATCATTTTTGAAGACTTGCATATTTGCCAAAAAAGAAATACATTTCTGCTTTCTTCACGTATATGTATGCATCCAGCGTGTTACCAGCTGAGTTCTAGTGTCTGCTGCTTCTTTTTTTTTCCGAAAGATTAGTATAGACACAGACTCACACGCACGCACATTTATCTTTATAAATACACGCATACAAAACCTACCCTATATATCTGCATCTCTTCTTGAATGTAAGAACTGCCACCTAACTATCTCATGCCAGTCTAATGCCATGCCAGCCGTGTAGCCGTCAATATGACGCGACGCTCTAGTTTCCCCAAGGCCCGCTTGCTTGGTTACTCGTTTGTCTCGTGTTAGTGGCGTGCATTCGAAATAAAATCGACGAGATTGTAATGTTTGATAGTAAGATAGAAATAGAATCAACAAGATTGTGCACACCACATTAAGGCTTTGTTTGTTTCCGTTTATAATCAGTTTATATCGATCAAAATAAGTGAGAATCCCACCAAACACCTTGATTATTTTTTGTTATTCTCGATTCTCTCCATTTTAGAGATTTGAACTACAATAATCGAGAATCGAGAAAATTTTCACTTATCTTAGAATTTAAGCGTGTTGAGAGAAGCGAAAACAAATACACCCTAATCTAGTCCCCTAAAATCAGTAAGGACGAACTTACTTTGTTTTGTTCATTTTATTGTATTCATTATAGAACCGTCTAGGGTTTTCTTTTGAATGTAAGATGGATCAATTTCCTGTTTTATATAGTTTTTGCCCGTATGATAAATTAGAACCGGCAAGGTTGCTCACACCTTATCGGGCCTCGTAAATCAGGAAGGACGGACTATCAGCCCGTTCGGCTGAGCCGAACTGGGCTGAGTTCGGCTGAGGCTGAGGCCGATAAGCCCATCGGCATTTAGCCGATTTCAGCCCAGCTCCGATCAGCCGAACAGGCCCTATGATTTAGGTAGGTTAGCAATTATACTACCTCAGATAAAGATAAAAAGATTGTATAGAAGAAATAACTAAAAGGCAATGAGCAATTAACTACTGCTATTACTAACAAAGGAGCACAAAGAGAAATGAAGATCCCATATCTCATCTTTAACAGACCAAATCATAGTCCAGAGCAAATCATAGTCCACGTCTATTGGTATTTCTTATAGCTACAGATACAATCACAAGCATGAATACCATCGGAGATTTCATCCTAAGTATTAATGATATCGAATCCACAGGAAATGTGTGTCCTATATCTCATCTCTAGAACATCCAAAGACAACAAAAAACAAATTGGCGACAGGAGAACAACTCCGCTACATGCTCACTCTTTCGCGTTACCAACAACGCCGTCGAGTACGAGGCAATCCTCCATGGCATCGGCATATATAGCCATCTCACTCGGCATCAAGCGCCTACTTGTCTATGGAGACTTGGCCGTCATGATCAATCAGATCAACAAAGAGTGGTATCGACAAGCGAGAGGATATTTCCTACTGTGAAGCAGTGCACAAGCTCGAGGATAAGTTCTATGGAATCGAATACCACCATATCAGTCATGACAATAACCTAGCCGTAGATGCATTCACCAAATTGGGATCTACTCGAGCGCAAGTTCCTGGAAGCATGTCCATCCAAGGATTGCTGAAGTCGTCTGTCAAGCAACCGGACGAAGAGCCAGACCCACCTCCAGAGTTGCGCTACGTGATGCTCAACGACTCCTACGAAGACTAGACCTACGAATTCATCGATTACGTACATTATCAACAAGAAAGTCCCAGAAGATCAGAAAGCCCGAGAAGCCTTGGTTCACTGCAGCAAGAACTACGTCATACTCGAAAATGCCCTCTACAGATGTGCCGCCACCACCGGAGTTTTTCTCCAGAGTGGCCCACGAAACCTCGGCATTGATGCCTTAGAGGATATCCACGCCGGGTCATATGGAAACCATGCCGCCGCCAAAACGCTAGTCGGCAAGGCTTACAGGTCTGGCTTCTTCTGGCTGACAGCTGTCACTGACGCAAAGGAAGTAGTTCGCAGGTGCACATGATGCCAGTTCTTCGCCAAGCAGAAGCACATGCCCGCTCAGGCCTTTCGCACCATCCGACCTTCATGGCCCTTCGCCTGCTGGGGCCTCGACATGATTGGCCTGTTCAAACCCACTCCAGGAGGACTCACGCACGTTCTTGTCGCCATCGACAAGTTCATGAAGTGGATTGAGTACAAGACCATCGCTGGAATGCCAACAACCAAACAAGCAACGAGCTTTATTGAGGAAATCACACACCACTTTGGGTCCCAGATCGCATCATCACCGAGCTCGAAACCCAATTCACCAGATCCGCCTTTTGGGACTACTGCGAGAATAGCATCATCGACGTCTACTACGCCTCCGTTGCACATGCGCGCTGCAATGGGCAAGTTGAGAGAACTAATGCTATGATACTCCAAGGGCTCAAACCTCGAATATTTGACCTATTGAAGAAGTACGCCGAAAAATGGCACCAGGAATTACCATAATGACTTCTAGGGACTGCAAACACAACCCAGCTGGGCAATGGATACACGCCATTCTTCCTCGTCTAGGGATCCGAAGCAGTTGTCCCCATGGACATTGCATTCGGAGCGCCACACATCTAACACTATGAGGAAGGAGAGGCCGAGCAAGCCTGCCGCGTTGACCTCGACAACATTGAATAACACCGACTAGCCGCGCTGATTTACCACGCCAGATACAACCAACAACTCCGCAGGTACCACAATCGAAACGTGCAACAGGCAATATCAACATCGGTGACCTTGTGCTTCGCCGAATCCAGTCTCCGGTCGGTGCGCACAAGTTGTCTTCTCCATGGGAAGGGCCGCTCATGGTGAGCCAAGTCATTCGTCCGAGAACATTCAGGCTCCACTATGAGGATGGAACCGAAGTCCCGAACACATGGAACACAGAACATCTCAGAAGGTTCTACCCCTAAAGGTATGTATACCTTTTAAATAAGTATCAATGCAATAGTTTTTCTCTCCAGTTTTCTTGACTTTTTACACTCCGACTACATTACCCCGATGCCCGAGTGCTCAAGGGCTTTGCCTATCATCAGATTGTCGGCTATATTATGAGCCCGGGTAGTTCCCTTTACGGCACTACAAAACCTAAACTCGAACGATGCCTAAGTCTTTTACACATGCACGGGATCTGTTCTCGACGTTATGAACTACGGCTAGGGAAAGTAAAGGACTGAACACGCTTGCGAAAGAAAACCACTCGGCAAAGATAATATCCAGCTACAATACATATAGACAAAAACTAACCCGATACACATTAAGCAATGTATTCAAAGATATGCTTGCAAGCAATAGGTCACTCAAACTCGAGGGCATCTACGATCTTCTTGGAAATGCCCCGTGTCTGCGCCAGCGCCTTGTTGAAGGCGCGTTCGTCCGCATCCTCGGCCATCCCCTCCCCAATTGGATTTAGATTCAGTCAGGGATACAAATTCCGAGTGCAGGCGAGCGTGTCATTCACGCATGCCAGCGCCGAGTCCTCCACGAGCTCCGTGACCCGCTCTGGAGCTTCCCACAGGCAGGCGAGAAGTGACGGCTCCTCCACTCCCGCCGCCACCGGCGCGATTGCGTCCAACAACTCCTTGACCGACTCCGTCGTCTCGACGAGTGTCAGGTTGCTCAATGCCAACTGCGCCTCTAGGCCTGCAATTGTCTCTGGGTTACTTTGGACCGTCATGATGGCTTGCATAGTTCCCAAGTCGTCACCTTTGCAGAAATCCTTCTCCTTTGCCAACTCCGCCGCCATCGCCACCTCAACAGCTTTGGCATCCTCCGCTTGCTTCCTGTGCTTGGCATTCGCCCTCTCCAGGTCCTTCACCTGGGAGATGAACCGATTTCTCTCCATCTCACGCTCTGTAGAAAGGGAGATTGTGAGAAATGGGGAACCGCATAAGAAAGGTACAGAAATTGTAGACAATTCGGAACGCTGCTCAGCGTGGTTCACCGAGCAATGGTCAAGGACCAACTGGTCATGCCGTTTGCGGAGGCAGTCCCTTTGCCTCCGCAGGTGGGTGATCTCGGTGCTCAACGCTCCCTCGTGCTGCAAAGCAGCTTGTGCCTCACGGGTGGCTGCCAGGTGCTCCCACATCTGAGCTATGACCTTCTACGCAAAACAAGAATCAGAACAAGGTGACAGGAAGAAATTGACAAACATTGACCAAGCAACATGTCAAACTCAAGACCTTGCCACTACAAGAGCATGCGAAGCGTTGATGGACTTCAGCAAGTCGTCCAACGCTGCATCCTCCTCAGCCAGCCCTGGGATCATACCTCCAGCGCTGGCCCCCTCCGGCTTCTCCATCGACGCCTTTTCTAGCGCCGACTCCTCCACACATAGGTGCTCCATCTGCACCCCTATCTCGCCAGTGGCGAGCTCTCCACCACCAAGCTCCACGGCTGGTTGATTACCGGGCCATTCCGCCGAGCTGCCCATTGGCGAAACATGGGGGCCCACCGACTTCTCTACCTTAATGTCTGCCATCCCCTCGGCCTGAGGAGTACGAGCGCAGTGCGCTTCGACACCTCCTTAGGCCTAACGACCCTAGGCGGCGACGTCACGGCTGGTTCGTGCACAACCGGCCGGGGAGGCGATGGCGGCGGGGGCTGCGGCTGCGAGTACAACGACTCACCCACAGTCATCTTGGCTTCCATGTTGCTCACTTTCTTGCAAATTAACACGGATAAATTCCATCTCCAGAACAAAAGGACGCAAAAGCACAATGAGAAGATGACTAACAACTTACCACGAACACTTCACCACCGCCACGCGTGCACGGAATATCAGCAGCTTAGGCCGCGAGGCAGGCTTGGGCGGTGTTCCGAGCGCACTAGTCGACTCGGTGCCCCCCTCCTTCGGCTTCGGCCTTCCTCCTCTACTCGGCCTCAACTTCCTCCACCTCCTTTACAAGGTGCCGCTTCTCTTCAAGGGAGACACCAAGCGCGCGCGTCACCTGCTGCTCCTCCACAAACCAGTCAGCGTGCCTCGCTTGGCTCGACCAGCCCTCACGCTCGGGGGCTGGCACTGCAAACCAGTCGGCGTGCCTTGCATGGCTCGACCAGCCCTGGCACTCGAGGGTTGGCGCTGTATGTCCTCTTTATTACCTCAATCTATTCTGAACAAGTCACTAAATTATTCCCAAAGCTTCGGACTCAAGCAAACGAGCTTTGGATCATGTAGCCTATGTCTCTGAAATGTGCATGCAGCATAGCTCCCTACGATAAGAACTATGGCTATCAGGATCCGATCGTCTGGGCACAAACAGACGATTTCTAGAGGAAATCCATAGACTTGATAAGAACGGGTCCTTTTTGAAATGTTTCTCTCCTCAATTGTTCGACAGAATGAAAGCCCTGCAAGGATCAGTGCTTTTGCAAAGAAGCACGACCCACAAGGATTCCTGCCTGGAGGATGACTACTCGGAAGTGCCTCGGGCGGCTCGACTCGGCCCTCATGCTTGGGGGCTGGGCATTGGGACGACTACTTGGCCAACCTTCGCACTCGGGGGTTGCACGCTGAAATTAACATCGGATGATCCTATGACACACTCCAGAACAAATCCTTGAGCCGATTCCTTCGGAATCACCTTAAGGCTCGAGGGCTACAGCCCACGGACGCACTTCGTGGTTGTTGGTATTTCTTACATCACAAATAAATCCGCAAGCGTACGGAGTATCATTGTAGCTTTCACCCATCACTACAAGAGTATGATAGGCGAGGGTAGAGAGGATCGCTATGGCTTAAAAGTTTCTGGATAAGAAAGGTTCAGCCTCTACCTGCTTACTTTGGGCACCGGTTTACTCCTGGTCTGCCAGGTGTCTCCGGCCAACAGCTCTACACCGAACCTGAACGTGGAGAAATACAAGGGACGAAAAGGGTTGTCACCACCTGCTGCCTACCTCTCAGACCGTGGGGAACGAGGCAAACAAAGGAAACCTATAGCCTAGACACCACGTCTATACTATCTGTTACTACTCTAGCGTTGATCTCCACTAGAGCATTCGACACATGGATAGCCGATGAACCCGCAAGCAAGTAATGAACAGAACTTAATTAACCAAGAGACTCACCATCATAGATGATCACGAACACTTACTTAAGAAGAACCATCCGTCGAGGTACAAGACCGGGGAAGAGCGCAGACAGGACGACACTTCCCCTGAGCTACCCCTCATTCTCTCCCTATTCTCTAATTACTAAAGAGGTAGAGCTTTGCCTTGGAGTAGAGGCATTCTTCTCCTCTTGTGGTTGTTGTGGAATGAGGGGCTCTCCGCCTCCTTATATAGGTGCTTCGGGGTGGTTTTGGGGCCTCCAAGGATGGAAACTTGCGTTGGCGCCAAGGGGAGGGCGCGGGAGGCGTTCCTGCCAAAGTCGCGTGTGCGAACTCTCCTCGGGTTCGGCCAAACCAGGGTTCGGTCGACCCCAGGTAGAGCCGTCCCACAGCCGGCTTGCTCTTGCTGGCTGACAGGTGGGTCCTGAGCATATTCTTAGTGCTTCCCCACTGGACGCCCTTTGGCACGACATCTAGTGTGTTTATGCTGAGAATATTCCTTGGGGTGCCCCGATGGATTCACCAGGTGTTGACTATCATGTAGGCCCTTTATCCTTTATGCTTGTACAGGGCTTGTTTGTCGGTGTGTTGAGCATGATTTCTCCCTATTTACAGACATGGTCTCCTGTGGATGGTGGTTCACCAAAACTCGTGGAAATGGTTTGATATAGACTCCTATATCTAAGTTGGTTTTTGTTATTCCACTATTTTTTAAGTTAAATATGATGCTTAAGGACCATTAACAACTCCCCCACACTTAGCCCTTCGCTCGTCCTCGACTAAAGGTCAAGGACTAAGGTGGAGAATCTCCTTGTTCTGGTATGATGCCTACATATAAGTTATTCCAAGCCTCACCCATACTTGTTAACTTTGAAGTGTCTATCAAGCTGTCTTGGGTGGTTGAGGAATGGAACAGATTAGAATCAAGTCACCTTAACTTCTCCGGCTCAGGTGACTTGGGTTTTGAAGGATTTTCAAATAAAACTTAGCTTTGCTCCTCAAATGATTCTCTCAAATCACTCAATGTGTATGATTCCTTACCAAGGCATTGGTTTTGCCTCTTTTCATCCTACCTTTAACAAGGCTTTTTGTGGAGCTCAGGGTAGGGGATGAAAAGGAAGCATACTTGCATTGCATATATTGTAAAGTCAAAAACTGTATCCAAGGAGAACTAGAGAAGCAAGTCATACAATCTGATAAAGATATCCAAGTGTGTGGAATTCGGTCAACTTTTTGTTTGAACTCCTTTTTGTATGACTCTCTCTTTTCTTCTATTTCTTTTGGATATGTGCTATCTTTCATTTCTTTTGCTTGGACTTTCATGAGTCGAACTTTCTCTTCTTACTTTTTCAACTCATGCTTTGGAACATGTGCTTATTTTATTTTCTTCTTTTTGCATAGCCCATATCTTTTGGTAGAGTTGATTGGAGAGTCATATTGCATATAGAGTATTTATTTGATGGATGGATGACATGTTTTTGCTTGACTTCCAGTGTAGAAGTTAGTATGTATAAAGGTGGAGTGTACGTGATCTTGATCATGAGAGTATGAAAAGTTTCTCGCATGGGTCACAACAGTTTGACAAAGGTCAACACAAGAACAAGTAGCATATGTATAATGTTTCCAAATAGATCAACATATGGCTTTGGTAGGAATTTATCATATCATTGAGGAGCCAAGCTATTGTGTTTAGTTTTGCAAGAAAAAGCTCCCAAGTACTTTGCTGGAAGAAGGAAGGTTCCTTTCATCATACCATATCTCACTCATCAACCGTTTAGACGACATGCTTTCCCTATGATAAATTTTTCACAAGCAATAGGAATATACATGAGAAATAAAGAATATGCAAGCCAACAATAGGAAAGGCACGATCAACATGAGGAGGTAGCAAGGTTCATTGAGTTTGAAATCATGAAGGGTTGATTGTAAGCATTGATTCAAACTTTATTGAATAGGGAGTGAGGATGGAGCTAAGAAAACCAGAGTTCAGGAGGATGGAGGGACAGCGAAGGTTCAGAAGTGGTTTGGCTGGACCAGAGGTTCAACCGCCCCTTTCTTAGGTTCGGTGTTCCCTAGCCTTTGCATGTTGGTACTTCTGGAGTTGCGTAGTGTGTTGGGGATGGCCTCATTTGGTGCACGTCAGTAGCGCCTGGGAGGCCTCCCCATACTTATTCTTGTACCTACTTTTTATTCAACAAAGGAAAACAAAGCAAGGACTCTGCCGGTATGATTGTCGATGAGTCTAAATTTTATTAAAGGCGCATAGAATGATTGAGGCGCCCAAAATTTCTCCTTTTTATTTTATTTCATCATTTGTTTTTGAGAGACATTTTGTTGCAACAAGTTATTTTCTCATCTTTTATTTTTACAAACTTTTGTTGTTCACCAAATTTTTTTATCCTTTCGCATAACTCATACAAGGTTCAGGTAAAATTGCATGAACATAATCGAAGGGACATTTTGCAAAATACTCACAATGCACCTTGATGGGTGATATGTGTCTCCTTTGAATGCCATGCAATGTTTTAGATGTGCGTCCAGGGCCTTGGTTAATCACAAATGGGGATTGAGCCTGAGGACTTGCCTGTTGATTTGGAATCTTCCTTGCAGGGGTTAGTCCACAAAAGAGATATACATCGAATGTCTATGAAAGTATTACTCCAAAGGATAATTGATCAAACATGACACCTTGTATAATTTGATCAAAGAAGAATTTTTAACCTAAGCACCATGCTTAATTTAAAAAGCCAATGAATGCATCCTACAGAAGGCATCCAAACCAGAGCATACATAAAAAACAGATAGAGGAGCATGAACTTTGAATGATCAAGCTATGTTCCCATGGAGATAAAATGAGTGAATGATTGATGATCTTTAGTTTACCCTGCACATACCTGAGTGAGCTTACCAACAACATCTGAGGATGGGTGCATGGAACTGCTGTGGCGGTGGCGTGGTCACGTATGGTCATCGATGACTCCTCGGTTTGATGTGAACATGTAGCGGAGGAAGGAATCACACCAACTCAGGTGAGCAGTATGCATGCTTCGTGTGTAGGAATCATGTGAATTGGAGGCATGATCCGTTGGCACAATGTTGTATGATTTGGAGGCGTAGAGAGCACGCCTCCTCTCATGCAAGTGCGGAACGAAGTGGAGCATTAGAAGGCTGGGAAAGAAGAGGAAGATTCCTCTTGCTTGTATGCGCTGGAGCTGCTAGAGCAGAGCAAGGTGAAATGCCACAGCTTAAAGTGTGCTCAATGCGGCCTTTGATCCATGTGGCACTTGACGGCTTTCTTCCACTCACTTCTTCTCTTTGTTCTTTTTTTAATCTTTTTTTCTCTTTTTTGCAATTTTTTTCATTTTTCTTTCTTCTTTGTCTCTTTTTTGTAGCAAGATAGAACTAGCACCGTCTTTAAACCAGGATAGACTCCGGTGTGACTAGAACTTGTCGTAGATGCTCACTGACTCCCCCCACACTTGGATTTTGGTGTCTCATGACACCAAGAGTTAAGTGTGCATTGTCGGAGTCTCCTTCAGAGTATGTTCTAGTGTACAGTTGATGCAGTCTCCATGTTTTCGAGCATTGCATGTCCCTTCACTGAAATAGTTAGCGGCTAAAAATACCCGAAGGTGCATACTATACTGAAAACATGTCCTTGCTCTTATTGTAAGAGTTTTTTTATAATCCGGGCTACCTCCTGGTAGTGCTTTGTTTATGGTCACAAGCTTGACCATGGGGAATTCTTGTTGTAGCTATGAAGGGTGGTGGAGTTGCCCGCTTCACCATCGATCATGAAGTTCAAGCTTCAAGGTTAGTGCCACAGTGCTACTACGAGATCTGCAATATTTATGATAATCAAAGGCATCCACAACCATCCTTCTAAATAATTTAGAAACAAGGACTACAAGGTGGTTATGGCCCAGCGGTTCATGGCACAAGATGCAACGGACTTTGGGGACTCCTCAAGTGAGCATGAATCCTGTGGGACTTCGAAAGAGATGCTTTCACGCTCATGTGCGAGATCCTTATCTTCAGAGTAGGTGCATCGGGGATGTCCATGGCATCAAAACTCGATCGAGGGTGATGAAGGTCGTTCGATTTCATAGAGATGGGAAGTAGGTTCGAATCGAATGGGTTATGCTTTGGATAGGAGTAGTGGAAGCCATTTTTCCAAGCTCTTCATTGAGGATCCCTTGAGGTGCTCCTTCTTGGAGGAGTCCCTCCAATGGGTTGCCTATTAGAAGATCAAAATCGAGGATGGTGAAGATATGAAAGTCTATGTGCACCTCGGTTTTATCTATCTCAATTGGCACGGCCCTTGAGATCCCACGACATTCAAAGATAAGTCCCGAAGGACTTCTAAAAAGTTTGTCGGTCGGGGCTAGAGTCATGTCGCCCAAGAGAGTTTCTGCAAGGAATTGAAACATGATACTAGCCTCGACAGTGGGGTTGTGATGGGCATGCATGACGGTTCCTCTTAAAGAACAAGGCATGGTCATGGAAGGTGAAAGAATCTGAATTGCTTCGAAAGAATGTTTCACTTCCATTAACCATTCCTTCGGTGGTTCCTTAGTGGTTAGATTGGGGAAAGCCTCCTCGAGTGGATATGAAAGACAAGATGGAGGAGGTGTTGTACCCTTTTTGTGCCAAATGTAGTTCGAGTTGTTTTCATAATGCTCAAACTCAATCGGTAAGTCCAAAGGTAGAATTTATTCTTCCTTCGGGGCTTGAGGCTTGGGAGAGGTTTCAACAACAAGATCTGGGATCGAGACATTTGAATGCTCTAATCTCACTAATGAGGGATCCTCAAAACCCGACTTGTCTTCCTCCTCGGAGCATTTGGTCATTGAAACGGAGGAAGCACTTTCTAGAGGTTGCCCACTTAAGAGGTCGAAGTCATGGACTTCGAACACATGGAAATCAAGGGCGTCCTCTACATTCTTGTGCCGAATAGGCACGTTTGCTCTGATCCTGATCCCTTCTTCGATGGAACCTGAGGGGCTCAAGAAGGTTTTGTTGGTTGGTGCTAAGGGCTCGTCGCCTAAGAAGACGAATGCGGATATGATGTTAGCACCAACATCAGGATTATAAAGAACATTCACCATGGTTCCTTGAATCGTGCCTTGAATGGTTGAGGATGGAGAGCAAATACTAATTACTTCAGAAGAAAGCTCTTCTTCCTTTATCCATTCGTTGCTCAAGAGGTCCTCTATGAGAGGTTCAGGAACCGGTAGTTTTGAGGTATTTTGAGAGTCTTCAAAAAGATTATCCTCGAATTCAAAGGGGAACTCCAAAGGTTGAATTTCTTCTTCCTTTGGTGTTCGCGGTTTGGGTGAGGGCTGAAGGGTTAAATCTCAAAGGGTAGAAAATAAAGGTATAGATTCGTCCCAAGAGGCTTCCTCATGGCTTGCCTCGGCTTCTACCTGGAGGGATTCGGTAAAGGGAGTATTTTCTAGAACATGATCTAGAAACTCCTTGCCTTCGAAAGTGGTTTTGCACATGAACGATCCCCCAGTGGCGACGTCGAGGTATAGGGCAGACTCCTTGTCAAGACCGACCCAAAAGTGTTGTAACAACACATGGTCTGGCAAAGACAGGTCTGGGCCGGAATGGGTTAGAGATGCAAATCTGTCCCAGGCTGCACCTATGTTTCCTTCTCTCCCTGATGAAAGCCGAGAATCTCCTTTCTTAGGGAGATGATACGAGATACAGGGAAGAATGCAAGACAAAACTTGTCTTGTAGTTCATCCCAATCCCCATTCGTCTTCCCAATGGTATGAGCGTACCATTGCTTCACTCTCTCTATGAGAGTGAACCGAAACAATTTCCACTTTATGGTTTCTGGTGTCATGCCTGGGATTGTCAGGCATGAACATAGATGTTCAAACTCTCGCAAGCGGTGGTAAGGGTTTTCACTATGGTCCCAGAGAAGGGTTGTGCCCGAACCATGGCTATAAGGCCTGGGCGGAGTTCATAGCCAGAACTGCGATGGGCTTGGAAGATGGAGATGGCTCAAAGAACTCGCTCTTCAGATCAGAGAGATGATAAAAAGAGACTGGTTGCTCCATGCCAACAAAAGATAAAATAAAAGATATGAGGACAAACTAGGTATGAAGATAATACGACAATCGTTCCCCAGCAACGACACCAGAAAGTTTGTTGGTATTTCTTACGTCACGAATAAATCTGCAAGCATATGGAGTACCGTTGTAGCTTTCACCCGTGAGTATTCAAGGATATCATATCCACAGGGAATGTGCGTACTGGTATTCTAACTGGTTCGTCCAAGGACAACAAGAGTATGATAGGCGAAGGTAGAGAGGATCCATATGGCTTAAGAGTTTCTGGATAAGAAAAGTTCAACCTCTACCTGTTTACTTTGGGCACCAGTTTACTCCTAGTCTGCCTGGTGTCTCCGACCAACAGCTCTACGCCGAACCCAAATGTGGAGGAATACAAGGGACGGACAGGGCTATCACCACCTGCCGCCAACCTCTCAGACTGTGGGGAACGAGGCAAACAAAGGCAACGTATAGCCTAGACACCAGACACCACTTCTATGCTATCGATTACTACTCTAGCATTGATCTCCACTAGAGCATCTGTCACGTGGACATATGATGAACCCGCAAGCAAGTAAAGAACATAACTTAATAAACCAAGAGACTCACCACCATAGACGATCACAGACACTTACTTAAGAAGAAGCATCCGTCGAGGTACAAGACTGGAAAGAGTGCCGACAAGCCAGCGCTTCCCCTGAGCTACCCCTCACTCTCTCCCTATTCTCTAAGTACTAAAGAGGTAGAGCTTCGCCTTGGAGTGGACGTATTCTTCTCCTCTTGTGGTAGTTGCGGAATACGGGGCTCTCCTCCTCCTTATATAGGTGCTTCGGGGCGGCTCCAGGGGCTCCAAGGATGGAAACCTGCATTGGCGCCAAGGGGAGAGTGCGGGAGGCGTTCCTACCAAAGTCGCGTGCACGCGAACTCTCCCTGGGTTCTGCTGAACCAGGGTTCGGCTGAACCAGGGTTCGACCGACCTCGGGTAGAGCCGTCCCGGGTCCGACTTCCTCAAGCTGGCATGGAAGTGGGTCCTGAGCATATTCTTGTTTGATTCCCCCCGGGGTCGCCCGAACCCTGGGTGCTTCCCCCCGGACGTCCTTTGACATGACATCTAGTGGGTTTATGCTGAGAATATTCCTTGGGGTGCCCCAATGGATTGACCAGGTATTGACTGTCATGTGGGCCCTTTATCCTTTGTGCTTGTCCAGGGCTTGTTTATTGGTGTGTTGAGCATGATTTCTCCCTATTTGCAGATGTGGTCTCTTGTGGACCGTGGTTCACCAAAACTCGTGGAAATGGTTAGATATAAACTTGAAAGTGCATCTGGGCCTCCAATGAGTTTTGGTGACAATGGCAATTACAATTTGGGATTTGATGCTTGTAATGGGGTATATGAAGCAATAAAAGAAAAGAAGGTGCTATGGATATCAAAAGATGCCCCCCAATTGTTTATGTGTGGTGGATGAGCTCATTGAAGATTTAAATTAATTTTCGGTTTGAATTTGAGTATAGGAAACCACCGTACTATCAAGGGGGATGTGCTTGATGGATCAAAAGTGCTAAAAGTGCTAAATGAGATGCTAACCACCCAAGAGTGAAATCAGATTTCGGTTTTCAGGCTGCTGTGCAGTGGCTGGTCGGAAGTTCCGGCACTATGCCGGAAATTCCGGTCGGCACCGGAACTTCTGCCTTGAAAGTTCCGGTAGCCTCTGGGAGAGTCCGGTCTGTTGTGTCGGAAGTTCCGGTAGAGTGGTTCGCCGTGCTGTTTCTTAGTTCAAAATTGTGCCTGGTCGGAAGTTTCGGCCCTATGTCGGAAGTTCCGGCAGGTGACCTGGCAGTGCATAATCGCCAGTTTTTAGGGGTTGGGTATTTATACCCCCTCACCCCCTCATTCGTTTGCTGCTGACCTAACTCGAGACAAGCACCTCCCAAAGCATTAAATCCACTCTCCCAACTCCCTCTTGAGCCAATCCTTGCAAAGATTTGAGTAGGGCATTGGGTGTGAGTGATTCTTGAGGTGTGAGACCAAAGCTTTGAGTGAGTTCAACTCTTGTTCATCTCAAGAAGCACTTGAAGCAAGTTTGATTCTTGGATTCGCGTTTGTTACTCTTGGAGCTGAGCTCCTAGACGGTAAGGCGTCGCCGGCAACTCCCAAACTTGGGGTGTGGTTGAGTGTCAGATTTTGTAATCTTCATCCCTTCGTGGGAACAATAGTAAGAATTTCAATCCGGCCTTCGTGGTTGATTGAAGGAGGCAAGGGGTTAGATTTGACCCGGCTCTACGTGAGCACCTCAACGGAGATGAGCTCCTAAGTGGAGTGAACTTCGGTGAACAAATCCTTGTCTCTTGTTCTTGTTGTTGTTCTTCGCGTTCATATTGCTCTTGAGCTTAATTTTTCCTGATCTATCTTGTTATAAGTTTTCGCTGCTAGAGATCATAGTTTTAAGCTTCCTTACACATGTGATGAACTTTCTATTCATATAGATTCTGCAGAAACTTGTTTGTTTTTGAATCTCGAATTCGTTTATCTCGTTGAGTCGGAAGTTCTGCCCCTGTGCCGGAAGATCCGGACTCCCAGAACTTCCGACACAGCGCCAGAACATCCGGCCCATCTGACATTTGTGTGTTAAGTTTGCAGATTTTTTAAACAGGCCTATTCACCCCCCTCTAGGCCTAGTGTCGGTCCTTTCAAAACTCCTTTATCTAAGTTGGTGATTGTTATTTCACTGTTTTTGACGGTTAAATATGACACTTAAGGACCGTCAACCAGTGTTTGCCTAAACGGTCGTTTAAATGGCGTTTAAATGGTGAACGGAGGCCAACTGTTTCATTTAGGCTATAAACTGTCCATTAGACGGAAACGGGTTTAATCGGTCAAAAACGGGATTGAACGGCCTAAACGGCCTAAATAGAACAGAATTAAACGCCATTAAATGGCCGTTCAACACACTGTTTAGGTGAACAGTGTCAAATCTCCTTGAATTTTCACTTCTATAAATACATATACTTAAGTTTTTTAATATATAAAAATTATATTGGTTTGTTGCATGCATGAATATATGTACTTGGTCTTTTATATGCATAAATATATATACTTTATATACTCTTCAATCTTCTATGAGCACATTTATGTATAATTTAGTGATAAAGTGCAAAACTATTTAGACCGTTCAATTCCGTCTAAACACTAAACAAGGAGTGACCGACTGTTTAGCGTTTAGGATAACACTGCCATCAACAGTGGCACATCCATGGATTGTTCGGCGGAACGATGACAAGAAGACAACTAACCCTTGAGCCGATGCCTACAGAGTCGCCTTAAGGCTCGGGGGCTGGTTCCATGAACCCACCTCGTGGTGAGTCATAAAAAGTCTACAAGATGACCAAGACAAGGCTACTAATCTGTTGCAGATAGATCTCCTATTTTCTCCACTATCACCTGACCTCACTTTCAACTGCGACGAGGCCAATTTCCAAAAGGTGGCAGCACGACCCCGCCGGGTTGGCGCTCGGTCGTCTGCTACTCGGGGGTTTGTCGGGGATAGACCCCCGGGTACCACCAGAACCCGTACTGGCCCCAGCAGCAAGGGGCGGCCCAGGATGGGGCTTACCAGAAGACGGACCGACCCATCCAGCAGGAGGCGTCCCGGCCCAAGTACTTCTAGGCTAGCCCCACCAGCCAGATGGCCCAGCATGGAGGTTTGGCGTGCGGAGCACGAAACAAGACGGTGTGATCCGCACGAAGCTCGCCAATCAGGATAAACTAGCCAGATATTTAGGGAAAGATCTCTATTAATTATTATAGAATCAAATGTTTGTAATCCGGATAGGATACTATACTCAACCGACTTGTAACCAAGGCAGTTGGACTATATAAGGCGGCCTGGGACTCCCTCCAAAACTGAGAACCAACCTAGATACCTCGACAATCCAATACAATCCAGCACACCCAACACAGGGCTGCCAGGTACAAATATCCGATAAGTAGACAGGATTATGATGAGTAGAGGATCTAATTAAGGCTAAGATAGGTCCTAAGGTTAACTGGTCACTTTGAGCATCTGCTTACCCCTGATCTGCTAGAAGACTCCACCTAAATAATGTGGAGGGTTACAAAGGATGGACATGGCTATCACCACCTGTCGCCTACCTCTACCGATCCTAGGGCACAAGGCAAACATTGGCAACCTCTAGTCTAGGCAACACGTCTACACTATGATTAGTCCCCTAATTTTGGATCCATGCTTATAGAAATTAGGGTTCCCTATCTAGGTAAGGCGCTGAACCCGCAAGCATCAAAAGACAGAACTTAACTTAGAATAGAATCTCTCCACATAAATAATCTCAGATATTTACTAAGGTAGAAACATCCGTCGAGGTACGAGTTTAAGGAAGAGGGCTGACAGGCCCAATACATTCCCGGACTACCCTTACTCTCTCCCTATACTAAGCATCAGTATTGCGGGGCTTCGTCTTGGAAATATAGTTTAAACTTGTGTGCCTTAAGTGAGGCTAACCCCTTCTATTTATAGGTGCTTGTAGGCGGTTCTCGGCAGGAATATTCGAGCAATCTTCCTCAACCTCTCTCAGGACCTCTGATCAGGCCATCCCAGCCATATGTAACCCGGTGCTCTCGGTTTCACCGGATGCATCAGTTATGCTGGTTACGCTCGCAACAACAACAGTTACTTCACAGGTTACACCAAGTCCAACTTCGTTTACTCACGAAGAAACAAGTGTAAGATTAGTTATATGCAACCAAGCATCGGATAAGTGCACATAAGCTTATGAAGGTCTGATTAGAATTAATCCGTGGAGGACCCTGTGGTGACCACCTAGTACTAAAGGGTGACTTTTATTAACATGTTGTGTTACCACCCGGTACAAGAGGTCCTCCGGGGACTGCCGAATTTGGACCCTGCTATAACCGGTGCTAATATGCTTTTGGAGTGTGGACATACTGAAGCCCCTTTGTCCAGTAGCGTACTAGTCACCAGTCACCACCACTAGTAGACTTAGGGCCAATAGTTCGGAGTAATTGACGGCCAGAGAGTTTATAGTACAATGTTTGTCTGGTCATTTAATTATTGGAACAAAAAGTTGAAAAAAATTAAATATCTGTAGTATTAATGAATAGAATCAAGCTTTGATTCCCCATTAAATTAAATAATATTTTTCTAGAATAACAAATTAAAAAACCACGTTCCGTTATAGGTCATTTCATCGTGCAAAATAAAGAATAATAGGTATACGTGTCGATGTAATGGTCTCTTAATCATTCTAAAAATCATAATATCTAATAATTAACGCTTTGCATTAACAATAGGAGATAGATTTTAAGTACGAGTGTACGACACATGAAAATACCAAGTTCACTGTTCCATTAGATGAACATCCATGATTCTAGCATATGTACAATGAAACTTCTACAATCCTAAACACAGAGATCCTACGAGTATAATCGCTAGCGTCACAATTTAAACAAGCTTGCTTGTGTCTAGACGTGTTGCAGATACCCAATGTTTTTTTTTATAAAATCGATCCAACGGTTTTGTTGCCAATCTGAGGAATATACAGCGTGAGAATCTGTCCAACTCCATGTCGTCGCTATCGCTATATGCTGGCGTTTAAAGGTGACAGCTTTGAGCACCACCGCGCTCGATCCTCTTTCCTTTTCTGCTCCATTCTCCTCGCGTTCCTGCCCTTGCACACCCGCAGACACCAACTCGCCGCCGCCTGAGGACCTCGTCGCTCCTCCCGTTCGCACCACGAACCCTAGCTCCCCATGGAGCATGACGCGCCGCCGCCGCCACCGCCACCATGCACCTCCTCCGCCCCCGCCGCTACCACCGGCGTTGGATACCCTGCTCCGCCGTCCCCGTCGGCCCACGCGCTCCGCTGCTTGACGGCCTCCTCGCAACCCGAGTTCCATTCCTCGTCGTCGCCCTTCCCACCGCCGCCGCCGCCATTCACCGCCTCCTCTGCCGCCGCCGACCTTGGATGTCCTTCCTCCTCAGCCCACGCGCTCCACTGTTTGACGTCCTCCGCGCAACCTGAGCTCCATTCCTCGCCGTCACTCTTCCCTCCGCCGTCACCCTCACCCAGCCTCTGGTCCAGCCAATCACCCATGGACTCTAGCTCCGCCATCACCAGCTACCAGCATAGACCGCCTGCACCGGTGTTGGATGGAAGCTCCCTCCACGCGCGCTCGTTCTCGCAGCCGACGCCCATCTGCTCCCCATTCAACACCATGGATAGCTTCTGCGGCTTCGGACAGTCGATGTCGGAGCAAGGCGAGACCTTGTGGGGGTCATCGCCTCGGTCACCGGCTGGTCTGCTGCCGTGGTGGCAGCCGTCGCCTATAGTAGAAACCAACACTACTTTCGGGTCCGTGCAGCCCTCACAAGAATCCGAGCTGGCCCCACTCCCACCGAGCCTGCAACTGCCTCAGTCACCTGTGGAGCAGGCGCTAACGGGCCAGGAAGCAGGGTACTTCTTGCCCGACACCAACGTCATGGCTGCCCTCATGGGGCCGTTTGAGGGCATGCAGCTCGGGTCTTCCTCTTCCAGCAGGGAAAGAAGGCTTCAGCTGGGTGGATTGAGCACGTGGAGCACCTCCGATTTTCAGAGCAATAGCCAGAACTGCGAAGCCATGTCGATGGAGCACGGCAACAACGGTTGTAGCAGCAATAGTGGCGGTGGGAGCATGACCTCCCAATGCCCTAGCATGTTTGGGGACAACTCCATGAGCTCCATGCCAATGCTGAGCGTTGGCGGAGCTGAAGTATCACCCAGCCAGCCACCGCCGCCATCTAAAGCAGGACGCAAACCAAAAGATCCCAGTGAGATCACATTCACTGACGCCGAGATGGAGAAGATAACAAAAGAGAAGCGGCTCAGCGATCTTGTGAGCACAGACCCAAAGAGGGTCAAAACGTAATGTTGATTTCCTTCATTGCATGCAGAAACTGGAGATCGGTGGTTTACCTTGGCAATGGAGCTGACCTAACTTTATCTTCTCAAATTCGCAGGATTCTAAAAAACCGTGAATCGGCTGCAAAGTCCTCTAAGCGCAGGTCAAACTATAGAAGTGATCTTCAGCAACGGCTGCAGGCATTGGACATGGAGTACAGAGAATTATCAATTCAATCAATGCTAGAACAGGTTTGTTGTCACTTCTCACAAGCCACACCCACAGTATGGTGAGCATTTCTGTATATAGTTGACTGTGTGTGTGCTGAATAACGCAGGAGAAATTTGCTAAGCTCCAGTCTCGGCATACGGAGCTGAGAATAAGGATAGAGGGGTTGGACAACGAGCTCAAGCTAAAAGAAGGTACCTGATTCTGTTACATTCACTACCGGAAATCCCTAATTCGCCGTGTGCACAAACGTTTGCCGTGTGCTGTTTGTCGGGCACACGGCAAAAAGGCACTTTGCCGTGTGCCATGGGATAAGCACACGGCAAACAAACGGCACACGGCAAAGTAGGCTGTTTACCGTGTGCCCATCCCAGGCACACGGCGAACTCCATCTTTGCCGTGCGCCATGCAAAATGCACACGGCAAAAAAAATTAACCGTCAACCGGCCGTCCGAAAGGAGACGGCCGTTACACTTCGCCGTGTGCCACCGGGAGGCACACGACAAAGTTGGGGTTTTGCCGTGCGCCAGGGCCAGGCACACGGCAAACACCCAAAAAAATAAAATAAAAAAAGAAGCAGCCGTCAGCCGGGCGTGGGGCGGCTGACGGCCGTCAGCTTTGCCGTGTAGTGTTTTTAATAGAATTGTAGAGATCAATATAATACAACTTGCAGTAATACATTGGAATAATTAATCAGTTAGTTTCATTTTATTCATCTGATTTCATGCATAATATGCTATATATGTTTCTCTGCAAGTAATTTTCTTTTTTTGCTTGATTGAATATAGATATTTCCCTGTGTGTGTCATAGAAAACCCTCAGAGAAATTGGACACACAAAGGGAAAATCCGGTTTCTAGTAGTGCATAGGGATATATGTTTACATATTGGAGGTCAATATTTATGATCCTGTTGATATGAAGAATATGCATGTGAGAGGAATTTCTTAGGCCATTTGAAAAGTTGCAACGCGAAACACTATTGAGTAACGCGGGTTTCTTGGAAGATGATAACTAGTTTGTATTCTTGAGCTCATACGCTGAACATGATCGATGGATGCGATTGTTAGAGCTACTCTTTCAGTTACAAACTAATTAGTGCTAACTAATTAGTGCGTCACTATTTGGTGATGAAACCAAACCTATTTAGTGCTCCACTATATATTAATTGGTTGTCATTTCTCCTCTGTTTCAGTGCTTCACTATTTAGTGATAAAACCTAAATTTACAGACATATCATGTGGTTAGACTTAAATATCCTGGCTATAACTATATCGTGATGATTAAATATGAATAGTAAATCCCCAACCCATCCAGTTTACATTGATTACCTGGAGTAGATCTATTAAAGTTGCATGTATATTAGCTTTTAGAATATTTTGTGTGCCATATGCATACAAAGTCAAGCTGGCCTTTCTCTCAGTCACTTGAGAAAAACTTCCTTTTATTTCAAGAGTAAGTCTTTTCGATCAGTTAGTGATTTGAAGGTGCTTCATGCATACTTTGTATTGGATGAAAGATTCATATACGTGATACCTCTTATTATATTGTGATTATTACATGTGATAATATTTTAATTAGCACGTTCTCTGTTGCATATATAATCTCTTTATAACATTTTTTGTCAGTTTCTTGAAAAATGATATTCGATATTTCAATTGGATTATTTTTCCCTGGAAAACAAGCTATCTGTAATGTGTATATATTAATCACCACAAAGTCATTTTGACTCATCGAGTTGGATTTAGCAATTTAGATACATCACTCTAGAGGAGATTCGTCACTTTATGGTCAGCCTGAAGTAGTTGGCCCATTTTTAAGAACAAGATATATGTTTGACCATTTTCAGATGAGCTTAAAAAAATAAGTGGCTTTGAAAATTTCTATGTTGGATACATTTTTGTCATTGACTTCCATATTCATTTTGGCATGTCAGTAGAGTTGTAGATGTGTGTATGTTAATTGTTCAGAATTGGCACACATTATTACTGGCTCTCATAAGTAAAAAGGTTAGAATAGTTACTGTTTAAATCATATGTCAATAAATTACAGAGAGAGAGAGAGAGGAGCCTCACAAATATTCATTATATATATGTGGTGTTAGGGCATGTGTGGGTTCGCCAGTGTTTGATCTCAGTATTAAAAATGTGTGATCCATTTTTATCTTAATTGTTTGGTGACCACAAAATGTGTAGCGAATACATGTGTATCTGTGCTCTGCATGCATGCAGGCTCATCATATATAATATATTTGTCATCTTTGTAGGCCCTTGTTTCCCCCATGCATGTTCACAGTATATGATTTAGCTCCAGCATATCAAGCCGCACTAATTTGAGAGTCTCATTGTTTTGTATGCAGCTTTCATTGAAGCATTGAGATCTAATATCCAGGGCATGAGATTTCCTAACAGCAATGCCTGGTCTGGCTTACCACAACAGATAGGCTTTGGTGGCCAGTGCTCTAATGGAGGTCTACACCAACATATGTGGTACAACTGCTTTTATATATAAAAAAATTGCCTCGTATGTATGCCAATGCTGTGCATCAACAATTGCACTCACAAATGTCTAACATGTGTGTGGCACGTACAGGAACAACGCACAGATGAGCTCGCAGATGGTTCAGCTGCAGCGGCCTGAAATACAGGACGAACCATCACAGCAACAACAAAACCAGCAGGCAGCAGAACAGCCACATGAAAATGACCAGTTCCAGAACCAAGATCCATGGTAACTCCTATTTGCATAGTTGAGCCCAGGGTTTACTTTACCGGTAAGAGAAAAAAACCGGAGGTGGCCGAGAAACGCGTTTATCGGATTTCTCAGAAATTTATCGGATTTGACGTTTTTCTTTCGGCCAAAATTTAAACAAAATTTTGTCTCAATTTCTCTAAAAAGTTACATATTTGTTTCCAAACCATTTAACATAACAAAACTACATGTAATACCACTAAAATGAGATAATATCATAAGTTTATGAAGAGTCGACCAGTGAATGCATGCGAATTCAACTGAAAGTTAAAATTTCGGTGAGAAAAAATATTTAACCGGACCTTGCCGAGAAACGCGTTTATCGGATTTCTCGTTTTTTTTCACCGAGAAATTCAACCATGGTTGAGCCATACTTTTCTTATAAAAATGGTGACGTAGGTATGCCAATGCTCTATAGCAACCAGTGTGTGCTCACAAATGGCTAATTAACGTGTGTGCCTTGTACATAGATGAGCTGTGTCGAAGATGGTTCAGCGCCAGCAGCCACAAATAATACAGTAGAGGAAGCATCATGTGGCAACAACAAGACCAGGCAGCAGGACAGCCACATAAAATCTATGATGATATAGACCTTGCAGTAAATACATTGCAATAATCAGTCCGTTTAATTTAAGTTAAGTATTTGTATGAGTTGATGTATGATGCCAATATGTTCCTCTGCAAGTGTTTCTGTTGTTAGATTGCATAAAGATATTTGCAAAGTGCTGCATTAGGGATATGCTTTGATATATATATTGGACGTCAATTTATGATCTTGTCCAAGAATATGCACATATGAGAGGAACTACTGAAGCCATTTTAAAAGCGGCTAGGGAAAACACTTTTGAATCATAATGCAAGAGCCGACATGATGAGCGTGTGTGTTGTACACATGGGGTGGTTAGAGCTACTCTTTGACTTACAAATATATACTTTTTGATCAAATTTTCCTCTGTTCCAGTGCTTCATTAAGTTTAAAAGCCCAAAATTACATAAATGTCGTTAGAGTAACTAATTGCTGGCTATAGCTATATTATGAGATTAAATTTGAATAGTAAATCCCCATCCCACCGAATTTATACATTGATCAAATGTTTAGTTAGGGTATAGATTAGCTTTTAAATTTTTTTTGCCATATGCATCCAACATCTCGCTTCCGACCTTTTTCTCAGTAACTTAAGAAAAAACTTCCTGTTTCCAATTTTCTATTTTGTTCACGTAGGTCTTTTCAACTATTGATTTGAATGGGAATTTTATGCATGCTTCATGTTGATGAATTGTATTGGAAACAATGAAAAAACTAAATACAATAATATTGGATGAAAGATGCATATTCGTACATGACCTCTTATTATAGTGTGTTTGTTACATGCAATAATTTACATACTCAATGGAAGATTCATTTTACTGTCGGCTTGATTACTGCCTCAGTTAAGAAAATGGTATGTGTTCCATGGCCTTTTTTCGGATGAGATAAAAAAAGTGGTTTTGACTTTTGACAATTGTCGGCCTGATCTATTGCCTCAATTTTAATAAAATGGTATGTGTGTTCCACTTACTTTGTAGAGGTGTATATTAATTGTTGATAGAGGTAGAGGTAGCTCGAATTCAATTGTTGATAGGACTCGAATGGCGTGAGCCGCAGCTGGGATTGAGCAACATATATACTCATCTTGCTGTACTTGCGTTCAAATATATAATGAGGCATTGCCTAACTGGCATGTATGTGTATATTCGCCAAATGTTTGATCTCAGCAAAAAAAAAATGGGCGCGCTACTTTGACTTGTTTGAAAAATAACAAAAGGTGTAGTGCTGGTTGAATGTGTGATCCATTAATTGTATGACGATCACAAAACATGTAGTGAGTGTGATTAATTCCTAGGCTCCTATATAATTTTGTATGTTATCTTTATAGGTCCTTGTTTCCTCCATGTTCGCAATAAAATTATGTTCCATTACTAGCATATAAAACCACTATATATTTAACATGTGGCATACATCTTTTTAATGAAGCATTGAGATCCAGTATCCAGAGCCTTCCTGACCGCAATGCCCGGTATGGCTTATTACTGCAAAACATGAGCTCAGTTTGTGGCTAGTGTTCTAATAAGAGTAGTTTAAACCAACATATGAGGTACCAAATTCTTCAAACAAAATAGCCTAATTGTTTGTAGTTCTCTATAACAAGTGGATTCACAAATTGCTTATTACGAATTAGCCTCCTACAGGAACAATCCACATATGAGCTCGTAGATGGTTCAGCTGCTGCAACCTGAAATACAGGAGAAACCATCACAACAGCAACAAGATAAGGCAGAAGAGCAGCCAAAAGCAAGCACAACTGAGACTGCATATTTTATTAAACGAACTGGTCTAGTTTTGCACCATTTTATTATTGGGAATATTCTAAGTGGTATGAAATTTTACCGATTATGATGATATTTGAAACAAAGCGGTTTGACTCTGGTCCCATTCGTGTAAGTGTGAACTCGAGCGCAAAGTTGAAGCGATCTATTTGGTGCGTGTGCATTTAAGAAGAGTGTGGAAGCTAAAGCATTCTGTATTTTTTCTTTCCAAGAAAGTTGAATCGATTTGATATGCGTCCAAATTATAACTTAGATCGGAAGTTGGTGCACAATATTTATATTTGTCAAGTAGTAATACTCTGAACCCTGCGTCTCGATCACTGTGATCTCCATCTCGATCTCGCACTTCTGGGGCTCTGCATCTCACACTCTTGAAGGCAAAATAGCTCCTCCATTCGTAGTTTTCATTTTTTTAGTTTCAGTTTCATATTCCATTTCAAGTTTTGCCTAATCTTTTGTGTGTGTTCTTGCGGAGGGATCGGATATATGGACCAGGTTATGCTGGACGTCCCACAACCAATGGAGGAGTTTAGTGTCTCGCGCCTCACCAGCAGCTCAACGTCTGGGATGGTTAGTAGGAGAGAATCCTGCTGGCCTACATGATGCCGGTACGCCAAGACCCCTTCAGAACCACCATCATCTGCATCGCTAGAAAGCTGGGGAGCTACAACTTCAGGTTCATTGCCGATGATGCTGCCCACATCGTCCTTCACTACTGGAAACCACTTTTACCCTGTGTGCCACGATCCGACAGGAAAATAGCATAAAACCGTCAGAACCATATATTTTGTCGGCCCACCGACAGGAAAATACTCACAGGAATAGAATGACAGAGAAAAAATAATTGCCTATTGGCCCACCGTCAGGAATAATTTTTCTGACGGGTTTATCCTGACAGGAAACACACAGGGAAAAAAGACTTCGATAGATTTAAAAAAGCGTCAGGAATGGTCAGGATAATGTTTTTCTCTGTAGGGACACCCGACAGGAGAATGATTCATTTCTCTGTCATGAAAACATCAGGATTATACTATTATTCTTTTGGTATAAATTTGACAGTAAAATACTATTCCACCGACAGGAAAATCCATTATTCAACTGACCCAGGATGCAATCCAGGCAATAATAAATATAGCATTACAGCAATAAAAGTTCACATCACAGGCATATTTGGTTCAGCCAAATTACAGAGATAGATCCAATTCAACCAGACACCTCACAGCAACACAATACAAGCAACATACAGAAATGTCTTTGCTCTTGCAAAGCACACATGTCCTTCCATTCTACTATTGTTCAGCCAAGTTCTGAGGTGCTCAAAAGACAACAGCCAAGTCATATGCTGCTCCAAACACAACAGCCAAGTGTCCAAGTCAAAAGTTAGGCTAATATCTAATGCAAACAAACTGGAGTAGCAGGCAACCTTAATATCCAACCTCATTGCATCCACCAGAAGTCATCTAACTCATTGTTGGTGCATCCACCATGGTAGCTGCCATTGTTTTCGACGTCCTCACCCCACTCCTCGCCATCCCCCTCCTCGCCATCCCACTCCTCGCCATCCCCCTCCTCGCTATCCAAATCCTCCTTGTCCTTCTCTTCGCCATCCAAATCCTCCTTATCAATCTCTTCGCCATCTAAGTCCTCCATGTCCATATCTTGGCCATCCAAGTCCTCGTCTCCAAGCTCCTCATTTACATGAGATGAACTCGTGGGTAACTGCAAAAATGATAGTAACGTGTAAATAAGCAGCTGCATTTTAAATTTGTATACAAAGTAGCTAAACTATTCAAATCCCACCGGCGCCATACTACATGTAGCACTCAAATGCAAAAGTGGTGTTGTTGTTTGACATGAGTAGGACACTAGTTTTGACAGCTTATCATGAGAGAAACTAAGATGCAAAGTTCCAAACTATAGTAATCATCAACATGAGGCCACTTCCTCACTGCTGCACTGGGTGTTGTCATTCTGACATCAAAATATATCAATTATCTAGTTCAATTGGATTAACAGTTCGTTCAAATGTACAAGTACTTCCTCACTGCTGCACTTGTCATTCTGACATCAAAATATATCAGTTGACTAATTCATAATATCAAAAGTGCATTCAAATGTACAAGTACCAAGTCACTATTACACTTACATTTGATGTCAATGCTACAAAACGATTTTTTAGATGTGTTGGAACTTCCATTCATAAATCACCGTAGAAAGTCTACAAGCAAGAAAATATCATGGTCAAGAAAAATACATATGCAAGAAAACGGGCTTCTTGTCCTAAGTCAATGGAGCTCCAAAATGAAATCAGATACATAATATTACAATGTCATGGGCAAGTTCACCAAGCATGTCAACGCGCTCATGTAAGCTCTTATTTTCATTGCGCAACCATCGATTATCTTTCGCCATGCGACGATAAGATGGTGAACCTGAACAGCGTCGCAAACCAGCACGGCGTAGAGCAGGCGGCCAAGAAGTACTGCACCTCGTCCACGGGCGTCGCAAACCAGCATGAAGGCGGAGAGGGTCGGGGGAGGAGGGCCCGCCAGATTGCTGCGTCGTGGGCTCGCCCGTGGATCTGCAGGAGTGTGGAGGGGCGCGGCGGGGAAGAGTGGCAGAGGGAGGGGCGCGGTGTGGATGGTGGCAAAGGGAGGGGCGTGGCGCGGCGCGGCGTGGAGGATGGAGGAGGGGGGCGCGGAGGGGGCGGCGCGAAGGGGCGAGGCGCGCGGAGGGGGGAGCGGAGGGGGCAGCGCGGAGGTGCGAGGCGCGGGTGGAGGGAGGGGATTTTGTGGCCGGGAGGGGGATTTTGCGGCTGGTAGGACTTTGTGTACGCGCGAGTTGACTAGGGTTTTGGTTTCGGCCGGCGGGAATCAACGGAGACGCACGCGGACAAGGATGAATCCATGGCAATAGAGTGCCCTCTGTGAGCACGGACGGGGAAACCAACGGGCGGCAAATAGTGCGGGACAAAAAAACAGTGAAACAATTATCCTGTGTGCTTATTTCCCTGTGCGTTACATCAAAACCGACAGAGTAGTTAACATATTCCTGTGAGAAACTCGAACCGACAGAATAATTTCTATTTTCCTGTGGGGTGTTGTGTAGCACACAGGAATAATAGTTGGCACACAGGATAAAAGCGGTTTCCAGTAGTGCTTGTGCGCATGCCCTTAGCGAGGTCGTGTAGAACTTTCATGGCAATGCTGGAAGTGGTGGGATGAGCACGTGACCTTCCGGTGTGTCAACAAACTCATCATCAAAGAGTTCTACACTGACTTTGACATTCAGGGCATTCCCCCTGAGCTCTAGTGATTAGCCTGAAGATGTTTAATTTACTGTTTCCAAATTTAAGTGGCGGTCATGTGAACCGTTGAACTGATGGTCACATGAACTGATTTTATTTTGTGTGTGTGTGCATATATATATATATATATATATATATATATTCTTAATTTGGGATGAACTGGATGATCCTCTAGTGTAATTTTATTTTTTTTTTGTTTAAACTAACCAGAGGAGTATTAAACCGGTTCATTTAACCCAAGTAAACTATCCAGTGGAAAAAGCCAACCGGTTAATATTGGGCTCAACCTAACCAGTGCCAAATTGCAACGGTTCATTTGAGGCATGCCTATATAAAGGAGGGCGGCCCCATGGGAGCCTTCCCTAACCCTAGGTAGCCCTGCCTCCCCTCGCTGTTGCTGCCACTGGATTTTAAGGATGTGTATATGTTGTACCATCAAGATGCCATAGACCTCTCATTGATGAGCTGCTGGGTTGTGTAAGTTTGTTTCACTGATCTATTCTCGCAATACTTGCTGCCTTAATTACAATTTGCAACAATAACAATCTATTTTTGTCATGTAGGATGGAGATCCATACATGCCGCGAAAAATCGTACGATGATGTCGGTTTCATGGATCCATTGATGGTAAATGCCGTACTTGTATCCGGTAAGCCACTACAGACGGTGGACAACATATACTTGTACCTGGAGAGACAAAGAAGCAAGAATTACATTCTTCTACCATACAACTTCAAGTGAGTACTTCTCTCTATATATGTGTAACTTTAAGACTTTGTTCTCAATACTTGTGCATGTATTTATATATATATATCTACAGCTTTCACTGGATACTCCTTGTGATCATCATAAACACCGGTCGTATTTTTGTCTTGGACTCAATGCGGAAACCACAAGAGGATTACCAGCCAGTTTTAGACCTAATTGACATGGCATGGACACATTTCCGTGCAAATGTTCGAGGAAATTTCAAAGAAAAATTGGACACCTTTATTTCTCCAAAAAAAAATCGACTAACGAAGAACTCATGGTACGAAATCAAACAATTCATACTTACATATGACTTGTTCTGTAATGTGTATGATCTAGTGTTATCCAATGGATAATGATATTAAAATATTGTCATTTGTGATTCATACAGAGGATGCTTTACCATGAAGAGCTCCCAATGAGAGAAAAAAAACAAAAGCTGTTGTGGACCAACTATTTGGATTTATTATGGACCAAGTTATAAATCCAAACGGAGTGTACCACCATGACGGACGTGATATCTCTCAATATCGCTCCATTTCCATCCTTCTTCCAGTTCTGCTCGTCAATTGTAAACAACTTGTGCATATGTAACTTCTGTAATATATATATATATATATATATATATATATATATATATATATAGCTGTGATAATTTCAATTGCGTGAAAGATTGTGTAAGACATATGACGCGTACTACACATGTACTTACATATGACGCGTACGTACACACGTAGATGAACTGCATCTAATAAACAAAAATATCAAACATTTTAAAAAAAGAAGAAAACACCTTTTGGTACCGGGTGATAACACGAACCGGTACCAATGGCTCTCATAGATACCGGTTCTGCGCCCGGTACCAAAGACCGAGGCCTTTAGTCTCGGTTGCTCGGTACCGGTTGCATAACCGGTACCTATGAGGGAAACCAACCGGTACCGATGGGGGTTTTTCCAGTAGTGGAATATTAGGCTCAACCTAACTAGTGCCAAATTGCAACGGTTCATTTGAGGCGTGCCTATATAAAGGAGGGTGGCCCCATGGGAGGCTTCCCTAACCCTAGGTAGCCCTGCCTCCCCGCGCTGTTGCTGCTGCTGCATCCACCTCCTCTCCATTTCCTCGCCTGCCTCCTCCATTTCTAGCTTGAGATCTGTGGCCCCGACTCCTCGTCTGGCTCTAGCTTCGCCATGACCGATGCCGGCTCCATCTTCACCTGAGGGAGACTGAAGCTGAGGCTTCCTTCGCAGCCAATGCAGCCGCCACGAGTGTGGCCCCTGCCATTGTTGCTGCCTCCCTCTGCTTGGCGCCGGCTGCAGCTTCCTCGGCAGCCAATGCGGCCACTGCGGTTGCAGCTTCCGTGGCTGCTGACGTGGAGTGCGACCTCCTCCGCCGCCGCTGGTGCCACCCCTTCAACCACAACATAGCCAGACGCTGTTGTGGTGATGGCAGAGGTGCTGATGGCTGCACATCAGTGGTTGTGTAAGGCCGGCCGGTGCCACGAAACTTGGCAAAGTAAGTGCTGGGGCTTTTTGTTATGAATGAATTGCCCTTTTGACCCTTTAGGATTTTCATTCTCCAATTAGCTAATTTAGTATAGTCAATAATTCCTTAAGTTAGTTATGAGCTTATTTAATTAAGTTGATAAACTAATTTTTTTAATTTAGTACTGAGATGCTCTTTGTAAAATTTTCGCTTCACATGCTTGAGATTTGTTGAAATACTAGGGTGGTCTATCTTAATTATATTAAGTTCATATCAGTCACTACTAGAAAACCCTAGCTACATTATAGTAGTAATGTAAGGTGAAAGTGTCTCGATGCTGGCGCATAAATGTGCTTTTTGACACGATTTTAAGAACATGTCAAAGTGTCACAATGTTGGACATGCTTATAGCATTAGTAGTCTTATAAAGACATTTTTTTCATGCTACTGAAATCATCTCAAAAAGACACAAAGTTAGACACGCTTTAAAGCTTCATTATTGTCTAGACATGTTACAAAGTGTAGCAGACAATGTCTACAGTCATGTAAAGATGCTTTTTGACATGATTGTAGGAACATTTCAAGATGATACGAGGTTAGAGTCATGACTAGCTTGTAGGCCAATAGTAAAACGTATCAGTTAAGTGTACTAAAGGGTTCACCATAGGTGAAATCAAAAGGAAAACATATCTTATGCAACTCAGATTTGTTGTGTATGTGAGATGGTAAGGAATCTATGTATGACGAGAGATCTTGGGTTTGAACCCTGTGCACCACACTCCCACATATTTCACATGAAAAATCATGAATAGGTCTCCTTAAATCTGAAATACTGTTTAGGTTTATTTTAAATCAGTTGATATGTTTTATAAATGTATCTAGAAGATTGTCTCTATATATATTTGTTAACACGAAATGAAGCGCTAGTATGCTACATAAGTACACCACTAAGCACGAAAACTATCAAAACAAAATAAAGTATGTCTAAGTCTAAATATAATATAGCTATAGGGCATATTCTGGTAGTTAGCATTGAGATTTGTTGGAAAATGTGATATCACTAGCTTCGTATCTATTTGAATGTTGTGATGAGATGTTCTATGATTATGTCATGCTAGCTTAAGCTGTGCTGAAATGCTTATGAACTTCCAAATGATGACATGGTATTACTATATTCATTATGAAGGTCTAGTACATACGCATACATATTCAGTTTTGAATGTATATCTATTATGTGTGCAAGTCATTCATAACAATGCACATGTACTACTCATAGTTCTAATGGAAAGTTTCTTTCATATGTAAGGTTTATATGCATGTTTGAAAGGTCTCCATCATGCATCATGGTTTGTTCATTTCAAGACAATTGGCTAACTTTATTAGATTAATTGGCCATGCATGGAGACTTCAAACATGTTGCTGACTATGACTAAACGT
Organism: Alloteropsis semialata; assembly: GCA_004135705.1. Classification (NCBI taxonomy): domain Eukaryota; kingdom Viridiplantae; phylum Streptophyta; class Magnoliopsida; order Poales; family Poaceae; genus Alloteropsis; species Alloteropsis semialata. The sequence goes on from CM014273.1 coordinate 37,091,012, forward strand.
TTTCATCATGCTGCTGGTTTCTAGTCAGTTGATGCTTAGTACCTTCATATCAATGGACTATGAGTAGATGCCTTTAATCATTACATTTTTACTTACAATAAACTAAGTTCATTTGGTTTTTTGGTGCTTTGACAGTATTCTAACCGGTTTACAATTAACCAAGCATATATAGTTTAACAAACGCAACAGACTAACTAAGCACCGGTACAATGCAAGAACATTGTTATATTAACTAGCGATTCTTAAACAACGATTAGACATATGTGATCAACTGTACTAGAACTTTTCACAACTGATTAGATTACTAGTGAGTTATTCTCACCGGTGTAATTCCAAGATGCCATGCATGTATAGTGTGTTACACTTGCTTCTTTCGACATCGGCATGAATAAGGACTTGCAATCACATCGGCTTCTTGGCACCAGGTCCTATCCCCAGCACGAATGAGGTTTTCGCGCCGGCACAAATGAGGGCTGGGAAGTAGTGAAGAAAACGACCACTTTGAGAACCAAGATCCATCATGTGATGTTTTCAAAGCAACCTCTATATTAAGAACATTGTGTGTTCTGAACCATATTTTTCTTAACCTTCTTAGGATAATAGTGTTAATCTGTTCATAGTTATGGCAAAATAATTCATCTTTTGGAACTTAAATGTTGGCTGATGCATTTTGAGGGACTTTGGATACACGCCATTTTTTTTGCGAGGCATCATATTTGTTATCCTATATAACTATAAAGTTCATACCCACTCAGCATTAATTTTTTCTAAAACTCATCTCTCATGCTTCCACGTCATCGCTTTATATGAGCCGTTCCATCTTACTTTTAACATCCGATCCATTCGTCCACCATCAGCGTCGTCCGCAATTAATCCGTGAAACCATGGCGGCTGCCACTTCCCTCGGCCCAACGGCTCCGCTTCCAGATGCCCCAGTCCCACCCGCATGTTTATCATTTGCGCCGGCCCATTCCCTCAACCCAACGGCTAAGCTTCCAGATCAAATCCCATCTCTTTAACCTCCCTCCTCCAGCATACAACGCTTCTGCTCTGCCCGAGATCCATCGATTCATGTCCACAAGATGCAACTGCCGTACCCTACAATCACTCCTGTACGTTCCCAGTTTCCACTCCCGTACTTATGATCTGCTCCATCTTCCGTTGCCTGCTCCCCTTAAGCAATATAAGCACAACAGTACTGCCCCCAATCACAACCCTTCAAATATTCATCAGTTTCTCGGCATGGCAAAGCCCCAAAGCTGACGCCGGCCTCCAGTTTGCATCAGCCAGGACATGTATGATTACATTCAACAGAGTCCTTCCATTCACTACTTTTCTATTCATCTACATGACATTCTATGTTCCAAATTCCCAACTGACTTGCTTCTAATCTCCATTGCAGCCATACGTAGTATATCTTTTTTGTCAATTGCCTTCCTTTTAATCAGTGCTTTCATTTTAATCTTCACTGCAACTTTTAATCACAACTAATCTCCATTACAGCCATACGTAGCCATCGAGGCTTGATTCTATTGTAACGTGGCAATGATTATGATTCTTACAGTCCATTTTTGTTCCTACCATCCATCCCTCTTGCATATATATAAAATCCTCTCCCTGGCATCGGTCCTAACACTAACATATTTTAATATCCAGTTGCAGGTATCAATTCTGCGCAGTTTCAGCTGCTCCAAGTTTAGAAGTTCAATTCAACAGGTTACCTTACCTTGCCAATGTTAGACACAATTTAATTAACTCATACATGTTGTCCGTTGTTTTCGAGCATGCCCATGTTTTGCACTATCTACGAGTGCAACACAGGTCTCAAGTGAATTCTTTAGTAAGCATTAGTGTATGATTTTCATTAGCTAATTAATCACTCGACATGCAATATTCATCCACACAATTGTGTCTTCCTTACTTGCTTTTATTGGTGCCACATGCATAGTTTTGTGGCGGAATAAATTGCAATCACTACTACAGCAGGAGCATCACAGGCGGTTCGGTTGCCCACATCACAGGCGGTTTTCAAAAGTGGCGCTGGTTAAGTGGCGCTGATAATCGCATTTTCACAGCCGGTTTTTAACCGGCTGTGAAAACTGATTTTCACAGCCGGTTTTTCTCTTGAACCGGCTGTGAAAATATTTTCACAGCCGGTTTTTAGACCTTGGAAACCTTCTGCGTCAAGGGCTATCACAGCCGGTTTTTTGGCAAAAAACCGGCTGTGAAAATGCATTTTCACAGCCGGTTTTCTTCCAACCAAAACCGGCTGTGAAAGGGCATTTTCACAGCCGGTTTTCTGCAAATAAAAACCGGCTGTGAAAGGGCATTTTCACAGCCGGTTTGAACCGGCTGTGATATGTTTTTCCAGAATAAAAAAAAATTAGAATGTCTCAATTTTCACAGCACAATAATTCACAAATATATAATGCATTCACAATTCATCACCAACATAGTACATTTGCAATCCATATATCAACTTTATTACATGAAGTCTAATACAAGTTAGTGGGGGGGCAAGCATACCAAAACTGTCACGTGAAATAATACAGAAGGCGACAACAAATTTTGGAGCACACTACCAGTGCACACTCGGCAATCTTTTGGAGCAGTGGACCTATCATATGCCACATCCTGCATGCCATGAACATAGTATTCAGTCATATGCCAAGGAGATATTCCTGCTGAAACAAAATGAAAGTATTGTTGTGGATTCCAGTGATGCCTGGTAAACAGAAAACATAGCAACAGTACTGTCATGATGCTTGCTTCAAAGCCAGCAAATGTAATTCCCAGCGAGGTTGATAATAGATAATTGAAGGAATTAACTGCAGGAAGTGGTCACTATGGATCCAGAATTAGGGTGGCAGAAATGGTACCATGCTCTAAATACCAATGGATCCAGAATTAATGAACTGCTTGCAAACCAACATGAAATTCACCATCTCCTAGCTTCGTCAACCTTGTGATCTGAGAAGAAATCCTAAAGGGAAAAGATAACAAGCACTGTAAGTTAGAAGAAAAATAAATATACTATGAGAAAAAATGATGCTAAATATATAATCTGGACAGATGAACAATAAATCTGTTGAAATATTGACTACGCACCCTCACCGATTTTATAATCTAGATAAGACTATTAATTGGAGCCAATGTCAGCAAATAAGTGCGTTCTGCTGAGTTTTAAAGCCACACATTGGCCCCTTTTTTCAATAACCTATAGTCATTTGCATCCATCAGGTGAGCTGCTTCTTAACCATTGCATCTGGTTTAGTAAATTCTGTTTGGTGAAAAAATGTTCAACACAGTTCTAAAAGGCATCTAAGGACCAGGCAACATTAACATATAACACACCATCAAGTAGAGTACCTAATGTATAGTAAGATTCATTTTCAGTTAGAAGGATCATTGCCTCAGGCTAGGAAATACACCACCATTTCTGCTGCTACCTTCAGTCAATCCTTTTCAATGCCTAGTCTTTCTGCAAACAAACAAAAACCAAGGGAAAGCAGTAGTGAGAGCACATGGTTTGATAGGACAACATTAAGCCACTGACATGAAGAGAAAGAAAGCAATAGAAATTGTAATTTCGCACATGCCTTCATCTTTCTCCCTAGATTCGTTCACATGACCATGCAGAACAAATTATGCATCAGAAACCTGGAACATAACAGCTTTGCAGCAGGTGGAAATTACCAAATTAAAGAGCGAAAGGATCTAAAACATCCCATAAATTATATTGCATCCCACAAATATCAATGGGATTAAGTTAGTTATTTAATACGAGTCAGTTAATCAGATGGCAAAAATAAAGGTGAAACCCAGAGCTGAATCCAGTAATTTTGGAAATCTGAGAGCATCCTACTACGGCAAATAATGTGACCAAACCATTAAAGTGAATCGGAAGTTTAGAAATCTACTTTGCATCAAAGAAGAAAGATAAAAATGTAAAGGGCATATTGTCCCATCCCATACATCTGACCCTATAGCAGGCTCATATATCCTCAAACAAATAAAGCAAAGGGCATATTGAAAAAACATGAACTAAACTAACGAATAAGCTTTGGTCAACAAGAATACCTGAAATAACCTAGAAGTTCATCACAAACCAAACCATAGAGAACTCTGACATAGTTGGAGCAGATCCACTAATTAGACACTTCCCAACATGGTTAATCAAATCTACTATGAAAAAAAAGGGCATCGATGCCAATGTGCTATGGACACACCAATTAATCATCGAATCAGTGAATCTACACTTGCAGTTTGCAATTCTAAAGCGGGGTCGATATGGGGTAGAGTACACGGTAGTCACCTGTCGCCGTGAGCTGTGGATTTGCCGGCTAGGGATGGCTCTAGTGCCGCGGTGCCGGCGTCGCCCGTCGGTGCGCGGGTGCCTGCTCGCCGCGCGGCAGCGCAGGGGCCGAAGCGCCGGCCGGTGGTCTATCTCCGGTCGGGGCCTTGCACTGCAGCGGCAAGACGCCGGCGGCCAGACGGGCTCGGGCGTCGTGGGGGAGTGGCGTCGCGCCGCCTGGGCCGAACGGGCGAGGGGATTTGCCGCCTAGGCCTGCTCGTGGCGCCCCTCTCCCGCGGCAGTGGCTCCGGGGCAGCACCGTGGTCTGAGAGGGGAGCGGCGGCGAAGAAGGGTGAGGAATCTGAGCAAGTGAAGGAGGCGGCCAGGTAGGGTTCGCTGGAGTCGGCCGTCGTTTTTATACATGGGAACTGCCATCACAGCCGTCGGATCGGGGATCGATGGCCAGAAATAGTTGGGTCGAATCGGGCCTTTTTCCTAATGTTTTTATTTTTCCTTTTATTTAATTGTACCATTGTGAAGTAACACATAAAAATAATTATCTTATATGCATCAATATATTTTTTATATACAATAGACTACATATGAGCTATCTTGTAGAAATTTCAATAATTTTCTAAGTCGTTTACTATTTTCAACTGTTTAAATGAATTTCTACAGGTTTATTGAAAGTAATTACAATTTGAACTACATGTATCTCAAATGGTATTTAAACAAATCCTCAAAAATATATTTCAAGTACATCTGAACTATTGTAGCTCATATTCTGAAAGTAGATGAAAATTTCAAATGTTTGCTAGGGATAATTCAAACTTCTACTTGCAACCTTATTACAAAATAATGATAATAATACCTAAAACTTCTCTAAAAATTATGTAAATTGGAATAGAATCATTTTATGGATGTACAAGCTTGGCATAAAACTTTCATATGATTTTAAGAAAATTAGAGCATGCATTGTTCACAAATGGAGACATCTCTCATATAGTTTCTTACAAACTCAACTCAAACTATG